>JAUPFT010000004.1:1457500-2075000 GCA_036936625.1 Parnassius smintheus behrii | reverse complement strand
GGTGGTGGAGCCGCGGGGGGAGAGGAGTGTGAGTATTGCGAGGTGCCATTCTCCGTACCTAATACGGCCGAAACTTACTTGAAACGTCTCTAAACTTCAAAGCTCCAAACTATAAAGACCACCAGCATATATACTGTTTAGTTGCACAAATAAATAATAAAGTGGTCTAACCAAAATAAATTTCTGAACAGAAAAAGTTTAGTTAGATTCGTTAAGTAAAGCAAATTATGTCATTTATACGTGGTAGGGCCATGCTACAGTTATATTAGTAGTATAGTTGTAGCACAATTGGGACGGCTCGACCGGGGAAGTACCACGCCTTTACAGAATAAAAGCATAAAACAGTAACTTAATGCTGCTGTGTTTTATATAGTGAGTGTAGAGAACTAGAGACCATATTTACTGGTAACGGGACATTAAACCTTAGTCCTCACGGGTTTGATTCATAAACGTGTAGAATTGAAGTTCCATCGGACTATGAGAGTCAAGGAATAGAGAGTGCACCTGTGCTTGCGCATACACTTGGACACTATAATCCTTTCCTGCACAGATGGCCAGTCCCTTGGCTGGACTGGCAGCCGAGATTATGTCTGGATATTATTTAATATTATTAAGTAGAGTTAGTGATAGACATTAAACCGATGAAGGTCATTGTAACATGTGGTGTATTAATGATGATAACGATTTTTAATAGGATAGGGTGACAAACGATCACACAGTCCACCTGATGGTAAGTGGTTGCTGCGGCACATAGACATCTACATCTATTCTCGATTAAGAATCAAAACGCAGATGCGTTGTCACTCTTGAGGACTAAGACGGAATGCCTCGTTTCCAGTAAAAAGGGTTTCCGGTTCTCTACACTCACCATACGAAACACGGCAGCATTAAGCTACTATTTCACGCTGGTATTATGTGAAAGCGTGGTCCTTCCCCGGTCGAGCCGACCCATTCGTGCTACAACTATACTACTAATATAACCGCAACATGACTACCACGTATATAAACTCTTCTACTTTTTACAGTAAATATTTTTCAGTTCTTGGAGTGAAGCTTTGGAATTCCTCACCATCAACTACAAAACGTGCTCACGCAATGGACTCCTTTAAAAAACCAAGTAAAAAAACATTATCTTTCCTTCTAAATTCTCCCCCCTCCTTTCATCACTTCCTATCGTTTTATAATCACTAGTCCGTCAATTAACTAAATTCCGGCATGTTTATTAATTTACTTTTATATTTTGGATTATGACATTATTTACAGTGCACTCTACCCATTAACTAACTTTGCACTTATTTTTATTTCCTATTTAGGTTGTCTGGAAGAAATTGCTGCATAGCAATTAGAACACCTTTTGTTTTTCTCTTTGTTTGTTTCTTGTTATATCATTTGTTTTCTTAGTGTACAATAAAGAGTATTTTATTGTATACATAAAACATAAACATAACTTAGGAAAATGTCTTCTTTGGTTCTGTATCGGCAATACAACTATCCTATAGGGCCAGAATTCGAGATGGTGAAATGTCTCTTTGTCTTTTGCAAGAACCTGCAAAAAGTATAATTTGAGGTTTGGAATCTAAGCTAATCTAACAGTTTCCAAACGTTCCTGCGCTTCGTTCTTCCACGAAACGCAGGATGACTTCTCCTGACATACTTTTAATAACAAAGGGGAGGGAGATTAAAGCATAGATATATAAATAGATTTATAAAACGTAACGATATTTATACTTTTTGTAAAAATATAAAGAGTTCTCGTTACACTACTTTTCTTTATGAATAACGTAGATTCATATATAATTTTGAGATTCATAAGATAGAAGTAGTTACGACGCACGACGACTGTCACAGAGTATACTATAATAATAATAATAAAAAGGCGTAGGGAAGTGACGACCCCATCGCCCGCTGACGTAACGTTTATGTGACAAAACCGGTACGTCAGCGCAGTCAGTCAGCACCTTGCCGAGAGGCGTTAGTGCCGTGCCTCGGCAAAAATTGAAGGTGCAAAGGCCCGCTTGTGCACATGGCCTCACCATAAAACGGCGCCGGGTTTGGGCGTCTCCCGCTTAATGACGCCCACCACTATGGATAATGGAATACGGAAGAACGCGCAAAAGGCCGCTGCCTGGAGGTCGCCAGGGCGCGTCTGGAGCTGGCGCTGGACGCGACAGCATGCGAACCGCCAGCCGAGCGCGAGGTGCTGCACGACCACCCAGCAGCCCCTCGCATCCATCATCCCCACCAGCTGGTTTGGTGTCGGCAGGGTCTTCGCGGGCCCAGCAATCGGCACCCGCCACTGGTGGAGTACGCCGCATGCGTTGGACAACCCAGATGAATAGCAACGCATTGCGGGCGTATTTTAGGGCGAAAGGGGGAGAAACTGGAGGTTTTGCGTATCGGGCAAGGATGCATCGACTTTTTGCTGAGCTGGAGCCATCTGTAACCGTCACCGAGCAAAACCTGGCAGACCGAGTTCGGTATATCTTGCGCTCAAATACATTTGATGTCACCGAACTCGAACGGCTACGACGTGAGGCTGTTCCTTCATCGGGTGAAAATACTGCGGCTGAGGATGCGGTGCCACAACTTGCTGAGCAAGCGGCAAATGTGGATGCCGCCGTGAATAGGCCAGTTTTGGTTGATTCAAACGATGACGGAACAGTCGCCCAGGAACTGGAACTAGAGCAAATGAGGAGTACATTGGAGGAGGCGATTGTGAAAACGCGCAGTATGCCTCTCGAAAATCGACCGCGACTTCCCCGCATAGCCCTAAGCAAGCGGAATCGGGCTGTCGTGAGGGCTCTGAACCCAATGCTGGTGACCTATTTGGAAGCCAGCCGGGACCTTCGCGAGACGGACTCAATTCTTTTTGGCGCCGCGTTGGCAGTCTGCCGTATCACAGGCGCCAAGGTTTCCACGGCTGGACGTGCTACTGGCCATAGTAGCGCTATCCCAGCATGGAGAAGAAGAATTGAGGAACGCATCTCAAGGGCTAGGGCCCACATCGGCATACTGATATGCTTCAGGTCAGGCAACACCAGGCCAAGGATTGTGCGCACCGTCAGGATGGCGTTAGCAGGGACAAATGTTAGTTTGTCCCAGCCGGATATAACGCAAAAACTGACGGAGCGCATAGATGACCTGAAGCAAAGAATCGCTGCTTGGGGTAAGCGGATTCGGCGATATACCGAGAGGTCGACACGGTTCAACCAGAATCGTCTCTTTCAGAGTGATCAGAAGAGGCTCTACAAATCATTGGAGCGACCAATAGTAAGTGGAACGGGCCCAGCACCAAATCAGGCCGACACGGTCGCATTTTGGCGCAGCCTGTGGTCAGAGCCCGTAAACCACAACGAGGGCCCTTGGACGGAAGTTGTGGTGAGTCTGTGTGCGGGTATTACGCCCATGGATCCCGTCACCATAACGCCGGATGACGTAGCTGAGGCGGTCCGTAAGGCCCCGAACTGGAAAAGTCCGAGGCTTGACGGGCTGCATCACTACTGGCTGAAGGGGTTCATGGTGTGTCACGCTGTGCTCGCCCAACAGTTTCAAGAGGCTCTCAACCAGAAGTCGCTCCCAAGCCTCTTCACTACTGGAATCACTCATTTGGTTCCTAAAGATCAGGGTGCCACAGACCCGAGCAAATACCGCCCCATCACGTGTCTGCGGACTATATACAAGACACTAACATCCATTTTGAGCGCGAGAATCGCTCGTCACCTGGACTCAAATCAGGTGATGTCGCGCGCTCAAAATGGATGTCGGGGCGGCGGTCGTGGAACCAAGGAACCACTCCTCATTGACGCGGTCATTGGCAAAGTGGTAAAACGCAACCGTCGGAACTTCTCCGCCGCTTGGATAGATTACAGAAAGGCATTTGACTCGGTGCCCCATACATGGCTAAAGAGGGTCCTTGAGCTGTACAAGATTGACTATACAGTTCCAGACTTCCTCGAGCAGTGTATGGGGCAGTGGAGTACGATCCTCTGTCATCTGGGTGAGCGGATGACGGCTGCGGAAAGCCGCATAAGGATAAGAAGGGGTATATTCCAGGGCGACTGTCTGAATCCAATCTGGTTCTGCCTCTCTTTGAACCCTCTCAGTACTTTACTGGAGGGCTCCGGGAGGGGATTTCAGCTTCGGAAGGGAGGTACAAAAGTGACCCACCTTTTCTATATGGATGACCTCAAATTATTCGGCACCAGTCGCTCCCATCTTATGGAATTGCTAAACATCACTTGTGAATTTAGCAATTCTATTGGAATGGAGCTGGGGACGGATAAGTGTGCGGTCCTCCATGTTGAAAGGGGAAGGGTTGCTAACTCTGAGGGCATAGACTTATCTATGCCCGTCAACTTAAGGGCCCTTTCCGAGGCTGAAACATACCGATACCTGGGTATGTCACAGAACATCGGTATCGATGAGGCTGGTATGAAACAGTCAGTTTGCGACGTGTTTTATGCACGCTAGACAAAAGTGCTTAACAGCCTTTTGTCCGGTGTGAATAAAACACATGCATATAACGGTTGGGTCATGCCTGTCCTCATGTATACCTTTGGCATACTCAGGTGGAGTCGGACTGAACTTAACGCCCTGGATAGAAAAGTCCGCACTACAATGACCTCCCATAGGATGCATCATCCGAGATCGTCGGTAATGAGGCTGTACTTGCCGCGAAAGCATGGTGGGCGTGGCTTCCTGAGCGCGCTCACCATGCATAATCGCGAAGTGTGCAGCCTCCGTCATTACTTCCTGGCGAGATCGGATGATCCAGTCTATAATGACGTCATTTCAAGTGATAAATGACTTACCCCTCTATCCTTAGCCAACGACCAATGGCAAGACCCGGCAGTACAGAGCATTTCCGACCGGGAGACCGTATGGAAGGAGAAGGAGCTCCATGGGAGGTACTACAGGGCTCTACATGAGCCTCACGTAGATACAGCCGCCTCCCTCAACTGGCTACGTTTCGGTGACCTCTTCGGGGAAACCGAGGGTTTTGTCTGTGCAATACAGGATCAGGTTGTTAAGACCAACAACTATCGGAGATACATCCTAAAGGATGGCACTGTCGACGTCTGTCGAGCTTGTCTCCATCCCGGGGAGTCACTTAGGCATGTCATCTCCGGTTGTTCGGCGCTTTCTAACTGTGAGTACTTGCACAGGCACAACCTAGTAGTCAGAATTCTACACCAGGAGCTCGCTCTGAAATACGGTCTCGTGAACCGGAAATTGCCGTATTACAAGTACTTGCCGGAAGCCGTGCTCGAAAATGACCGCGCCAGGCTCTACTGGGACCGGGCCATCATCACAGACAGGACAATTCTTGCGAATAAGCCTGATATTGTGCTGATGGACCGGGCGCAGTCAAGGATATTTTTGATCGAAATTACTATTCCGTATGACGAGAACCTCGTGAAAGCCAAAACAGATAAACAAACAAAATATCTGGACCTGGCTCACGAGGGCACCGACATCTGGGGTGGTGTGTCGACCGAAATTATTCCTGTAGTCGTCTCTGCGAATGGGCTAATCCCAGTCAGCCTCTCGGGTCATCTGAGGCGACTGGGACTCCGTGACGGACCGCTCCGGGCTCAAATGCAGAAGGCGGTGCTCCTCGATACCGCCCGCATCGTCCGCCGGTTTCTTTCCCTTTCCCCCTAACCCTCGGCCGTCTGGTCTCCCCTGCCGAGGGCTCCCATCTGGTTGGATCTTATTTATTTATGTAGTTTTTGTATTTATTTTATTTTATTGATATTTTATGTACATTTATCTTTTCATTTTAATTTATAATTATATATTTATAGAACCCAACCAGGTGAGAAAATTATATAGATACCACAATAATAATAATATTCCACAACTATCACACAACGCCATCTAGTCCCAAGCTAAGCAGAGCTTGTGTTATGGGTACTAGACAACTGATAAACATACTTATATATTTCTAAATACATAAATATTATAGATAAATTACACCCAGACACAGAACAAATGATCGTGCTCATCACACAAGCATTTGTCCTGGGTGGGAATCGAACCCACGACCTCCGGCATAGCGGTCAGGGTCACTAACCACTAGACCAACAGGCCTGCCGAATACTGTTTTTTATTTTATTTTGCTACTTTTATTTTTACTTGAATATAATAAGCTTGAGTAAATTCAGTAAGAAGTTTTTAAAAGACCCATTACTATATCTATGTTTCATATCACAAGTATCTTTATTGTGTGTATTTGTTTGTACCGGTTAGTATTATGTAACTGGTCATCATTAAAATATGAAACAGATCGTCTTGGATTAACAACTTTGAGTATTTTTCATCACGCGTCTGATCTTGCGCAGTCGTGAAGAGTTCTCGAATCACAACGGTACTGCTATATTATTACGCAGCTTGTTATTTTACTGTGTTGTTTTCACTGCCATAACCTGTTTTGTGAACTGTGTTATTAAATTCTCGAGTGAGTATAATACAAATATAACTTATTTTGCAGTTTTAAGTTATAAGATCAATCTAAGGGAGTTGACTTGTCCTCTATTATTAAAAAGTACGGATCATGAACTGCTGTATTGCGTGTAAGTAGTATAAGTTTATTTAATAACGACTGATACAAAATTACTAGTAGTAACTGTTACGACATATTTAATAAAATTGATAGAGCCATGGTAGCTCAGGGACGTGAGAGCAACCTGGGTTTGATTGCTGTAGGCAACAATAAAGTTGTTAATTGCAATTTTAAGTACTAACTTACACCGTGTTCAGTGATGAAGGAAATTATCGTGAGGAAACATGCTTGAAGTTGTATAACAGTGAGCATTGGGCAGTAATAGAATAGAATCATTTTTAATCAATTTAGATTAGAAGAATAAGTACTTATAATAACTTATTTCGTAGGAAAAACAAGCAAATATCCCAGCGTGACTTTTTGACCTGCGGAAATATTTGGAAACAGCATGGTACCGATCGCCTCATTTTAATTGGTTATTATTAAGCATATAATTTATGTAGTGTAATAACACTGATTAAATAATTTCTGCGTCATAGAATTTTAACCTTCTTAATAGATACGTCCTGTATATTTTTTCGGACTTTGTAGCACTATGAAGGAATTACTGACTCTTTGGCGACAAGTAATTGGTAAAACCAGCTTGTGCTTGTTACTAAGGTTTACAGAATGTATATCATGGCTATTCCTAAATATTTATTTATTTACACTCAGAACACGAAGGGGCCAATAATAGGGTCAGTAACATCGCTGTAGTATCAAAATATATAATTTTAATTGATTAAAAAAACAATTATTTTATGAAAATTTCGTAAATTTATATAACAAAGGTTAGGTCTGTTCTGTTATGTAAATCAAAGGTCAGGCTAGTTTTATAAAATAATTACAAAAAATAGGTAAAAGCATTTATTTCTGTTGATATAATGTCGAAATAATGTTAAATGTAAAAAAATAAAATGTTCAAGTCTAACGTCTAAGAATTGAAATTGTCAATTAAATTGTTATATATATATATATATATATATATATATATATATATATATATATATATATATATATATATGTTTATATTTTAAAAATTGTATTGTATGGATACTTCCAACCCGAAAGAACTACTTCCGTTTATAACAATTGTTTACGGTCTGTTATAATATATATTAAGCGCCGTGTTTATAAAGAAAGAGATAAGAAAAGAACGTCAACTCACCACCCCGTATAATTTATTTTCTGGACTTACTTCTCCCGTTGTATGCCTTGGAAGGATTACAAAATATTCCCAAAGCATCTTCTTCTGAGTTCTTATATGCACACAAATTGTATTTAATCAACTCAAACGTCGGCGGTGTCAGTTGTAGAGAAACATCTTTAAAAAAACTGATTTTTTGGGGCAATGTATTTATATATATTTTTTAATTAACCTTTAATCTAAAAATATTTTTTCAAAAATTTTACTAACCCTTAGGACCTATAGAAATAGATCTTAAATTAGTAGAGCCCAATGTACTAACAGATTTAAATAAAGGTATGACTTTACTATGTTTGATTCAGTCAATAAACATACAAGATTCGATAGTTTTCTAATAAATATCCCCCACAGCGAATGTTGATCAAAGCGGCAGTCGAAACAAAGATTAGCCATTTGCTCAGGGCTGGATTATAGTGCTCGAATGTATGCACATATGCAGTCTCTATTCCCTCACTCTCATAGTAGATACGACTGGAAGGTTATTAAACAAGACTGGAGAGAGATCAGGCGCCAAACCAACGACTTTGTGTGCTTTCCCAGACCCGGGAGTGAAACACAGTCAACTTCCTGACTACGGCCTGATACTGAGAATTTGAGAGGAAAACGCAATAACTAATGTTTCCCCATCTCGGGATATAAATCCACGACTTTGTATTTAGTAATCGCGTTTACAATCACAAGACCGAGGCAGTTCTTTTTTATACTTCAATCAAAAGTGGAATCATATCGAAATCCTAACCATATTACATTAAACTTAATAGTCAAAACATTTTGACAATATGAGTCGAAAGTCTTTGAAGTTTTTTTTACCTTCAGACGTGCAAGAATGTCAATGAACTTAGTTTTTTGACCTTTGAAATCTTTGTCTGACTTTCACTTTCCTATCATAAGAAAATATATTTACGGTGTAAGCTTTTTAGTTAATTGTAATATTTTTGTTTCTAGCAAAACATATCTTTTGAATAGCAAATTAATCTTACACTGACATTTTCTCTGACAATGTTACATGAATTATTAAATCAATGGAATTCTTTTAAATATTTTATGAATTGTTAACAATTCTAAAAACATTGCTTGTAACTTGAACATTAATATTAATATATGCATACTACTAAGGTAGATTATGTAGAACTATATACTTGAACTTACTTACGTGGAAGAGCCATGCTGCAGCCATACTATGGTTGTATCACGGATGGGTCGGCTCGACCGGAGAAGGACCACGCTCTCACAAAATACCAGCCAAAAATGTCAGCTTAATGCTGCTGTATTTCGTATGGTGAATGTAGAGAAACGGAGACCCGTTTTACTGAAACGAGGCATTCCATCATAGTCCTCAGGGGTGAAAATCAGTCGAGGATAAATGTAGATGTCTATGGGCTACAGCATCCACTTACCATCAAGTGGACTGTGTGCTCGTTTTTCACCCTTATTTCATATAACAACACCATTATACACTTGCACCACCATTATACATTGCAACTAAATATTATTATTTATATTACACAACCCAATTTTTTGAAAATTATTTTTTAGTAAACGTACATACTTTGTCTCGTTCCCATCGTGTTTTTAGATTTTATCTTTCATTTACTAATTTCAAACTTAAATTTATAATCGGCACGTGTGACCTCATAATCTTCGGTGTTGTTTGCGTATTTACACTTTTATTCTTAACCGTGAATAGCTGTAGAGTAGGGTTGCTGGTGGTTGTGATCATTGCTATACCGTGAACAGCAACATCCACTTATCATCAGGTGGACTGTGTTCTTATTGGTCACCCTTCCTCTTATAAAAATATTTTATAGTCCAATTTAATACATCCAGAGAGATCAAGCGCAGAATCAATGACTTGATACACTTTTTTAAGACACGGGGTGATCCAACTTTCTGACGCCGAATTGCTACAGAGAATTTTTCGATGTAAAAACACAATATCTAATTTTGTCTCGACTGGGACCACTTTATGATTAACATGGCCAATCAGGCGGACACACTACGACGTTTAAATATAAATTTTACGTTCTTATTTTCTTTTTTAAAGTTACAGAAAAATGATTACTTATATATGGGCGGTGGCTATAATAGTGGCGCTAGTGCTGTATGCACTGCAGGTGCACTCGAAGTTCTCGAAGGCTGGTGTCAACCATCTTCCAGTGGTCCCTTTCCTTGGAAACATGGCTCGCATAATTCTCAAAAGGGATAACGTTATAAACCGCCTAACAGAGTTGTATCAGACTTACCCTGATGATGCGTAAGTATATTTATATATGTAACTTCCGAACGACTTGACTGATTGAGGTCATAGTCACATAATTTTTTGTCGCGTTGATGGTGCAAAAGTATGCCAGGATCCGAAAGGTGACGCTGTAGTTAATTTATTAAAAAACTCTATGTTTATGGACCAAAATGACACGCACAAGTTCACTACACATTTATGCACCTTAATGATGTGAGATACGTAGGTATGTGTGTTCGTATTCGCAACGCATTCACGCGTTTTCTTAAAATACCTAAGTTAGGCATGGTTTTGACTCGTGTTTAGAGTCACATATAAGCGGCGCTTTGTCTATTTTTCCTTTTTGGTCTGAATACGTATTACACTGAGCTGATAAGCAGACAAGCATGCAAGCATGATGACAGAAAGCCGGTACTTGCATCAGTAATTACGCTTTCCATTACTAGAAGGTGTTGTTTAGTTCCGGGATTTTGAAAAGGTATATATCATAATAATAATTTATCGCACTATTAATCGTATGAAGGTTAGTTAATCAGTTAACTATTACAGATTTGTTGGATTTTACGAGCTGATGAATCCATTGCTAATTATCAAAGATCTGGATCTGTTGAGAAAAATTACCGTAAAAGATTTCGAGTACTTCGTGAATAGACGCGGCTTGGGAGAGGATTTGCAAGATCCATTATTTGGAAGAAGTTTATTGCTTTTAAAAGGTAACACTAATCTTTACTAATTCTTGGCTTAATTGTTCTCATAATGATTTAAGTACATCAAATAATACATACAAGATATGGGGAGTTAATAACAAATATTAACTTGATATTATTAAAACTTTACTCGGTATAAAACTAACTTACCTTGGGTATTGTAAAGTGCCAAAAACATTGGGAATAAAAAAATTAAAATTAAACGCGATAAAATCTGTAAAATTATTTTTATTAAAAACATTATTCCATGTGTAATATTCACGTAACTATATAAAATCATTTTAACACTGCACTTTGTAATATTATGACTTTTTTTCTGCCTATAGCATCACCTTGCCTTATTTTTATATCATAAGGTTGAATACCTAGCACACAGCCCACCTGATGATAAATGGAGGCTATGGTCCATAAACATCAGTTGGTCAACAAGATGAATTGCGTCGTCGTTTCTGAGGACTAAGATGGAATGCCTCGTTACAGTAAAAAGTTTCCGGTTCACAACAATCACAATAGAAACACAACAGCATTATACTGCTGTTTCTCGCTCGTATTCTGTGAGAGCGTGGTCAAGCATAGCTGCGGCATGCAAATAATAATATATGACATGTACGTTGGCATACAAGAGGACGTTGACGATTTACTCACCAATTCTTCATATTTATCAACTTTAAAAGTTTTCAAACAACCGTCCACAAACAGATACAACCGTTACGGGGAAACTATAACAACCTGAAATTTCTTCATAAGGAAATAAAGTGTAGTCACAAGAAGAATTTTCTCCAAAACTACCGTAAAATATTTTCACCATTTTCATGTATAGTTTCATCAAGAATCGTTCCTAATATCCTTTCATAAACAGGAACACTTTTATTATTTTCTGGTATTCCCTTTTGTAGTTGCGTAAATTGCATGAATAATAAACATATCGAGCCTTACATGCTTTCCTGATATCGGGATTCTATTGCCTTAAATAAAGTATCAGGCGCTTCAATTCTTAAGCAAGTTCTTGTTTGTATAATAGGGAATAAAATTGAAATATAATATTGAAAATTCATAGCCATAACAAATCAGAGATTTGCCACAAAGTAAGTCAGCATAAATTTAATATATAAACATATAGCTAGACTAGTTTACTTTAGCTATTTCCATAGCATAATGTCGTATGGTACTTTGCTATTGTGACACGTGACTGACACCGAAATTATATAGTTTTACAGAAGAGGGCCCTAAGAGCAACCTATGTTTTAAAACCTAAAGAGTCACTCAGACAAAAATTTAAAGAAATTAATACATTAACTTTGGCCTCCAATACATTTATGGAAATGTAATATACGTACACAAAAATAAGTGATATTCATTCTGTAAGTACTAGGAACAGACACTAGCTAGTAGTACCAGTTACTGGCTTAATCTAGTGCAGTTTAATTTATAGAAGACACAAGTTTGCGCGTTTACTACTAAAAGGAACCCCTTTGTCGTTTCTCCTCAGTTTCGAGGTACTCCCCTTGTTGCCCCAGTCAGTATCGGAATCGGCGTCGAGCGTCAGTAATTCATTCTTGGGGCGATTTATACGGTTTTATAACAAAATCCCAGAAATATACAAAATTTGATCTTCTTTAAAAATAAAGTTTGTATAAAAAGGGTTATTATAATATTAAGGAATTTATGGGTGATAATAACCTCCGGAAAAGATGATCACAAAGATATTTCTAATCAGTTCTGTGTTGTCTACATGATATATGTAATATACATGATTGTAAACTCTTATTTTTTAATTCCGCTGGGTTTCTTGCTGCTTCTTCCCAGTTCACAGGTTTTTTTTTCCGAACCAGTGGTAACTTAAGAAAAGTGATTTTCAATAAGTATTATTTAATAATAATAAATAGAAAAGTTTCTGTTTCTAGCAAGTGAGTGTTATAAATAGAAATAGAAACAGAAACAGACACCTGTCACACAAAGTGATAGGCATGGAAGACGGACTTTCATACCACGGTCCTGACACACCTCTCTCGCCTCCTTTATATCCTAATACTGTAGTTAGATAAAACTAATTTAAAGTCCATTATCCTGTTTAATAACAACTTATTATTAACTGGGGAAACACCGACGCTCAAAGAATCTAGTACAGTATGTTATTTGCAGGATCATCCACAGGCTAACACAGGTTAGATAGACTGCAAATATCTTCGCGAAAACCGTACTGCAGCTATACAGTAACATAGTAGTAGCAGTTGTAGCATGAATATGTCGACTCCACCGGGGAAGAACCAGGTTCTTACATAATATCTGTTGTGTTTTGTATAATTGTAGAGAACTGCAGACTGTTTTCACTGGAAACGAGGCATTCCGCTATAGTCCTCTGGGGTGACGATTTATAGGCATTTTATTCTTAACACGATTAAGAGATAGATAGACATCTACTTTTATGGGAATCAGCATCAACCGGACTGTGTGCTCGTTTGTCGCTATCATTCTATAGAAAAGGAGGTGACGCTATTACGTACAATTGAAAATTACAAACGTGTTGTTATTTGTGTGCCTAGGATCCTAAAATAATTAAATTAAATTCACCACGGCAAGATTTCAATATAAGATATATATAAGATTCAATATTTTTTTCAGGTGAAAAAGTAATTAATATGTTAGGAACTTAAATGCTTCGATTTTCATGATCATATTGATTGTAAAATACTTAGAACGTCGGTATTTAAAAATAAGTTAAAATTAAACGCTAATTAGTACAAGTTAAAAATTATTTTTAATCAACGTGTAGTATCCAAGTTTTCCTTTTTCCCTATCAGTTATTGCTTTGTTGAGTGATATGTCTAGTCTACCTGATGTTGAGTGGATTATGTGGCCCATAGACATCTACATCTACCTTCCGATAAATATAATGAATAAGATCTGAGACCGTCTTAGTCGTCAGCCACCGCAAACTCTATTCCACGTGGGATGCCACGTTTAGAGGTGAAACATGTGTCCTATTGTAGAGAGTGGTGTGTCTTTCCGGCTAAACTTTCCAATATGGACCATCGATTTCAAAGCCCATATTTTTTTTGTAGATAGTACTCAATAAAAGAAAGCGTTTTGCAAAGTTTTAGGTTGCGGAAACTTACGGTTCATGAGATATATTTTTTTAAACTTTTCATACAAATTGGTAAATAACACGCAATTACAAAATAAATTTGACAAATGATTGATGTTAAACGTCAGTTAGTGAAGGGTTCCGAATATTTTGAAAGTATCGATACCTACTCTATACCAAGTATCGTATCAAAAGTATCAATACTACTTGGTATCGAGTACATTTCGTTAATTTTGGAGACGAAAAATTATGACAAAACGATTAGATGCATAGGAAGAGCTGATAAGTGCAATTATATATGTGTATAAAGTAGAATAAAGTTTACTCTATTTAAGTTCCACCTTGGTACTTGTATTTCATTGGTTGCAACTTGTTTGTATTTCTTAATTAGTACAGCTTTTGTACTTTTATTTTATTGTTTGCAACTTTCTGTATTATCTAATTCTTACTACAATAAAGTGTTTACTTACTTATTGACTTACTTATTTAATATTCAAAAAGTACCCAAAACCGAATCAGAGCACCCCACTATCCACGTGGTCTTGTCTGCCCTACCCCTAGAGTGTATATAAGAGCCCGGAGGCGCGGAGGGAGAGCAGTGCCCGCCCGCCGTAGGGAAGCGCAGGCACCGAGATCGCCGTAGCGGCTGAGGCTGGTCGCCGAAGGCGACCAAAAAGCCGAAGCTGCGAAGGCGAGCCCAGGTGCCTGTGCTTCCCTACGCTAGGGCGGAGGCACTGCTCATCCCGCAGCGCCGGAGCTGCCACGGAGTGCCGGAGCACAACTCCCTGGGCTGCTTACCCCCCTAGTCTCCAAAATTAACGAATTGTACTCGATACCAAGTAGTATTGATACTTTTGATACGATACTTGGTATCGAGTACGTATCGATACTTTCAAAATATTCGGAACCCTACACTAATTGACGTTTGACATCAATGATTTGTCAAATTCATTTTGTAATTGGTGTAATTGCGTGTTATTTGCCAATTTGTATGAAAAGTTTAAAAAAAATATCTCATATAAATATCTCATGAACCGTAAGTTTCCGCAACCTAAAACTTTGCAAAACGCTTTCTTTTAGTGAGTACTATCTACAAAAAAAATATGGGCTTTGAAATCGATGGTCCATATTGGAAAGTTTTACCGTCTTTCCTAGTACAGTAGTGTTGGGTGTAGTGGTGCTGCGCGTAGTGATGCTGGGATTAGTGTTGAAGGAGATAGTGCAAGCAATTGAAGGAGGGTGGGAGCATCCTATAATGCACACCACTGCTTGATTTTGAGATACCGTAAGCTCGTTCTGTGTAGATCGAACCAAAAATTAATTTTCTAAAACGGATGGTAACCGGGCTAACAATGACATCAGGCAGTCAAACACCTCAGTCCCCCATGGCCGCGAGTGCTATAAAGCAACCGAAACATCGGGAATTCAAAAAGTCGAGACTAAACGCGATAAAATCCGTAAAGTTATTTTCATTTATTGTACAGTATTTGCGTTAATATAAGAAGACATCAAATTATTTTATTTTATTATGCAGATCTTAGTTATTTATCAACATCTTTAAGCGAAGATTTTTTTAAAGAGTTGTAAAACCTTAAGTGTATTATTTTTAGGTGAAGAATGGAAAGCGATGAGATCCACCCTAAGTCCTGCGTTTACAAGTTCAAAAATACGATTAATGGTTCCTCTTATGGTTGAAGTTGGAGACCAAATGATCAAAGCGTTAATGAAGAAAATTGAAGAATCTGGAGGTGCGTATTAATGGTGGTGTTGACGATTTTAGTTTCAACGACACTACTCGTGCACACTAACTTTATCGGAACTTGCAGATTTTTTTAACTACTCGTAGTTCTTAAATCCACTTCTTAAATAATCGTCGTTCCCTTGGTTTGAGAAAATATTTGGGCTTCGTTGCGTTACTTTAATTAAATCAAAATAAGTGATAATTTAGAAACCTTCACTTTCATAAAAGGCGTTGATTTCCGGTTGAAGTCTCTTATTACATGAACCTTTCAATTTTTTACTATAATTTATATTATGCCAACAACCTGGAACCTTATTATGCAGGCAATAAATAAATGCTAATACTTTGCGACAGTTAAAGGTACAAATAAATTATAACCACTCATCATAACAAAAGCACTAATTCTAAGCGAAACAAGTCGCGGGCCCAACTAGTAAATAAATGAAGTCTCAAATCTCGAAATTTAATTATGTTTATATCCTTTATTTACGGCGTCTTCATATCATTTAATTAACGGTGGTTGTTTGGATTCAGTAATATAAGCAGCCACTTAGACCCCAATCGATAATTCGAATTATGCTATATATCTATGTATGTATGTAAATAAGTATGTACGACCTTATACTATAAATGATCAACAGATTGTTTTGAAACTTGTCATTATTCTTTATATCTATTGGTATCTATAAAAATGTCCAATTACAGAAAACTACATTGACATAGAATGCAAAGATATGGCGACACGGTATGCTAACGATGTTATCGCTTCGTGTGCGTTCGGTTTGAGAGTAGATTCGCTGGATGAAGACAACCAGTTCTACGAATCGTGCAGAAAAATCACCACATTTAGCTTTAAACGTATCTTAAAAGTGTTAGCATTTAGATCGTTTCCAAAAATAATGAAGGTGAGTTTCATAGCCATTTATTTATACATATATTTTCCTAACAGATAAAAAATTAAAAAAATTAGTCAGGTGAATGAAAATAAAATGTAATTAATTTAATTTTTATAGATGTTCAAGGTGACCCTATTTTCAAAATCATTGCGTGAATTCTTCAAGGAACTAGTGCTCAGTACGATGAAACAACGTGAAGAGCAGCATATAACACGAAATGACATGATCCAACTTCTTATGGAAGCTAAAAAAGGTATGAAACGTGTAAGCAATTATATTTAAAGACATTTATATTTTCAGCCCTTTCCGTTAGTTGGTGCGAATTTCGCTCCGAAATCACTCTGGACCTTTGACAGTAAAATATTTTTTTTTCAATAGTTTCGCGATATACTAACGGGTTCTTGCATCCTGAGTTCGTGACTTTTATTTTTGGCACTAAACTAACATATACAGTTAAATATGAGACATTTTAGTAAATAAACATAGATCTTGTTAACAACATGATATAGTGATGTAATAATATGATGCTGTCTGCCACCTATCAGATCCGAGTATAGCTATGGACCACCATCTCGTCAAAACTAATATGATCTAGATTGAACTTTTAGTCGTTTTGAAGTTACAGACGTACCAATGATTATTATATACTACCAGCCTGCCAGCAGCGCTGTTTTGCATGAGTGAAATCTAAAAACTGTTAATTTTATCAATTTTCCATATTCCATTTTCCGTTTTCCATTTCCATTCAATTCAATGAAAAATCTTCGAGTTTTTCGGATAAACTATAGCTGCGATCACTCCTGGTCCTGGCAATGCTTGGTATTTGTTCTTGAAGTATTATCACAATCGGTTCAGCCATTCGAAAATTAGCCTTTCCACACAGACAGACAGACAGACAAATTTTTATTTGTCTGTCATTCTAGTTGTCTGCCTCTGTGTTTGGTTCAAACAGTGCAAACTACTTCATGTTATTCCAAATTATGGACGAACATTTTACAAATTTTTTAATGTTTTAATGGCATGCAAAAAGCTCTCTGAGCGTGATTAAAGGCTATAATTTTGAAATTACAGAAAGATACTTCAATTTTACGTATATGTGCAGATTATATATCTGAATCAATTTAAGGCATATTTACTTTGTTTATTCTTTTTACATTAAATTACACCAAAGAAGTCCTTACGTGCCCCGGTGTTAATTTTATGAACTCGTTATTTAGTTAGTTTAGTAGCTATTTTCACTCATCTCTCTGCATTTCTCAAAATAAAGAAAACACCGCTACGTGCAGAGCCTATTTTTTCTGATGATGTCTCGTAAAGGTGGAAAACACGTGTTATATTATTAACGGTGGTTTGACTTGCCTAGTGTGGTGGTGTTTGGTGTAAATGGTATTGGGATTAGTGGTGACGGTGATAGTGCACATAATGGAGAATTGCAGGAGGTGCTACTCAAACTAGGTAAGACACATCATTTATATTTCTATGCGAATTTCCGCGAGCTAACGTCTGATTCTATTAGTTAAAATAAAAAATAACATCTTCTTGGAATGTTGGCTCATTTACCACTTTATGTTATATTTTGCGAGTTGTTGTTATTTCCTCTATCAAAATTCAGTCCAGTGATGGAAGTAAGCTCTTTCAATAGAGGTATCTACTGTAATCCTCATGCTTGGTAGGCAGATTCAGAGTTTAAATTTTTAACTTTTGACGGTACTCCTTCTCTACGGTGTGGGTATTATCGTATGGAGTATTGTGCAAAATGGTATGACGTTACTTATTGCAGATAATTAGCTTTTACTGACGTTGGTCGCTTTCCGGGCTGAATACCTTACCCGGTGGGAGAACTCCCTTTTTCCTTTAACGACCAAAGGAAAAGGGCCCGACGTGATCTCATGTGAATAAAACAAATTTTAGCTGCTATAGTATACTTCTTCTTCTATTTCAACAGCTCTTAAAAGCCCATTGCTGTAGATGGGGCACTTTTTTATTGGAGGGATTTGCCTTAGTCGTTAAGTATGGCAATCAACTAATAATAATAAAAAATTAAATATTTTTCAGTTAATACTTTGTAAGATCAAAATAAAATAATTGTTTTCAGATTGCTCATTCACACTAAAGATTTAAGGTACTATAAACGATAATATTGTTTGCGATTTAATGGCGGCGTAAAAGAGTTCTACTTGTCCATATCATCCCATGGGTGTCCTAAGAGGCTACGAAGGAAAACGGAACAAGAGATGGGCAGCAACGTCTTCTTGATAATAACTCAAAACAGCCTGATACCTGAGTTACTATCAGGAATAATCTATGAAGCAATCGCTGTTAGGCAATTTATCGAGGAGGCAAACCATACCTTTAAGTCTTCACAAATTTGGGAGCTTACATTTTTCATATTTTTATTTACACATTACTCAAACTTATATTTCTCAATAACCAATAAATGACGCGCCAGATTTGGCTTCACACGAAATACTGTTCCTATCTTTGGGCTAGGGCTCTTCAGTTTATCTCCTCTTAACTCATTCCATTTGATCGCATCCAGCGCAGAGCCGTTTGAGTCGTCGGCAATGGAGCTCTTTCCGATCGGCTTGACTCACCGGCGCTGCGAAAAGATGTTACATCTTTTTACGTATCGTGTCGTGTTTACCACGAGGAAAGCTGATAGGAATAGTTTTGACTAATTGCAGCCACTAATTTTCACCATTGCTTATCGCAACAGAACTCGATATACCATACTTATCACCTGAATGATTGACGGTCTACTACTGTGCAATTTACTAGAAGTTTTCTTCCTCGCACAACTTTCTTGTGAAATCGACTACAACCAGCGATTTTTCGGATGTATACTTAGGGACCTTCCAGAAAAGAGCCCACTTTTTTTTAAAAGGCAGGCAACGCATTTGTAATTCATGTCATTCCCCTCATGTTGCAGTTATTCATGGGCGGTGATAGTCTCTTACCATCGGGTGCGGCGCATGCTCGTTTGCCCCCTCTCCTATAAAAAAGACTGTCAAGGTATCTTTGTATGATATGTAAGATGCTACCAAGTTGACTATGAAATTTTTTTCAGGGACTTTGTCTCATGATAGTAAAGAAACTAAAGTTGCTGATGCTGGTTTTGCAACAGTTGAAGAATCTGCAGTTGGAAGAAAGAAAGTTCGTAAAGGTATACATTTGAATGCAAAAATAGGTGTTGGTTTTACTTTTATAGTCAGACTTAACTTTATTAAATTAAAGGATGCTGAATCTAAAGTTACAAAAATGAAAATAGTTTTATCATTATCACGACTTACAGACTGGACAGATGTTGAACTTGTGGCACAAGCTGTTCTTTTCCTCTTCGCTGGGTTTGAAACAATATCAACAGTGCTGGCATTTGCTTTGTATGAGCTGGCCCTAAACACGGATTATATGTGGTAGAGCCATGTTGCAGTTATATTAGTAGTATAGTTGTAGCACGAATGGGTCGGCTCGACCGGGGAAGGACCACGCTCTCACAGAATACCAGCGTGAAATAGTAGCTTAATGCTGCTGTATTTCGTATGGTGAGTGTAGAGAACCGGAGACCCTTTTTACTGGAAACGAGGCATTCCATCTTAGTCCTCACGGGTGACAACGCATCTGCATTTTGATTCGTAATCGAGGATAGATGTAGATGTCTATGGACCACAGCAACCACTTACCATCAGGTGGACTGTGTGCTCGTTTGTCACCCTATCCTATAAAAAAAAAAAAAAAAAAAAAAAACGGATATTCAAGAACGTTTGGTTCAAGAGATTAAAGAAAACGAATCTAAAAACAAAAACAATGATAGATCCATTGACTATGAAACAATACAACGTATGAAATACTTGGATATGACAATATCAGGTTCAATTTGTTTTTGCTTTTCTCTATTTAACTACATATAACGTTTATCTCCTATTGGAAAAATTGTAAAATTATTTTTTCCTTTATTTGTTTTATTCGATTTACAGAAGTTCTACGTCTATGGCCTCCTGCACCCGTCGTGGATAGATTATGTGGTAAAGATTATGTTATGGGAAAATCAAACAATAAAGCTACACATGATTACATCGTAAGTATTTTTAAGAAAATGTCATTTTATGTATTGAATAAAACTATTATTTACGGATTTTATCGCGTTTAATTACTTTAATTTATTTTTATTAATATCCCGACGTTTCGGGTGCTTTACAGCGCCCATGGTCACGGGGGGGACTGAGATGTTTGACGTCCCAATGTCACAGTTAGTCCGGCTACCTTCAGTTTTTTAATATTAATTTTTGGTCCGATTTACGCAAAACGAGCTTATAGTATCATGAAGTCTTGCAGTGGTATGCTTGGGTTTGGGTTTATTTTTGTTAATTATAGGATCCCAAGCAGATGGTAGCACCCAACCATCTTCTCTATTGAAATTTGGATGTTTTTTAATTTCAATAGCCTCGCGTATCATCCTTGGTAGGTATCGGTGTTCGTCGGGATAATAATAAAAATAAATTAAAGTAATTAAACGCGATAAAATCCGTAAATAATAGTTTTATTCAATGTGTAGTGTTCGCGTAAATTTAAGAAATCATCATTTTATGTCATTGAAAAAATATTTGAAATTATATGGACCATGTCGGTATTGACTATGGTATTGTACCCGTTTTTTACTTTATTTATAAAAATGACCATGGAGCTTAGCTTAGAGTAGAGACAACCTCATACTTGAGGACTACCTCTTTCTGCTAGGTGATAGGATTCTTTTTCTGCCTGGGACTCCGTCTGGGTAGCTAACACCCTCATACCTATTTCTGCCGACAAGTAACAGTGCTTGAACCGCTGTGCTTCGATCTGAAGGACATTAGTACTCGTAATCACAGGTTGTGAAGCATTCCACGTTAGTCTTCAGAGACGATAATCTGACATCTGTAGCAAAGTATATACTTATTTATATACTGTGTCTACAGCCTACTTTATTTAAAGTAGGCTGCAGGTGTGCAATATGTATAGACTGCAGTAGCCACTTACCATAAAATTGAGTGTAAGCTCATTTGTTACTACATTTTTATAAAAATACCCTGTAATTATACTGGAATACAGTCGTAAGTGCACTGATGTTTGTGCAACCTACTCCATCACTTTGAAATACATAAAATATTTGAAATTTTGGGTGTTATTTTAACATAACAGAAAATGTCGTCATTGTTCTTTTATTCAACTACGCATTCAAAACTTTTAGTTTATATAATATATATATATATATATATATATATATATATATATATATATATATATATATATATATATATAAGTATATAATAAATAAAAAAATTAAAAGAAATAAAATATCTTTGTAGCATAAACGTTTTGGCTAGACAAGGGAAAGACCACCCTCTTACAGAATACCAGCGTAAAATAGCAGCTTAATTCTGTAAGTGTGTTTCGAATAGAACCGAAGACCCTTTTCAATGGAAACGGTGCCCCGTTTCCATTGAAACATCTCTACCCTCACGGTTGACAACGCATCTGCAATTAGATTCCTAATTAAGGATAAATGTAGATATCTATGGGCCACAGCTTCCACTTACCATCAGGTGAACTGTGTACTCGTTTGTCATTCTTATTCTATAAAAATGTGATGATGAAAAAACCCTTGAAGTATAAAAAAGGTAAATTGCGATGACTTAGTTTTAAAAAAAATCATTATTCCATAGCATAGGCTGTAAAATAATTCGATTCCTTAAAAATGCTCTAATACTCCATAAAATTATTAAAAAAATAAATATTCCAACTCTATTGATTCGTTGATTCCGTGATTAACAGATTCGCAAGGGCGAAGCGTTGCAAATTCCAATTTGGGCTTTCCATCGTGACCCAAAATACTTTCCGGATCCAGAAAAATTCGACCCGGAGCGATTTTCAGAGGAAAATAAACACAAGATTAAACCCTTTACTTACATGCCTTTTGGTCTGGGTCCGAGGAACTGTATTGGTAAGTTTTCAGAACAACAATATATTATTATTACAAATTATTTGATGTGTGTCTTTGTCTTTCTCCTATTGTGGATCTACCTCTGCTGGATGTAACATTTTTCAAATTCAAAGTAAAACAATTTTATTCAAAGCACTTTTTGGAAAGTCATGAAAGCTACACCAAGCAAGAAAGCTATGTTTAATAAATGAATTGTGGCATACCACACTCATGTGACCATACTCACTTGGGATGCAAGTTTGTAAGCTGAGACAGTAAGCCTTATCTTTCTCTCGAATTTAGATTTATTAATTATTGGATGGGTTTGTTCTACCATCATTTGATTGAGAGAATCTAGTTCATTAATCATTATGGTGTTCCGCATGCAGGTCATTTCTCTCACCACAAAGTTCGTTATTTTATTCGTGTTTTCTGAGGAGGCATTTATATTTCATGTGTCCATTCATAACAGCCTTTCAAAAGTTGACTGCTAATTATAGGCCTTCCCAAAGATCATCTCATGGGGAGCATTTGCCACAGTGGTTAAGTTTGGCGTGTGGGCTGGCAACCGCAGGTTTTTATTATTTTAGCTGTCATCCGGTAAATGCTTTTGCCCATCTCGATTTCATTTCAATCTGTCACCCATTATGACACCTATAGGTTGATATGGGGCTATGGATTCCCTTATATCGACACTACAAAGCAAAGAGAATTATGTAATAAGAATTATAATATATTAACAGCTAAAGCCAAAGCTAAAGCTAAAGCTAAATTTTAGGTTCTGAAATAAAATGAGGTGATCAATTATTATGAGTAACCTAATATTTAGTATATTATTCCCCATTCAATTTGTTCATTCCTTTTGTTTTTCGATAATAATACTGCTGAAAATGCAAATGTGTTGTCACTCTTTAAAACTAAGTTGGATTGTCTTATTACTAGTAAAAGAGTATCCGATTCTCGTCACTCACACGACGAAGCAGCTGCAACATGCTGCTACTTTCCATTGGAATTCTGCAGTCGTGGTCATTGCCTGATCGCGTCGATCCAGTTATGCTGTTTAACTCTGCCACTAACACACATTTTATTAAATTTACTCATTATTATCTACTTTACACATAAATATTCCTCTCAGTATAGCCATTTAGCGAGGAAACTTAGCCAGGGTTCTTGGCATTACTCCAGCATAAGTAAAAATTAATAAAAATGTAACCGCATAGATATAAGTTTATATTTCTATGTGTAATCGGGTACCCATCTTTAGGCAATCTCTTATCTGTTGTATGGGGACCAATTGTTGCTAGATAAATTCGGGAGCAATTTACGGATTACGTTGTTGCGGTTATTTTTATAGTTTGCCGAATTTGTTTCTTGGCTCGTTTATGGGTCCGTCCGTTGGGTCGTTTTTGGGTACGTCTACAAGTGCGTTAGTTAGTTAGTCTACTACCGTTAGTTTGTATGACCAAATGAATATTTTTATTTCAATTAGTGTAGTTTTAGGTCTTCGTGAGCTAAAAGTACAAATAAATCATCCTTACTTGTCGCAACAAAAGTACTAACTCCACGCGAATGAATTTGCGGGCACAGACAGTAAATAGATACATTATAATAGTTATTTTATTAAAAATTAAATTATGATATACTCAAATACGTATTACTTCCAGGTTCAAGATTCGCATTATGTGAAATTAAGGTCGTGTTATACCAATTATTACGGCACATGGAAGTGTCTCCATGCGAGAAAACTCCAATTCCCGGGAAACTACGACCAGACAGCTTTCAAGTGAGGCTGCAAGGAGGACACTGGGTTCGAATGAAAATCCGTGAATAATTATTGTGGAATTAAATTTAACTTGGGTATTTAACGGAGAGTATAAAACTGAATTTGAATTCTCTATATATTTAGCAAACAATTATTTAATACAACGTTTTACGAATAACATTGTCTCTTCAAAGGTTTACTCGGTTTTAGAGCCTTTTACATTGTGGTATATTCAGATAACGTTGTTTGCATTTTGACTTTTACGGATTCTGCACCTCGGGATGATTTAAGCTAGTTGACTGTGCCGTATTTTATACTTTACTGCCCGAAGCAGTTGTGGTCCTCACCCTCCCCGTCATTTCTTTTCATGACTTTTTCCAGGTGTTCGTATTTTATACTAAAGATGCTGGCTATGGTTCCGAGAGTATAATTATGGTATGGTTTTGGGAGAAAGGCAAAGCAATTATTTAGGATACTAAGTACGTAATCACTTCGGTAGCCTGTCATCTCAGGGCTACCTCGAAGAGAACTGAAGCGGCAGTAGCGGCAGCTGTACTGAGTAACCTGAGGTACCTAGTAGTTGTGAACGAGTAGTCGCAACTGTGTAGTTATGGTGTAAGAATATCCACCACCCCATATCATCACGTGGGTGTCGTAAGAGGCGACTAAGGGAAGTTGGAACAGGAGATGGACAGCAAGCAGCATCTTCGTGATAACAACACCAAAAATAAAAACTGCTGTTGCCGACCCCTTGCCAAGTGTGACAGCTATGACAGAGTCCCCCCCTGTGAAGTAATCTGTAGGGGAGATCTGAAGGGGATAAATAATAGAACTGAGAACTGAGTAAATTGTTCGTCGTCACTGATGACAACAGCACTGGTTCTTTTCTCGCCAATAGGCTATATAGCCATTCAACGAAAAAAGCAGCCAGCGTTCTTGGCACAATGCCGCGAGGAGTATAAATAGTTTAAGTTTTTAGTTTATTTAATTATAAAATGGGTATATTGTATTCATAACTATTATAATATAAATAAATAAAATGTAAATTAAAATTATAATCTTTTAATTTATTACTGATGTACTGCTTTTTAATAACTTTCTATTTGGATATTTTATAGCAATGTAACATATTTTAAGAAGTCAAAACTTCGCTTTTAAATATACAAAGAGTCATAGCCTACCGTTTTTAAAAGGGTGTATGTTTTTTTAGTTTTTTTATAGAATAACGGTGACAAAAAAGTGCACACTCCGTAGTAAGTGGATGCTGTAGCCCATAGATACCTACCGTTATCGTTACAGCCTATCAAAAGTCCACTGCTCAATACAGACCTTTCCACAGATTACCTTTCTTTTGCCATAGTTGTCAAGCATGCCAGACGGGTCAGCAACTACAAATTTTGTTTTTTATTATTATCAGGATAATGCTACCTATCTGATGTTTCAATTTCCCATTGTCGGCTCTTACGACACCCAGAGGACGATATGCGGTAGTGGATATTCCTTTACCGCCACTACACGGTTATAGGCACCTACATCTATCTTTAATTAAGAATCGAAATGCAGATGTGTTGCCACCCTTGAGAACTAAGATGAAATGTCTCATTTCGAGTAATAAGGGTCTCCGGTACTCTACACTCACTATAAGAAACAGATCATCATTAAACTGAGACAATATCAATTCAAAGTGCTGCGATTCTAACACTGAGAAATGTAAATTCACTTGAGTGGATTGATATTATTGTGAGAAGCGAAAATTTCCGGTAACATCAGCCATATTGAGTGTGATGTTCCATAGAAAAAAAATTCATTCACTTTCAGACTCTTTCAGGAATCCCTTAATAATAATATAAACATGTTAAAAATGATGTTGTCTTACCGAGTTTGAAGACTTCCTCAATTACGGGCACTATCCACTTCACCACTAATCCCGACACAACTTCACTATGAAAGATAAACTCTAAACGCATCCTCGGTGGAATTAGACTCGGCGGTGACTGATTTTTATTATTAATTTTATCAATACATACGTACGTACGTTTTCTTGTCTACGATATCAATAAATAGCCTAAAATACAAACACATCTCATTTAGTAAAGTTTAGTTCACAGTGAACGTCGTTGATGCAGTATTAGTGCCCAACACAAATTTCTACCTCGTTTAGTCTAGTCAACGGAGCGTGACTTGTACGGGTTTCCCGAAATACGTAAACGTTCAAAATGTTTGCTATCTTGACTGTGATAGCATCGTTGTTAATTTTTTTGCAAAACTTATTTCTGAATACATTCTTACGCCAAAGTAATAATACTCAACAATGCTCTGTGTACTTATAGTATAATAAAAAACGTGAATGCATAATATAATATCAAAAACATAAAAGATATTTAAATTTGTTAAAACCAATAAATAATTTTTAATAAATATTAAGCGATAAACGCACTTCACCCAAATTATTGCAGTGTCGTGATGAATATACAGGGTTATTTTGTAAGGACTATCCAAATTTTATATTTAAGTTCGACTATAATTTATGAGAAAAATTTCTTCGTATTTTGTTGGAAACATCTCTTTAGTTGTTCTGTTTGTATTTGGGTAGTTTGATATCAGTAGATATAAAACATTAAGGAAAAGCGTAAAAAAACACTTTTCCGCCATTTTTCAATTCTTTTTCTGTCCGCCAAAATGACTGAATCTAACAAAAAAACTTGATGTATTCTGAAGTTTTATTGCAAAAAAGGGAAAAATGCAACTCGCCACGAAAAAAAATTCAGGCCAGGAATTTGGAGGTCAAAGATGCAGCTCGCACTGGTCGTCCTCATACTCGTACGGATAAAGCCGATGGCATTTTTGAAAAAGTGGGACAAAATTGTCATGTTAGTAGTTACTACGTAGCTGAGAAATTGTGGATTGACCACAAAACAATCTTGACTCATTTGAAAAAGTCTGGCTATACAAAAAAGCTTGATATTTGGGTACCACACGAGCTCTCTGAAACAAACCTAATGAGTCGTGTACTCATTTGTGATTCTCTGTGATGCAGCGATTACTAGTGATGAAAAGTGGATCACCTACGACAAGAACGTGTGTAAAAATCATGGTGAAAGGGTAATCAAGCTCCACAGACAGCAGCGAAACTCGGATTAACACGCAATGAGGTGATGCTGAAAGTATGGTGAGATTGGAAAGGAATTTTTTATTATGAGCTTTTACCGCTAGGTAGAGCTATCTATTCGGATCTCTACTGCCAATTGCCAACTAATGAGACTCCAGCAGTAAATTGAGAACCAACGGCTGGAATGGATCAACAGAAAGGATGGTCTATCACCATGATAACAAAGACCTCACATATCTTTGGCCACTCAGTAAAAATTGAGAGAGCATTATTTTTGTTGATTATGTCATTACATATTTTTTTACGTGGTAGAGCCACGCTGCAGTTATATTAGTAGTATAGTTGTAGCACGAATGGGTCGGCTCGACCGGGGAAGGACCACGCTCTCACAGAATACCAGCGTGAAATAGTAGCTTAATGCTGCTGTATTTCGTATGGTGAGTGTAGAGAACCGGAGACCCTTTTTACTGGAAATGAGGCATGCCATCTCAGTCCTCATGGATGACAACGCATCTGCATTTTGATTTGCAATGGAAGATAGATGTAGATGTCTATGGGCCGCAGCAACCACTTACCATCAGGTGGACTGTGTGCTCGTTTGTCACCCTATTCTATAAAAAAAACCTACAAGATGGCGACAAGTTATCGAACAAAGAAGCACATACATAATATAATTTTATTAAATTACTTAGCGGTCAGCCTCTACACGAGGCATCCTCAGGTAATATAGACTCATGGCGGTTACTTAGCGGTCAGCCGCCGTAGAGTCTATATTACCTGAGGATGCCTCGTGTAGAGGCGAAACACGTGTCGTATTATCGTCGATGGTGTGTCTTGCCTGGAATAGTGGTGTTGAGAGTAGTGGTGCTTGGTCTAGTGGTGACAGAGTTAGTGTATGCAATTGAGGGAGGGCGGAAGGTGCGCTTCAATCCAGGTAAGACACATCATTTTATATGTTTAGCGGAAAGTTGCAAAGAAATTTATATTTTTATTTTTAGCGATTGATAGATTTTTTTTTCATAATTTATCAGGGAACGTTCTCCAGTAAAGCTCCGTTGAGAAACGGAATAGACAGAATACTTATTTTCAAAGTCTTTGTGCATTAGAAATCTCTTTGGTGAGATAAATCTAACATAACTAATGATTTCTTGCAAGATAAGTGTAAAAAGTTTGAGCAAAGACTTAAACATTTAAAAAAGCGGAAATTAAAGAACCTTGTGGCGTTTATTACATAGGTGCCTCGGTGAAGTGATGGCAGCCTAGTTGGTTTACTGGTTTTAGTAGCGCGCCTGCTGATAGAGGTTCTAGGTTCGAATTCCGGATTGAGCAAAAAAATTACAGTTATTGAGTCTTCCCATTAAGAATTACTTAGGAAGTTGGCGGTGTCTCACCCTCGCGCCTCGGAAAGCTCGTAAAGCCGTTAGTCCTGCGCCTGCTTTTTCTCCGGTTGTATCGGTTTACCATCCCGGTACCAACCGGAGAAATCGGATTATAAGAGAAAAGGAATAGAGAGTGCACCTGTGCTTGCGGATACACTTGGGCACTTTAATAATGTCCTGCGCCGATGGCTAAGTCTCCGTTCAGGCAGGCCGCCGTGAACGAAATTTGGACTGAAAGACATTATTATTATTATTATTATTATTACATGGGTGCCAAGACTTTCAATCTTAATAGTCTATTAAGATGAAAGTTGTTTCCGAAAGATCCCTTTTTACTGGAAACAACACATTCCGTCTTAATTCTCAGGAGTGACCGTGCCTTCTGCTTTTCTCTTTTGTTTTTCAAACGTTACCTCCATTCCAAGATTTTCTCCTGTATCGTGGGGGAAGTTCACATATATACGTTAAGCGAGGACAGACATCCAGACACAAAATAATTATTTGTAAACCATACAAATACTTGATCGTACATGCGGGTAGATCTATTTACGATTTTGCGTTGGCATATGGTCATACACCCATTAGATTCCCGATGCGGAGGATCATGCACCTTTCCTGTTAAACCTTCTACTGACCTCTCATGCGGACGAATATCAGGTCTCCGTCGATGCCCCTCTTGACTCCTGGGATCATTGTTTTGTCCAGATTGTGGTGCCTCACGCTGAAGTCGCGGTTGCATTCTGCAAGCTGCTGCCGTGTTTGGCACTATAGGTCAGCCGATTGGAATAGGATGCAGTCTTTCTTTGCATCCTACCTTTGGAGGCGGGTTTGCTTCTCGCCGGACGATCTCGATGTTGTTGTTGATGGTGTAGCTGATGTGGCATCCTGAAAAATTGTGCAATTGGATCACCAGATCGAAGCATCAAGATCGTAGTAGACGGTGCATGCTCTAATTACGAGCCTATTAACGCTGATGTTCCACAAGGCTGTGTGCTATTTTACTAACGCTATTTCTTCCGCATATTATGACGGCCCATCATTATTATTAATAATTAATAATCAATTTCTATAAAGACGGCGTCAAAAATTAGTCTTAAAAGATATAAATTAAACAATAAAATTACATTAATGAGCATAAAAATAAAGATAAATACATTTCAGAGTGCTGTGAGAGCTTGGGATTTTCCGGACGCATGCGACTGTACGTGATTTTTATGGGGATTGAAAGGTTAAAAGCTTAAGGTAAGGACGTCAATCACCGCAGTCGCTCTTGACCACAGAACACTTAATATATTAGGTGTTCTGTGCTCTTGACCGTAAGTACTGGAAAGCACCCGAAACGTAAACAAAACGTAACATCAACTAAATAAAACGCGATTTAATCCGTAAAAGTATTTTTATTCAATGTGTAGTGTTCGTGTAATTATAAGAAATCATAATATAAAATATGACTAATATTTTACCCCCGGAGAAAGATCTGTAGCTGGACGCAACGGCACTCCCAGGCACGGGAGAGAAACACCACCAACTTCTTGACTCCGGGCTACTACTGAGCATTATTGACAGATAAGCCCAATAACGACATTGGGCCAACCCAATCCGAACCCAGGATTTCAGGACCAGATATACTTAAAGCATTATTTAAAGAATTGACATTCTTTAAATAACGCTTATGAGTGTTTCTGTACCAAATAAAAATAATAAAATAACATAACCACGTACAGATAAGGCGGTAATTTGAGTGAAAGTTGTGACATTTCCAAAAACCCCTTACGTTTATATTAAGTACGGATTTTTCATCACTATTACATTTTTAAAACCAAAAATCTTAACTTTATTACCACAAATCAACTCGCCGGCATACCCTCGTAATACCTATAAATAAAGTTCTTTTAAAATGAATGAGGTCGATGATCACACGGTCGACTTATTTTGCCGAATTTTTATTGTATTTCTTCAGACTCCTGATAGGCGATTAACGCAAAATATAGCAACAATATTTCTTTGATTTATACTTTTACACCCGCTTAAAAAAGGTGATTCCTTTGCGATCAATGCGATCAATGTTAATGGAATGATGAATGCAGGTAGCCTGGAGTCGCCACACACGCACAAACACGCACGTATACGCTATCGACAACAAAGGGGAGAAAACCCGCCTATCGTCTGGTAGTCCAATTGTGAATAGGAGAGAATATATAATACACCCTATAGAATAACTAGAGGCTGGTTAATCTGCGCCTGTAGTAGAGGCTAACAAGTTTGGTTTCAATCAGAAATTACAAGACACGACGTTACTATACAGTGACCGTTACACCGTTTCCGTTACAGTTACGTCATAGGTACGATATTGCCTATATTTGCTACGCTGACATGTGGTTGGCAACCGCAGTTTTATATTTTAGTTACTATTGAGTAGATACTGTACATCTCCAGGGTTTTTCCTCTGTCGCCTTTTACCACAACCACGTGATGATATGAGATGTCATTGACACCGTGACTACACGGACAACCAGGCAGACGCACATTGACCTCTCAAACGGCAAGCGACCAAATTTGACCGCTTCGATATTCCATCAAAATTCAAGAGGCCAAATGCGACCGCACTCACCCACAGCACTTTAACCCGTAAATACTTATGTTTAAAAACTACTTTTCTATGAAAAAGTTAGGCATTATAGAATCAATACGAAATTTTCTATCCTCTAGTGCAATAAAAAATAGTTAAGCTATGGATATTTATTTATAATCTACGTTCATTTCGTACGCCATTCTCGCGTGAATGTTATTGTGTTGACTTTTGAATATTTCTAGTGTTTTAGTAAAGTGTTTTACTATAAAATTGAAATGAAAGTTTTTGTGTGATTACACTGCTGAATATACACAAGGAATACCACAAACTGCAAGGTATATCACAAAACATGTACGTTAGTAACCTGCATCCTTCGACTTTTTGCACATTTTGCTTTCCCATCAGTTATTATTACTTCGAGTAATATGGCCGGCAAATTGCCACTTAAGCCTTCTGATCCGCTTGGCTATCAGATCCTCTTGTTTTTCTTCTGCACGAAATAATTTTTTGTTTCTTTATTTACAAAATTACTTCTGACTTGGACTGGGGGCTCGTCAAACTGATATGCACCTTTAATGATTAACGACCAGCGCAAGAAAATTTAATTGAACTTTATAATTAAAGGCCTTTTTAAGAAAAGGTCAAAGTTCACTCATCTCGCAAATTCTATAAAAATATTTTTCACCTGTAATGTAGCTCGTTACGGGAGGCGTCGGAGATATTTCACGGTAAGGCGAACATAAAGTGAGATTATCTCTAGACTTGATTAAAAGTTTGCTATATTTTAGGAACTTTGTATGGTGAAGAGCACGGTTAAAGAAAATCGGCTTGTTTTTCCACTGTTCTTGCTTTTAAAACAGTTTAAAGAAAGCTATAAGATTTGAAAAGAAGAACTTAATAAATATTTTAAAAGACCAAAACCTGAATGAATATTATATCGATATGAGTGTGTGGAAACTATAAACACCTTATAACATTGTAACGGAGTGTTCGATCGAAAAGCGATTTGTGGCATCTAAAAGGGCCTCGCTGAACTTTCTGTAAATTTAGACTAAATAGATTCTGAGAAAACCTGAAACACTCGTTATTTATATGATATAATGTAAATAATGTGTTTTAAAACAATATCATGTAATATTTAAGAGTAAGAAACTATCGAGCATATACATATATGACGACATATTGGATACTAGCTTAAAGCCGTGGTTTCTTCCGCAAAGAACATACACAAGAATGTACTGGTATTTAATGGTTTTGAGCAATAAGTTCTATTATCTTAAAAATCACTTTGAACACATGAGAAAATTATTAAGTTTAGAATTAGAATAAAAACAAAATTAAATTAAGTTTAGAAATTGCAGATTATACCTAATCCTCTAACGGTCATAAATATGTATTACTAATCCTCTAACAGTATAAATACTGATTACTCATGTCTTAATAGCATTTAATTTCCACTGTGAGTTTAATAGCAGGCACCTATTTTGGGCAAACATTATTTATATACATATATATATATATATATATATATATATATATATATATATATATATATATATATATGTGTGTGTGTGTGTGTGTATATAGTATATAGATGACTGCCTCGTTGATCTAGTGGTTGTATTAGTGCGACTGCTGATCATGAGGTCCTGGGTTCGAATCCCGGGTCATGCTAAAAAATCAAGTATTGAGTTTTTCCGTCAAGAAATTCTCAGTAGCTGCCCGGAGTCAGGAAGTTGGCGGTGTCTCACCCCCATGCCTCGGAAATCACGTAAAGCTGTAGGTCCTGCGCCTGATCTCTTTCCAGTTGTGTCAGTTTACCGCTAAGTGTTATACATGTGCTTCACACTTTGTGTAGATTTTAATAGGCTGTGATGGATATCTTTATTTAAATTATTCAAGATTCTAGCTAATGGAATATTCTCACTTGACACAAATAATTTTTTACCCAGTAAATCTCTTACAATTTATTGCCGCGCTCCGTGTAAACACTATTGCTTACCGCGTTGAAAGAGATAAAATGAAAAAGTTTGCATTTTCAAGCGGAATGAATTCCTTTAGATTTTTTGTAGCCGAGATCTTTGAAACAATGGTAAAGCAGATTTAATGATTTAATGTGAAGGATTTTTCTGATTTTATTACTTAAGTGAAAACCGCTATTTTCATCTTAGTATTTTATAACTGAACGTCAGTTTTATATCACTAAAACTGGCGCTAATGCAACGGGCTGAGTGCCTTCGCAATTATGTCGATACTTTGAAATGAATTCAAGTACACTCCATGTTCATAAAGTTAACTAGAAATATATTTCTTCTCTTTTATGTCGAATTTTATCATGGCCCATTTAAATAGGAAAAAAGTAAGTTTTTCAGTCTTTGCTAAAATTTTCAGCACATATTGAAAATCTGTTTTCTGTTGATATTTCCTTTTTGTTTCGAATTTAATTCTTACTTGCCCAGCAGACGGCAGATTTGTTTTATTCTTCCCGGTAGGTGGTTCGATGTATTTCACTTCAAATACACTCCAGTCTGATTACAGATTAAATACAAAATTTTTAACTCGACAACAGCGTGAGTAAGATTCTTTTGGTTCATAAAGTAAAAGAATCCGGCGTTACATTACGGAAATCCAATAAATTGAAGACGTTGAAAAATAATTAGCTAAGATCTGTGTAATAGAACAAAATGGTGTTAACCTAACATTCCCTCCACAAAACAAATACAAGAACAAGACCTCAATCGAACTAGTCTTTCAAAAGTTACAGGACCACTAACTGACGTACCAGTGATTACATACATACATAAAGATTGTCTTCACAGTAACGAAGTAAAGGAAGTAAAGTTCACTCAGTTACTGACTTAAAGGTAAAATTGTAATTCATCATCATCATCATTACAGCCCTTTACAAGTCCACTGCTGAACATAGGCCTCCCCCAAGTAATGCCACAAAGCACGGTCCTGAGCCACCTGCATCCATCGACTTCCTGCATATCTTACCAGGTCGTCACTCCATCTAGTGGAGGGTCGCCCTACACTACGCCTACCGGTACGAGGCTGCCACTCGAGAACCTTTCTTCCCCATCGGTTATCGGTTCTTCGAGCTATATGGCCGGCCCATTGCCACTTCAGCTTACTAATCCATAAAAAAAATTGTAATTACATCAAAGTAATTACAATTGTACCTTTGACCTTTTTAGGCATTAAAAAATTTATATGAATAAATTGGCATCACGCTGTATGCATCAGTACTCCGTGTATTTTTAAATAGCCGTTAGCTTTGAACAACTTATGGAAGGAAAAAGCTATTTAATCCAATTAAATATGAAAGTGCTTACATGTATACTCGGTGATTTTTTATCGTATGAAAAAATATGTTGTAACAGGTGAAGGGAATAGAAGCCTGGGACTGAAATTTTACATTTTTTTTACATATAAAATTGATCTATCAATAAATACAATAGCTTCACATGCTTTCAAGCTTTTTCAGAGCTTGTACGCTTGGACACATGACGGATGGTAAGAACTGACCTAATCGTCTTCGACGGCTTGTAGAATGTTCTAATAGAAGCACGCTTTAAGATGTAGTCAATCTTGTCTACGACAATTCATTTTGTGTAAATCAGACTAATTAAATAAAAAAAGAATAATTAAAAAGCCGAGGTACTCTGATTTAAAACTGACATTGGGACATCAATCACCTCAGTCCCCAGTGACCATGAATATTGGAAAACACCCGAAACATCGGGAATTAAAAAGCAAGAGTAAAAATATAAATTACTTCGCAACCTTTCGCTAACTAAATACGATGACGTGTCTGTCTTACCTGGATTGAAGAGCACCTCCCGCCCTCCCTTAATTGCATGCACTAACTCCGTCACCACTAGTCCCAGCACCACTACTCCCAACACCACTACTCCCAACACCACTACTTCCGGCATCACTACTTCCAACACCATTATTCCAGGTAAGACACACCATTGTATTTAGTTAACGGAAGGTTGCGAAGTAATTTATATTTTTATTATAATGGATTTCCGCAAAGTAACGCCTCATTCTATCAAAAAGCAAAAAGTAAACGCGATAAAATCTGTAAAAGTAGTTTTAATCAATGTGTAGTGTTCGCATAAATATAATAAATCATGATGTTTCTGACTTTGAAGAAATATCTAACAGGTTTGTGTGCTATAAAAATGTATTTTATAATATAATGTGTGATAATGTGAAATAAATATAAGAAATATCGTTAAATTTTACGGCGACCGACAAAATGAGATTATGGATTAGCTTGTGATACTGACACGCAACAAAATTGAATAAATTAGAGCTCTCATCTCTCATATTACACGTATATGTTACAATAGATCAATAGATAATAGATAGACAATAGATCTTTCTAGCGGATTATGTGGCCCATAGATATCTACATGTTTGTATCCTTAATTAAAACCAAAATGCGTTGTTGCGCCTAAGGACTTAGACTTATAGTCTCTTTTGCAGTAAAAGTAGTCTCCAATTCTCCCGATTCAGGCTATCCACTGGTATTTTCTTCTTGTTGCCTGTAATTAAGCTGCTAGAACATGCGGTTTGTTACGTGACTGCCAAGAAACTTGATCAAATGATATTTTTATTTCCTTTACAAACTGTAAAAAGGGTTCTATAGTTCACAATATACGAGGATCTTTGAGCACATTGTTCCATTTTAAGCAATTGACGATCTTAATACAGGTCCCTGGTCTCATAGCTTCATTAAATTACAATTCCATTTGCTGATGGTAGAAGGCTTTAAATTTGACAGTACTACATATTATATTTTATTACATATTGATATACATATTATATTATTACATATTGATATACATATTATATTATTACATATTGATATACATAGCATCGATATGACGAAATTTTTCATGAGGAATGAGACAGTGAATAGTCATACAAATACGTTTATATATTATTAAGCAATATTTATTGTAAAGTCGTTCGCTGAAGCGTTTTCTATTTGTATATGCAATAATACAACTATGCTTATATGCAATATTAAAACTAACTACTATTTCTAACTTACTTTTTTTTCAAAACGTTACTCTAGTAGTATACTCTGGGATTTTCTCCTGTATCGTGGAGGCAGCTATTACTTCTACTATTTCTTTTTTAAGTTCCGTGAAGAATTTTGTAATTCATACAGTAGCTGCAACGATAAGGTAGGACTAATTTTTGCATAGGAGTCCGTCTGCATAGATACCTACAACGATATTGCCTCCTAACTGCCTGATGACTTCTTACTGAAAAAACTGCTGCATTTCTTACTGAAAAATAAAGAGAACTAGAATAATAACGGGCTATGCAGCATTCCATATTAGTCATCACAAATGAGAATGCATCTGTATCCTTCTTCGTTAAATATTGGTTGCATTCCCATGGATTGCAGACCACTTACCATTGGTGGACCGTAAGTCCACGTCCGCGAGCATTTCAATTTTATAAAAAAAGGATATCATGTTATTTTATGATGTTAAAATAGCTAGCTATTTCTCAAATTATTATAATACACTGTGTTCTGTTTATAATAAATGACAAAGCAATATGCAATAAGTAATATAAAGCGTCCACAACCTCATACCAACAAAATCGATTCCTAAACATTTGTCCACACGGACAAGCAATTGCAGTGATTCACGCTCCGTTGGCTTGACTTAATTGTCTCAAATACAGCACTTGACATATATGCAATATGTCACCTGGGATTTTAGGTAATTGCTTGTATTGGTATTAATAATACAATTAAATTAACCATGTAGTGGTAATAATATTCACTATCCGATATCATTCCGTGAGTATCTTAGAAAGAAATTGAAAAAGACAGCTGTATCTTTCTGATAACAAATCAAAATTACAAAAGCTGCGGACGTCAAAGGCCTATAAAACATGGCAACTATATCTAAAACCTCTTGGTTAAGTAACCACCCCCTATAAGGTAACCAATGGGGGAGACCTATGTTTATTAATAAACATTTATAGGCTATATATATTATGAATGATTAAGGGTTAATAATTTTTCACTCGCCAGATGTCGCTAGTTGGACTAAGGTGAATTTATTTTCTACACAATGTCATAATAATCGAAAAATGCGTTTCAAATAACAGTTTTTGATTCCTCGACTATGCAAGACACATAAAACACGGCCCTTCTGGTTTGCTTTTAATTTTTTTTCATATTCCTTAACTTTCTTTTCTTTTCTATTTCGAGGAACATCCACTATTTGGTTTATTTATTTTCAATCTAATTAATATAAAATATGTTGAATAAAACTACTTTTACAGATTTAATCGCCTTTACGTTGATTTTAATTCCTGACGTTTCGGGCACAGACTAGTTAACTACTAGATTCTTTCGGACTAGTAGATTCTAATAGAACCAGTAGATTCTTTCGGGTGCTTTCTAGTACCCATGGTCACTGGGGCCAGACGTGATTGACGTCCCGAACGTCATTTTAGTCCATAATACCTTCAGCTTTTAATATTACTTATGGTCAGATCTACCTAGAAGAAACGTACTGTCTTGTTTGAAGTCTTGCAGTGGTATGTTTGGGTTTAGTGTGTGAAGTCTGCAGTTTGTAATCATATCCTATCCATTACATAGGATTTCATAGACCACAAATTCTTGTGAACGAAAATCGTTTCCTACCAAGGATGAAACATGAGGCTATTCATTTTAAAACACCCTAATTTCAATAGACGAGCAGGCTGGGTGGACTACCACCCGCTTGGGATCCTATAATTAACAAAATTTAAACTAAATCCCAGCATACCACTGCAAGACTTCACGACACAGTAAATATATTTTTCATAGATCATATCATAAATAATATTTAAAAGCTGAAGGTACTTTGTATTAACACTGCTATCAGGACGTCAATCACCTAGGTCCCCCTTGACCATAGGTGCTGGAAAGCACTCGATACGTAGGGAATTGAAATCAACTAAATTAAAGGAGATTAAATCCGTAAAAGTATTTTATTCGATGTGTAATGTTCGCCTAAAATATAATAAATCATAATATTTAAATATGACTAATATTTTACCACCGGAGAGAGGTCATTATGCAACGGCTTTATGTGCTGTACGAGGCACGGGAGAGAAACACCACCCACTTGCTGACTCCGGGCTGCTACTGTGCATTTTGACAGAAAACCTCAATAACGAACATTGGACCAACCCATTATTCGAACCCAGGATTTCATGACCAGATTTTATACCTGTTTATTTTATAACTCAAAGCATTATTTAAAGTATTTTAAGCATAAAGGTATTGTTGCACCAAATAAAAATAATAAAATAAATTAACCACGTACAGATAAGATGGTGATTTGAGTGAAAGTTGTGACATCTCCAAAAATCCCTGACGTTTATATTAACTAAGGATTTTCTTTAATTATGACTACATTTTTTAATTTAAAAATCTTAACTCGTTTAACACAAAACAACTCGCCGGCATACCCTCGTAATATTATAGGTATTACGAGGGTATGCCGGCGATAAAGTTCCTTTAAAATGAATGCGGCCGCCGATCACACGGTCAACTTATTTTGTGAAATTTTTATTGTATTTCTTCAGACTCCTGATAGGCGAATAACGTAAACAATAACAATTATATTTCTTTGATTTATATTTTTTCAGCCGCTTAAAAAAAGGTGATTCCTTGCCGATCGATGTTAATAAAATGATGAATGCAGTTAGCCCGAGGCCGCACTTTACACACAACTACACACACAAACGCACGCTCGCACGCATATGCTATCGAAAACAAAGAGGAGAAAACTCGCCGATCGCCTGGTTGTCCAATCGTGAAAAGGAGAGGGAGGAATTAAAGCATGTAATTCCTGCGCACACTCTTCGAAATGCATTCTAAAGAATCACTAAAGCATGGCTAATCTGGGCCTGTACTCAAGGCTGACAAGTTTGGTTTCAATGAAAAATTACTAGACACGACGTTACTATACTGTGACCGTTACACCGTTACCGTCATGTTAAGTCATAGGAGCAACATTGCCCATCGTAGCCACGCTGACAGGCGGGTTGGCAAGCGCAGTTTTATATTTTAGTTATTATTGAGTGGATACTGCTCATCTCCTGATTTTTTTCCCTCTGTCACCTCTTACTACACCCACGGGACTATATGAGATGTTCCACCGCCACTGGAGGAACACCCATGCAGATATACATTAAATATTTAGTTGACTAGACAATGTGTGGACCAAATAAATCTTCATCATTACAGCTCATCGCAAGTCCACTGCTGATTGATTAAAAACAAGGAATACCACAAACCCCAAGGAATACCACAAAACACGAACCTGACAAACCTGCATCCATCGACTTCCTGCACATTTACTTTCCCATCAGTCATTGTTACTTCGAGTTACATGGCCGGCACATTGCCACTTCAGTCTACTGATCCGCTTAGTTATCAGATCCTCTTGTTCTTCTTCTACACCAAATAAATGTTCTTCCTTTGTTTTTTTTTCTATACCAAACTACTTCTGCTTAGGTCTGGTCAAACTAACTGACACCTTTAAAGATTAACGACCAGTGCAAGAAAATCTCATCGAACTTTATTATTAAAGGCGGTTTTAAGAAAAGGTCAAAGTTCACTCATCTCGCAAATTCTATAAAAATATTTTCACCTGTAATGTAGATCATTAGAGGCGGCGTCGGAGATATTTCACGGTACGGCAAAGATAAAGTGAGATTATCTGTAGACTTGATTAAAATTTTGCTATATTTTAGGAACTATACGTTATACGTTCACACAGAGCAGACGTGCATTTGGTTCACAAATAAAATTGTAGCAGCATAATTTTCTGAACTGAACATAGCTGCAGAGTGACAAAGTTAAATTTGCAACTGGGAGTGCACTGTTTGTTGCGACGTTTCGTTAACCACTTGACAAGCTCCATCAGCTAGCGCCCCCCCCCCCCAACACCTAAGGTAAATAGCACATATATTTATTTTTTATCCTCCTCACTCACCGTTGCCACAGCGCGAACGCATCCGAAGTGTGCCCGCTCTCGTGACGTCGAAGAAGGGTGTGTGGTCCAAGTCATGAGCGTACAGCGGTCACCACCCAGACTGAGCGGCTCGCTTACAAATTTAACAAGAAATGAGGCTGTAGAGGAGGACCAAATTACCTACCGAAAACACAAACAGCCTGAACCTAACTGCAGCTGTACCCAAGAGATACAAGAGTTTCGCAAAGAAGTTACGTCTCTATTGACTAAATTCACAAAAACACTAGAAGAAACATAGAATTTTATGCGCAATAATTCAGCCGAAGTTAATTCCAAACTAAATGAAATAAAATTATCTACGGATACACTTGCCAAGGAACAGAATACACTAAAATCCCAAGTCTCAGATTTGGTTAAAAAAACTGATAATGCAGATACCAACATTCTTAAACTGGAAACAAAAATTGCCAATATCAAACAATTTAACATAGATACGAACACTGAAGAAAAAATAATGCTAGAAATGAGAGAACGCATTTTTCGAGAAAAAAATATTGTTGTTGTCGGTGTAAGAGAGTACAAAGACGCATACACAAATGAAGCCTACTCCCATGATATGACAGAAGTAGTTTCTATTATTAGAAATTTGATCGGAGATTGCCCTAAACCAGTTAAAATATTCCGAATAGGCAAGCTTAATGCACTTAAGAGTCGCAACATCAAAGTCTGCTTTGAGTATTCAGAGACAGTCAAAATGCTATTACGTAACAGAGGAAAACTGCAACGCAATATTAAGATCTTTACAAAATTTGAAAGAAGAACTAGCACGAAGAGTATCTAACCATGAGAATAACATCACAATTAAGTACATCAGAGGAATACCCAAAATCGTTAAAACAGAATCAAAAAACGACAAGAGCTATTCAACATCTATCCATTAAATAATCAAGATGTAGAAGATATTACACACCAAGTAGTTGATTGTTACCAAAACGTCGCCTCTAATAAATCTAACCTTAACTTTTTTTATGCTAATGCCAGAAGTATTTGCAAACCAGGTAAATTTGATGAACTCAGGTGCATTATCGAAGCTTTTAATAAAACCATACATATAATATTACTGACTGAGACCTGGATAAGATCCGATGACCAAGTGGCACGTTTTAATATAACGAACTATTCGCACTACTACAACATTCAATCGGATGTCATTGGTGGCGGAGTATCCATTTTTGTACATAATAATCTAAAGCATGACTTAAGCATGGAATCTTACACTGGCGGAAACAACTACTTGTGGATACATCTTGAAAAATATGCGCTTGATGTAGGAATTTTGTACAAACCAGGTCACACGAATCTTAACAATTTTCTCAACACATATCAACTACAACTGCAGCAAAGAAAAAGAGCAATTGTCTTTGGTGATACGAATATAGATCTTTTGATATCCGATAGTAAGACTACGCTGTATAATGATCTACTAAAGGAAACAGGTTTCAAAATAATTAACAATATTGATGCACTACACAGCACTCGTGTTTCACCAATGTCGAGAACTATTATTGATCATGTTGCTACAAATCTTAATAACCAAAAATTTCATATAGCTATCATTGAATCTTATTTTACAGACCATAAAAATATCTATGTAGAAATGAAAAAAGTGAAACCACCACGAATGCAAAAGTTACGATACGAAGCTACTAACTATGAAATTTTATACAAGCGCACCAGAGAACATGAGCTTGAAAATGAAGGCCGTAATTTTGGAACTTTAGAAGAATTTATAAAGAAAAATTTATCAGAAAGTAAAGAAATAAAAAATAAAATTATCAATCAACCTCAGAAAGAATGGGTTAGTAAATAAATCATAATGGGGATCAAAAAGAGGAATCAACTGTCGAGTAAACTAAAGCAGAACCCAGAAAATAATGAACTAAAATCAGAATATACTAATAAAAAGACAAAAGTGGCGAGACTTATCAAGACTTCGAAAAGCAGATATTACTATGGAGAGTTTGAAAAATGTAAAAGTAAACCTAAAAAGATGTGCTAAGCTGTATTCCCCCAAATCTTAAATCAGATAACGGCTTAGTTAATAAAGATACTGTGGCTATCTGTGAGTTGTTCAATAAGTTTTTCTCAAATATGGGTTTGCAACTGGCAAACAAAATAATGCCCATTTATCATAATAACGATACATATATATTGCCAAAACTAAAATCGGATACAAGTCAAATCAAACTCGCAGTCTTCAAACAATGTGATAAAAATGAGATAGCTAATATTATCGATGGTCTGGAAACTAACACTAGTACAGGCATTGGCTCCATTAGTACAAAAGCAATTAAGTGTACTAAAAATATTATTATTCCCAATCTCACTGCCTGTCTTAATAAATTACTTGTACAAGGTATATTCCCAGATAGTCTAAAAATAGCTAAGGTCAGTCCGATCTATAAATCTGGTATAAAGACAGATCCAGGAAACTATCGGCCTGTGTCGGTTTTGCCAGCGCTTTCAAAAATCTTGGAGAAAGTAATCTACAAACGACTGAATGACCACTTGACTAAAATAAATAAATTTTTTGTGTGATCAACAATACGGCTTCCGATCAAAATTAAATACTCTCAGTGCAGCTATTGACTTAGTCACTAAAACAAAAACTAAAATAGATCAAAAACAGCTTGTACTAGGTGTGTTCATTGACCTAAAAAAGGCCTTTGACATAGTGAGTCACTCGTTGCTACTGAAAAAGTTAGAAAGTATTTGTATACTGACACGGCACTCCAGATGTTAAAATCTTACACTGAAAATAGATACCAGATTGTAAGGATTGGAAATTATCAAAGTAACTCCTTACCTATAAATTGTGGAGTACCACAAGGTTCGATTCTTGGCCCGCTATTGTTTTTAGTGTATGTTAAAAATATTTGTGAAGTAGACTTACACGGCCATCTCAGTCTGTATGCAGACGACACATGTTTATTCTACTTTGGACAGAATATAAATGACCTTACTACGATTGGTCAACAAGATCTCAACACACTAAACAGATGGTTTCAGTACAACCTATTAACAATAAATACCGCCAAAACATCTTACGTAATATTTAGTGCAAAAAAACAAAAAAATTCAACACCACACAAAATTACACATTAACGGAGAAATATTACGCCAGTCTAATCAAGAAAAATACCTTGGGCTAATGCTTGATAAACATCTGTCATGGAACGGTCATTTATCAACTATAAAAAATAAGCTTTCATCTCTAATAGGTTCTACATACGGCATAGCTCGATGTATACCACCGAAAGCTCGCCCTTTGATCTATAACGCATTGGTTAAACCACACTTAATTTACTTAATAGAGATATGGGGTACAGCAGCCAAAACTTTACTACAAAAGGTACAAGTACTGCAAAATAAATTAATAAAAATTTTATATCATTACGACATTTTAACTTCGACCAAAACAATATACCATGAGACGAAATTACTAAACATCAAACAATTACACATCTATAACACATGTATATTAATATATAAAATTACACACAATATGATCCATTCAAATATAACATTCACCACAAAAGGAGAAACGCTAAAATACTCATCACGCCGCGCAAACCATCTTGTATTACCAAATATTCGCACTAATTATGGAAAAATGCTGTAACATTTGCGGGAGCACAGTTGTATAATAAACTCATTTCAACTATAAAAGATGCAAGTTCGCTCAATATTTTCAAGAAAAAATTATTAGAACCACATTAAAAAACAACACATTTTATAACTTGGACCACCGTCTTATATTATCAAAACTTGAAACATCGCTCCTATGCAGTTAACTTGCAACTTCTATATATCTAATTTTGATCTACCCTAATTTATGTCTACTATTTTATTATATTGTTCTGTGTGACTCATTTTAAATTGTATGAATGTACTCATGTAAGTGACATTAGTCTTAATGAGTAAATAAAGATCTTTAAACCGAACTTTAAATGGTGAAGAGCACGGTTAAAGAAAATCGACTTATTTTTTTCACTGTTCTTTCATTTAAAAAAATTAAAAGGCACCTGCACTATTTTAAATAGTATTTCAAAAGAACTTAATAAATATTTTAATAGAACAATATATAAATAACTTTCAACATAATGCAAATAATGTGTTTGATCACAATATTATGTAATATTTAAGAGTAAGAAACCAACGAGCATGTATGTGACGAGACGTTGGATACTAACTTTAAGCAGTTTCGTTCGCAAATAACTTAAGCAAACAGGTATTAAAGTTATTTGGTCAATTTGTCCTATCATCTAAAATCACGTTAAACTTAGTTGTTTGCTATTCTCTCGCAAACTTTGAGCAACATGGGAAAATATTTAGTTTAGAAAAATATCAGATTTTACGTAAAAAGTATTTGTTTGTCACCTGTATTCTTAAAAAAATCAAAGTTTTAGTAGGTTTGTATATTCTTAATATTCAGCAAAATATACAATTGTATTATGAATATTACAATAGTATGTTTTTAAATTATGTTTAATTATGGTAGATATTCTTTATCACCACTAACACAATGTCTGTCTATAACAAGCCCACTGCCGAACATAGGCCACCCCATAGAATAAAAAAATAGAGCCACCGGTATTCATTGCTTATTTTCGTGTTTCATAGGGCAATTGTTCTATACATGTAAGAGCAACGCTGTAACTATAATATTGTTGTAGCACAAATGGGTAGCTCGACCGTGGTAGCACCACGCTCACTAGTCAGGTTTACATTATTACTTATCCCTTCCCGCTAGGAAAAGGCTCACAATATGTACACATATAAAAATATCCGATACAAAGGTTTCGTTCTCTCACATATATTTAAAAAAAATGTGGGGCAGGCACACGCCGTGCGCGGTGAGCGCCAACCATTTTAATGCGCTCCCCCCGAAGGGAACGCTAAATTGGGAACTGGACCGTAGTCCAGTTCCCAATTTAGCGTTCCAGTCAACAAAACAACTGGCGAACCAGTAAAAGAGGCCTTGGCCCCTTGGTAGGGCATAAGCACAAACATCGACCGAAGTCGCGTATGTCAACGCGTGTAAACGCCATACAGATTACAAACAAATCCAGCCACAGTAAATGTACGTCACACGATGAAGGCAAATAGCCTCACTGGCCGTAAAACCTCCGTGAACGCCACCACCTGCCAGACTGTCACTCCTGCACGTGATGTAAGTGTATGGCATCACCACCAATTGTATGATCAGCACGGCTACTAGCCGCAGAGCGTGCCATGAGTCAACCGCTCACCTCAAGGGAATGGGGTCTGATGTGCGGATTTCGGCCGTAGCCTTGAGAGTCTCCTCAAATCCTAACTCCAGCTACCACCGGCATAAGTACGACACATATGCTCCACCAACCAATACAACGGCAGATATAGCCAAAAGGTTATATGATAAGAGTAGTAATCCGCCATCAGAAAGTGTTTGTGTCACTGACGTTGAGTAAATGCATTTTCGATCTTGTTTGTCTCACCCACCAACAAGTTACCTTCAATTATTCAAAGGTAGCAAAGTTAGAGAGATATATTATTATAATGTTATATAAAACATCATGGAGGTCAGACAGTCTGCAGTCCCGTAATGGAGGGACCCGTCTTGGGCAAAGCTACTTAGGTGTGAGTCAAACCAAGACGCAGAGAGCCCCATTGAGAATAGCATCCCATCATCAACCATCGCAGAGATGCAATGCTGCAGAACGCAACAAGCATTAATACGACTATCGTCGGGCTAACACCATCCCAAGGTCCCCCATACATTCCAGCAAACATCACCACCCGCATACCTCCACCGACCAGAACCACAAGAATGCGTCGAATCAGACGCAGCACACCCGCAGATCCATCACAAGATGCAATACCGCAAATAGCAGTAAGCATCAATGCAACTATCATACGGATGGCGCCCCCTCACAACACACCTACATGATCCCTATTGACTTTGGTAACAAAGTTTGTATTGTTGTTAACTAAAAACTACACCAACGTAACATAGTATAACGTAACATAGTATAACATAGTAACAACGTAGCACGCTACTAAGACGCCAGTGGACAAAACTCCACGTATCATAGCGCTAATTCACTAAGACGTGAAGTTGAGTATGCCTGTTACACTTATAAGTGCTACCAAACACACTCATCCCAATCCGAAAGATAAACGACGCATCGCTACGCGCCACGACGCCGCCCACAAACGGTATGGGTGTGCGATGTCCACGGGAAAGCCGTATTACTACAACAAACCCGCTTACCACCGGCACTAAGATGGTATGTCTAGGACACATCGGTTAGCGAGTCCAAGTTTACCTCGATTTCAGTTGCTCATGAAGCATAATATTCATAGAAAAGTAGTCTCCAAATATAAATTTTAGTGGTTTTAAGTGCTGCGGGTGGGTGCTGTCGCATGCACCTGCTCGGGATTTGCCAAGCGCATGCGACTGCTCGGGAATTTTAAGGGACTGAGGGGTTACTAATTTGAGACCTTTCACATATTTGCTTTATTTCATAGACCTTACTATTAAATGTTTCTAATATATGGGACTCCAACCCACACCTCTACTATTGTACTGCTAATTCATCATAGAGACCTTCTATAATAATGCTTTTCTATCATAAACCTTACTATCTTAAGTCATTAATATATAGGAATTCAACCCACAACTCTAATATTGTAATGCTAATTCATCATAGAGACCTTCTATAGTATTGCTTTTGTATCATAGACCTTACTATTATATGTCTACTTGAACCCACAATTCTAGTATTGTAATGCTTATACGTCATAGAGACTTTCTATAGTAATGCTTTTGTATCGTAGACCTTACTATCATAAGTCCCTAATATAGGACTAGTCATTGTGCAACAGTACTTTAAGCAGTCGGTCACCTGACCACCCCATATATGTATATGTACGAACTTGGGTGTGCGTCTCCGGCAGCTCTATATACAAGCCATCTATACACGAACACCCTCCATAACTTACGAAAATTTTCTTTTATACACGCACTCCATGACTTAGGCAATTTTTAACGAATTTTGCATTTATTTTATAAATGTCATTTATCGTTATTATTATAATATTTTCTACTTGTATCTCTATTATTTATCACATTTTGAATATTTTTACAAGTTTTTCAATAAATTTATTTATTTTGAAAGGCAATATTTTGCCTTTCATTTACTATAATACTTAATAACGTCTTAATTGTATTTATTTTAACTTTATGCTTATTAATGTAATTTTATTGTTTAATACATATCTTTAAAGATTATTTTTGATGCGCCCTTTATAAAAAAATATTTTTAATTATTAATAATAATGATGGGCCGTCACAATACTTTGAAGCAGAATTTAGTAGGCTGTGATTAATGATGACGTATCTTTATTTAAATTATTTTATTTATTTTTTATTTTTATTTATTTGCTTTTTCAGGGAAACATACAATACAATAAAAAATACATTAAAAACATATGAAAGAAATCCTAAAACCAATGAAGTTTCCACAGATATCTAAAACATATTAAAAGCTTGCAACCACAATATGTTTAAAGATTGAAAAAAAAAACTAAATGGTATTTATAATTAAACATTAAGTACTAAGCATAAAATAAAAGTAATACAATACACACAACCTATAGTGAACTTACCAAGTATAAATTAAGTTTTACAATATTTTTTATAACTATTAAGTATATTTAAGGTGAAAAATATCTAGTTCACAATATTTTAAGTTAAAATTTTTACATGTACGAGATACAAAATTATTAGAAACATACTTCGTTTTTACTTTACGTAATGCAAAAAGAGGCTTTTTTCGTGCACCTAACCGATAATTATTCAAGATTTTAGGTAATGGGTTAATCTCACTCGACACAAATAACTTTTCACCGAGTAAATCTCTTACAATTTATTTCCGCGCTTCGTGTAAACACTATTTGCTTACCGCGTTGAAAGAGATAAAATGAACTACTTACTTATCTTCACGCACAATCCCTAACGGGGTAGCCAGAGAGAACATATCGCCAAGTGTCACGATCCTTACATACCTCTTTCGCTTCTTTCATGTTCATTAACTTCTTCATACATGCACGTCTAGGTATCCGAGTACTCTTGACCTTCCCTTCTTGTTACTTCGAGTAATTTGCTCACATGGTCTTCGAAAGTTAGTCTCGGTGTACCTCGACACCTTTTAATATTTACTTTCGCGCTATATAATTTCTTCACCATTCGGTTTTCACTCATTCGCTCAACGTGCCCAAACCATCGGAGTACGCCCCTATCAATTTTTGTGATAAGGTCATCTTTCAATCCTGCCATATTGCGAATCTCTTCGTTTCGCTTTCGTTCGACTATGGTAACGCCGCACATTTTACGAAGAGATCGCATCTCCACTGCATTCAACTTACTTTTATGCTTCTTCTGGAATACCCAGGTTTCGCTGCCATATAACAAAGTTACGTATTGCAAGGCGTGCACTCTTCACTACGCCTTACCTTTTGAGTAACGCATTCAGGGCACCATTGACTTTTTTCCGGCATCGACACTCCTGTCCACATCTAAATCACATCTTCCATCCCGGCTGAAAACACTCCCCAAGTATACAATTTCATTTACCTGTTCTAGACATAATTTACCTGTTCTAGATAAAATGAAAAAGTTTGCATGTTCAAACGGAATGAACTCCTTTAGATTTGTCGTAGTCGAGATCTTTGAAACAATGTTGTAGCAGATTTATGATTTAGTGAGAAGGATTTTTCTGATTTTATTACATGAGTGAAAACCGCTTTTTTCATCTTAGTATTTTATAACTGAGCGCAATTTTTGTATTATTAAAACTGGCGTTAATGCAACGGGCCGAGTGCCTTTGCAATTATGTCGATACTTTGAAATAAATTCAAGAACACTCCATGTTCGTAGAATTAACCAGAAATATATTTTTTCTCTTTTATGTCGAATTTTATCATGATCCATTAAAATAAGAAATAAGAAGGTGTTTTCAGTTTTCGCTTAAAAAAATCGGTGCATATTGAAATTCTCTTTTCAGTTGATTTTTTTTTTATTTTAGAAATTTAAAATGCTAATTTGCCAGGCAGATTTTGTTTTATCTCTTCCGGTAGGTGGTGCGATGGGTTTCACTTTTAATACTACTCCGGTCTCATTACAGAGTAAATATGAAGTGTTTAAATCGACAACAGCGTCCAGCGTCCCTATGACTTTCTTATGCCTTATTATATATAACTTTTTATAAATCGTGAATAATTTTTGGTTCATAAAAGAATAGAATCAGGCGTTACATTACGGAAATCCAATAAATTAAATGGTGTATCTTACCTAACATCATCTCCACAAAAAAAAAATACAAGAACAAGACCTCAAATTGTATAGTCATCCAGACGTTACACGATCACTTACTGACGTAGCAACGTACCTAAGGAAGTAAAGACCACTTAGTTACTGACTCCATCAAAGTAATTACTGCCATTAAGGAATTTCAACTTTGACCTTTTTTAAACATTAAAAAATTAATATGAATAAATTGGCATCACGTCGTAGTCATCGGTACTCGGCGTACTTTCAAATAGCCATTAGCTTTTAACAACCTATGGTAAAAAGAAGCTATTTATTCCAATTAAATATAAATGTACGTAATTGTATAGTCGGTGATATTTTTTGCCGTATGAAAAAATATGGTGTAACAGCTGAACGAAATAGAAGCCTATGGCGCTGAAATTTTACATTTTATTTTTATTTTACATTAACATATTATGAAATTGATCTATCAATAAATACTATTGCTTCACACGCTTTCAAGCTTGTACAACCCTCCCTGCATCTTGTAGAGAAGTAAGACACATGACGGATAGTAAGAACTGACTAATCTTCTACGGCGGCTTGTAGAATGTTCTAATAGAAGCTCGCTTTAAGATGTAGTCAATCTTGTCTATGACAGTTAATTCTGCGTAAATCAGGCCATAAATAATAATTAAAAAGCTAAAAAGCTATTTTTTACAGAATAAGGGTGACAATAGATTTTACTAGTAGATTCTGTGGCACATAGACATCTACATTTTTGTGTCCTTAATTAAAACCGAAATGCGTTGCCAAGTCTGAGGACTAAGATGTATTGTTTCTATTGCAGTAAAAGGGGTCTACAATTCTCTAAACTCACCATACGAAACACAGCAACATTGAGCTGCTATTTCACACTGGCATTCTGTGAGAATTTAAATTTTTTAAAACGTTACTTCCACACTAGGACCTTTCTCCTGTATCGTGGGGGCAGTTTACAAACATAAATTTCACAAGGACAAACATCGAGACCCGGAACGATTACTTATAGACCATACAAATACTTGCTCCGTGCGGGATTCGAACCCGCTGCTCTTAGGGCTGTAACTCATAGCTAAGCCACTGTGCCACGGAGCCGTCAAAGAATGTGATACCCTTCCCCGATCGAGCCAACCTGTTCTACATGCTACAACCGTAATATAGCTGCGACGTGGCTCTACCACGCAAAAAATGTACACCAATGAGTGTATGAGTTTTTTTTCTGCCATATACTGGTGCATTAAGTATATTCACAACCCCATATCATCCTGTGTTGGTTGGAAGTGGTGACGGAAGGAAATAATCCAGTCGATTGGCAGCAGCAGTAGATATTTAGGAGGTTGTAATAAATTATGACTTATCTTCATTTGAATAATTATATATATATGATTCTAGGCAATGTGTCTACTGTTAATCTCACTTTACACTTATCATTTTTCTCCCAGTTAAATCTCTTACAATTTATTGCCGCGCTTCGTGAAAACACTAGCGCTTACCGAGTTGGAAGAGATGAAATGTAAAAGTTTGCATGTTCAAGCGGAATGAATTCCTTTAGATTTGTTGTAGCCGAGATCGTTTAAACAATGGTAAAGCAGCTTTTGTGATTTAATGTGAAGGATTTTTCTTATTTTACTCCTGTAATTAAAATCACTTTTTTTCATCTTTGTCTTTTATAACTAAGCGCCAATTTTAGAAATAATTATTTAAATCTTAATTATTTACTACTTAGCGGGGTGGTCTTGTAGTATGTTTTCAGCCTAAAACTTCGTCTGGGTAAGTATGACCTTCTTATTTATTCCTGCTATTATTATATGCAGCATTGCGTGAACTGATGTGTTCCAGTCTTTTTTATAGAATTAGTGTGACAAACAAGCACACAGGTCATCTGATTGTAAGTTTGTTTTATAGCATTGGGTGACAAATGAGCACACGGTCCACCCGATGGTAAGTGATTGTTGTATCCCTAATACATCTACATTTATCCTTGATTAAAAATCAAAATGCAAATGCGTTGTCACCTATGAGGACTAAGATGGAATGCCACCTTTCCCGTAAAAAACGGTCTCCGGATCTCTTCAATAACCATACAAAACATAGCAGTATTAGGCTGCTATTTTATGCTGGTATTATGTGAGAGCGTGGCCCTTCCCCGGTTGAGCCGACCCATTCAAGCTACAATACAACAATACAATACTAATATAGCTGTAGCGTGTCTCTAACCGTATATGAGTTCTGAAGTATATATGTGGGAATTTATTTTATAACTATCCACGACACTGAAAAGCTTTGTTCCAAAAATATGTATTAGTTAAGGAGAAAAACTAATAATTTGTAATTCGGATTGGAATGAAGAATGCCCCTCAGTCTGTACTTTTACTGGCTCTCTACTGGCTATTTCTTCTAATGGCCTGTTATTAAGTTGGCTTCACTATGTGGTATAATTTCACTATCAAACCTACCGCTCAGTGTTGATGTCTGGAGGATATGGGGCGCCAGTCTAACCGCAAGCTGCGAGGCATTCAATTTAAGTCCTCAGCGGTGCCTTTTTGTAGTAGTCACTTACAGTCAGGTAGACTCTTATTTCACATAATCATTTCATATATTTACGCGAACACTTGCCGTGTAGTGGCGGTTGAGAATATCCACTACCCCATACCTTCCCGTGGGTGTCGTAAGAGGCGACAGAGGGAGACAGGCAGGAGATGGGCAGCAGCACCTTCCTGATAACAACTGTGACGAAATAAAAAACTGCGGTTGCCAACCCGCTCGCCAATCGCCAAATATCCCCCTATGAATAACGACGCAAACAGACGGCCTCCAGTCCCCGGCGGCCCCGCTATTCCTGGCTACGAGGTTCGGTTGCCACCTACGACGACTCGACCTAGCAACATATAACGCACGCACCCTGACGACTGACGAGAAGATACTAGAGTTGGAAGAAGAGGTAGACAAGTTGCACTGGCATATTATTGGATTATCCGAGGTCTGAAGAGAGGGGGAGGACACGGTGATTCTCGAATCCGACAACTTATTCTATCACCGGGAGGGCGACCATCTGTCCCAAGGAGGTGTCGGATTTATCGTCCACAAGTCTCTCGTCAACAACGTTGTAAAGATTGGGAGTGTATCGACGAGGGTCGCGTACCTGATACTCAGAATCACCAAACGGTATTCGCTGAAGGTCATTCAGGTTTACGCACCAACCTCGGCACATCCCGATAAGGAGGTGGAAGAAATGTATGAGGATATTTCTAGAGCCATACATTCCTCCAAAACCCACTACATGGTGTTGATGGGAGACTTCAACGCAAAACTAGGCACAAGAGAAAGCGGTGAGCTGAAGGTAGGGAAATTTGGAGTAGGGCAACGGAACCCAAGGGGCCAGCTGCTGGCTGACTTTATGGAGAAAGAGGGACTCTTTATGATGAACTCTTTCTTCCAGAAGCGGCCCCACAGGAAGTGGACCCGGTCGAGCCCCGACGGTTCGACAAAAAATGAGATTAACATCATTATGACGACCAGACGCTAACTGTTCAGTGATGTCTCAGTGATCGCAAGGGTGAAAACTGGCAGCGATCACCGAATGGTTAGAGGCACACTGAACCTAAACGTTAAGTTGGAGAGGTCCCGTCTAATGAAGTCAACGCTCCGTCCCCCTCGTGCTCTAATCCAGAATCCCGAAACCTTTCAGCTCGAGTTACGTAACCGCTTTCAGTGCCTAGAAGATTGCAATGCAGTGGACAACATGAATGACAAGCTCGTAGAAACTGTCCATGCGGTCGGAGCTAAGTTCTGCAAAACCCGCCGCAGAAGAACACAAAAACTCTCCGATCACACTCTTAATCTCATGGCTGTTAGACGGGAGATGAGGCTGCAATCGTCAACAGATTTGATTTGATTTGATGATATACCGGACGTCACTCTGAGCGAGATTAGAATGGCTCTCCACCACCTTAAAAACGGCAAGGCCCCGAGCGAGGATGGAATTACAGCGAAGCTTCTGAAAGCGGGTGGAACACCGGTACTTGAAGTCCTTCAGAAGCTCTTCAATTCCGTCCTCCATGGTGGCACTACTCCGGAGGCGTGGAGCAGAAGTGCGGTGGTTTTGTTCTTTAAGAAAGGCGACAACGCTCTCTTGAAGAACTACAGACCGATTTCTCTTCTGAGCCGCGTCTACATGCTATTTTCGAGAGTCATTACGAATCGTCTCGCACGCAGACTCGACGACTTCCAGCCTCCCGAACAAGCCCGAACAAGCTTGTTCGGGACAGTACCATAGACCACATACATACCTTGCGGCAGATTGTACAGAAGACCAAAGAGTACAATCTGCCACTTTGCCTGGCATATGTGGACTATGAGAAAGCCTTTGATTCCGTCGAAATTTGGGCGGTGCTACAGTCCCTTCAGCGGTGCCAAGTTATCTGTCGGTACATCGAAGTGATGAAGTGTTTGTACAGTAGGGCTACGATGGCTATCCGAGTACAGAACCAGAGTTCGAAACCTATCCAACTGCAGAGAGGTGTAAGACAGGGTGATGTTATATCCCCGAAACTTTTCACCGCTGCGTTAGAAGACGTTTTCAAGTTACTGGACTGGAAAGGATACGGTATTAACATCAATGGCGAGTACATCACTCACCTTCGATTTGCCGACGATATAGTCCTTATGGCAGAATCGCTGGAGGACCTTAGCACTATGCTCAATGACCTCAATGGTGTCTCCCAACGCATAGGTCTTAAGATGAACATAGACAAAATAAAGATCATGTTTAATGTCCATTTCACACCTATGCCGGTAGTTGTTGGGAGCACTATGCTCGAAGTTGTTGACGAGTACGTTTACCTGGGACAAATAGTCCGACTAGGTAAGTCCAACTTCGACCGAGAGGTCAATCGACGGATTCAACTCGGTTGGGCAGCGTTCGGGAAATTACGACACATCTTCTCGTCAGGTATACCTCAATCTCTGAAAACTAAAGTGTATAACCAGTGCGTGTTGCCAGTGATGACTTACGGATATGAGACGTGGTCCTTCACTGCTGGCCTTGTGAGGACGCTCAAGGTCGCTCAGCGAGCTATGTAGATGGCTATGCTCGGAGTTTCTCTGCGTGATAGCTAAGAAATGAGGATATCCGCAGTAAAACCGGAGTGACCGACATAGCCCAACGGATTAGTAAGCTGAAGTGGCAATGGGCTGGTCATATAGCTCGAGAAACCGATAACCGATGGGGAAGAAAGGTTCTCGAGTGGCAGCCTCGTACCGGTAGGCGTAGTGTAGGGCGCCCCTCACTAGATGGAGTGACGACCTGGTAAGACATGCAGGAAGTCGATGGATGCAGGTGGCTCAGGACCGTGCTTTGTGGGGTTACTTGGGGGAGGCCTATGTTCAGCAGTGGACTTGTGAAGGGCTGTAATGATGATGATGATGATGATGACGCGAACACTACACATTGAATAAGACTATTTATATGGATTTTATTGCTTTTAGTTAATTTATTTTTATTTTCCGACGTTTTGGGTGCTTTGCAGTACCCATGGTCACTGGGGGACTGAGCTGTTTGATTTGACGTCCCAATGTCATATTTAACCCGGCTAACGTCAGTTTTTAGGGTTCCGTAGTCAACTAGGAACCCTTATAGTTTCGCCATGTCTGTCTGTGCGTCTGTTCGTCCTCTCTTAATCTCTGTGACCGTTAGCACTAGAAAGCTGAAATTTGGTACCAATATGTGTATCAATCACGCCGACAAAGTGGTAAAATAAAAATTGGAAAAAAAATGTTTTATTAGGGTAGCCCCCCTATATGTAAAGTGGGAAGTGATTTTTTTTTTAATTTCAACCCTAACGTGTGATATATTGTTGGAAAGGTATTTAAAAATGAATAGGGTTTTACTACAATCATTTTTGATAATGTCAATAATTTCGGAAATAATCGCTCCAAAAGTAAAAAACAATGTGCCCCCCCCCCTCTAACTTTTGAACCATAAGTTCAGAAAATATGAAAAAAATCTGAAAAGTAGAACTTTATAAGGACTTTCTAGGAAAATCATTTTGAGCTTGGATGGAAACAACAGTACCCACTACCGGGAGCAGTTGCAGGAGCGCGGAGCGCTGCTGGAGCGCAAACATAATGGATACCCACCTTTAAACTCATAAGTGGGAACACTTATTGTGACGGACGTGAAACTACGGAACCCTACACTAAGCGTGGCCCGACACACTCTTGGCCGGTTTTTAATAATAATTTTTATTTCGATCTACGCAGAACGAGCTTACAGTATCTTGACGTCTTTGAGTGGTATGCTTGGTTTTGGATTTAATTTTGTTAATTATAGGATCCCAAGCAGATGGTAGCATCCATCTACCTTTTCTATTGAAATTAGGATGTTTTTATTTTAAATAGCCTCACGTACCATCCTTGGTAGGAATCAATGTTCTTTTGCTAGGATTTGTGGTTTAAAAATCTGATGTAATGATGGGGACGATCTCGAACATGCTCACAAACTGCAGACTTCCCGGAGCGTCGGTGCTTCAGCTATATGTAAAGCACCCGAAACGTCGGGAATTATAAATAAGTTAATTAAACTCGATAAAACCCATATAAAGTTTTATTCAAAGACTCTAAATTCGTTTGTTACCTCAGTTCCGTCAAAAATAAATTAAGTGTCTCCACATTTTCGTTCGCCTGGAATTAGTTCTTTTGTAATGATATCCATCCATGCATTATCCAATATGGTGTATAAATTTCTACTGCTAAACATACGCCTCTCCCATAGATATACCAGCTTAAAATAGCAGCTTAATACTGCTGTATTTCGTATGATGAGATCCGGAGATCCTTTTTTTACTGTAAACGAGGCATTCCATCGTAGTCCTTAGGGAGTGACAACGCATCTACGTTTTGATTCTTAATCAAGGATAAATGTAGATGTCTATGGGCCACAGCATCCACTTACCATCAGGTGGACTGTGTGCCCGTTTGCAACCCTTATTCTATAAAATAAAATTCTATAAATTTCCTATAAATTGCCTCATTGGGAGGATTTTATCGTAGTTGCCACGCTTTATAGGCGTTATGATAAGTAAAAAGTTTTATTTGGCTATCGCGAAGATGTAGAAAGGTACTAATCGGGTTAAAATTCATTTATAATAGTCAGTCTTACAGACAAGCTAACGAACGAAAACAAATAGACGTGCCCACAGAAGAACCCACAACCGAACCAAGAAACACTTTTGTTCCTTAAAGTAAATAAATAACAAAATAACAGCGATAACTTAAATTCACTATTTACTTAAGAATTTCTCTAGAAAGAAAAATAGTTCAAAGTATAATGCTTAAAATCGCTTAACTTGTAAAATTCTTAAAATTATACTTAATAAATACTTCAACGGGCCGAGTACCTTTGCAATTATGTCGATACTTTGAAATGAATTCAAGTACACTTCATGTTCATAGAGTTAAGTAGAAATATATTTTTTCTCTTTTTTGTCGAATTTTATCATGACCTATTTAAATAAGAAAAACAAGGTATTTTCAGTCTTCATTAAAATTTTCAGTACCTATTGAAATGTTCGTTTCAGTTGATATTTCTTTTTTCCTTGATAATTTTTAAAATGCTGGCTAGCCCGACAGACGTTGCTCTACCCATTCCAGTAGATGGTGCAATGGGTTTCGCTTTGAATTCACGCCGGACTTATTACTGATTAAAAATAAAATTTATAATCCGACAACAGCCGACAACTTCCGTGTCCACCCATTGTAGTTTTCTTTTTTGTTACTAAACCAATATATTATATCGTGAATAAGAATATTTTGGTTCATAAACAAGTGTTGAAATTAAAAAAAAATATACAACCGACTTCAATGCCACCGAGTTAATGTATTCAAAGTCAGATAAATACGCATTATTTAATATAACTCAAAAACTACCGATCATAAACTAGAACGAACGAAGCATAAACTTTCACGTAAAAAATAATAACCAAAATCGATTCACCCAGAGAAAAGTTATGAGTTAACACACATAAAAAAAAACTCAGTCGAATTGAATACCTCCTTCTTTTTGAAGTCGGTTTGCGTAAATTCAATATATCAAAGATGTCAAAAATTATATAGCTACGATCAGCGTAATAAAATAAAATGTGTCCGTCTGTCTATTCCCGTCACACCTAATGCCGACATTTCTTAGCGGTCAGCAACCGCAGTCTATTTCACCTAAGGATGCCCTTTTAAGATGTGACGCACGTGTCGTATTATCGACAGTGGGGTGTCTTTCCCTAATGTGTAATCGTGTAATGGTGCTGGTAGTAGTTTTATCTGGATTACTGGTGACGGGGATAGTGTTAGCAATTGAGGGAGGGCGGGAGGTGCTCTTTAAACTAGGTAAGGCACACCATTTTATTTTATTACGCCGATCTTAGATAATTAATTTTCAACATTTTTAACTTGTTAATATTTGGACTAAGTACAACTCCATCTATCGTCTGCTAGCATAGCTATGGACCGTCGTCTCCACAAAACCAATACATGAATATTATGACCTCGGTCTAGTCGTTCAGAAGTTACATGATCACTAACAGATGTACCAATAATTATATAACTATATAAATATTATCTCTATAGTAAGGAAGTGAAGGAAGTAAATAATGATTTCTTATATTTACGCAAACACTCCACATTGAAATAATACTAGTTTTTACGGAATTTATCGCGTATATTCAACTTTTTAAATACCCGACGTTTCGAACGCTTTACAGCACTCATGGTCACGGGCGGGACTGAGATGTTCAACGTCCATATGTCATAGTTAACCGCCGTTACCATAGATTAAAATTTAACTTTTGTTCGGATCTATGCAGTATGAACTTATGGTACCTTGAAGTCTTGCAGTTGTATGCTTGGGTTGGGATTTAATTTAATTTATTATAGGATCCCAAGCAGATGGTAGCACCCAGCCATCTTCTCTATTGAAATTAGGATGTTTTTTGATTTCAATAGCCTCGCGAATCATCCTTGGAAGGAATCGGTGTTCTTTAGCGAGGATCTGCGGTCTATCAAATCTGATGTAGTGACGGGGGCGATCCTGTACATGTTCACAGACTGCAGACTTCCCGGAACGTCGATTCTTCACACCGGCTATATGTTCTGTAACGCGGGTTTTTACTGATCTTTTAGTTTGTCCTATGTAGGAGAGACCACATTCACAATCAAGCTTGTACACTCCTGCATCTTGCAGAGGGACATTACACTTGACCGATGGTAAAAACTGACCAATCTTCTTCAGCGGCTTGAAGTATGTTTTAATGGAAGCGCGCTTCAAGATGTAGCCAATCTTGTCAGTGACTCCTCTAACATATGGCAGTACGGCAGGTACACGCTCGACTGTGGCCGGCTTCACTCGTTCACTGTGACGTAGGCGCGGGACTCCAAGCTTGTTGTCATGCAAAACTTGTTCACTCAGTTACTGACCAGTAATTACTGCCTTTCTTAAGCATTAGAAACTAATATGAATAAGTTAACATAACGCTTTAGGCTTCAGTACTCGGTGTATTTTTAAATAGCCATTAGCTTTTAACTGCCTATGGAGCAAAAAAAGCTATTTATTTCAATTAAATATGAAAGTCTTTTTATAGCATAAGGTTGACAGACCCCATGAGTTGCGTCTTGGTGGTGGGTGCCACTGTTTTTCTTGGTATTACTACTGACGCGAAGCTTCAATGGGACCCTTATATAAATAAATTAGCAGGCAGACTTAGTTTTGCAAGATATGCTGTCAGAAAGATTAAAAGTCTCGCCAATATTGAGATTAGCTAGATAAGTTTATTTAGTTACTTTTATAGTGTACATGTCTTATGGAATCTTGCTATGGAGTATTGCAACTGACGTTGAAGCAAGAATTTATATTGCAAAAGAGAGCCGTACGGGCGATTTATAACTTAAATTTTAAAGAGTCCCATAGATAAAAATTTAACGAAATAAGCATATTATCATTGGCATCGCAATAAATTTATGAAAATTTAATGTAGATATGTACATAAAAACATAAATAACTTAAGAAATATTATATAAGAATAAAGATGTTCATACTTTAAACACTAGGAACAATCATAAGCCTTAATACCAGTTACTAGACTCAACACGCTTTTACAAAAAATCCCAGAAAACGAACAAAATTTGTCAATAAAGATGTTTAAATGTTTTATTAAAGAAAAATTGTACATAAATTGTTATTCTAAATTCAAATAATATGTAAATAAAAATAAAACCTGGGAGTGAGGTGATCGCTAATATGAGGTTCTTTTCAAATTCATTTACTGAAAAATTGTACAAAAAAGGCTCGCTTGCTTAATTACTGCTTCTCTTCCCAGGACATCGGTATTTTCTGAAGTCTGAACCAGTGGTAAGTAAAAAAATGACTTTTAATAAGTTTTATGTAATAGCTTTTATTGAATAAAAATCATTCTATTCCACTTTATTCTAATATTTATATAAGCTTCGTGTAATACTACACCCAAACACCCACACGAGATTGTAAATATAAGAAATCATAATTGAATTGTTCTATTCTAAGCAAAGTATAAAGCCCTCAAGACCTAATTTGAACTCCATAAATTCAATTAGTTGATGGAGCTTTGTGGGAGTGCGCATTCTGTTAAATTACCGATTGAAATCTCGCCGTCACTTTTGAATTCTCCGCAGTAATAACTCAATTCTCTCAAGCGTCTCTCACTTGCATATTTCCGCTCGGCACAATATAGTCATTCATATTTGCTTAAAACTGAAGTTACTTTAGAAACGTTGTAAATTCACAGAGACGGTTAGATAATAGACAACCTAGACTGTACTTTATTGCAGTTCCTTTAGTACATTTTGTCAGGTACAAGTTAGAAGTTAAGTTGCTGCTTTAAATAACTCCTTTATATTTATATAATTATTCAGTACGTGTTTGTCACTGAAGTCATCTTTTGTGGATGTTTTCGTGGGTCGTCACAATTGGGTGCTATTGTCAAATTCAGAAGTCACCAGTGCGAATCCGGAGCCTACCACGGCTAGTCTTGCTTTCTCGTGCGTGAAGGTAAACCTTTGTACCCATTTTAAGCATATTACACGCCCGGAAGATTGTTAGATTAAGCACAGTTAAAGTTTATATGTAGAGGGAGCTCTTTTACAAACTTTGACAAACGAACACACAGTCCACCTGATGGTGAGCGGATGCTGTGGCCCATAGACATCTACATTTATCCTCGATTAAAATTCAAAACGCAGTTGCAGTCACCCCTGAGGACTAAGATGGAATGCCTCGTTTCCAGTAAAAAAGGTCACCGGATCTCAACACTCACCATACTATGCTATGGGAGAGATTGCTTACGCACACACTCGAGCACTATAATGCTGTCCTGCGCAGTGGATAGTCTTTGAGTGAGCGAAATTCGGTCTGGATGACATTATTTTATAACAATTTTTTTTCATTATTCCCTATAATTTTGTAAATGTATTATGTGAAAAAGTCGACTCTCCTTCTACATCGTCTAAGTTTAAAGTAAAATAACTTAATTTTAATTTTCATATAATTTGTACAGTTTATTTACCTAATAGTTTAAAAACATAAATAACATTAATGTAAATGATTTGGCTGTTACACGTATAAAATAATAAAATCTGTAAAAATGTGAAATAAATAAAATAAATACAGACGCCTTATATCCAAACCGACAAAATAAGATCATGGATTCTCTTTAGACGCTGACACGTGAAACATTGAATCTATTATAGCTGTCACCTCTCATATTACACGTATGTATGTGTTACAAATCCAAAGAGTAAAGACTATTTTTTACAGAATAAGGGTGAAAAATGAGCATAGTCTACCTGACTGTAATTGGATTCTGAGGCCTACAGATGTCTACTTTTATCTCTTCTAAGATGAAACACCTCGTTTCCACTAAAAGGGGTCATCGGTTTCTACTCTCACCATACGAAACACAGCAGCTTTAAACTGCCATTTCAGACTGGTTTTCTGTGAGAGCTTAGGCCTACCCTGGTTGAGCTTTTACCATAATACTCATGTCCTTACCACATTTAAACGGCTACTAGGTTTAAGCTTGGGAAGAGAGTATTGACTCTTTGGATTGTAAATAATGTAATATTCATTCGTTCGTATCCTGAGAGGCTACGTTAGTAAGAAATAAAAAATATCCACTACCCCGTATCATCCCGTGAGTGTCGTTATATGGTACAGATTAAAACTGCAACAGAGGATATAGCAGCAGCGCCGTCCCGATAAAAACTCTATAATAATAAAAAATGTTGTAGCCATACTACATGCTAGCGTGTCTATGAGAAAATACCTCTAAGGGGCAATCTATAAGTGAGGTCTGTATTCAGCAGTGGATATTTGATAGACTTTTCTACCACACTAGGATCTCCTTCAGTATCGTACAGGCAGTTGACATACATAAATTGCACAACGACAAACATTCAAACGCGAAACAATTATTTCTAGGCCATACAAATACTTGTACCATACGGGAATCAAACTCGCGGCCCTCATCGCTCTCATTGCTAAGCCACTGCACCACGGATCCGTAAATACTAAGAGACTGTCATGAATGAACGAATGAATGGAACAAGAAATAAGATGTGTTCATTTGTGACATTTACTTCCATAAATTAAATTACTTGCTACTACATGAGCGCCTCATGTCCAACAGTATGCTTTCACAGGCTAATGAAGTATTCAAGTATATGTAAGGGCTCGGACTTCTGCCCGCCACTTACTGCAATCCGAATCATCCTATTCGTGTACTGCAGTGAAAGAATATCCACCTCCCTATATCATCCCGGGTTTGTCATGAGAGGCGACAGAGGGAAACCGGAACAGAAACAACAGCATGTTCCTACTCAAAACAATAAAAAAGATGGATCTAATAGATGGAAATCATCGTAACAATTTCATTTAATTTTTTTTTTGTACCACTGAATACACAATAAACAAACGTATTTCGCTTTTTTGCTATACGGCGGCTCTACACGTTGGCCAACACAGTGGCGAATGTAGTGGCCAATAGCATTGGCGATCGTGTGTAGCGAGTGTTTGGGTTTCATTGGTATGTATTGGAATGATGGCCTACAAGTTGGCGCGAGATCCGTGTGGGGTCGGTTTTTTACTAAAAATCAAAGAATTGTTGGCAGAGTTTGGCCGCCGCGTCCACACGTTGGGCGCGCGTTTAGTTTGCTACAAGTTCCCAAAGTGATTACACGCACCTGATTTAAATTTTATATTCACGTTTTGTAGGGTGGACACCCCTATTACCAGCCTTTTAGTGCTAATTTTAAATTTAAACATTCCTACTTCTTTAATTAGCGCTATTTAATTATTTTTAAATGTTTGTGTTAATGGATAAGCTATTTATAAAAAAATGAACATTTATTTACAATCAGATTATTACGAAAACAATTTTAAAATGAAAAGAATGAAGTACGTCGTTTATATGTGGTAGAACCATACTGTAGTTATATTAGAAGTACAGTTTTAGCACGAATGGGTCGGCTCGACTGGCGAAGAACCACGCTCTCATAGAATACCAGCGTAAAATAGTACTTAATGCTGCTGTGTTTCATATGGTAAGTGTAGAGAACTAGAGACCTTTTTTACTGGAAACAAGGAATTCCATCTTAATCCTCACGGGTGACAACGCATCTGCTTTTAGATTCGTAATCGAGGACAGATGTAGATGTCTGTGGGCCACAGCAACCACTTACCATCAGGTGAACTGTGTGCTCGTTTGTCATACTATCCTATAAAAAAGTCCATTTCTTATAATTTAATCGAGCAAGTTTTCGAATCATAATCATTATCCATTATTATTAGCCACTTAAGTACACTACTGAACATCCTCTTCCATAGACTGCCTCAAAGCGTGGTCCTGAGCCACTTTCCTTGTCATGAGTTTTTTATTTATGTTCTAAGTTATAATTAGTACCTATTATTATGTCAGTGTTAATTATATTTATTGTTTGTCTACTCAAAAAATAATTAAGTTACTAAATAAATTATAAGGTACTTTTCATATACATCAAACGTTTGATAGAAAAGCAAGTACATCTTTTGCTAAACTTTAAAATCAAAACCCAATTTTAAAACATGGACGAATCAATTATGACTCCTTTAACTTTAAAATAAGTTAAGTTCTAATTAATAGTATTTATTCCAATTTATGATGCACGTAAGGAGTAAATAAAGTTAAATAAATAAATAAAATTCCCGCTTGTGACAGCCATGATTTATATTACTTGGCTTAAATAAAGCGCTTCTTATTAGGTACGTAAAACCAAATATCAGCCTGAAGGCTATATGCACTTCATACATTTCGTATATCTATTTAGAGCCCCATTAATATTCACTACTATTTTATAATACCTTTTTAAAAACGTTAACTCCACACTAGGACTTCTCCTGTATCGGGGAGGCAGTTTACAAACATAAATTTCAGAAGGACAAATCCAGACCCGGAACTTTGTGTTTGTATGATATACTAATACCTGTTCCGTGCGGATTCAAACCCGCGGCCCCCAGCACTGGCTGCGCTGTGGGCCGCTGGTTTGAATCCGCACTCATTGCTAAGCCACTGCGCCACGGAGCCTTCCAACGTGTGGATACCATCACAAACTCTTGGCCAATATCTTCGCCACTACATTCGCCACTATGTTAGCTAACTTATAAAGCCACCGTTAGACAGAAAGATTGCTTAATATGCTTGATGGGGATATTTGCAGCAATATCGACTGTATAATGATCATGATCATGATAAAACTTATAGGTATCTTTTATGAAAAATCGAGTGGTACATTTTACAAAACGTTTCAAAATTCAGTCACCAGCACTAATTTGTACATGATTTTTAATATAGTATGGCGTTTTTTTTATTTTTAAATCCTACATACCATTTCGAGAAATCTCAAGTTGCACTGAAGCGCAGAAAATAAATTCGAACGGTGGGAAATACTTCTTGTTCGTTCTATTTTTTAATTTAATACCAACAAGCAGCCCAGTATTTTCAATGAAGGGTTTCAGATTGAATGAAACGAAAAAGGAAATGGCACTCAAAACCACGTCGTGCTCTGTAAGTACTGTTTCTAAATAAAAGAATTAGAATAGAATACTCACAATAAAATAAACTTTATATATAAATTACTATAATACTTATTCAAAGTCATTCAAACTTTACCACTGGTTCCGAAAAAAGTCTGTATTTAAACCACGATAATTAAGAACTGCAATAAGATTCACATTTAAACGATTATATGCGATGGTTAATTGTAACACATGATTGTAAGCTGTTAGATTTTTGTAAAAAGTCCCACTTAGTTACTTGCTGGTTCTTCCCAGGACAAAGGTTTTTTTTCTGATCCAGAGGTAAAATGAAAAAAATGTGACTTTCAATAAGTATTATTTATGATCTATATTGAATAAAAAAGTTTCTATTCCTGGTGTTGTGAGGAAATGCCACTTAACTTATAACCGTTACTAATGTTAAAAGACCCATAGGTCTTCGATAAATGGTGGTATAAAAGTATCAGCTAACTATAATATAACTATATATGTCCCACTGCTGGGCATAGGCCTCCTCACATTTCTGAGAGAGGTTTAGTGCAAGGAAATGTCCGCCACGCTATCCCACTGCGTGTTGGCGAAAATCGCATATATTCGAATTTTTTTCTTCTTTCTTAGACAAACAGGTTTCCTCTTGAACGTGAGCACGTGGTAAAAATTATAGTATAATGAACTTTATATTTATTATCATGGGTGTAAAATGATCAAATAAGTTAATTGATAGAATCAGGCGTTACTTTGCGGAAATCCATTATAATAAAAAATAAAAATATAAATTTCTTTGCAACTTTCCGCTAAACATATAAAATGATGTGTCTTACCGGGATTGAAGCGCACCTCCCGCCCTCCCTCAATTGCATACACTAACTCCGTCACCACTAGACCAAGCACCACTACTCTCAACACCACTATTCCAGGCAAGACACACCATCGACGATAATACGACACGTGTTTCGCCTCTACACGAGGCATCCTCAGGTAATATAGACTCTACGGCGGCTGACCGCTAAGACCGCTGATCAAATAAGTGATGGCAAGCAGCGTTGATGATGTGAAACGTCTTGTACGGTGAAATCGTATATACCTATGAATCTTGGTGATTGCGGCAATTACAATATTGTTACAAATAGAAACACAGATTGACTTTTTAAAAAGATTTTAATGGCATTTGGCCAAACAAATATTAACTAACTTAAAAGCTTTAAACAACATTTAAAATAATGACGCTAGTATTCGAGCAAGGCTTCCGAACTCCGTGATGACCGATGGCAAAAAGGGGCGAGTGACGCCAGCCGCCCTCCTATATAGATAGCCCGGCGCGGCGTCGGCGCTCTTGATTCAGACCTTCTCTTCTAACACGGCCTCTCCTGACGGGGCTGCGTGCTCGAAGCCCTCAGCAGGAACTCGTGGATGGCTCAGCAACACTCACCGCGTCCCGCGGCTGTTCGACGTCACCATCGACGATCTCTGAGAAGATACACACAATCTAAGAGACATTTATTTATATCGCGTATTAACAGTTGATCTAAATTCATATAGTTTATAAAAGCGTCAGATTATGTACCCAATTAGCCAAACAAGTCAGTCAGTCAGAACAGTCAACATGAACAGTTATCAACGCTACACAAAAGCGTTTCAAGTCACATAGGTTTTACACAGGTCTCTTCCCACGCAACCGAATACCCCACACAAACTCGCGTGTGCAAACAGGATTTACATCAGTCTCTAGCAGGTCACCCCAGATACCTAATAATGGCTGGATTTACACAGGTCTGTTGTCGGCTGCGCCACCGACTCACCCCAGAAACCACCAGTGTCAGGGTCAACCCAATACCATGCGCACAGGATTTACACGGGTCTCTTCCACTGAACACAACACGTAACGCAGTCAAAATCAATAAACACGGGCTTGTTTGGTACATAATCTAGCTCAAGAATAGGGAAAGATTATCTTCTCGACTGTCACAGCACCAACACACGACCAAGCGCATTCGCCGCGGCACCTCTGAGGGAACTCGCGCGATCGCGGCACGTGTAATCAGATTTGCGATTTCTGCAAAAGTCCCGTATGAGAGCTATAAACAAAGCATACATCGTTTGAGTCATTATAAAATAAACTAACAAATTACATACGAATCAGGACAGCTCCCTTCGTAACACATTATCAACTCTATTTTGAAATTAATGTAATCGACCTCCTCCTACTTCAATTCACATAAGTCGTTACAATCACTAAAGCAAACCTTTATTCGACAAACATTTTACTTTACCCACTTAAAACATATTTAACATTAATCCATAAAAATAACATAGCTCTCGACACATTTCTTTCACCCCACAAGCTCTACGATAACACACCTCACTTAAGTGACCCGATAAGATAAGTTTAAAGTCAGTCGAGAATACTGCAAATTAAGTGGTTTATGTAATAATTTATGTCCCGTTTGGGTTAACATTCTTATCACAAACAAAGTTTTAACTGTTAAATAAGCAATATAGCACGTTGAAATACGTGAGAAATGATCGAGCTCCAGAAGGCACTTGACATAATGTGCGCGTTGGTTTACTCCAACATTCCAGAGACCTGTTGACTGATGAGGGGTTAGTAGGTATGTAAAATAACCAGGCAAATATAACAGCAATCGTACTATTAGTACCTTCAAAAAATGCAGCACATGTTTCGGGGGGTAATTGCTCTGTGATGTAGTGTTGTAGACCACACGACATAGATATATATTTAGAGTTAAGTTTGTAATAAAACAGCATTCACCCGTAGACGGGCACGACGCGTTCCAGCACACACCGCGTACACACCGTACACCCGCGTTCCTGGGCGGTTCTCACCGCCCAGACCTCGTTGCCTTTTCCTTTTTTAATTAGTTCGCGGCCTTTTATTACAGTTCGGTCTAACCTGACCATCTCTTACCTACCTACGTATTCTATTCCGTTGGTAAGAAAGTAGCATTTCTTTAAATTAATTGAAAAACCTATTTTGGTTAGCGTTTTCATAACCAAATCTAATAAAACGAGATGTTTGTCAATCCCATCCGTCATTATTAATTCGTCATCGATATAGACCATACTTTTCCAGCATCAATGAAGGATTCTTAGCGTTTTAGAGATAGTTTTCTGATAAAAAAATCGGCACGTTTGCTAAACCGTAGGTGTACCTTGCAATAATTATACTGGGCCTCTGCTCTGGTGTAACGGGTGCGGTCTTATGAATCGAGTCTTCTGCAACTCTAAGTTAATGGAAACCGAAAATCATATCCAGAGAACTAAACCAGCGAGCATTACCTAAACTATCTATATCGTCGTTGATCAAGAGGAGAGGATATCTAGTTTTGACGGTGATTCGATTCAGTGCGCGATAACCCACGACCATTCTATCAGAACTACCCTTCTTTTTTACTAGCAAGATCGGAGTAACGTATTCTGAATCGGACTCGCGAATAATTCCTTTATCGAGAAAATCCTTCACTATAGTGCAGTGCATACTTTTAATTTTTCGTCATGCGATTATTTGTAAGCTCTATAGTACTTAGTAATTGATATGCATCTTACTATCTTTCGCCGTTGTAGTCGCGGTACCGTATAAAAATAATGCGGAATACTTGGTGAGGATCTCTAGTAATCGTTCTCTGTTATTTCCAGATACCGATGTATTAACTTGATCGGACAAAGAAATCAAATTTACTTGCGGAATATCGTTTACAGTTGCCTGACTATGAGTTATACGTTGGCTATCACCGGTCCTAATATATGTAATACCTTACCTGTTTAGTACGTCTGTACCGATAATGACTGGCACACTCAAATTATTGCCACCCACCACATAAAAATCAAGTTCTATTGTTATATCGCTTAACTCGGCGGGTAATGTTACAAATGATTCCGATATTATTTCCATACCACCCAAGCCGCGTAGCAACTGATTCGTAGGCTTTACTTGACACGGGAAATGTTTAACAACATTTTTTGACATTAAGGAAACACATGAATCACTATCGTTTAGTACTTCTAATGGTATTCCCGATATGACCGCAGTCGTCACATCGCGATTTTTATAACTATCCGTGATTTCGCGACAAAAATTGACACCATTATTATTCCGAGAATTTGCGCGTTCCTTAGCAAAACAAGTTACCTCGGAATGACCTACCTTTTTGCAAAACTCACACTTTAACGGATCGCCACGAGATGTCGTCGTTAACGCGATTGCTTTTTTCGTTACTATAACTCGGGAGTGTATTCGACCGTTTGTTACAATTAACATTCCTATGACCAAATTGATTACATTCGTAACACCTTATTTATTAAGTCTTTGGGATCATATCGACGTTTTAACGGTTTACGGTTCGAGTTACTATTATTAGAGGGTTGGTCAAATCGATTTAAACTATTAGAATACACTTTCCTATTATGGCTGTTAGAAGGTTTAACAAAGCTCAAAACTCCACTATAGAGTCAGGTGATGATTTGGCGTTAGCAGCCACAGCACGAATTTGTGGATCTGCAATTCCACGAATGATAATAGCCGTAAGCAGCTCGCTACTGAGACCTTTAACTATGCGTAACCTTAAAAGTGATTTACGAGCATACTCAGCATATGTGGAGTATTTATCTGACCCTGTCCGCATTACATCATAAAGCACGTTCGCGACATCGACAGGACGTTAACATAGCGCTTTTAACTCTAATTTTAAATTGGACCACGTGCGAATACTGCTTGTCCATTAGCTAAGCCAGGTGCGAAATTCTCCTTTTAGACAATATCCGACACGAGCAAGGCATTCTCTGTCGTCCCAATGGTTCGAAATACGGGCTCTTTCTACCTCATCACACCACGTGTCGAAGTCATGAACATTCGGATCACAATCAGAGACAAAATATCGGTTAGATCTGACCTGAGTACTGCCGATAGCGGTCAAAAGACGTTCTACGGCGTTCGTCACCACTTCTTCAGACTGCGTTGATCCCACGTTGCCAGTGTGCGGAGTCAGCGGCGGCGTCCCCACTCGCGAGGGCACAGGCGCACGCGGCAGTGTAGGCCTCCCGAACACCGATGCCGATGCCGATGGTGTCGTGTTTGGCAGCTCGAGGGCGCGCCTAGGGCCCGAGCTGGTCGTTGCAATGGCTTGCGTCTCCACTGACGCACGGGGCTGCTCCTCCAGCACGCGTAGCCTCCTCAGAATCTCTTCCATCGGATTGGGCGAAGGAGTTTGCCCACGGCGTTTTTGTTTGTTGCGTTTATCGTTGCTAGGCATCTCACAGACAAAAACTGTGCTCGAATATTAAATAAACAACTGAAAGGAAACTAAGTTTTCCTTTATAAAACCAGAAATATAGGCGTACAGCGGCTTTTCAGCCTTCTGATCCCACTTCTGATGTTACAAATAGAAACACAGATTGACTTTTTAAAAAGATTTTAATGGCATTTGGCCAAACAAATATTAACTAACTTAAAAGCTTTAAACAACATTTAAAATAATGACGCTAGTATTCGAGCAAGGCTTCCGAACTCCGTGATGACCGATGGCAAAAAGGGGCGAGTGACGCCAGCCGCCCTCCTATATAGCCCGGCGCGGCATCGGCGCTCTTGATTCAGACCTTCTCTTCTAACAATATAATATTCTCCAGACCGAATTTCGGTCACGGCGTCACCGTCAACTTCCTGACTCTGAGCTATTACTTATTTGGTTTTTGACTAAAAACCCAATAGACCAAGAAGGCATATGATATAGTGTATTCACACTATATGGGCCACTGCCTGAAATAAAATAAAACATGTGTGCAGTTCACACGCGGCGGAAATCGTTCCATTAGACTGTGATAATCTATAATCACGTGAACACAGTAAATGCATTGAATTCCGTTTCTCATACCGACCAACGAACTGTTGCACAATTATTTATAGTCAATTATATAAACGAAATTTTTCCCTGATAAAATCAAAATATAATTACTCAACTAAATAACATAGTCAAAAGCTTGCGATAATTAAATTATTGTAATATCGGATACTTTACAAAGCGAAACCAATCAGGGCACCTTCCTAATAACAACTGTACAATAAAATCTAGCCCTTTTCAATATTTTGTATATATACCCTCGTTTACTTTTGCCTCCATTTAGCCTTCTTATTTTAATCCTATTCTCCATCTATGACGGTTAGACAAAGGACATATTGCGCACCGCGGCCGTACGTACGAAACGTTACATCTGTAAGTTATTCCACAGAATTATTAAGTTATTCCGTATTAATAACAACTATAAAAAATACGGAACTCTCCTTCCAACCGCGGCAACTATGGGAAATATCCCACTAATAAGGCAGGCTATGTGCACTTACGATCAGCAGGGTACGTTTGGTTGTGACGGTAACAGCGTAACTAAATAGTTACAGACATGAAGGCGTTTTGGTAGCACGCCTATTTCCACTGCTAAATAGTAGTGCGTACATTGATGAGTATAAAGAACCAGTAATATTACAAGTTGTGAAGCATTCCATCTTAGTCCTAAAGGTTGACAAGGCATCGTGATCTGCTGTGTTTGTTACAGATTTCCATGGACTGCAGTCACAACTTATTCTATCAGGTAGACTATAATGGCGGCTCCACATTATCGCTGTGAATTCACGCCATGAATTCATGGCACAAGTTGTGCCCTCCCTCACAATCGTTCGTGAAACCCGCCGCGAAACGGACGTAGAAGCTGCTGCTGCAATAACTTTATTTGTTGTGGCAACATATCACTATTTAGACGTCCAAAACAAGAAATTTAGTAGAAAGCGTCGGAAAAAAAGAAGATGGTGTATGACTAAAATACACCGTCCGTACACCTTTGTAGTACGAAAGGAACTGGCACGGTGCCGTGAATGTGGATGTGTACGCGTAACGCCGCGCGATGGGTGCGTGAAACCATTGCCGCGGGACAAAATACGGACTCTGATCGGGGAACAGACGTGAACGCGCGTGAATCCCGCGAAAACCATCCACATTCAGGTTTACGCCTGTTTACGGAGCTTCACAGCGATAATGTGGAGCCGTGGTAAAGTCGTTTGTTCCTTCAGTTTAAAAAAAAATAACTAAAGACAAAATACATATTTTACGACACTCACCTTTTCTAACTAGGTTCATCAAGTGTGATGCTCAATGCATGTTGTCTAGCTTTATGTTCTAATTTCATTTTAATTGCTCACACAGTTGTAACAGTAATGCTTTAATACCAAGTGAAAACTCAAACGGTGCTTAATTATATTTGTCTTCACTTACGGCGTCACTTGTTGACAACGGAACCACAAACTTAGCAAACTTGTAATCAAATCTGTTTCTCAAGCGTTAACAATGGCACATGTAAAGTATTATTTTGAATATACCTTTAAACGAACAATTTTTGTATATATATAATCGGAATCTCGGAAACGGCTCCAACGATTTTCATAAAATTTAGTGTCCAGGGATTTTCGGGGGCAATAAATCGATCTAGCTAGAATTTATTTTTAGAAAATTTGTTTTTGTCCAATGTTTTTTGTTGTCCAGAAATTGTGTTTTCAGGCAATGAAAAACTGCTACAATATAGTTCCGTAGTTTCCCGTCCGTCACAATAAGTGTTCCCACTTATGAGTTTAAAGGTGGGTATCCATTATGTTCGCGCTCCAGCAGTGCTCCGCGCTCCTGCAACTGCTCCCGGTAGTGGGTACTGTTGTTTCCATCCAACTTCAAAATGATTTTCCTAGAAAGTCCTTATAAAGTTCTACCTTTCAGATTTTTTTCATATTTTCTAAACTTATGGTTCAAAAGTTAGAGGGGGGGACACATTGTTTTTTACTTTTGGAGCGATTATTTCCGTAGTTATTGACATTATCAAAAATGATTGTAGTAAAACCCTATTCATTTTTAAATACCTTTCCAACAATATATCACACGTTAGGGTTGAAATTAAAAAAAAATCACTTCCCACTTTACATATAGGGGGGCTACCCTAATAAAACATTTTCCAATTTTTATTTTACCACTTTGTCGGCGTGATTGATACACATATTGGTACCAAATTTCAGCTTTCTAGTGCTAACGGTCACAGAGATTAAGAGAGGACGGGCAGACGGACAGACAGATATGGCGAAACTATGAGGTCCTAGTTGACTACGGAACCCTAAAAACGAGCAAAGCTCGGTCATCCAGGTACTTATTTTGAATAAAACTAATTTTGCGGATTTGTCGCGTTTAGTTTTAACTTATTTTTATCTTCCGACGTATCGCGGGATAATTTCAACTTTTAATTATTTATCTATGCTCAGATTGTCCTCAAGACGTCAAATATCTCATTCCCCACCTCCCACCCTAAAACTAGTTTTATTGGATGTTTTTTGTAATCCTGTTAATCTAAGAAATCATTACTATCGTGAATTATACAACATGTAAAGAAAACCTGTTAGACACGTGTGTAACCTTTTAGTTAATGCGATAACTGTTCATTTAGAGAATAAATAAAAATATCTCCACATGAAATAAAATAAACGTCAATAAACGGCTAAAATTAGTTAAAGTTTTTGTATATAGAAAAGGATGACAAACGAGTACACAGTCCACGTGATGCTAAGTAAATAATGTGGCCCATAGACATCTACATTTATCCTCGATTAAGAATCAAAATGCAGATGTGTTGTCACCCGTGAGGACTAAAATGCAATGCCTCTTGTACAGTAAAAAGAGTCTCCATCTCCGTCTGCAATGAATCTGCAGTTTTACAGTCCTAATTACATTTCACTGCAGGACTTAAATTGACGGAGCAAGTTATATATTTCTGTAATTTTAAAATCTTGATAGCCTGTGTGGATTTATGACTTCGGAGATATTATACCGTTAAAAATGAATATTAAAATTACTTTAAGAAAAGAAGAAATATTTTGCAATACTCGCAACTATATTAAATGACTTGGCTCGAATGATTGAGAGATTTATTTCTTCTCTCACTCATTTGCCTTTTCTTACAGTTCTATCCACAATTCATTACAATACTCTATTATATGACTAAAACTACATAATATGATTTTATTTTAATTCGTTCAGGTACTTCAATTTTAAAGGGAGATTTGCATTTACTCCTGAAATTTTCAGATAAAAATCTTCATAAAAGTTATCCAGTATCACGCAACATTCCCGCTTCTTGTGACCCAACGCTATTATTTTAACTTTAGGAAAGGGTCGATAAGGAATTCGATTCGAATTAAACTCAGAGATACAGTCCTAAAATTTCCGAAGTAGCCAATTTATTACATAAATCTTTGTAAGTTTTGTTCTAAATATTTTTATATCGTGGGTTCTTAGAGATTTATTACATCGATTTTTTTTTTGATATCATTTAAAAAAATATTTAGGATACCCAATTGATTTTGTTTATATCCAAGTTTCGATCAAAATTATAATTTGAGGTAAATAACATAAATCTGATAGTCAAGCAGCACTGCTAGCGCTGAGGTCAAACTTAGTGAACTCGAAGCTAGTTGGAGACTGTGTGAACCGTTTAAGCGCCCTAGGATATAACAACAGGGTCGTTTTAAGATGGATTCCGGGTCACGAGGGTATTGTAGGCAACGAATGTGCCGACAAAATTGCACGGGAGGGCTCAAAGTGCACACAATTTGGACCTGAGCCATTTTGTGGAATCTCAAGAGCCTAGCCCGATTGACCCTTGAAACTCTTTATCACAATAAATCACTTAAGATCTGATTTGACACACCAGGCTTAAAACTTTCTAAAACCTTAATCCGGGCTTTAGATCGTAAATTCGCTTCAGAAGCCCTGGGATTTAGTAAAAATAAATTGCGCATTCTGGCAAGACTCCTAACTGGACACTGTTGTCTTAAAAAGCACATGTCCATCGTGGGACTAAGCAAATCAATGATGTGTCGGTTCTATTCCATAATGGAAGAAACGCCTCTACACATCCTAACTGATTGCGGACCCTTAATGCCCAAAGATAACACTCATCTGGGAAACTATGTACTCCGCCCAGATGAAGTGAACTTGCTCACGGCTAAGCAACTCCTTCTACTCGTTGAAGACATAGGGCTTAGCCGTGAACTATAGCCATAGCACCGATCACAATAGATCTTCTAGGTTCAGTGATACTGGTCTCTTTTCTTAGACCTGCGTAGCTACTCGCACTTATAAAAAATAACATGGTTTTAAGCCCTATGATATAAATTTGTTTATTCAATTTAGATAACAAAAATAGTGGTAAATGAAAAAGTGACTTTCAATGAGTATTGTTATAATCTAAATTGAATAAAAAAGTTTCTGTTTCCGTTTCTGTTTCAATTCTTATTGAAAGTAATTTACCCTTTTACCATTGAATCGGGAAAAACATCTTTTGTGGAAGAAGTAAACACTAATTAACAATATACTGTAATTTATTGAACTATTAAATATGAAAATATTTAGAAACAGCACTTGACATAGAGAACTCATTCTCAGGGGTTATTATTAATAATGTTCTCTTTAATAGTTAAAAACAAAACAAAACATCCTAATTTCAAAAGAGAAGGAGGCTGAATATTACTAACTGCTTGGGATCCTGTAGTTAATAAGGATAAACTTAAACCCAAGTATACCACTGCAATACTCCAAGACACGGTAAGTTTATTCTGCGTAGATCGGACCATAAGTAATAATTAAAAAGCTGAAGGTACTCCGAGATAACACTGACATCGTGACGTCAGTCACCTCAGTACCCCGTGACAATACGTGCTGGAAAGCACCCGTAACGACAAGAATTATAAATTAAGTAACTTAAACGCGATAAAAGTAGTTTAAATCAATCTGTAGTGTTCGCGTAAATATCATTAAAAAGTATTTTGTAAAATCCAAATGCTTTGTACATACATATTTTGTATGGGTTATGACTCGGTGACGAAAAGTTTCTATTTTATTTAACGTTGAAAAGCATTTAACTTTACTATGCTTGTCAGTACAACCACAATAACTTTGATACTAACGGTACTTAAAACAATGTCCGGCATAATATTGAGCTTCTGTTTTAAAACATTTTCTACATAATTTTTCGTTTAGTTACGTTTAGATAATCGGTTCCAATTTAAAAAGACATTATGTAACATATGTACAAAGAAAGAACATACATTTACAAGGAGAATCCCCTCCTTTATAATCGGCTTAAAATAAAAAATAAAGAGCTGTGATAGCTCAGGGGCTAAGCTAATCGCCGTTAATTTGAATATTAATGAAATTATTTATATCTTAAACATTAATTTTTATCACATATAGAGAACCGGAGACCCTCTTTACTGGAAAAGAGGCATTCCATTTCAGACCTCAGGGGTAAAAACGCATCTGCATTTTTAATTCTCAATTTAAGATAAACGTAGATATCCGAGGGCTATAACATCCACTTACCATCAGGTGGACTGTTTTCTCGTTTGTCACACTTATTCTATAGAAAAAACCTGTTCGACGGTGAAAGGAAAATTCATTAGGCTACGTGCACGTCTTAGAACTTAAATGAATTATTTAAGTAAGTATTAATGGATTAATGACGACCGCCAACACGCCTTGACTACGCGGTGGAGTCTTCCTAATCATTTCAATAATACGAGGAAGTGGAAAAACTGGAACGTATTAAAGGTTAAACCTTGTACGTAACTCTAAAATTTTAAACCAGTCTATGTTTTACAAAGCATGATAATTTCGCGCACTTGCGGTTAATGTTTGAACAAATTGTAACGTTTAACGTGTTTATAATAAGAAATTTCCTCCGTTCCCTGCGCACTTTGTCGTTTTTCATACTTCTACATAAAACGGCATCCGTTACAAATTAAAATTAATACAACAGAAAGTTTCAAGGAAGAAAGTAAAACTAAAACAGAATTATTTTTGCATAACGTTAGGTTTTGATAATGAAATATTTTATTTTATCTTTTATAACAAAAGTGAATGTAATAACGCTGTTATGAAAACCCGCCTATATTCCTAAAACAATATTGTAACTCATTTACACAACGTTTTTAAATAAAAGTAATTTTTAATTTACGCCTATATTGCCTGGGTAGGGCTTATTATTATTACGTCGTTATTTGTATTTAAGATATAATTCATTAAACATCAATTACACAAAAATAAATCTTGAATAAAATATAGCCTAGATTACTCAAGTCAGTTCGTCAAGTTTAATTACAGTCTAAAAACCGATTGTTTAGCCTTTCTGAAGTTTTATCCGGACAGACAGACAAAAAATTTAAAATTGTTATTCATTCATGCGTGTAAATAATCCGCCGGGTCGATAAAAATAAATTATTTCAATAATACCGACAGAGACTAATTTTATTTAAGATTTCAGAATACAGATAAATGAAATTCGGTTTAAATCAAGTTTTTAGCCACTTTATTTGACTTGACTATTTAACGTATGGTAGTGAAAGTTGGGTGTGGCAGAAGAAGCACGAGAGTAGAATAAACGCAGTAGAAATGCGGTCGTTAAGGAGTATGTTAGGGCTGAATGACAGGGTAAGGAATTGTGTAATAAGAGAAGAGTGTGGTTTGCAAGATGATGTGGTGACCAGGATTAAGAAAGGAATGCTTCGGTGGTTTGGTCATGTGGAAAGAATGAATGAGGAAAGAGTGACAAAGAAAATTTATGGTACAGAAGTGAATGGCAGAGTCGGAAAGGGACGTCCTAGGCGAAAATTTATCGACCAAATAGTTTAAATCAATCTGTAGTGTTCGCGTGTCAGTCCGGGCGCGCGCGCTCAGCGTACGGTCGTGTGCATTTAAACAAAGTATACTGCGGAAACGTACTGCGAAGAAAAATGATACAGTGCAAAAAATGTAAAATGTTTGTGTCCTTGAATAAGGATGACAATATAGTAAAGTGTAAAGGTGTATGTGAGGCAGTTTTTCACAAGAAATGCGTGCAATCCAATAAACAATTTCTACATACGTCATTCTGCGATGAGTGCCGAAAAACCAGCCCTTTTGCAGCTAGCGCAAGACCCAAAACTATCGATAAACCCTAGTGAACTATCCGGTGAGAAGGTATTGGCTGAAGTAAACAAAAAGTTAGAAGTTATTTACAATATGGAGAAAAAAATTGAAGACCTTTCTACTAACGTAGAATTTTACGCCGAAATGTATCAAACCTTAATAACATTCAAGGAAGAATCGCAAAAACGAATCAAGTCATTAGAACAGAAAAATATCTATTTAGAGAAGTGCAATAAAGCGTTGGAAGAACGGGTGCAGGAGCTGGAGATTAAAGAAAGAGAGAAAAATGTAGAAATTCACGGGCTTGAAATGCACAAGGACGAGAATATTATGTCTGTAATTAAAGAAATAGCTTGTAAGCTAAACTTAAATCCGGATGATATCGAAGAAGCACAGAGGGTAGGTCAAGAAAAAGTTAGTGATAAAAAGATTAAAACCGTCGTGGTTAAACTGCGATCTAAAAACGCCCGTAATAGCTGGATGTTAGCCAAAAAACAATATAAATTAACAAATAATAAAATTTATGGCAATGGCAGCGAAAACCCCGTATTTATTAATGAGGATTTGCCAAAATACAAGCGCCAACTTCTATGGGCCGTCAGAAATAAACTAAAACCAAAAGGCTATCAATATATTTGGGTCCGAAACAACAACATCCTAGTAAAAAAGAGCAGCGAAGAAAAGAAGATCTACAACATAAAATCGGAAGATGACCTAAATAAAATCGAAGATTATAACTAATAAATAAATGCGATGCGCTCATAGTACGCGCGGAGCGGCGAATACACACTAAGTGCATTTAACAACAACGTTCAGCGAAACGGATATATTTTTTTCAGACATTATATATAAAAGATATAATGATATTTCAGATCTGAGTAATGATTTCACAGAAAATATAAATAATATCCAAATTCTTCATCTGAATATCAGGTCACTTCGGAAACATTTTAATGAATTACTAGTTTTATTGGAAGAACATAAATACAGGACAGATATATTAATATTAAGCGTAGTAAATGTTAGAAAAGAAGAGCTATCATTATATCAAATAACAGGATTTAACTCCTTTATAATATCAAGAGAAACTACCAGAGGGGGAGGGATATTAATCTATGCCCGTGATAAACTTAGCTTCGATGCTCGGAGAGTTCCTACAGAGGCCTTAGAAATGCTACACGGACAGCTAAAAATAGGAAACAAGACAACTCATATTATCGCCATGTATAGACCACCACAAAAAAATAAATTATTCTTCATACATCAATTGGAGACCACGTTAAAATCTATTCCAACATCTGATAATGTAATATTGATTGGTGACACAAATATAGATATTTTAAACGATAAAAATAATCCAACAACAACGAAGTACAAAAACACCCTGTGTGCCTACGGCCTATTGTGTTCCATACCGAGTACAGAGATAACTCGTGAGGCGGTTGTGGATGGACGGAACGATACATCGTGCTTAGATCACCTTTGGGTGCGAGCGGGACGGAACGAGTGTGAGCCGTCATCGTTCGTGCTCGAGACGAAAATCTCCGATCACCATGCGATTGGAATAGTGGTAAATTTAAGTGATAACTGCAATATAATGACTCAAACTAGTAGGGACAATAGTGTGCGGAAATTACTTAATGAAAAAATTATAAAACAAAGACTAGATTCGTATAACTGGGCGCAATTATCGGATATAACATGTCCGCTTGTGTTATTTCAAACATTATGTACTGTGTTTGATAGGATATATAGGGAAAGTTCAACTGTAGTAACAACTTGTAATAAAAGTTTAATAAGACAACCATGGATAGATAGATATTTATATAAAATGATATTAAGACGAGACTATTTGTTTAGAGTCTGGAAATGTGAACCAAAAAATATGAATAAGCGATTAGAATATACAAAATTTAGAAATAAAGTAAATAAAACTATAATTAAGGCTAAAAATAAATATAGACAGATGGAAATAAAAAAATGTAATGGGGACTTTAAGAAAATATGGGCAAAAATAAACCAGTGGCTGGGGCGAAATAAAGTAAGTCTAGATGATGTAATATTGCGGCATTTAGGTAAGACAGAAAATATGATACAAATATGTACAAATTTTTCTAAAACATTTACTGAAGAAATTAAGGGCATAAAGCATAAATGTAAACTTAAATTTTTAAATAGAAGAGAATATGTGAATCCGAGTGTGGTGAGTTTTAGATATATGATGGTGTGCTCTTTAGATGTAGAAAAGGTTATTAATAATTTATCATGTGAAAAAGCCCCCGGATTAGATGGAATTAGGATAAAAGACATCAAATATATACGGAAACAATTAAGTCCTGTTATAGCAAATTTTATGAATATGTGTATGTAGAAAAGTATTTATCCCGATCAGTTAAAACATGCTATTATACGCCCTATATATAAGTCAGGAAACCACTTAGAATATGTTAATTATAGACCTATAGCCATATTATCTATTATTGATAAAATTTTTGAAAAAATTATTGTAAGCCAAATTTCTAAATTCTTGGAATGTCATAATATTTTGTCAGACGCTCAGCACGGTTTCCGCCCGGGGCGCAGTACAGTTTCAGCACTAACGGAATTTGCCGATTACATAAACGAGGCTTTGGACGCTGGTAAACAAATTATAACACTTTTTATAGATTACAAAAAGGCGTTTGACACCCTGGATCATGATATTCTGCTACAGGCGATGGATGAATGTGGAATACGAGGCCCTACGAATAAATGGTTTTGGAACTACCTGAGTAATAGGAAAATGCGTACGATGATAGCTGGTGTGACTGGTGAGGATATGCATGTGGATCTGGGGGTGCCGACTGGATCAGTATTTGGTCCATTAGGATATGTGATGCATGTGAATAGTGTGTCAAATGTCGTAAACAAGTGCCGCGTTTTTATGTATGCAGATGATATGTGTATTGTTTATGCTTCCAAGGATATATCTGAGATACAAAGCTATGTACAAGAAGATTTTGAAAGTATAACTAAGTGGGCACACGATAATGGAATTATATTGAATATGTCGAAAACCAAGTGCATGCATATACACTCACCATACAATCGACAAGTTAAAATCATTAATAAAGAACAGATACATATAATTGGCCACTCATATGAATGCCTACATGCTAATAAAATCGACTGCAGGTGTGATAAATTAGATTATGTCAATACATTTAAATATTTTGGCTTAACTATTGATCAAAATTTTAGCTGGAAAACGCATGTTAATGACATATGTAATAAATTAAGATCCATGGTATGTAAGTTTTATCAATTAAATGCAGTTGTAGACAAGCACACGTTACGTATTGTGTATTATGCGCTTGCTGACTCACTGATTAGCTATGGACTCATTGTATATGGGCGGACGTTTTGCACCTATTTAAAAAATATTAAAAATTTACAAATAAGGCTGATTAAGTGGTGACCAAAAAAGTTAAAGATAATTGTGTACAGGACTATAATAACTTATTTCCAATTTGTAAAATACTGCCTGTAGACAAAAAAATCGAATACTTAATAGGCATACGTCACTACTATAGTAACGATTATAAAAGATATGTTAATAATAAATATGATACAAGAAGTGTAAAATGTAAAATGCTTGTTAAACCGAGAATGAATAATTATTATGGGGAAAGATTATCAAAATTTCTAATACCTAAGATATTTAATAAAATTGAACTTTTGAGAGGGAGTCCGCAACTCAGTAAAAATGTGTTGAAATCAAAACTTAAACAGTTGTTTATTGATGAATTATCATTGGAGTAGTAGTTTATTTATAACAGAAGTATACCATTGTTTTAATTAGTGCCTGTGTTGTTTATAATTATAGTGTAAAGAAATATTTAATAAATGTGTATAATCAATATTATAAGTAAATTAGTAGTATACTTAGAAGATATTATGTAGAAAATCGAGCGTGTCTCGCCATCAAACGTAAAAGTTTGGCGAGAATAGCTATGTAAGCCTATTCTTTGTATATTTTTTGTGATTAATAAATTGAAAAAAAAATTGGCGATTTATTGAAAACGGGCCAAATTAGGAGTACCTTTAACCGACGAGCATGTATGCGTAGGTGTATGGATGTGAAGGAGGCAAGAAAGTTGTGTCAGGATCGTGCCAAATGGAAGTCTGTAGTCTCTGCCTACCCCTCTGGGTGACAGGCGTGAGTGTTTATGTATGTTTATGTATATATTTGAATTGATTACGCCTCATTATGGGGCTAAACATGTATGGTGTTACAACATAGTTAGTAGGGTTTCTTTTGTTTCTGGGGCTCTTGGTACTAACCGGGCTTGTGAGTGCGTCTGAGTTGGTAGTCAGACATCCTCTATCCACTCATTTCTGTGAAAGCAGGAACGAGCCCACTGATGTGTTCCAGCTAACAGAAAACCAGAATAATAGCGATTTTTTTGTTTGAAATTGATTCCAGGTGTTCATAAGCTACAGCCCACCATCGTAGGTAGGAATAAATGAATGAATAATAAATGAAGCTATTACCCCATATCATCCTATAGGTGTTGTATTGTATGCCTTAGTGGCGACAGAGAGAATTCAATCAGAAGACGGATGGGAGCATATTAGTGATAGCCAATATGAATAATAAAAAAGTTGCTTGCAACCCCCAAGCGTGACAACTATAGCAAATATCACTCTTATAGGGTGTTCTATGAGGTAGGCTTATATTCAGCCGTAAACTAAGACAGGCTGTAATGATGATGATGAAGATAAGTGTACTAAATTTGACTTGAAATTGTGAATACTAAAATACTTAATGAAGAATTTTTTTATTTTTACTTTATCTTGCAACCCGTATGCAGTATTTTCGTTAATATATAAATTATTATGTATAAAATATCATCAAATATTCCATTTATAGTCGACATGAAAGAGGAGGAATTGCAAACTGTTGGTTGGGCCGTTAGGGACGGATAACTGCTTGTTACTTTCGCTGATTGCTTTTTACTATACGATTAATCGATCAAGTTTCTATTAGCTAGATTCTTTTTTTTTTTTTTGTTGTGTTGGTCAGCTAAAAACTATGAAATTTCTATGTAATAAGTGAACAATATAATAATGTCATCCGGACTAGAATTTCAGTCACGAAGGCCAGTCCCAACGTATACTAGCCATTTGGACAGGACAGGAGGATTATAGTGCCCAAGTGTATGCGCTACCACAAATGTATTCTCATAGTTCGATGAGACGATAATCTGATACAACGAGAGAGCGATCAGGTGCAAGACCTACAGCTTAACGTGCTTTTCGAGGCCCGAAAGTGGGTGAAACTCCGCCTACTTCCTGACTCTTTGCTACGGAGAATTTCTTGACATAAAATCGCAATAACTTTTTATGGCCCGACCCTGGATTATGTGAGGCAGAACTAAAAAAGCTTTAGGTAGTCTTTACATAAACCATAGATATGGTTGATGTTATATCTGGATGAAACATATCTAGATAAACTTTGAAAGTTAAACATTATTCCAAATACGAAATTTCATTGTAATAAAAAATCGTGTAGTGTGTAAGAATGTCCACTACTCCATGTCGTCCGGTGGGTACCGCAAGAGGCGACAGAGCGTGACGATACAGAAGACGGGCAGCAGCGTCTTCTCGATAACGACTGAAAATATAAAAGAAACAGCGGTCTTCAACCCGCCTGCCAAGCGTGGCAAGCGGGAGGCCTATGTCCAGCCGTGGACCTGAGATAGTCTGTAAGGGCAATGGTATTAAACATTTTTGTTTTGGTTAGCAGAGTGTAATGTTTACAACAACAATAATTAATTTTTTAACTGTCAATTAATAACAAAAAGAAAGTAAATCATGAATGAAATAAGCATGGATGAGATAAGCATGGACGAAATAGTGAAAGCGTTGAAAAGTATGAGATTAGGTAAGGCTGCAGGGTATGACAGGATTACCGTCGAGATGCTGAGGGCTGGACAGGGCCTGGTGGCTAGTCAGCTGTACCGCCTTTTCAATCTGTGCTGGCGAAATGGGCAAGTGCCGGGAGACTGGTGCAAAACCGTAATCGTGCCATTATATAAGGGAAAAGGGTCACGGCAGGACTGCATAAATTACCGTGGTATAAGCCTTCTTAGCGTCGTCGGTAAATTGTATGCGAAAGTGTTGATTGAAAGGGTTGTGAATGAAACAGACGAGAAAATATGGGATGTACAAGCGGGATTTAGAAAGGGAATGGGATGTACGGATCAGGTCTTTTCTTTGCGGTGCATAGCCGAAAAGTGTTTGGCTAAAAACAAGAAAGTCTACTGTGCCTTCGTAGATCTAGAAAAGGCCTATGATAGAGTGGTGAGGAATGAATTGTGGTCAGCACTGTCCGTGTACGGTGTGAGCAGTGTCCTCATACGAGCATTACAATCTCTTTATAGGGATTCTAGTGCTTGTGTAAGGATAAACGGGGCATACACTGAATGGTTTAATATCGAAAAAGGTGTTAGACAGTGATGTGTACCGTCACCGTGGCTGTTTAATCTGTTCATGGACAATTGTTTGACAGATTTAAAAGAGAATGAAAGTGGGTTGAGAATGAATGAGTTACTCGTCAAATGTCTTCTCTATGCTGATGAACAAGTATTACTTGCGTCTTCGGCCGAGGAGTTGCAGGAGATGGTAACTGCTATGAGTGGAGCTTTTGTTAGAAAGGGAATGAAGATGAATATAAGGAAAACGAAAGTGATGGTGTTTGAAAAAGATGAGGCAGTGACAGACTGCAATATCGTGATTGAAGATGAACAAATTGAACAGGTGAAAGAGTTTGTGTATCTGGGGTCAAAGTTTACAAGAGATGGAAAGTGTTAGAGTGATATCGAAAGAAGAGTGAATGCAGGAAACATGGTGAATGGAGCTTTGCACTCCTTTATGAGCAGTCGGAAGGTGTCTAACAAGGCTCGTTTGGCTGTGCATGAGGGGGTGTTGGTTCCGACACTCATGTACGGAAGTGAAAGTTGGGTATGGCAGAAGAAACATGAAAATAGAATAAATGCAGTTGAGATGAGAGCATTAAGAAGTATGACAGGAGTTAAACTGAGTGACAGGGTAAGAAATAGTGAGATAAGGAAACGTTGTGGTTTGAAAGAAGATGTAGTGATAAAAATTGAGAAAGGTATGCTGAGATGGTTTAGCCACATCGAGAGAATGAATGAAGAACGATTGACGAAAAAATTGTATAAGGCGAGTGTGAATGGAAGTGCTGGAAGGGGTAGACCTAGGCGGACTTTTCTAGACCAAATTAGGGACGTCTTGAAAAAAGGCCAGGTTAAGAGTACCTTAAACCGTAGAGCATGTATGAAGGGAATAATGAAAGTGGACGAAGCGAAACAAGTATGTAAAGATCGTAGCAAGTGGAAAGAAGTGGTCTCTGCCTACCCCTACGGGAAAGAGGCGTGATTATATTTATGTAAAATTGGGAATATTATCTAGACCTAGAATATAATTTTATGGCAATTTCGTTTAAGAATGTGATAAACCTTTATTAGTAAGAACTTACGAGCTATACTTAAAAAAATACTTAAAATAAAATGTTCCCATTAAGGAGACATACCAGTCAAGTGCTCGGGTTAATCGGGAGCAATTCAGCCTGAAAGAAAAGTAGTAGCTGAACGTGTGAATCTCTTGCTGCAGACAATATATGAGTAGTGATGGATGATCAATGACCATTCTTGTGTGTTTTAATGCCTAAACTGACTGCGAAATATGAATTGGATGATGGACGGAGTGACGACTCGGTAACACACGCGTTCCTTGTCGAGTCGACCCGTTCATTCTTCAACCATATATAATATTACTGCAGCACGGCTCGATTAAGTGTTTTTGAAATAAAATTTAAAAAATTATTAATCTGATATTAATTACCTAATTGGGCATATTATGAAACCAGTCCCAGAAATAGAAGAGGCAATAATGAACCTCGAACGTATATGTATGGGCGTACTAACAGAGGCGTACTTTTTCTATTTTAACCAATTTTGATGATTCTTTTTATATTCGTAAACTGATGTTTCTCATGTGGTTTCATATTAAATTTGATCAGGATCTGACCAGTAGTTTTTGAGTAATCCTTAATAATTCGTACTTAATTACTTTGACTACATTGATTTTATTCTATTTTATTTATATCGAAGTCGGTTGTACAAAATTGTTAATTTTACCACATTTTAAAGTAAAATTTTGCAATAAAACACAAGTTAAACAAACTACTTAATAAAAAACAAATCACAAGCGACCGACATTTCCTTAGGGTTAGTATCAACCATTTATTCATATACATTATAATAACCCTTTTATTATGTTTTGAAATAAATTAAATTTGAATTTGTTAATGAGACCTCATCTATTTTATGAGACTAATTTTGTATACATTGTCTCATAAATGTATTACTGACTCTGTGGCGTCTAGAAACTGGTATCACTAACTTGTGTTTGTTCTTGGTGTTTACAGAGTGTATATCACCTTTATTAAAGCTACCTTTGTTTTTGTGGACATGCATAAATTTTTTGTAAATATACTAAGAAGGCAAATATTATAAAATCAAAATCAAATATAAAATAGCAGCAGAATACTATTGTGTTTTCTATTACCTTCTACTACTTTCAAAACAACTCGAGAATAAGCATTGAGTCATTTGATACAGTATTGGGTTCGTTTAAAATAAACTTTTAAACTCATAAAAATTTTTCGAAGCCCTTCTTAAATTAAAAGAGGAATATCGGAATATCCCGTTCCGTTTTGATTAAAAAGAGATCTTCCGACATATACTGCGGGTGAAGTCAAATCTCCAACTTTGCCAAATTTAATTATGCTTCAAGGTTGGATTAAATTAAGGATAAGTTTTTATTTGTTTTGTAATCGATCTGCATTTGCAATAAAATTTATGATACTAAGAGTAATTTGTATTAATAACTTTGAAATTTTTGGAGCGAATTTAAAACGAAAAACCATCAAACCATTTTCTTTTTATTTTGCCCAGTTGTAAAAATAATGGACTAAATATATTTCACCAATAAAATAAAATGATTGCAATTAAAATAAAATTTGTGATTGACTGAATAGATTGTAGTCCCAATAGATTGAAAAACACCAGCATCCCACTAATCCCTTCACGTTTCATCAAGTTTGTGACAACTTGATTTTCAGCACACTCTTGCTCAAGCTCTGGGCGGTATTCAACGTTTAGAAATTTATAGAGATCGCGAAGATACGAAGCGACACCTTTAAAATTCGTTCCATTATCCGAATATAAAAACTGAATCGGCCCTCGTCTAGAGAGGAAACGTTTAAGCGCAGCGAGGAAACTAGAACTACTAAGATCTGTAGCGATTTCTATATGTACAGCTCGAGTCGTGAGGCATGTGAAAACACATAAGTACGCCTTCTCGCTGCGTACACCACGACGACGTACAGGAGTGTATGCGATAGGACCGGCATAATCGCAGCCCGTGTGTGTAAATGCCTTAATAGCTTGTCTTACACGACTATGGGGAAGATCAGCCATCAAAGGGTAAGTTGGACGGGGTCTAAACCGGAAACATATATTACATTTGTAGACTCTGCTTCTCACAGTGCGGCGTGCGGAAAGTATCCAAAATTTTTGACGGAGCAATGACAATAACAATTCAGGCCCAGCGTGTAAATTTTTAATATGATAATAGTCAATGATCATGTTCACTACATGATCACTGCGCGGGAGTATAATTGGATGTTTTTGCGTGTAATCTAATGCGGAGTTCGAAAGACGACCACCAATGCGGATTAAACCATTCTCAATAAAAGGCCTTAAACGATTGAAAGCGGGCGAGCAAGGTTTGTTACCTTCAATATTTAAATATTCCACTGCAAAATGCTGTTTTTGCAGGGCGCGGAGGATTATAACCTCAGAGAAACTGAGATCATCAGCAGTCACTACAGTAGTGTTGCGGCGGGGCAATAATTTAGCAAACTTACACACGTACGCAATTATACGTAGAAGTTTACTCCAAGAAGAGATGCGGAGTGCGAGCTCATAAATCGCAGAATTACAGACGGATGTGCACACAGTGCGCGCATATTTGCAATAACCTCATTGTCTAAAGTACGAAGAGGCCATTGAGATGGATCTAACGAAGTCCACTGAGGCCCATGGAGCCACAGGGGGTTTGAAACTAATTTATTTGGCGTAACGCCACGTGCAAGTATGTCAGCGGGATTCTCAGTACCTGCGACATGATAAAAATTATCAGCGCGAATATTGTCGGTAATCTGAACAACGCGGTTTGCAACAAAGGTCTGCCACTTGTGTGGCGAACTCTTTATCCAGTACAGAGCTACTTTTGAATCTACAAAGGCATAGACTGATATTGCAAGGTCAAGAGAATAATTGTCGAGTACTCTGCGAAGCAATTTTGAGAGTAAAACCGCTCCACAAAGCTCAAAGCGTGCAATAGATAGTGGTTTCGTCGGTGCGACTTTAGTCTTTGCACAAATCAAATGGACGGAGTTACCATTGACGCTCTTTACATGTATGTAGACTACGGCACCGTATGCGTGCTCGCTGGCGTCGGAAAACCCCAGGAGTGACGCAGTACAGTTTTTGGATACACCAACATGTCGCGGGATACGTAAATCATTAAGAGCTGGTAATTCAGCACACAATTGCCTCCACATCTTAATAATTGGCGGTGGTGGTATGTCGTCCCAACCTAAATTAAGTTGCCAAAGCTGCTTTATTAACAATTTGGCGTACGCGACTGTGGGAGCAACGAAACCCATTATGTCCCACAGGCGAGCGACAGTAGATAAGATGGCGCGCTTAGTGCACGTCACATCAGCGGGAACAGATATCTTAAAATAAAAGGCGTCACTATCGGTAGACCAATGCAAGCCTAGTATTTTATGTGGCATTGATTTATCGAACTCTACTTCTCCTGTAATTTTATGGGAAGTAGGGAGGTCATCTAAAACAGATCGACGGTTGCTATGCCATTTTATCAGGTCCCATTGGGCACCCTTGAATAAGTCTATCAGCTGCCGAGAGGTCTCACTGGCCTCGGATTCACTGGGCATAGAGAACGCGATGTCGTCTATATATAGCAAAGTAAATGCGATACGACTCGCAAGCGGATACTTTGCGCCGTCGTCATCAATGAGCTGTCTTACCGTGCGCAATGCATGGTATGGACTCGAAGTTAAACCGAAGCACACGCGATTGAAGTGGTATAACACAAGTGGGTCTTGTGGACGGAAGCGGTATAGGAAGCATTGGTAACGACGATCAGAATCGCGAACAACTATTTGCAGAAATTGTTGGCGACAGTCGGCTGTCATAGCGATTGGATGTAAGCGGAAAGTTAAAATTATATTGAACAAGTCGCCTTGCAAATTTGGTCCTGAATGCAGAATATCATTTAATGATCGCTCAGTGCTAGTCTTACTGCTAGCGTCCAGGACGATGCGCAGACGCGTTGACTTCTTATCTTCGCGTAAGACTCCATGATGCGGTATGACATATATTGGAGCGGGTTCATGAGAGTCATACGGCGGTGCGGGGGATATATAATTTTTAGCTAAGTATTCCTTTATGACGTCATCATATGCTAACCTTAATGTAGGCGAGCCTTGAAGTTTCCTCTCCAAGCACATGAATCGTCGTCGAGAGGTTTCATAAGAATCTCCGAGAGAGTAAACGTCATCTTTAAATGGCAGGCCAACAATATATCTACCAGTAAAAGGATCGCGGGATGTCGTAGATTTATAAAACTCTTCACATTCAATGTCTGAAGGATACTGAATGGGCGGTGCGGAGGGTGGCTGTTCAAGCTCCCAAAATCGTTGCACTAATTTGTCAACGATAGGAGACTCTAGAACTGAGCAGCACGTTAAAGAATGATTTACCTGAAGTGTCGGCACTGAGCCCATAATAACGTAACCAAATACCGTACTCAAAGCTGAGGGCCCGGACAAGTCGTTAGACGAATAAATTACGTCTGGACATAGTAAGTGCGGGAAAAGGGATGCGCCTATCAAAACATCAATTTTATTAGGCATACTATAACATTCATCAGCGAGTCTTATGCCATGGAAGTGTGATAAGACAGATGTGTCTACCACAGCAGTGGGCAAAAGGTCGGTGATTTGATCAACAACTAGCGTTGAAATATTGAAGTTAATATTCGAGTCAAATCGTGAGAAAATTTTAATATCAATCGATTTCGATGTTACAATTTTTTCAACTCCACCGAATCCCTTTACTACAGTACATTCGGTATCGTGTTGTTGAACGCCTAAACGATGACAGCACTCTTTAGTCATAAAATGGCTTTGAGCCGCGGATTCTAATAATATACGAATAATTTGTTTCTCTCCCTTAGCATCGTAAGCAAATACTTGAGCGGTTGATAATAAAACAGTTCTCTGCGAACGACTTGCGCGCGCGGGAGGCGGTGAACGTTGAGAAACATTCTTGAACGAAGTACACAGCGCGACGTCTGAACGCGCACCTGCGGTGAGGGGTGGCGAGTGTGCGGGCGCGGGGGTTGCAGACTTCAGTGTAACTGGCTGAAGCGGTGGAGAACGCGCCAGCGCAGGGGAAGCATTATCGCTTCTGCGGTGGAAGTGCAACAATGTGTGATGTTTAAATTTACAAACTCGACAACTATAATTTGAAGAGCAACTAGACACTCGATGACTTAAACTGAGACAATTCACACATGCATTGTTACTCTTTACGCATTTAAATCGTTCCTGCGGCGTCATTTTATTAAAGTCTGCACACTTAAATAGGTGTTGATGCACAATATTATCGCACAGACACTTTGAGCAACTAGTCGTCGTGCTTACGTACGCCTGATACTTCGGCGACGAAGTATTATTACAGCGACGATTATTACCGTTACCTCGTCGATTGTTTGGTGCGCTATTAGAATTTGTACTAGAATCGGTGCGTTGCAAAACTTTGGAGCGGGTCTTAATAAAATTTACTAAATCATCAAAGGTAGGTACCATCGAGTTATGACTATATTCGAAAGAGCGAATGGTATCCGGGTCCAGCTTCTTAAGCGCGATATGAAGAACAATTAAGTCCGCGAGATTATCTAACTTTAAGTTTTGTAAAGCGCGCACTGCACTTATAAAGTTATCAGTAAATAAATCAAAATTATTTGCGGTGGCCGATTGCAATGGCTTAAATTCGAACATCTGATTAATATATGTAGATGCTAGCATACGCCGGTCTTCATATTTGTCGACGAGTGCTTGCAATAAAATTTTATAATTTTCAGCGCAAGCAGTTATACCTGAGCATACAGATAGGGCTTTGCCCGTTAGTTTACCTAGCAAATAGTATAACTTTTCAGCGTCGGTAAGCGATGTGTTGTCATGGACGGTTGATTTAAAGCTAGCATAAAATAAAGGCCATGAGCGAATGTCACCCGAAAATGGCATAAGTTCGATAGGCGGAAGTGTGAATCTGGCTTTAGATGGTGTACTAGTACTTTGTGAATTAGATTGCGAATATTGTAAATAAAGCCTATTTATTCTACCGCAAAGAGACTCAAACGCAATGAGGCTGTTATAATCAGGTTTAGCAATAGGGTTTATTTTAATAAATGTGAATTATAATTATCTAAGACCTGTTTAAACTCAATACGTAAAGCATTAATATTAGAACTTCCATCAAGAAAACGCTCCATCGTGGAAGTGTTTGTGAGGATGTCCGAGGACATATCATATATTTTATGCACTATTTCAAATAAAGCATCTCGTTTAGCTAACAATAAAACCAACTCAGCATCAGGTGTGCCCTCATTATCCGAGGAATCGCTATTATTCGATGCTATTTGTTTTTTAGGCGGCATTACAACTTAAGTTATGCGGCAAAAATAATATAATTATAAGCAGGTAGTCTGTAAGCGACCTCGCTACGCGGTTGAATTATTAAATATTAGTTTCGTTAACGATGAACTTTAATTGTTAACTTTTATAATAATTATGAAGTTATTTATAACGAATATAATGCTTAAATATATGTGCAAATAATAAATGTAATTTAACAGTATAATCTGTAGATGTAGTTAAAAGTTGATGACGTGATGTGAACATACAACAAATAATTTATATAGATAATTATATGCTTATTCATTCTATGAATATAGTTTTAAAATTACTATGAATGTCACCTATTAGGACCTATTCTAGTGTTCTAATAAGGGCGGGGTTAATCCGAAGTCGGATTAAAATATAAATAATTAATTATATAAACGCTTATTACGATAACGATCTAATAAGGGCGGAAGGTCAAGGTCAATCCAGCGAGAAGTGACCATTAAAAATGAAGACGCCAGTAACTTGAGGTATCTTCGATAAAGATTTAGTGGACTGTAATTTTGGTGCATACGGCAAAGGGGAAAATAAATAGGTGGGATAGCACGCACTGACCTGATGAGGGCTGCCGCGCCTTCCTCCTGGAGTGTCTGCTATATAGCGAGCTCGCCACGTGGTTCGGCGCACACGCACTCTCGGAACAGTCTCGTGAAGTCCCACACTCTCCACCTTTGCCCTTATGGGGGCGTCTCACACTTTTATGAGTTACAAAGACACAATGTCTGATGCGGTGTATATTAAACATAAACAGGAGAACTCAATGTTCGTCCTGCGCGGTTTGCAGTTAATGTACATAAGACGCGACGGGTGGCCGTGCGTTGCGGATGGCGTAATATCACTTAGTATAATGACGCGCGCCGAGATCCTCTTTTTCACCTCGGCGGCAGCGCGTGCGGTAGGAAAGGGAAGGAAGAAAGGAAACAAAAAATATGCACTAGTCATGTTGATAAAGTAGATATAACTTAGGACGAACTCAATGCGATATGTAATGTAATGTTGATAAAGTAGATTGTTAACTGGCGTTACCACTTAGTTTATTGTAAGCAGTTAATATGTAAACTAGTCGTTAGGGTCGATAGTCGATTTGTTAACAGTAACACCGATCCTTTATACTGCTACATTGCTTCAAATATTCAGAAGGTATGAGACTTGTTTGCACTATATTTATAGTAAGTGTATTTAGAACTTAGAATTGCAGTTTCGTTGTATAACTACTAGTTATACGCTGTTACTTGCAGAATTTTATTTCCATGTACAAAGATATTTTTTTTACAAAATAAGTGTAAACTAGCACACAGTCCACCTGATTGTAAGTGGATGTGATGGTACATAGACACCAATTATAATTTTATCATTGATTAAGGATCAAAATGCAATTACGATGTCACCTCAAAAGACGAAGATAGAAAGGCCTCGTTTTCAGTCAAACAAGTCTCCAGTTCTCAACATTCACCATACGAAACACAGCAGCATTGAGCTGATCATTATCATCATTATCATTGCTATTCTGTAAGACTGTGTTTCATCCCTGGTCAAGCCGATCCATTCGTACTAACACCATAATACAACTGCAATGTGGCTCTCGGATATATAGATATAAAAATTTGAAAGAACAGGAATAGTTTTGGATCTTAAGGAATTGATATAATTTTTTTATAGAATGAGGTGTAACAAACAACTCTTTTTACACAGTGTGGTAGATTCATGCCGCAGCCGCATTGCGTTTGTGACGTAAATGGACGGAGGAAGGACGACGTTCCCACGGAATACCAACATAAAATAGCGGCTAGACGCTGTTGTGTTTCATAGAATGGAATAGAAAGAATCGAATCCTTTTTTCCTAAACGAGACATTCCATCATACGCCTCTGGGGTGACAACGCATCTGTATTTTGATTTTTTTATAAAGACTAGATAGAGAACCTGGAATTCACTCATCAAAACATCCAACCCCAAACAAACGAAAAAATATATATTTGGGGCCACAGCATCCATTTACTATTAGGTGAACTGCATGTTCGTTTATCACCCTCACCCACCCTTTGTAAAATACAAAGGAAAAATTAAAAAAAAAACGTTTTTAGTGCCTGCCGCCTTACTAATGAGCCCTTTTATATGTTATCTCTTAATATATATACAACGATTTAAATAGTTAGATGAGCCTTCACCTTGAAAACTGTGGCATTATTTTTGAATGTGTTCGTTTGCAAAACGCTGACGAGCGCACACTAATACAATAGTGTCATCTCTTATTATCTTACAGAAATTGTGTATACTACTTTCTCTGTTGCACAAATGAGCACTGATTGCGAATGAGTGAGCTCACTCATTTGAGAATGGACACATTTCGGAGTGGTCATACTATGGTAAGGGCGCATCTAACTATTTAATAATATATATAATATATATATATATATATATATATATATATATATATATATATATATATATATATATATATATATATATATATATATATATATATATAATAACCCTTTTATACTTTATATGCTGCGTGCCACAGTTGATGGTACTAGCGCCATCTATTATCGAAAAGAATAACTAAGCTTTCTAGATAACTCCATACTCAAATTTTCTACATCTAGTCGGTCGAGACCGGTATTTGCTCGAGCATTCTAGATGTTTCAGTGGAAAAGGCCTATATAAAGCCGTTTAGGGTCGTGAGTGGTTTTGAATTGGCGATACGAGAGAAGCTTTTTAAAGCGAAGTGAAGTGAATTAAAGTGATAAGTGTGATTAATTATTAGTGTGATTTAAGTTTTTATTGGTGTTCAGTAATTAAAGTGTCAATTTTGGAAATTCAGTCGGCAGTTTTAATGTCACGAACCCTAAGCTCGTAAGAATTGGTATCAGAAGTGGGATCAAATTATACCGATTTTACCGAAGGACGACACGAAGGGTGTGCGTACCCGAAGTCAACGCCAGCAGGAGACGGACCAGAGAAGATATGGTGGTGCAACGCCGCAGGCGTCGGTGGTCCAACTGCCATCCACGGAGGACAGCCCGTCAGCAGCACCTACACTTGCAGCACCTGACTTAGGAACTCTCATGATGATGGCGATCTTCTGGTCCGCCTGACTCATGGATGGGTGGAGGCAGTAGAGTCCAAGGGGAAGGCATTGGCCATTAGTTTGGAAATAGTGAAGGCACAAAGCGCTTCTTTCGAAGCTCCCTTCCTACGAAGAAATTGTGCAATTGGATCACCAGTTTCCTCGCTGGTCAGAGAATCAAGGTCGTAATATACGGACTCCTATTACAAGCCTTTAAACGCTGGTGTTCCACAAGGCTGCGTGCTATTGCCAACGCTGTTTCTTCTGCATATCAATGATATGTTGCGAACTGGTAACATCCATTGATATGCACACGACATCACTGGTGATGTCTTGTACACCGGCCATGCCAATATTTCTTGGGGAAACGTCGCCGAGTACCGGGACAAACTTGTGTCTGAAGTCGAGTCTTGCTGAACGAAATCTCAGATTGGGGACGACTAAATCAAGTCCAGTTATTAATCTAAATAATTAAGTATATATTGTATTATGTGCCCCATATATGAAGAAAATATGTGCTCGTATGTGTATGTGTATGTATATATATATGTGTATGTTTATTTATATGTATATATATTATGTGTGTATGTATGTAATAAAATTAAGTTTGCCACTGAAAATCATGGCTAGGATGACACAACTTAGCGTTTCCTGAGTGGCAGTCCTATTTGGATCATTTCCCATAAATTAGGTTTTTCATTGTAAGTGTTTATTTAAGTCTTGTTATAAGATTACCTATAAATAATGCTTATTTTGAGTATTTTGTGCTTTTTCTTAAGATGTGGCTCGACAAATATCTCTTTCTTTCTTATTTCTTTCAGTTTAATCTCCAGAATACACAAGTTTGCGCTTTTAAAGCTAAAAATAAACCCTTTATCATATCTCCTCAGTTTCAAGGCACTCTTCTTACTGCCTCAACTAGCATCGGAATACTTCATCATCATCATCATTACAATCCTTCACAAGTCCACTGCTGAAATGGACCTGGACTGGCCTCCCCCAAGTAATGCCACAAAGCACGGTCCTGAGCCACCTGCATCCATCGACTTCCTACGTATCTTACCAGGACATCACTCAATCTAGTGGGGGCTCACCCTACACTACACCTACCGGTACGAGGCTGCCACTCGAGAACCTTTCTTCCCCATCGGTTATCGGTTCTTCAAGCTATATGGCCGACCCATTGCCACTTCAGCTTGCTAATCCGTTGTGCTATGTCGGTCACTCTGGTTTTACTGCCAATATACTCATCTCTGAGTCTATCACGCAGAGAAACTCCGAGCATAGCCCTCTCCATAGCTCGCTGAGTGACCTTGAGCGTCCTCATACGGCCAATAGTGAAGGACCAGGTCTCATATCCGTAAGTCATCACTGGTAACACGCACTGGTTGTACAATCTAATTTTCAGAGTTTGAGGTATGCCTGACGAGAAGATGTGTCGTAATTTCCCGAACGCTGTCAAGCCGAGTTGAATCCGTCGATTGGCCTCTTGGTCGAAGTTGAACTTACCTAGGCGGACTATTTATCCCAGGTAAACGTAATCGTCAACAACTTCGAGCTTAGTGCTTCCAACAACTACCGGCATAGGTGCGACATGGACATTAAACATGATCTTTGTTTTGTCCATGTTCATCTTAAGACCTATCCGTTGGGAACACTATTGAGGTCATTGAGCATAGTGCTTAAGTCCTCCAGCGATTCTGCCCAAAAAGACTATATCGTCGGTAAATCGAAGGTGAGTGATGTACTCGCCATTAATGTTAATACCGTATCCTTTCCAGTCCAGCAGCTTGAAAACGTCTTCCAATGCAGCGGTGGAGAGTTTCGGGGATACAACGTCACCCTGTCTTACACCTCTCTACAGTTGGATAGGTTTTGAACTCTGGTTCTGTACTCGGATAACTATCGTAGCCCCACTGTACAAACACTTCAGCACTTCGATATAACGACAGTCAACTTGGCACCGCTGAAAGGACTATAGCACCGCCCAAATTTCGACGGAATCAAAAGCTTTCTCAGTAGTCCACATACGCCAGGCAAAGTGGCAGATTGTACTCTTCGGTCTTCTGTACAATCTGCCGCAGGGTATGTATGTGGTCTGTGGTACTGAAGCCTTTTCGGAAACCGGCTTGTTCGGGAGGCTGGAAGTCGTCGAGTCTGCGTGCGAGATGATTCGTAATGACTCTCGAAAACAGCATGTAGACGCGGCTCAGAAGGGAAATCGGTCTGTAGTTCTTCAAGAGAGCGTTGTCACCTTTCTTAAAGAACAAGACCACCGCACTTCTGCTCCACGCCTCCAGAGTAGTGCCACCATAGAGGACGGAATTGAAGAGCTTCTGAAGGACTTTAAGTACCGGTGTTCTACCCGCTTTCAGAAGCTCCAATTCCAATCTCAAATTCAGAAGCTGTAATTCGTTTCGGTCCATACTGCAAAGGAGAAAGCCGATCTTCTAGGCTCTTTCTTTGCATCTAACTCGACTCTCGATGACGGGGGGAGTACGCGGCCGACCATCCCGCGGTGTGAGTGCTCCATGCCGGAAGTGCAGTTCACACAGCGCTCGGTTCGCAAAGCACTCCTCTCCCTGGACATCCATAAGTCGAGTGGGCCTGACGGAATCCCCCCAATTGTGCTGAGGACGTGTGGTCCAGAGTTGGCACCGATTTTAACGCGTCTTTTCCGGTACTCCTACTCCCTAGGCGTAGTCCCAAAATCATGGAAGACGGCTTTCGTCCACCCGATCCCTAAAAAAGGTGACCGCTCAGACCCGTCCAACTACCGGCCAATCGCCGTCACCTCCTTGTTCTCCAAAACAATGGAGTCCATTGTAAACTGCCAGCTCATGAGGAACCTTGAGGATCACCAGCTGATTAGTGACCGCCAATACGGTTTTCGCCGTGGTCGGTCAGCTGGTGATCTTCTGGCCTACCTCACTCACAGATGGGCGGAGGCAGTAGAGTTCAAGGGGGAGGCATTGGCCGTTAGTTTGAACATTGCGAAGGCCTTCGATCGGGTTTGGCACAAAGCGCTTCTTTCGAAGCTCCCTTCCTATGGGCTTCCCGAGAAATTGTGCGATTGTATCACCAACTTTCTTGCAGATCGGAGCATCAAGGTCGTTGTAGACGGTGCAAGCTCCGATTGCAAGCCTATTAATGCTGGTGTTCCACAGGGCTGCGTGCTATCGCCAACGCTGTTTCTTCTGCATATCAATGATATGTTGCATACCCGTAACATTCATTGCTATGCAGATGACAGCACTGGTGATGCTCTTTACACCGGCCGAGCCAACATTTCTCGGGAAAACGTCTCCGAGTGCCGGGACAAACTTGTGTCTGAAGTCGAGTCTTTGCTGAACAGAGTCTCGGATTGGGGACGACTAAATCCAGTCCAGTTTAACCCCCAGAAGACACAAGTTTGCGCGTTAACCGCTAAAAAGAACCCCTTTGTCGTGTCCCCTCAGTTTCAAGGCACTCCCCTTGTTGCCTCAGCCAGTAACGGAATCCTCGGCGTCGACATATCGAGTGACGTACAGTTTCGTGGTCACTTGGAAGGGAAGGCCAAATTGACCTCTAAAAAGCATGGCGTGCTCAGCAGAGCGGGACAGTATTTCATGCCGGCCCACCGCCTGCAACTTTACAAGGTGCAGGTTCGGCCGCACATGGAATACTGTTCCCATCTCTGGGCTGGTGTTCCCCAGTACCAGCTCCTTACACTTGACCGCATCCAGCGCAGAGCGGCTCGAATCGTCGATGACCGAGTGCTTTCCGATCGGCTCGATTCACTGGCGCTGCGAAGAGATGTTGCATCTCTTTGCGTATTTTATCACATCTATCACGGGGAGTGCTTTGAGGAATTGTTCGGATTAATAATAATAATGGTAATAGTAATTTTATTTCAGATAACCAAGTGATCCATAAAATTTGTTAGTAAATATGGAACTTATAACCTATGTTAGTACCTAAATTTAATTCTTAAATATAAGCGCCTTATTAACTAAACATAGGCGGTAATATTGCCTAAGGAGGAATGAGTCGTATCTTTCAGCAATTATTCTCATGATGGAGTTGGAGCTATCCCGCACCCTGCCAAGCAACGAGGCTGTTTTCTTTCTTATAAGGGCGTAATAGTTATCTGTACGCGCCTTTGCAAACATGCCTGATGCACTGCAAAATCGGGGTAGCCCCAACAAGATCCTGAAGCCATTATTATACTGGACACGTAAGGTGTCGACAGTCCGCTGTGAATAACTCGACCACAGGCTGCACGTGTAGAAAACTTGACAGTACGCTTTAAATAGTGTTATCTTTACTTGTTCACTACACCGCGCAAACCTACGTGCCAACATATTACATCGGACTGCCAGCGCCCTACGTTCCCTTTCAATATCAACATTGTCACTTAGGTCATGGGTAACAAAATGCCCTAGGTACTTAAATTTATCAACGCGTTTTAATTCAATGTCATTCAATTAAATTGCAGGCACATTTTCTGTGCTTTTACAGCCAACGGCCCTAAACACCATGAATTCGCTTTTATTACCATTGTATCGCAAGCCATGGTTTAACGCATACTTCTCACATATCTTAAGGAGTTCTCTGGTGGCCTTAACCGTGTGACTCAGCAACACCATATCATCCGCGTAACTTATGTTGTTAAAACTTACATCGTCGATACGACATCCGACTTTTTTGCTGCTGAGTTCAACGATTAGGTCATTTATGTACAGGTTGAAAAGCTTCGGTGACGTATTTCCTCCCTGTCTGACCCCACATTGCAATCTGTACCTTTCAGAGAACTTATCGGCCCATCTCACATTATTATACTGATTATTGTACCAGTACTGAAAAATCTTCAAAAGCTCAGCAGGAATCCTTTTCTGGCGTAGCTTATCCCATAATATGTCATAATTTACAAGATCAAAAGCTCTGGAGAGATCTAAAAAACATGCATATACAGGTGTACGTCGCTTTGTGTAATATTCAACAGTGTGTTTTAGGGCTAAGATAGCATTCTCAGTAGACAATTCAGACCGAAACCCAAACTGTGCATCGTGCAACTCAATATAACTTTCCAGCTATGTATCCAACAGGCTGTTAAGTATTTTAGCCATAATTGTTGCCAAAGATATGGGTCGATAATAACACTTATCTCCTACGTCACCTGTTTTGTTTTTAACTATAGGCACAACTATTGTCCGCATAAGGTCGTGAGGCAGATACGAATGACAGAGACATGAAGAGAAGAACGTAGCGAGTAATCGAGGCTAGGTGCTTGATGCTGAGAGAATCATGGCCGGGAGATTTCCCCCTAGTCATATTTTTAATGGCAGTTGCGACTTGTTCAGGTGTAAAACGAATGAAGTCATGACTGCCATGATAGCTCTCATCTCCGGGCATCGGCTGCGATGTAACTAGCAACGACTCTATTTTAAAATGCTCTGCAAACATATTAGCTATGCTAATAGGTTCGTTTACACCTCCAAAGGCAGGGTAGGCTTAATATCAAGTTTGTTGGTGGCTTTCTAGAATTTTTTGAAATTATTTGCCTTACGATGTGATGCTATGATATCGAGTTGAATTTGCTCTTGATGGTTCTGACGCCATTTTAGTTTGCTCTTAAATATTTTACGTGTTCGGCACATATCGTCATATATAGGACCACTACTTGGTTTGTTATGCCACAGCCATATGCGATATTTAAACCTAGCCATCACATGTGCTTCCCTCACATGTCTATTCCAACCTACAATACGACCACTATGCTTATAACATCTATGGTCATCATAACTCTGTATAGCAGCTTCAGATAAAATAGTAACAATATTATTGTACATTTCATCAAGCATTAACCTATGATGGGTATTGTTACAGTGTGAATTATAACATACGCTAAGTTCCTCAGGTGCCTTAGGCGACATTACTTTGTTATTACACATATCATAGTATTGTTACGAGCTTGAGGTTCGTGACAATAAAAATTGCCGATAGAATTACCTAAATTAACACTTTAATTTACTTTACACAAATTAAAGTTAAAAACACTAATAATTAAACACACTAATTCACTTAATTCCGCTCCGAAGCTTCACTTGTGTCGCCGAGTTCAACTCTGCCTCGATCGCATCTTGCGGCGCCTATTTATTTAAATTAGCAAAGAAGCGTCCCGAATATTCAAGTAAATGCGCGCAAAGGGACGGGTGTGCGAGTATAGATTTTCTAGAAACTTAGTTCTTCGGATGGCGCTGTCAGTTGAGAGATTTGTGATGTCATTTTCTGCGAAGCTCCCCTCGCTCTCGTTCCTGACACTAGATGGCGCTAGTTGACTGCAACACTGCCCCCTCCTAAGACATGCTCGTCCCGAGCATTATCGGTCCCATAATAACGCGCCAAGCGATCCACATGGACGATCTTAGGAGTCCCTCTTGCGCCTTTCTGTATCCGGTAGGTCACATCGTTGATCCTGGTTACAATCCGGTACGGGCCGTCCCATTTAGCTTGAAGCTTAGGAGATTTCCCTTTGCTGCGGACTGGATTGTGCAACCACACTAATGAACCTTCGTTGAACCCTTTATTGTTCATTTTGCGGTCGTACCGGGTTTTCATTTTCTCAGACATTTGCTGGCCCGATTGTCTGACGTGCTCATAAATGTCATTCATTTTGTTCCGCAAGTCATTTGCATAATCGGTTATACTGCGTGGGGCATCAGGTGGTATCCCGGTGATCAGGTCTGCAGGCAGCCGTAATTCTCTTCCAAAGTTTGCGAAAGCTGGTGTCACTGCTGTACTTTCGTGAACAGAACTTCGATATGACAACAAAAACGGTTGTATGTGCTTGTCCCAATCTCGTTGCCGATTGTCTACAACTTTTGCTAGGTACCTCTCCAATGTCTGATTAAATCGTTCCACCATTCCATCAGATTGCGGGTGATAAGAAGTCGTTCTTGTTTTATGAGTACCCATAACTCGGCAAGTTTCCTGGAATATTTGAAACTCAAAATTCCTTCCTTGATCGCTGTGAATCTCTAAAGGTACTCCAAAACGACAGAAGACTTCATGAACTAGTTTATCTGCAACTGTTGAAGCTTCTTGATTTGGAACGGCGAAGACTTCCGGCCACTTAGTGAAGTAATCCATCACAACCATGAAATACTTGTTACCGCTTTCACTCTCCGGAAACGGCCCCGCCACGTCAATGGCTATTCTCTCCCATGATGCACCAACATTGTACAACTTCAGTGCACCTCTACTACGAGTCTGAGGTCCCTTTACAGCCGCACAACTTGTACATTTGCGACACCAGTCCTCGACATCGTTTCGACAGTGGACCCAGTAAAACCGTTCTCGGATCCTGAATAATCATTATGGTACAGCTGTAGCACATCCGGTACTTTAGCTTTAGGGTCAACCATTTGCAAATGACAGCTGTCTCCCCTAAAATTTTCCCATTTACGGCACAGAACTCCATCCTGAAGCAGCAAGCTGTCCCACTGGGCCCAATAGCTTTTAGTGGTCGAACTCATTGCTGAGACGTCGCTCCACTTAGGCTTGGGAGCACTGGCCTTTATCCATTCCAGAATCGGCTTGGTGTCCGGATCTTCCTGCTGTGCATGTTGTAAGCTGTCCTTCCATTCGTTGCCGAGGTGGTCCGTCCTGAGCATCCTCACGGATACCTCTTCCTTACTCTCTTGCCTAGTACAATGGTTGCAATCCTCAGGACAAGGTCTTCTTGACAATGCATCTGCGTTGCCGGGAGATTTTCCGCTGCGATGTTCGATCTCAAAGTTGTATTCCTGCAGTAGTTCAATCCACCTCGCAACTTGTCTTTCTGGATTTTTAAACTGCAATAGCCATTTTAGTGCAGCATGGTCAGTTCTTAAGTGAAATTTTAGTCCTATATTTGCTAAAATGCTGCAACGACTTTACCACAGCGAGCAATTCGCGTCTTGTGACACAATAGTTCCTTTCCGGTTTTGACAACGACTTGCTGAAGTACGCTATCACGACCTCTTGGTCACTATTCCGTTGAGACAACACACCGTCAAGTCCTATATCACTTGCGTCTGTGTCAACTATAAATTCTTTGCTTGCATCAGGGTATCCCAAAATAGGTGTTTTGCACAGACGGTCCTTGAGCTCCTGGAATGCGATATTGCAACTTTCATCCCAGCAGAAATGTCGCTTCTCCTCGGTTAGCTTGTGCAGAGGTTTGGCTATATCTGCAAAGTTCTTCACAAATCGCCGATAATAGGAGCACAAACCCAAAAATGCTCTAACTTGCGTCTTGTCTTTTTGAACCGGCCAATCCTTTACAGCTGCGATTTTCTCTGGATCCGTGCGGATACCTTCTTCCGACACTACATACCCCAAAAAGTTGACTTGCCGTTTGAATAGTGAACATTTCTTCGGACTCAACTTGAGGTTGGCACTCTTAATCTTCATGAGCACGCGTTCCAGGTTTTGAAGGTGTTCCTCAAACGTACGGCCCACGATGATGATGTCATCCAAGTAGACCAGACAGGCATTGCCAATTAGCCCGGTAAGTACAAGTTCCATCAGCCTTTCAAACTTTGCTGGAGCATTGCAGAACCCAAACGGCATTACTTTAAATTGCCACAGACCCTTTCCCGTCGAGAACGCAGTTTTCTCCTTGTCCTTAGGGTCAATTTCAACTTGCCAGTAGCCACTTTTTAGGTCCAGCGTGCTAAACCACTTTACTCCTGTAAGCATGTCCAGCGTGTCGTCAATTCTTGGCAAGGGATAGCTATCCTTCTTAGTAACGTCGTTCAGACGGCGGTAGTCAACACAAAACCGCATGCTGCCATCCTTCTTCTTTACCAGTACCACGGGTGAACACCATGGACTAGATGAAGGTTCAATAACACCATCCTTCACCATTCCCTCAATCATGGTTTCCACTTCCTTTTCGCGTGCTACCGGCAATCTTCTTGGCCGCTGACGGATAGGCAATTCTTCACCTGTGTTTATTTTGTGTTGAACTAAGCCAGTCTTTCCTATGTCAGCATCGTTTGACGAGAATACATCGGCGTACTTGAGTAACAACTTCTTCGCCTTGACCAATTCGTTCGGGGAGAGAACACTGCGACAGTCTTCCAAAAGTGTGGTCACTCTCGTTTCTGCATCCTTGCTGGGGGTCCCAGTCGATAGATATTGGCACCGACGTAACCAATCCACTTCCTCACAAGTACCAATCAGTGTGCCTTTTTCTATAATCTGTTCCCGGTCGCAATGGTTCAGCACACGTACTCCTGAGATGTCAGTGGTCCTGACCAAGGTTCGAGCTACTTTCCATGGAAGGTCATTGTTTACCCTTTCCACAAGTACGCAACGGTGAGCTTGCCCAGCGTTTCGAGGAAGACTAACCGAAACAATCGTTTCCGATCTAGGCGGAAGAACAATCTTCCTAATGCTGTACACGTTCCCTGGTAACGCACCTTCCATAAAAAGTTCCTCCTGTCCACATTTCAAAACACCTTGCTTAACGTCGATCTCACAACAATTATTCCTCATAAAGTCTAGGCCTAGGAGGCAGTCGTCCATTATATCAGCCACGATGACATTATGCAGGTAGATCACGTTGCCTAGCTTCAACTCCATCTCCTTCTCTCCACGGACGGGTATACGCTGACCGGTGGCTGTTACCAAATTAATGCGTTCTCGGTTGTATGCGGAGTCCCCAAGGAACTGACTTAAAAGTTGGGAAGTAACAACCGTACGAGAGGCTCCAGTGTCTATGGTCAGTTTACACGGCATTCCGTTGACCTCGCCCTTGATGATTAGACTGTTCCCATCATGGGTTTGTGAGATCGAGATCCTTGGGGCTCTTTTAACATCAGCCAGCACCCGCCCCGCAGTTCTGGCTTTTACTCGTTTCCCTGCTGCTGCTGGGCGGTGCTGTTGGCCGCACTACCCTCCTGGGATCGTTCACCTTCCCTTTCTAGGGTTCGCTTAGGGCAGCTGGATCGAAGATGGCCCTTTTCCCCACAGCCATAGCACCTAGGGCTGTATCCTTTGTTGCGGTCGCGAACTGTAGCTGCTGCAACCTCCCTGACGCGATGGTAACGATGATCCTGCCGCACGGCTTCTACCTCCAGTGCATGGGCCAAGGCGTCCTTAAGCGTCTCGTGGTGCCCGAGCCTCACAGCAGCTCTGACTTCCAGGTCGCGGATGCCGTCGATGAATGTCTGCACCAGGTTCCCTTCAATGAGCGCAGGTACAGACTGGTATGCTTTTCGAACCATCTTCTCCACCTCAAGGGCCCACTGCTGCAGGTTTTTGTTGCTGCGTTGCACGCGATCTTTAAGCTGCGCGCGAAAGACGTATTCCAGGTGAGCGTCACCATATCTCGCCTCCAATGCTTCAAGGAGCTGCTCGTAGGTCACTTTCTTACCGAGAGCTTCCAACACGGTTAAGGCTTGATCGCGCAGGCCTAAGGTGAGTGCAGTCATGGCCTGGCTTTTATTCCAGCCGTTTGCCTACATGACGGCCTCGAACTGGATTTTGTAGGCCGACCAGAAAGAAGTCCCGTCGAACGGTGGTACCTTGAACCCACGTAGCGAAGGTGTAGTAGCTACTGGGGGGTTGCAGTTCCATCCCCAAGTTTGAGGTCGTTCAGCGTTTTCTTCACGTCAGCCATCACGTTGTCAACCCGATGGTTCACATGGTTGATTCGGGTTTCATGTTCTTCGATTCGGGTTTCAGCTTCCGACAGACGGTTGTCGTGTTGAGCAACCCTATCCTTCACCTGCCTTATCTCTTTCCCAAAGGTAGCGTGAAGGTCCTTCATGAGGAGCATCTGCTCTTCCGATCGACGAGCCTGTTCCGCCTGCTGATCTTCCAACCGACGGGCCTGTTCCTCCTGTCCGCGCTTCAGCTGCTCTTCGAACCGACGAGCCTGTTCCTCCTGTCGGCGGGCCTGCTCCTGCAGCATCACCATCAGGGCGCCTAAATCAGGTGCTGCAGACGCAGGAGCTACTGACGGACCGGCCTTCGTTGCCGGCCGCTGGCCCTCCGACGTCTGCGGCGTTGCACCACCAAATCATCATTGGTCCGTCTCCTGCTGGCGTTGACTTCGGGTACGGACACCCTCCGTTTCCTCCTTATTAAATCCTTATTAAAATCGGCATGATTTTATCCCACTTCTGACACCAATTGTTACGAGCTTGAGGTTCGTGACAATAAAAATTGCCGATAGAATTACCTAAATTAACACTTTAATTTACTTTACACAAATTAAAGTTAAAAACACTAATAATTAAACACACTAATTCACTTAATTCCGCTCCGAAGCTTCGCTTGTGTCGCCGAGTTCAACTCTGCCTCGATCGCATCTTGCGGCGCCTATTTATTTAAATTAGCAAAGAAGCGTGCCGAATATTCAAGTAAATGCGCGCAAAGGGACGGGTGTGCGAGTATAGATTTTCTAGAAACTTAGTTCTTCGGATGGCGCTGTCAGTTGAGAGATTTGTGATGTCATTTTCTGCGAAGCTCCCCTCGCTCTCGTTCCTGACACTAGATGGCGCTAGTTGACTGCAACAGTATACTTCGATTCAATCACTGACCCTTTCGCCCCATATTACTTTGTTACATGATTTTATCGCAACTTCTAATTTCGTTTTAATAGTGTCTAACCTGCACTCAACAATAAAGGGGCAGTGATCAGACCAGAATACATCATAAAATATTCTTATGTTAGTTATAGTGTCCCAAGCAGCTTGTGTGACAATGCAATGGTCAAGCTATCGTCTACAGCCATGTGCATCACTGACAAATGTATAGTTACCAGAATCTATACCTAACTTTTCAATGTCCGCACAAATCCAATTCTGTTCAGAACAGAATTTTAAAAGTTCAAGTCCAAAATACTCACCAGGATGAGCAATAAAATCACCAAGGACGTACACTGCTTCCATGTCACAACTTTCGACTATCGCGCTTACCTCACTAAGACATTCAGTGAATTCTGTTAGGTTATCACTCACGTCTGTCGGCATATATACACAAAACACTATAAAGTATTTGTCACCGAGGGATACTTTTATTGCTGCTAGCCGCACACTAGCACAGTATATTACTATGACTGACTCAAAAGCTCCTTTGCGCCACAAAATCGCCACACCACCATACGGTCGTCCTTTGAGTATGCCCTCTGATATGTTCACAGCTGATTTTCCTGTGTATTCAAAATCTTGGTGTATCTTGGCAAGGTATGGGATATCATAGGGAAGCAACCACGTTTCTTGGAGAGCAACTATATCGACTTTTTGACACAGAAACTTAACTGCATCAATTGAGCGTTTCACAGATTTGCAATTAAAACAGGCTAATTTAGTTGTCTTATAAATTTGTTTATCTATTCTTATGTAATAGTTTGCTTCATTATGCTATTAATGCTGTTTTTAAACTTAAAGTTATCATTTGTAAAACGCCTAAAGGTTATGCCGGCTGGCCAGAACTTATCGTCAAGAAAAACATCCAGCTTTGACTTGGACACATAAAGCTTGAAAGAATTATATTTCTTTTCAATTTTTCTATTAATTTTAAATAAAGACGTTTCTTCCTGTGTTTTATCTTTAATGTATGCAATAATATCACTTTCCTTTGTGTCCTTTGACACATTGGAAATAAACAAAGGAATTTTGATTATTGCTGCCTTAAATTTTCCATCAGGTCTAACATCGGCTTTTCCCATCCTTTTACCGGACGTTGAATTTTTTCGTTTCGTATTAGTAACCAACGTCCACTTTTCCCCTACTATTTGTTCACGTTCCACTTCCACACTATTCAACGTTTTTGCTCATTAGAATGACAATATGATGAAACCTCTTTCTTTACATTCGAGTTAGTAGTATTTGAACAAATAGTAGTGGACACACACCGTTTATTCGTTTTACCACTAACACGAGCTAATTCATTAGCTTCTTTTACCTGCGTAGGCGAGATAGCACTACAGAATTCTTTAACACTTGTTGTATGCGTAATGCCAGCTGATTGCTCCGCGCTGTTATTATTTCTCTGTGGCGTTGATAAAATATTTTGCTGCATACCTACATATGTAGGAGAAACTTTGTTATAGTTCTTTTGTGATGTTAAAGATGTAGGTGACTTGTCTTTACCCGGGATCTCCTGGGAATAATTTTGCAATGCCATTGGCCCACTATCATAGTTTTCTAAATTTGCTGTGAAATTGCCTCTTTTTCTATTGACAAAGTCAAACTTATTGCAAATGATTGATGCTTGTTTTAGATTATCTATCTCCGTTTTTAGATCTAACAGCTGACTTAGAGTAGCGCTATCAGTTTTTAAAGCATGTACATCGGACTTTAGCGTAATAATATCTTTTAACAGCTGCGTTACATCTATGTGGTCAAACGTGATAGGTGGTAATTTTCGAAGATCACGAGCAACAAATATAGGTACTAATTCAGGGTCGGTAGTTTTAAAGAGACATATAATATCATCAATGTCTCGAGCATTTTTACCTTTATTCTTGCGAGTTTTGCGCTTCGATTCCGGGACAGAATTAAAGAACAGCTTCTTTGCAGCCACTATTTCACTATCAGAAAAACTATCACAAATTAATCTTGTAAGAGAAACCTCGTCCATTACATCCGCCTTATTTTAAATAAATGCTAGTAGTTCGTTAATCACTATATTACAATTTGCACATTTTACAATATCCGAAGCCATTTTTGCTGAAGTATAGGCGCAGCCGTCCACTTGCGATCGCGCGCGACAGCGGACTGATGATTGATCCCAGCCGCAAATTTCGTGAACGCACTACACGGCAAACGTCCCGATACCATCCACACCATCTGGATGCTTGGCGGTCCACCACTGTACGTTTCACAAGGAGTTTTCTTCCACGTACAACCTCTCTGTGGAATAGTTTACCACCGGCGACTTTTCCGGACCGATACGACCTGGGGACCTTCAAGAAAAGAGCTTACTCCTTTCTAAAGGGCCGGCAACGCACCCGCAATTCTCCTGGTCTTGCGGTTGATCATGGGCGGCGGTAGTCACTTAACATCAGGTGAGCCGCACGCTCGTTTGCCCCCTCTTCTATAAAAAAAAGACTCGTATTTTGACTATTATTGTTTATATAGAGACAAGTGCTTCTATAACGTATACCTTTGTTCAAACGATGTATCGCAGTCTAGTCTTAGCCCGGGCGCGTACATAGACACATTTACTTATAATCTTTGATTATTGCTTACTTACATTAAGTAATAATTATCTTTTATCTATCTCTTTCTGTTGCCATTAAGTAGCGACTTCAATAATTTCTTAAATTGACATCGATTTAAGACAAATAAAAGATAAATATTTGATCTAACAACTTTTAAGTGTTGTAAAACGTCTAAAGTTAAAAAGTCTATGATCAGTCAGGTGAGCCGCATGCTCGTTTGCCCCCTCTTCTATAAAATAAAATGCATGAACTACCGCATAATACCTGTCAACTTGATAGTTGCTTGACAAAAAATAAGAACACACATCGACTACTTTTTTACACAGAAATCTAAATAATAAGGTAATAGAAGTCGTAAAAGCGCGTGATCTTGTCGCCACACGCGCGCGAAGATCGTTTGTTTCGGTCACCAGTTTTGTTTCGGACGCAGAGACGTAAAAATTACGTTTTGAAGCATATCCAACTGCGGAAATTCTTCCACAACTCGTAAATTTTCTAGTAAAGGGGTAATATTTCATAAATAAGTAGTTAGTGTTTAAATAATGTTGTTTTTAATTAAATATACTTAAATGAAATTATTCACCTCCAGTACTACGATTGTCTCTGAAATTTTAATTGTTTTCACACTTCAATATCCATTGATTCCTAAGCTAGTTCATGTCTACGAGTACGACAGCTAAAATCAGCGATGGATTTATAGTATGGGCAATAAACAAAATTGTTGCGTACGTAAATTTCCTAGAACATGGAGACAGGATACGATTGCGAGTCAGTTACGTGACACAACTATTTTGTATCGATAATTTATTAGGTTTGGCTTACTTAGTTGTAACGAAACGGGAATTAAATGTGATTTTTCGTTAAATATTTATTTACACCTTTCTACTTTTTCTTTTTAAATATTTAATACCGTTAACCGTTTATCGGCCATCTGTTTGTTTGTACTTTTAAATTACTTGATAAATTTTAATAAGTTATATTGTAAGGATAAGTAATTATATTGTAAGTGTAAGTAATTATGTTGTAAGTTTAGTAGTCTTAACTCGATCTGTAAGAAGCCAGGAAACTGAAAAGTAGCAAACAACAGAAAGTCAGTTACAGATCTTTAAAACTAATAAAAATGATAAATATGTCACCCATACATATATAATTTATTTATTTGCTGTTTGTATTATGTTGTATTCGTTTTATTTATACATTTGGTTATTTAATAAAATTATATTATTCCTGGTTTCCAAAAGATCCGGATATCAAAGACAAATGGATATACTTATCCTTGACGTTTTATTATATCCCCTTTTCTCTAATTATAAATCGTCTAAAAGCTAAAGCTAAGACTAAAAGCGTCTATTACTAAGACGTTTGCAGTTAATTAGTTATATCTTGATGTAAGACTCCTGGACGATCAACGACGCTTAATAGAAAGTCATCGAAACGTTCGTTGCGCTGCACTATGCCCATGTGAGAGTGAGCACGCAATGTCATTCTCTGTTTTTCGCACACATTAATTATTGGACCGAGTGGCTACGCCTCCTGAGATTTTGCGTTTTTATAAATTATTCCTTAACGAAATAGTTAATAGTTTAATCTTTGTTGCAAGAATGCTAGAGACAAGTGTAGGGTAATTGTGTATTTATTGTTTTTGTGAGAGCTGCAAACCAGCGACACGGGTCCTGATATTAAAAGACAGTAGAAGGCATTCCTATTGCCTTATTATTTACATTTCTGTGTTTTTTATTAATAATTTGAACAACTATCGACCGACAACCCAATATCATGATGTATTTGAAGGTTCATACGCTCGACTAAACAGTCGATAGCCGACTATTTTTGTTTGTGCACTAGTGCCATTGATGTGATAGGTACTTTCTTTTCTTGTTTTATTTATTATGCATTACATATGCCAAAGTAAGGCACACGCGAATACTTTCCTTATTTATCATGGAAATTGTAATTATTGATTATAATTATTAAAATGCTCCAAAAAGATTGCCCAATAAAGAAAACTGTTTTCAAACTCGATGGGATATTTATTTAGTAAACAGATGGCATATTATACAAAGTAGGTATTACGTTTAGTGATCAAGTTTGTGCTATGTAAATAGATATTAAAATATTGAGTAGGTGACGCAACCGATATGATCCGAGGTGATCGTCTCTATTATTAGTTTTGGTATTAGAGTTTCTTTTCGTATAGTGTGTTTACACGGCGACTTTTTTTAAGAATTACGGAACCAACGAGCACACAGTTCACTTGATGATATAGGACCGTATAGTTCCATTCTAAGTCCGCTGACAACGTTTCCTAGCTAAATGACTAATATGCAATATTAACTAAATGGCTGTAATTCTTATCCTTTCATTTAGTACAGTTATAAGGGTTAAAATATTTTACACCATTCTATGGCAATAATAATTATTTTCCTTTACTTTTCATTCACCAAAGTCAGGTATAACTCGAAACTTTGACGAATATTTAGTACATTTTTATTGATTCAGTGATATTTTTTTTTGTGAATACGACATACTAACTACTAAAAATAATTTAAAAATTTACTTCAATGCACTTATTGCACAATACCTAGAATCCACTGGCCTTCTTCAAACGACAATTCGAAACCTCCTAACTCCAACTTGAGGTGGCACAAACCTATAGATAATTCCTTTGAGGCATAGTCACTGCCTCCAAGGAATAGTAGGCTGCATAGTAGATATTGTGGCCAACGGATATCTTTCTTCGATTAAGGATCCTCGATTCCAGTAAAAAGAGTCTTTGGTTCTCTACACGCAACATACAAAATACAGGAGCATTAAAATGCTAGTTCAAGCTGGTATACTGTGAGAACATGGTCTATTAACGGTCGAGCCGATCCATTCACGTAGAAATATATAGCGAATGAATTTGCAGTCGTAAGCATTAACAGAGTTTTTATTGCAACTTTTATTTTCTGTGTCGTCTCCTTCGAAATTAGTTTTTGTGGACGATAAATAACCAATTTTCTTCTTTTTTTCTTTTCCTTGGACGATAAATAACAAATGTTCGTGCTCATTGCTCCATGAGGCTATATTAATTATATATTCAATCTGAAAGTTATTTTGGCGGTCACTGAAATGGTTTTCTTTTAAAGCTATTATGAGTATATAGTGTATAAGTGTTTTTTTTTGTTTGGAACTAAACGACATAATCATGTGATTAAATAGGTATTTATAGTATTCTACCAAGTCTTAAACTTGAGTAGAGTCAGTTAGTTCAAATCTGTACAAATATGGGTGTGTTTTTGTAATTCTAGCATGTACCTTATTGTAGAATTGTTTCTTTTTTCAATTATTTATCTAAAAAAAATCTCACACATTCTGTCCTTTTTTATTTTGAAATATATTTGTTATTATTATTAAATGGGCCGGCCATATGGCTGGAAGAACCAATAACCGATTTGAGAGAAGGGTTCTCGAGGCGAAGTGTAGAACGGCACCCCACTATATGAAGTGAGGACCCAGTAAGACTTGCAGGAAGTCAATGGATGCAGGTGGCTAGGGGCCGTGTTTTGTGGTGTTCCTTGAGAGAGGCCTATCTTCAGCACTGGACTTGTGAAAGGCTGTGTAGACGATTTTTTTTAATTTATTCAAGGCAACAAACAGTCATGTAAATAGATAGTAACATGGATAAATAATAATATAACTAAAGACCTATAGTGCCTGTAACTAAACTTTTACAATATTTTAAACTTATTGAGCTACTTTTAGGACTAAAGGACATTATAAATTTGTTTATTTAATTAATACACTAAGTTCTAATATGAGGTATCTGGTTAACATTTCGTGTGCAATTAAAAAAAAGAAAGAGAAAAAAAAACTATGTTAAAAATTTGGTTATTATAACACTGACAAATTTAGTTCAGATTCAATTAGCGAATTGAGTGCTGCAACATTTTCAGTGAAGGGAAAATAGATTATTCGCAATCCAAACTTTGAAAGAGAGCAGATATAAGCTTTGATATTGATGTATTAAATAAATCAATATCTGTGAATTTTTTATTGTAAGTGTTAGTGGAACGATACACAAATGAGTTTCGTGTATAATTTTTATGATACCGGGGAGTTACGAAAAGTGGTTTTGGACGTGAGGGGCGCACAGGCAGACGGACTCGGGAAACAAATGACAATCTGCTAAGTAACAACGAGGAGTCGACTAGGTTATTAATGATTTTGTATAGAAATACTATGTCAAACATTTTACGCCTATTACAAAGAGAAAGTAAATTGTATTTTTTAGTGAATCGGTGTATGACTGATTTAAAATATTTTGGCGATAATTTAGGGATTTAATAAACAATTTTTTGACTCTCTCTATTCTCCTAATATGAACTTCATAAAAAGGGCTTCAAACAGTGCTGCAAAAATCAAGGAAAGATCTGACAAAAGAGAAGTATAAAATATTTATAATTTTAGAGTAAATATTAATATTTTTAGAGTTTCGGGACGTTTAAAAGGTTTATTTATTCGTAGTATAAAACCTAGATTTTTAAAAGCCGAAGCTAATATGTGCTCAATATGTGGAATAAATGATAAGGTCGAATCCATGATTATGCCTAAGTCTCTGATTGTGGTTACTCTATTCAAGGCCTTCTGATTTATGTGGTAGTCGAAAGTAACGGGATTTTTTTGCGATATTATGTGGCATTTATCGCTGTTTAGAAACAGATGGTTAAACCCACAGTATGCATGTAATCGGTGTAAGTCTTCTTGGAGTTTGTGGCAGTCAGTAATTGATCTGATGATTCGATACAACTTAGTGTCATCAGCATACAAGAGATGGTGACTATGTTTCAGGACATTGCCAATGTCATTTATATAGACTGAAAACAGTAAAGGCCCAATATGAGACCCTTGAGGTACACCCGAAGGGACTGGAAGAAATCGTGACGAATAACCCTTTACAAAGACTGCTTCACTCCTATTACTTATGTAGGATTGGATCCATCTAAGAAGGCTGCCATGCACACCGGCCTTTGCAAGCTTCTTTATTAGCAGATCGTGATTTATTTTATCGAAAGCTTTGGAAAAGTCGGTGTACACGGCGTCCCCCTGTAGGTTACCATCCATGGCATGCAACAGAAAGTCATTAAAAGTTAACATATTGGTGTCAACGCTACGGCACTTAAAGAAACCGTGTTGTTCCTGGGAAATGTGATTACGGAAAGAGTACGACATTTGAGCGGTTACTATCTTTTCTAGAATTTTGCCAAAGATACAAAGTTTCGATATAGGTCTGCATTCGTCTATACATTCACGTCTTTTATTTATTGGAATGGGGGTTACTAAAGACTCTTTCCATAAAATGGGAAATGTCCCAGTTTGGACAGAGAAACGAAATATGATTGTAATGGGTGTTGCAAGTTCTTCGGCACATTCGGATATGAGAAGAGGATGGATCCCGTCGGGCCCTGCACCTTTATGAATATTTACTTGTTTCAGTTCTTTGATAACATTATCGTGGTAGATGTTAATGGAATGTATATCTACGGGTGAATTGCCTAAGTAAGTAATAGTATTGTCAGAACTTTGACGGGTAGAAGGGATGAAAACTGAATGAAAATAGTCATTAAAAGCCTCGCATATTTTACGGCCAGTGGAAATAATTTTGTCTTTATATATCATTTTTTCAGGAATACAACTTGAAGCTTTTTTTGACTTTACGAAAGACCAAAATAACTTTGGACAGGCTTTGATATTGTTCTCAGAAAGTTCAATGAATTTTTTGTAACATTCTGCCTCCATCCTCTTAAACCTCTTCCGAAGACAAGAGAAGGTCTGGTAGTCTCGTAAGTTGTTATAAAGTTTCCATTTCTTATGATATTTAAGCTTTTCCTTTTCTAGTTTTATGAGACAAGAAGTCGGCGGGCGTTTATTTGCGCTACAAAGATTTTGAGTTGGTACGTATGTGTCTATCAAATTGTTTAAAATTTTATAAAAATAACTCGTCATTGAATCAATATCCGTCATGGTATTAAAAACTTTCTCCCATTTAACAGTGTTAAGTCCAGTTTTTATCAAGCCAAAGTCAGCATTATGAAAGTTTTTTTTTCTTAATTTTGGCGGAGGGTAATGGGGCGGGGGATTTTAAACTCAAATTAATTTCTAGGGATTTGTGGTGCACGTCTTCGGGTAATTACATATTGTATTACTAAAAATTAAATCTAATAATTTATTATTAATATTAAATTGATTGTTGTATTGTAATAGTGACGATATATTCATAAAATCGATAGTAAGACATGCGAGACTATTAATGTTTGTACGTATTTCCATGCAATCACTATAAGAATTAAAATACCAGTCAGCGTAAGTGACGTTAAAGTCGCCCAGTATTAGATAAGTATCGTCGGGATTTGAGATTATAAAATCGCTTACTCTGTTGTAGAACGATGTCAATTGTGATTCGTGGTTACAACTGTGGGGTATATAAGTTTCTATAATACGTAAGCGGCGCTGGGCCGGCGATCGAGTATTAGACTCGTGCGATGACTTCACGCAGCCCGCACGCGACAATGTTTCAATTAATGGGATAGATAGCCAAACCTCTTCTGAATGCATCGGCGAGCACTCGTGATGGAGCTGCGACGGGAATAGGCTGCGCCGCACTGCGATCAGTACGCCGCCACCCATCCCGCGACCGCTAATCGTAACGTTGCGATCACATCGGTAAACCTCGTATCGACTGTCGAAGTATTCACTGTCATAAAAATTACTATTAAGCCATGACTCAGTTACACATACCACATTATAATTGTTACACGGAACATTCTTCAGAAAATCGTGTGATTTTGTGCGTAATCCCCTCACGTTTTGGTAGTAAATAGACGAGTTATTTTTATAAACCACTGTATAGAATATACGGCAAAGTGATATCACAGAATGAAATATTATGGGTTCCACAACATTCACAAATAATAGAAGACAGCAATAACAGTATTTAAAGTTTCGTGAGAAATATATTTTACAACACTTTTTAATAGGTAATGTTGTCTTAATATATAAGTATTTGTAACAAAAAAAAAATCCTTTCAAGACATTAAAATAGATAACGACATACAGTCATTTAATTTTACTTAGATCCGCATAGCATGATATAAGTTGAACTTTAGACGTATCATTTTTACGCAATAAAATTTTACAGTCAGACAACCACACGTATTTGTATTCTTTCTGTTTGGCAAGAAGGCGTGTTTGTTCGTATAATTGTTTGTTGTGCGGCACGAGGTGGTCATTGACGTAGATGGGACCGGTGGGCCCGCTTAGACCTGCGTCAGCAGTTGTTAATCCTCGTCGCGCGCGCACGGCACTCAGCAATTCGTTCTTGCGATACCTTTGTGAGAATCTGATGATAATGTTCGGTGTGGAAGATGAGTCTTGAGAGGTACTGCTATCGTGTTTTCTGGGGATTTCGTTCCTCGTCGAGTTAAAACGTCGGACACGGTGAATATAATCAATATCTGTTGGCAATAACGTAAAACCGACCTTTGTAGCGATATTATATATAATATTATTTAAATTTTCGCCTTTTAAGAGTGGTATCCCAGAAATTTCCACGTTATTAATCCTCCCAAGCTGCTCCTTCGCTTTCAGCTGGTCAGTAAGAGTAGTTGTTATTGATCGCAGCTCGGAAATCTCGCTTGAAACTATATCAACACGCTGGGTAATTAAAGCTGTTATGGAACTCAACTCGCAAACATCTTTTATCACAATAGCTTGTTCGTCAGCCAATTTTTTTATTGAAGAGTTTACATCACTAATCTCTTTCTTAAATGAATTGATGTCCTCGCGAATGCCTTTCAAAACACCCTTTATGGTATTGTTTTGAGAATCCAGCTTTGCTGTGAGCGTGGTCATCATTCTATTACAAAAATCATCCATGAGTTGCTGTTGGTTGCAGTGACAGTCGGGCGTTTTCCTTTTTCTTGCAGTTATATTTAGGAAGTCATTATCGCTTATCTTCGATAAATCCGGCTGTGAGTTGGTTTTGGTTGGACTCCTTTGTACGCTCATATTATCAGGTATTAATTTTTCTAAGTGTTCCGTGCACTAAAGCAACCTTAAAACTACCACGAATATAATCGTCTCTTATTTTTTCCATTCTAGAAACTCCTCCAGATCAACGTAGCATTTTTATGATGAGGATGAATTTTCTGTTCATCCGTCTTTTTCATCGGCCAGCACTCAGATCCATATAGCAGAGCTGCTCTTACTGCTCTTTTGTATACATTGCCCTTTATTACAATAGGTACACGGGTTGCATAGAATGCCATACAGCTATCTCCGTTTTAATCAAGCTGTTTGGGTTCTATTTTGTATGTCTCTTTCTATAGATGCATTTGGTGCTACAATGGATCCGAAATACTTATACTCTTTAACTCTCTTATCTGCCTATATAGGCCTATACACGCCTTTATATATACACGTGATATAAATCACGTGTGTATATAAAGTTTTAAATAAATAAATTATTCACAATTCTAGACAATGTGTCTATTGTTAATCTCACACTTATCATTTTTCTCCTAGTTAAATCTCTTACAATTTATTGCCGCGCTTCGTGTAAACACTTACTTGCACTTATCTTCACGCACAATCCCTAACGGGGTAGCCAGAGAGAACAGATCGCCAAGTGTCACGATCCTTACATACCTCTTTCGCTTCTTTCAGGTTCATTAACTTCTTCATACATGCAGGTCTAAGTATCCGAGTACTCCTGACCCTCCCCTCTTCGAGCAATTTGCTCACATGATCTTCGAAAGTTAGTCTCGGTCTACCTCGACACCTTTTAATATTTACTTTCGCTCCATATATTTTCTTCACCATTCGGTCTTCACTCATTCGTTTATTTATTTATTTATTTATGCTTTATTTGCACACCGAGTACAAAAAGGCGGACTTAATGCAACAAGGCATTCTCTGCCAGTCTACCTCCAGGCTAAGCAGAGAAGATATTGTGGGTGCAAAGTTCTACTGAGTTAAAACATTTAAGTAGACATACACATTAAATATTGCATTACATGTTATACACATACATACACATACACACACATATACATCATCATCATCATCATCATCATCATTACAGCCTTTCACAAGTCCACTGCTGAACATAGGCCTCCCCCAAGTAATGCCACAAAGCACGGTCCTGAGCCACCTGCATCCATCGACTTCCTGCATGTCTTACCAGGTCGTCACTCCATCTAGTGGGGGGTCGCCCTACACTACGCCTACCGGTACGAGGCTGCCACTCGAGAACCTTTCTTCCCCATCGGTTATCGGTTCTTCGAGCTATATGGCCGGCCCATTGCCACTTCAGCTTACTAATCCGTTGGGCTATGTCGGTCACTCTGGTTTTACTGCGGATATCCTCATTTCTGAGTCTATCACGCAGAGAAACTCCGAGCATAGCCCTCTCCATAGCTCGCTGAGCGACCTTAAGCGTCCTCATACGGCCAGCAGTGAAGGACCACGTCTCAGATCCATAAGTCATCACTGGCAACACGCACTGGTTGTACAATCTAGTTTTTAGAGATTGAGGTATACCTGACGAAAAGATATGTCGTAATTTCCCGAACGCTGCCCAGCCGAGTTGAATCCGTCGATTGACCTCTCGGTCGAAGTTGGACTTACCTAGTCGGACTATTTGTCCCAGGTAAACGTACTCGTCAACAACTTCGAGCATAGTGCTCCCAACAACTACCGGCATAGGTGTGACATGGACATTGAACATGATCTTTGTTTTGTCCATGTTCATCTTAAGACCTATCCGTTGGGAGGCACTATTGAGGTCATTGAGCATAGTGCTTAAGTCCTCCAGCGATTCTGCCATAAGGACTATATCGTCGGCAAATCGAAGGTGAGTGATGTACTCGCCATTGATGTCAATACCGTATCCTTTCCAGTCCAGTAGCTTGAAAACGTCTTCCAATGCAGCGGTGAAGAGTTTCGGGGATATAACGTCACCCTGTCTTACACCTCTCTGCAGTTGGATAGGTTTCGAGCTCTGGTTCTGTACTCGGATAGCCATCGTAGCCCTACTGTACAAACACTTCAGCACTTCGATATACCGACAGTCAACTTGGCACCGCTGAAGGGACTGTAGCACCGCCCAAATTTCGACGGAATCAAAGGCTTTCTCATAGTCCACATACGCCAGGCAAAGTGGCAGATTGTACTCTTCAGTCTTCTGTACAATCTGCCGCAGGGTATGTATGTGGTCTATGGTACTGAAGCCTTTTCGAAAACCGGCTTGTTCGGGAGGCTGGAAGTCGTCAAGTCTGCGTGCGAGACGATTCGTAATGACTCTCGAAAACAGCACGTAGACGCGGCTCAGAAGGGAAATCGGTCTGTAGTTCTTTAAGAGAGCGTTGTCGCCTTTCTTAAAGAACAAGACCACCGCACTTCTGCTCCACGCCTCTGGAGTAGTGCCACCATGGAGGACGGAATTGAAGAGCTTCTGAAGGACTACAAGTACCGGTGTTCCACCCGCTTTCAGAAGCTCCGCTGTAATTCCATCCTCGCCTGGGGCCCTGCCGTTTTTAAGGTGCTGGAGAGCCATTCTAATCTCGCTTAGACTGACGTCCGGGATATCATCGGAATAGTGTCGGATAAGACTTGCTCTTGGATCGTTACTCACACTTGCGTGTGGCTCCAACGATGATGTGTACAGCTGCCCATAGAACCTCTCAATCTCACTCAAAATCTCAGGTGTCCCGGAAACGATGTTGCCACACTCAGTCTTCAGCTTTGACAGTTGGCTCTTTCTGGCAGACAGATCTCTGGCAAAGACTTTGGAGCCCTGGTTCCGCTCGATCGCTTCTTTAATACGAGAAGTATTAAAGTTGCGTAAGTCTCGCCGCATGCATTTGGAGATCTGTCTGTTCAGTTGCCTGTATGCTGTCAAATCTGTTGACGATTGCAGCCTCATCTCCCGTCTAACAGCCATGAGATTAAGAGTGTGATCGGAGAGTTTTTGTGTTCTTCTGCGGCGGGTCTTGCAGAACTTAGCTCCGACCGCATGGACAGTTTCCACGAGCTTGTCGTTCATATCGTCCACTGCATTGCAATCTTCTAGGCACTGGAAGCGGTTACGTAACTCGAGCTGAAAGGTTTCGGGATTCTGGATTAGAGCACGAGGGGGACGGAGCGTTGACTTCATTAGACGAGACCTCTCCAACTTAACGTTTAGGTTCAGTGTGCCTCTAACCATTCGGTGATCGCTGCCAGTTTTCACCCTTGCGATCACTGAGACATCACTGAACAGTTGGCGTCTGGTCGTCATAATGAAGTCAATCTCATTTTTTGTCGAACCGTCGGGGCTCGACCAGGTCCACTTCCTGTGGGGCCGCTTCTGGAAGAAAGAGTTCATCATAAAGAGTCCCTCTTTCTCCATAAAGTCGGCCAGCTGCTGGCCCCTTCGGTTCCGTTGCCCCACTCCAAATTTCCCTACCTTCAGCTCACCGCTTTCTCTTGTGCCTAGTTTTGCGTTGAAGTCTCCCATCAACACCGTGTAGTGAGTTTTTGAGGAATGTATGGCTCTGGAAATATCCTCATACATTTCCTCCACCTCCTCATCGGGGTGTGCCGAGGTTGGTGCGTAAACCTGAATGACCTTCAGCGAATACCGTTTGGTGATTCTGAGTATCAGGTACGCGACCCTCGTCGACACACTCCCAATCTTTACAACGTTGTTGACGAGAGACTTGTGGACGATAAATCCGACACCTCCTTGAGACAGATGGTCGCCCTCCCGGTGATAGAACAAGTTGCCGGACTCGAGGATTGCCGTGTCCTCCCCCTCTCTTCGGACCTCGGATAATCCAATAATATGCCAGCGCAACTTGTCTACCTCTTCTTCCAGCTCCAGTATCTTCTCGTCAGTCCTCAGGGTGCGTGCGTTATATGTTGCCAGGTCGAGTCGTCGTAGGTGGCAACCGAACCTCCACCGGAGATTCTTAGCACCCCCTGCCCCGCCGTTACCATACATACATACACATACCATATATACATACACATACATATATATACACACATATACATATACATACACATACACATACATACATACATATACATATATAAGTACATACATAATTAAATATAGCTGTTTCTGATTCAAACACCTATGAAATATTTGAAATAAAAACAGGATAAGGGAACAGTTAGAATTTAAGAATATAGAAAAAAAAAATGTTAATCGACAAACTACTCCTGCAACGCCAGAAAATGATTCCATAGCAAGCGTTTGAACGATGCCTTGCTCGTGGCTGCACGTACACTGCTCGGTAGCTCGTTCCACAATCTTACCGCGTGAGACGTAAAAGATTTATACAAGAAGCTAGTGTGACAGAGGGGGACGTGGAGATTAGACTTTTCCGTAGAACGGAGACAACGATTATGAGAATCACCCTGATACTGAAATTTACATTTCAGATATTCAGAGACAAACGGATCGTGTAAAACTGAAAATAATGTGCACAGTATTCTGAAATATCTGCGATAGCGGAGGGGTAGCCATTTAAGCTGAGAACGATAAGAGGAGATGTGGTCGTATTTACGTAAACCGAAAATGAAGCGTATACAATTATTAAGAAGTCGATCCAGTTTGTTTAGAAGTTCTTGAGAGGCATCAGCATAGCAAACATCTGCATAATCTAAAATAGGCAACACTAGAGTCTGTATTAGCATTACCTTAGTCCCTATCGGTAAAAAATTCTTGAGACGATACAGATAACGCAGAGTGTGAGTGACCTTTTTGCTCACTTCATATATATGCGGTCGCCAAGTGAGGATGTTGTCAATAACTAAGCCAAGATCTTTAACAGTTATTGAGTAAGGAATAGCAACATTATTAAAAATTATAAGAGGTAGCACCTTCATATCAATTTTAGGCAATCTACGAGAACTACCAACCACAATAGCCTGACATTTTGATGGATTAACCCTAATACCAAATCTGTCTGACCAATGATAAATACTATTAAGGTCGCAGTTAAGCTTCTTAATCACATCATCGATACCTGCCGCCTCAGTTTGAGCATAAATTTGTAAGTCATCAGCATACAGATGGTACGAACAGCGAATGTGGGATGTAATGAGATTTATAAAGACTAAGAACAGGAGAGGAGAGAGAATTCCGCCTTGAGGAACGCCAGCAGACAACGAACACCAATCAGAGATGATCTGACCCACTCGAATAGCCTGCTGACGACCCCGAAGATACGACGAGAACCAGTCTCGTGCTGACGAAGAGAATCCCAGGTGACAAAGTACAGCTAGGAGAATATCATGATTAACAGCGTTAAAAGCGTTAGAGAAATCTATTAGGACTAACACAGTCAATTTTGAGTTCTCCATTCCAGTACGAAAATCTTCTGTAACTTTCAAAAGAGCTGTGGTTGTGCTGTGCACAGGCCTAAAACCAGATTGAAATGTGCTAAGAAAATTATTTTTGAAAATGTAACAAGAAATTTGTTTGTGGACAATAGCTTCAAGAACTTTAGATAAAAAAGGGAGAATAGATATTGGGCGAAAGTGAGAGAAAGAACTGGGGTTATTTATCTTGGGCAGCGGAATAACAAATGCTTTTTTCCAAAGTGTGGGAAAATCCCCAGTCAATAATGAATGATTAATGATGTGAGTAATAACATGAGTTACATTGTCTAGAATTAAGGTGATCATGAGTCTATTCACATCATCGAAGCCAACTGCCATAGACTTAATACAATAGATGATCTTTTTTATATCCTCATCAGCAACGGGAGAAAAATTAAATGTGCAGTTACGAGATTGTGGCATGGAATTCAAATAAGAAATAGTACTTGATTTAACAGAAGCCTCCATTTGGGTAGTTAAAGAAAAATGTAAGTTTAGGTCACTTATAGAAATGATTGCAGGGTCCACGTTACACGTAGGTTTACCGACCCCGATCGTCCGGAGAAATTTCCATGTATCAGCCATAGAAGAGTTCATGATATTATGGTGAATATAGCGGCGTTTAGCGGCTCCTACCATCTGATTACATCGATTTCTCGCAGCTTTGAATTTTGCCCAATTGAGTTCACAACGGTTCTGCTTGAATTCCCCAAACATCTGATCGCGCTTAGACATGGCCTTATGGATATTTTCAGTAATCCATGGCGCAGGCGCGCGCTTTAACCTAACCTCACGAATAGGTGCGTGTTTGTCAAACAGCTTATGAATATTAGAGTTAAATGTCGTAACCTTGTCATCAATACTCTCTGCATTAAATGTATCGCTCCAGTCTAAAAGCGAAGCATCATGTTGGAGCGATTCTACATTTACCCTAGCAAAATTACGCAGACGCACTATTACTGGCTTTACTTTGGGAGGTTTGATTTTATAGGAAATGAACAGTAAATTATGTCTCAAGAAACCAGGAGCAGGGAACTGTCCGTGGCACGCAACACGTTCTTCAGAGGAGACTAATATCAAATCTAATAAAGTATCCTCAGTAGTAAGATTATGATGGGTGGTTTCAAGTGGCAGTATTGAAAAATTTGCCGATTCAATAATTGAACGCAGTCCACGCGATCTAGGGGTATCACTTAGAAGATTTGTGTTAAAGTCACCCATTAAAATATGATGTTGATAATCAGAGCAAACTGAAAGAAGTGCCTCTTCCAATTCACATAAATAATTGGAATAAGGTGGACAATAAATTGTACCAAGCATAACCTTATTTCCACCAATAACAATCTCTAAAAAAATATATTCAAGTGATCCAGTACATTGTGAAGGTGAGGCTGATAAAATTTTGTAAGGAATACCACTTCGCAGGTATACTGCTACACCACCTCCTCTTTTATCAATGCGATCATTACGAAGTAAAATAAAGCCTGGTAATCCGTAAGAAATAGAAGGCAAAGTTGGGTTTAACCAGGTTTCCGAGATTAGTACCGCGTGGATACTTTGAATATTAAAAGTTTCTAAAAGGTCATTGTAATTTTGCGGAATACTCTGGACATTAATGTGACAAACGTTGAAATTTTTATTATAATTATCGAATTTTTGGGTCAGGAGAGAACGAAGTGTAGGTAGTTCAAATTCAGAGTCAGAAAATGAATAAAAGGAAAAGGAATCAGAATTAGCAGAGGTGAATGAATCGTTATCGGAAACTGCCATGTCACTAAAAATCAGTATATAATATTATATGAAAATAAATTAACATATAAATGACTTATAGAAATAAATATATAAGTTATTTAAGTAAATAAAAATAAATATCTTTAATATATTATGTTTAATATACGCTGTATTTTAATTTAGATAATGATTTAGATTGCTACCACACCTGCTGGTAGACTGTTTACAAAACGAGATTAATAATAAAAAAAGAATTAAAAAAATGAGATCAAATCGAAAATAAAAAAGAATTAAAAAAAATCAAATCACTTTGGTCATAAAACTATCAGAAAAAGTTAAATATAAAATGCAATAAAAGTTGTTCTTATGCACCTATGTTATAAAACAAAAATATAAAATAATGAAACACTACCAATAAAAAATATTCCATAATGCTTAACGTAACCTTAGATATACACACTTAAGATTGATAATTACTTAAACTAAAAGTTGTTTACCAACTCTGAGCGGCCAGCGAATGAGAACAATGCAATGATTCACAGTACAGAAAAAGTGGCCTGCGCTATTTATGTTGAACAACCAGTTGAACAACCATCAACAACCAACAACCATATGCCCTTCTAAGTATAATGATCAAACAAATTATCGAAACAAATATACGGTATTAGTGTTTCTTTACCATACGCCTAGTTCGCGGTACTTCGCTGCGCGTGTTTCCAGGCTCCCTCGAAACCCTGGTTTCCTCCATCACCGGTTGAGGTTCCTGATCACATCTTGCCTTGCTATGTTCACGTACCAGCCGGTTGAGATCCTCATTGCATTGAATACACTGGCGGGAACCATCGGGCAACCTGACGCTGATGAAGCCATTTGAAGACCAAACCTTTTTTATCCCAAATTGTTTTCGAGCTTGCATGAATAAATTCTGCCGATATTTTGTGAGAAACTCGGATAACGTAAACGATGATCCCTTCAGCATAGTCTTCTTGTGCCAGGCAGCAGAACGCATCGAGAAATCAGCAAAGCGAAAAAGTATCGGTCGGTTGTGACCCGTCTTTGCCCTACCGAGTCTATGAGCCATCCGGATAGACGATGATGGGAGATTCGTCATGCTCAGGTGTTTCTGAAGAATGCTTACAACAACATTAGGCACATCTTCATCAGCTTTTTCTGGAACACCGCTTAACAAAAGATATTTTCTGCGGTGTCTTGTCTCAATGGAGTCAACTGACCGGCTAATCTCTGCTGTTTGTTGGCGAAGCAGGTTGAACATATCTTGAACAAAGTCCCGAAAAGAAGTAAAATCCTGACCAACCTTCTCAACGGCAACAGCCTTGGAAGAACTGGAACCGAGCTGCTTCTCAAACTCTTCCATCTTACGAGTGATTAACGCTTCCAGGGACCTCTGAGTTTCGGCAATGTCAGCAATTGTGGCCATAGTGATGAACAAAATTCACAAAGTGATTATAGAAACAAAATGTGCTCCAGCAGTGTGGTGCAATTGAAAAAAATCTATTGCATTACCAACTTGCCTTTAAAGTAATTTACGTGTTTTATACGTGATAACGTCCCTAAATTAAATGTAAGTAAATAGTTTATTAAGTGATTAGTAATTGAAGTAAGACGAACACGTATGCATTCGTTCAACGTGCCCAAACCATTGGAGTACGCCCCTATCAATTTTTGTGATAAGGTCATCTTTCAATCCTGCCATATTGCGAATCTCTTCGTTTTGCTTTGGGTCGGCTATGGTAACGCCACACATTTTACGAAGAGATCGCATCTCCACTGCATTCAACTTGCTTTTATGCTTCTTCTGGCATACCCAGGTTTCGCTGCCGTATAACAAAGTCGGTACTAACACTGCGTTATGTATTACAAGACGTCCACCATTGTAATGATAGATATATTAACTAGCTAGTTAATATATCTATCCTCCTTACTTCCGCTTCCTTCCTGCACGAGCATGTCCCTCGTATTACAAGGCTAGACATGGTGGCGTCACCTCGCACGCCAAGATTAGTGGCGTCATTTTGATCCCTCGATACAGTCAACTAAATGTGTGCTTAGGCGCAATCATCTTGTGTTTCTTAAAGTAAATAAACAACAATTTTACAGCATTAACGACACAATTTCCTTACGAATTTGTCTAGAATTAAAAGTAAGTTAATGCATATGCTTGAAATTGCTCCATTCGTAAAATTCTTAAAATTATACTTAGTAAATACTTCAACGGACTTTTGAAATTGTGTCGATACTTTGAAATGAATTCAAGTACACTTAATGTTCATAGAGTTAAGCAGAAATAAATTTTTTCTCGTTTTTGTCGAATTTTATCGTGACCTACATAGTTAAGAAAAAATAAGTGTTTCCAGTCTTCGCTAAAATTTTCACTACGAATTAAAATTTTCGTTTTAGTTGATACTTATTTATTTTTTCTTTTAGAATTTTTAAAATGCTAGCTGGCCCAGCAGACGTTGTTCTACCCTTTCCGGTTGGTGGCACGATGTGTTTCACTTTAAGTTCAATCCGGACTTACTACTGATTATGTATATATATGTATAACTAAGATACGCGTAATAAAATAAAATAATATGTCTTACCTAGCTTGAAGTGCTTATGCTGCCTCAACTACGTGCACTATCCCTATCCCATCATCCCTAACCACAGTCTATTTCACCTGAGGATGCCTCAAGAGGCGAAATACGAAATATGTATTATCGACAGTGGTGCGTTTTTACTAGTATAATGGTGTTGGGAGTAGTTTTGTCGAAATTAGTGGAGACGGTGACAGTGCTGGCAATTGAGTGAGAGCGAGAGGTTCTCTTTAAACTAGGTGAGATACATTATTTAATTTTATTATGTGGATCTTAGCTAATTAAATTTCAACATTTTTAAATTGATAATATATAGACTATAACGCCATCTATCTACTAATAGCGTGACTATGAACCATCTTTTCGACAAAACAAATATATCCTCATGTGTTGGAATAGGACCTCAGTCGGTCGAGTTGTTCAGAAATCACACAATCACTAACAGACGAGACCAACGATTATATACCTTTATATAGTTAATCTCTACAGTAAAAAAGCGAAGGAAGTCAATTTCACTTTATTACTGACTCCATCAAAGTAATTACTGCCACTAAGGCATTTTACCTTTGAACTTTATTTACGATTAAAAAATTAATATCAATAAATTGCATCAGTATCAGCTTTTAACTACCTATGGAGAAAGAAGCTATTTATTCCAATTAAATATGAAAGTACATTCAAAACGCTAATTTATCCTATACTATTAAACGAGCAATTCTTGTATATATGTATATATATAATCGGGATCTCGGAAACGGCTCCAACGATTTTCATAAAATTTAGTGTCCAGGGAGTTTCGGGGATAATAAATCGATCTAGCTAGGATTTATTTTTAGAAAATGTCTTTTTGTCCGTGTTTTTAGGCAATGAAAAACTGCTACAATATGATTAGAATAAGAAGGTAAATTTTGACGGATTGTTAGTGATTATGAATAGCTTAATTGGTATAATGGTCGGTCACAGATTCGTAAAACCCCCGGTTCGAGCCCAGACCGACCGACCGACTTTTTTTTAACTTTTTTTTAATATTCCTTTCTTTTTTGAGAAAATCTATTTTTTCGAGCCCTTTTTTTAGTATTTTTTTAAAAACACGAAAATAAATTAAAATAGTTGCACTCATGATTTTTTATTCAAATAACCAGTTCCGTTTTTTCTGTTATGTCGCTAAGATCAAAACATATTATTTATATTTCATCAGTATGTCATTTGTATCTAAATATAATTTCCAAAACACACGAATTAACGAATTAAAAAAAATCGAGCGAAAAATACCGAGCAAAGCTCGGTCCACCAGGTACTAAATAAAATAACAGTCAAACTAATAATTAGTTACTTTTATTTCATCAAATATGGGTGACAGACGAGCACACAGTCTACCTAATAGTGATCAGTTGCTGTTGTCCATAGACACCTGCATCTATCCTTGGTTAAGAATTACAATGCAGATGCGTTGTCACCGCTGAGGACTAAGATGGATAGCGCTATGTATTGGGTGTCCCGGGTGTCGTTATACGTTACCGAAAAAATCTTAAGCGGGAGATGATCAGCAGCATATTTCTGATAACAACTGAAAATAACATTGCGGCTGCCTGCAATCTATGGGGATAAACGGTCGCTTTACACCTTACACACAATGTAGGATGATTCCCTTACTAGAAAGAAAGAAAGAAACATGTATTTGCACAGAATACACGTGCTACCAGATTTAACAGTGGTGTATAGTTCAAGCTATATTCTGCCTTCAATAGGCATGCAAATATTTATAATTATATAAAACAATTAAAATACTATTATATTACTAACAAAAATGTCTAGTTATTATTTATTATTATTATATAACATTTTATTTAATTTTACAAATAATTTTATACATTAGTTTTATGTTACATGAACTCTCGTATCATATAGAAACACTTATTCACTAGCCATTTTCTCAAATTAATTTTAAAATATTGAAATGGAAGTTCCCGTAGACTCTGAGGCAGTTTATTAAAAATTAATTTGAACATATGATATACATTTCGTTTATTTAAAGCTGTTCTGCAAAATGAAATCTTTATTTTAGTAGGATCTCTTGATCTGTATTTAGTAACATGATCCCCCTTGGATTTAAAGTAATCGTTCTACTTCCTTACAAAGACTGATACTTCAAGAACATACATGCAGGTCAATGTCAGTAAATTAAGCTTATTAAATAGAGGTTTACAGGAGTCAAGTGGACTTGCTCCACAAATAGCTTTTAAGCATTTCTTTTGTGCAATTGGTTCTTAGCCAACATCAGTCGAATTCCCCCATTTCTAAGGATTGACTCTACATAGCCTTTATTTTTGTCGCTTTATGATCACTAGCCTGTTAATTAAGTAAATTTTGGCATGTTTATTAACTTACTTTTATATCTTAGATCATAATATTATTTAAAGTGTACTCTACTCATTATAACTTAAAACCTATTTTGAATTCCTGTTTAGGTTGTCTGGGAGAAATTGCTGTATAACAATAAGACCGCCTTTTGATTTCGTTTTTATTTGTTTCTTGTAATGTTATTTGTTTTCTTAGTGTACAATAAAGGGTATTGTATTGTATTAAATATGAAACTTGATTTTAATACAAAGAGGCGACCATTATATGAGATTTTGTTAACTTTAATGTTAGATTAACAAAATAGCTCACCATTTACCTGCAAGAAATATACCGTAGAAAGAATAGCAAAGATAATAATAAATTATTATTATTATTATAAACAGCAAGAATGGCTACTACAGGCTATATATACCAGCCATGCACTTTGAATATATAATTTACGGCTCCGTGATGCAGTAGCTTAGCTATGTGTTGAAGGCTACCAATACTTGTTCTGTGTCTGAATATGTGTCCATGTAAAATTTATGTATGTAAACTTCCCTCACGATACATGATTTTAATACATGGTAGAACCAAGCTGCAGTTTAATTGTGGTTGCAGCACGAATGGGTCGGCTCAACCGGGGTAGGACCACGCTCTCACAGAATACCAGCGTAAAATAGCAGCTTAATGCTGCTGTATATCGTATGATGAGTGTAGAGAACCGGAGACCCTTTTTATTAGAAACGAGGCATTCCATCTCAGCCCACAGGTATGGCAACGCATTTGCATTTTGATTCTTAATTGAAGATATCTATGAGCAACAGCATCCACTTACCATCAGTGAGCTGTATGCTCGCTTGTCACCCTTATGATATTTAAAAAAAACAGGAGAAATTTCAAGTGTAGGGGTGATTGACGTAGTAGGGCCATGCGACAGCTATGTTATGGTTGCAACGTGAATGGATCGGCTCTACCGGATAAGAGCTACGCTCTCACAGAATACCATCGTAAAATAGCAGCTTGATACCGCTGTGTTTCGTATGGTGAGTGTAGAGACCTGGATATCTCTTAGATTGGATACGAGGCATTCCATCGTAGACTTTAAGAGTAAAAACGCTTCTGCCTTCTGATAGTTGATCGAGAATAGATGTCGATACCTATGCGCTACAGCATCCGCTTGCCATTAGATGGACTGTATGCACCTTTGTCACCGTTATTTGATATATTGTAAAGTTACATTTTAAAAAACAATACTTACAAAAGTCTAAAGATTTTCTGTATGAGTGTTACTCCTTTCTATATGTATAGGTATGACTCCTTTTTTGCTACGGAGACCTTGTGTTGTCCGAAGTATAGAGAGAGCCAGTATAATTACTGGAACTAATACATTCCATGTTAGTCGTCAAGGGTAACAACGCATTTTTAACAGTTTTTGCTTGAAATTGTTTGCAGATGTTCTTGGTATTCTGTAGCGACTCATTAGCGAGCGATCAGGTGGACTGAAAGATCGTATATCACTGTATTTTTTTAAACTATGTAATGTAAACTTTGACGGCTTCGTGGCACAGTAGCTAAGCAATGATTGGACCCCGTACGGAACAAGTATTTTGTATGGCCTACAAAAAATTGTTTCGGGTTTGGATGTTTGGCCTTGTGAAATTTGTGTATGTGAATTGTCCCCACGATATAGAATAAAATTCTATTGTGGAGATATTTTTCTTAAAAAGAAAAAATACGTTCGGCTACAAGACAAGTAACTTGTATTTTATGATGTTCTTTAACGCGGGTTTTTATTGATCTCAACAATATAACATATAGCTGATGTGAAGAATCGACGCTCCGGGAAGTCTGCAGTCTGTGAACACGTACAGCATCGACTCTGTCACTACATCAGATTTGATAGACCGCAAATCCTCGCTAAAGAATACCGATTCCTTCCAAGGATGATTCACGAGGCAATTGAAATCAAAACACATCCTAATTTCAATAGAGAAGATGGGTGGGTGCTACCATCTGTTTGGGGTCCTATAATTAATAAAATTAAATCCCAACCCAAGCATACAACTGCAAGACTATACGTTCATACTGCATAGAACGGAACAAAAATTTATAATTTTAATCTGTGGTAACTATGACATCTCGACGTTGAACATCTCCGTGGCCCGTGACCTTGAGTGCTGTAAAGTGCTCGAAACGTCGGGTATATAAAAAAGTTAATATACGCGATAAAATCTGTGAAAACTAGTATTATTTAAATAGATGTAATATGTAAACCAATAGCAATACTGTGATGTGAGTGTGACAATGGATAGCCACTTTGCAATATAACATTTATTTCTACTAAAATCATCAAGGCAGGTATAAAAAGACTTTTGATACTCTGACAGTGCAATGTACTATCTAGGGCTTCGTTACTACGACGCTTATTCTAAATAAAACAAGAACTAAAAGGATAACCACAATGGACAAATACACGAATCCTAAGGACTTAATCTAAATGCCTACGCGGTACTTTATACTACTCGAACCAAAGAGTATTAAATAGCTTGACTCGAATGATTGAGGGATTTATTTCTTACCTCACTCATTTGCCTTTTTTTAACAATTCTATCCACAATTCATTACCATAACATATTATCGGACTATCACTATATAATATGATTATTATTTTAATTTGTACAGGTACTTTAATTTGAAAGAGAGATCTACAAGGGATTTGGATTTACTCCTGAAATATTCAGATAAAAATCTTTATATAAGTTAACCAGTATTATGCCGCATGCCCGCTTCTTGCGACCCAACGCTATTATTTTAACGTTAGGAAAGGGTCGATAAGGAATTCTATTCGAGTTCGAGTCCCAAAATTTCGAAAGTAGCCAAATTATCACATAAATCTTTGTAAGTTTTGTTCTAAATCTTTTTATCTCGCGGGTTCTTAAAGATTTATTAGATTGATATCATTCCAAAAAAATATTTAGAATTCCTAATATTTCTGATCAAGATTATAGTTTGAGGAAATGACATTATTTTAAGCCGATTTTATTCAATTTAGATTACAAGAATACTTTTTATTGAAAGTAATTTATCCTTTTACCACTGCACCGGTAAAACCCCTATTACTCGGGGAAGAAGTAAACATTATTTTTAATATTATATGTTGTAAAACTAAATATGAAAACATTTAGAAAGACTTTGAGGTCAGGTTAATATTAATTAATATAGCCTCTTTATTTCCATAATGAATGACTTAAAAAGAACCAATAGTATCTTAAGATTACGATTTACATAATTATGCATGCATATAACAAAATAATACAATTCATAATTATCAGAATTAATAATTTACAATCGAATAATTTTTAAATTTTATATAAATTTCAAAATATTAAATAAAATAAATTTTCAGATCAGTTTGTGTACAAAATTTATAACATAATTCATTACGGACCCCTCAACGGGTGAAGTCCTCCTCCATTTTTTTCCACGTCTGTCTGTCCTTTGCCTTCGTGATCCAATTTTCACCGGCTTTTCTTATTATCTCGTCAACCCATTTTTCTCTCGGTCTACCTCTGTTCCTTTTGTTTGGTGGTCCTTGCCAGTTAGTTACTCTCTGTGTCCATTTTTCTTTGTCCATACGCGCAATATGACCCGCCCATTTCCATTTTTGTTTTTGGGAATGTTCCAAAGCATCTATTATTTTTGTTGTATTTCTTACGTCTATGTTTCTTTTTCTGTGTTTTCTTTGTATATTTAGTATACTCCTTTCCATTACTCTTTGACATACTTGTATTTTGTTTTTAGTCTTATTATTGTATATCCATGTTTGGCAGCCATACGTAAGGCAGGGTAGTAAACATGTATCCATTATTTTTTTCTTCAGTTTAATAGGGAGTGTTGATTTTAGGGTTTCTTTATTGCTCCAGAATTTGTTCCAGGTTATGTTAACTCGTCTTTTAACCTCATCTTCGTGTCTTGTCTTAGAGAAAGATACTTGTTGTCCCAGGTAAACATAGCTTTGAACGTATTCTAATATATTGTTATTGACCCTTATTGGTATAATATGGTGGTTCGTCATGACTTTAGTCTTGGTAACATTTAGTTCTAAGCCAATCGTAAGGCTTACATCATTTAGTTCATTAATCATTTTCTGTAATTGAGATGCTGTTTCGGAAAAGAGTATGATGTCATCCGCAAATCGAAGATTACTGAGGAGTTTGCTATTAATATTTATTCCTGTCTTTTCCCAGTTCAGAGTTTTCATTATATTTTGTAGCACAGTTATAAAAATTCTAGGTGACAGGGGGTCACCCTGTCTGACGCCTCTACAAATGTTTATTTCAGGGCCATGTCTCTCTAACTTTACACGACTTTTGCTTTTGTAGTAGATGTCTTTTATAAGATCTATAGTCTCCGATGGTACTTCGCACTCATTTAGAGCTTTCCACATGCTCGTATGTGATATAGAGTCAAAGGCTTTTGCGTAGTCGATAAATGCCAGGTAGAGTGGTCTATTGTGCTCTATATATCTCTCTATAATCAAATTTAAAGTGTGGATGTGATCTATTGTTGAGAAGTTTTTCCTGAAACCTGCTTGTTCCGGCGGTTGAAATTTCTCTGTGAACTTTGCTAGGCGATCCTCAAGACAGGAAGCAAATAATTTGTACATACTTGATTGTAAGCTTATTGGTCGGGTGTTTCCAATAACGGCAGGGTCTCCTTTCTTGTAGAGTAAAATTATGTCCGATTGTGCCCATTCTTTCGGTATTGCTCTATCGTTTAGAATCTTGTTAAATAGTGTTGTTATGTATGGTGCTAATATAATTTTCCCCAATTTTAGTGCTTCATTTGGGATTCCATCCGGCCCGTTGCTTTTGTCCGACTTTAGACTTTCAATTTTCTTTATTATTTCAAGTGTAGAGAATCTAGCTAGAGTTGTAGAGTTTTGGTAGGACGTTTCGACTTCCGGAGTAGTACCTTTTACTGAGTATAAATTTTTATAGAATGCTGTTACCTTTTCTATGATATCAGATCTTGACAATATTTTTTTATCATTTGTATCATCTTTTATATAGGATATCCATCGTTTGGTGGTATTAAGATTTTTAAGACCTTTCTTTAAGCTACCTGTTGATTCTAGGTGCGTTTGAACTTTTTTTATTCTGCGTTCTGTACGTTCCCGTTTCATTAATTTGTAGATGTTTTTGTATAGGTATGTACGTTCGTCTTTTTCTTCTTTTGTTAAGAACTTCTTCTGAACCAGTTCACTTCTTCTTGCAATAAGACATTTTATGTGCATAGGGATGGCCTCCCATTTTGCAGTTGGTTTCTGTAGAATTAAATTTAAACTGGTGATTATTGGTTTTTTAATTTTGGCGTATAAGGACTCTATATTTTCATTTTCTTCTAATTCAGTTTTGTTTGTGTACTTAAGGTTTGTGTGAATTGTTCTTGTTCTTCTAAAATATTGAGTTTGGTTGTATAATTTTTGAAATTTGCTCTACTTTTCTTTATCGGTGCAATCTGTAGTGTACTTCTCAAGAATCGATGGTCGCTGGGAAACGTTAGGTTTGATATGATTTCTAAGTTTGAGATGTTTTCCTTTCTATTCGTTAGTATATAATCGATTTGACTTCTTCTTTTCTTTGGTGAGAGCCATGTTCACATAGTTTTATTGTTCTTTTTAAATAAACTATTTGTAATGTATAGTTTATTTTCCCAACAAAATTGGAGTAAAATTTCACCCCTTTTGTCTCTTTTTCCGTAACAGTATTTGCCCAGTATTCTTTCTTCGCCTGGTACTCGCTGTCCCACACGGGCATTAAAGTCGCCTAATATTATTTTCTGGTTATTATATTGACAGTGTGCAGTCTGTAGTTGGTTGTAGAAGTTATTAATTTCTTGGGTGCTTGCGTCAACAGTTGGCGCGTGTACTTGTACAATGGTCAGTTTTGTGTTGTCGAAATTGAGATTTAAAATGCAGATGCGTTCAGATACTCCAATGAAGCTCTCGATGTTTAGCTTATATTCCTTTTTTATAAGAAATCCGACTCCATATTGACCTTTCGTTTCCCCGAAATAGCATAAAATATGTTCGTTTTTTTCTATGATATTATATCCCGTTCTTCTTATTTCAGCGAGGCCAATAATATCGTATTTTATTTTTGAAATCGCTCTCTTAAAATCGAGTAATCTTTCATCTGATAGTAGAGATTTTGCATTATAGGTACAGATGTAGAGATTTCGTAGTGTAAATGGAGGGTTGTAGTCATAATCCAAATAACAAAATAATTTCTTTCAATTTTTCCCTAAGAGACTTCATCGAACTTAGGTTAAAAATTTCATGTTTTGCTCTGCAAAACAAAAATAGTTTCAATATCTGTTGCATTACTCTATAACAAGTTTCCACGCGATATTATGCTATGAACTCTTATACCATAGAGATATATTACTTGTTAACCAAGAAACATTTTTTCAATTCTGAGATTTAGTTCAAAATGTTAAAAGTTACTACTTCCTTAATGAAATGAACGAATACGCAGTTCACCTAATGGTAAATGTATGCTTAGCCCTCATAAATCTTTTTTGGTTTGTTGCGGGTTGGATGTTTTGATAAGTCAATACTGGGGCCCATACACATTCTAATACTATTCCTATTCTTTCAAGTTTTTGTGTCTATCAATCCTATCGTAAAGTTACGCTGCAGTTGCATTATAGCGGTATTACGAATGGGTCGGCCCGATTGTGGACGGACCACGGTCTCACTGAATGTCAATGGTAAGGATGATAATAAGCATCTCAATGCTGCTGTGTTCCTTATGGCGAGTGTAGAGAGCTGGAGACTCTTTGGACTGAAAATTTGGCCTTTTTATCTTCGTCCTTTGGGGTAACAACCCAATTACAGTTGGCCTTTTTATCTTCGTCCTTTGGGGTAACAACCCAATTACATTTTGGTTCTTAATCACGGATAGATGTAGACGATGGTGAGTGGACTGTTTGTTATTTTATAAAAAAAAATTATACAGCCGACTTTCGTTAATTCGAAATTTGAGGGACTTTTAAAATATTACGAATTTTTGAGAGAAAATAAATAAAATTGCGAATTATTAAGTGATGATCAATTAGTTACATGCTATTCTTTAACAATGACAAAAGCTTAAAATTCCATTTTCCACTTCCACTTTCCCCACAAACTTTTTTAAACACAACTTCATTTCTCTTTTTGAAATTTGTAGGCCACCCTTCTTTGGGCATAGTTTTTAATGCTTAGAGTAGACACGAACTCTTGATTTTTCCTTTAACAAGTTCCCGCTAATAGACTCTTTTTGTCCTCCACACTGTCTTAGCCAAATGGCACCAGGCTTTCTTCCAGACGAGGAAATTCATCTTTTATAGTTCTTATCCATACACCAGCAGTTTGAGCAGCATAAATTTTCTCCTTCGAATACTCAGAAGAATCTTAAATTATTTTTCAACATCACTTTTCTTCTTAAAAACATAACTAACTGAACAAACCAATTCGTGCGGAAGTGTGTGTCAAACTAATCATAACAAAAACAAAGGCTCACATAGCAAAAAAAAAATTTGATCTTGTCTCAAAATATACTCACAATCTTTCTGTCCTTTCTCTCTGCAACTTTGAATTGTCGAGAGTTTGACGCCAATGAGTTCGAATTAACGCGTCGTTTTGTTACGTAGCAATGATTTTTTCGTTCGAATTACCAAGTGCATAGAAATGTATTAATTTAGTTTGAAATATAAAGAGATTTTGTAGGGAACTCGTGATAACTTCGAATTATAGAGAAATTCGAATTATCGCAGGGTTTAATTTAAGGAGAGTCGACTGTATCTTTATACATCAAAACAAAGTTCTTCCAATAACATCGAAATGACTAGTAATTATACAACGATGAAACTGCAGATTTATGTTCTAAACACACAGACAATAAATGAAGTGCAAACTAGACTGTTACATTATCATTATTTGAAGCACTGCAGCAGTACAAAGGATCCGTGTTACGTTTAACAAACCGACCAACGCTACGAGCTGCTAATTTACATATAACCCGCTTACAATAAACTTAGCCTCAAGGTATATTTCTACGTAATACATAGGTATTAGTTTTAGAACTTTTCGGCAGAATAACGGAGTTTCATTATTTATTTATTTATTTATGAGACAAAACTTCTCGAGGCGTGCCTTGAGGTTAACTCAGATGTAATTTGGACGGAGTAACGTTCCGTGAAGCGTAAAGTTCGTTTACGCAGTTTCCCTATTTATAAAGGCAGTGACTGGCTATATTACGTAAGTATATGTTATAAATAAACATTATTATCAATATAAACACATTTTCACACATTATGCCCACATCGCAGCACGTCAAAAGTCCACCGAACGCAGGCTTTCCCCATGGATTGCCTCATTGACGCGATGTTTGACATAGTTGCAACGCTTGACCAGCGGGTTCACAACAGCAGTTTATTTAGTTTTATTCAGCTGTTACCAGGAAGATGCCACTGCCTACCTCCTGGTCCAGTTTCCCTATGTCGCCTCTTATGACACCCTCGGGATTATATGGGGTAGTGGATATTCTTACATACATTATACACTATACTTAAATTGACTTCTATTTTATTTTTATATAGTTCAATACTATTGTAATTATTAGTTTATTATTAATAAATATTGCATTAATAATGGTGATGGTATCACCGTTATCATTACAGGCCATCACAAGTGTACAGCAGATCTTGTGATGACCTGATAAATCATGGAGTAATTCTTTAGATGCTGGTGTTTTGTAGCAATGTATTCGGGGGCCTACGTTTAGCCAAATTAATTCCATTTCGTTATGGTGGTGGTACATATGCAGTCCATTATTGTTACAAGTGGGAGAAATAAAAAGAAAATGGTTTGTTTCTTTTTCCAAAGCTCTTAATACAAATTACTTTTTGAATTACAAATGTTAATGCAATTGCGGATGGATTAGAAAATAAATAAAAAAATTGACCCAAAACAAATCAACCTTGAAATATGTCGCAAGATCTATTTATAATCAAAACGGAACATAAAATTGTCATTGAATTTGGAATTCAAAGAACCTATAACGAAATCCCTATTTTTATTTAAGATGGGCTTCGAAAAAGTTTTATAAGTTTAAAGATTTACTACGAACATAATACAATATCATATTACTGAATGCTAATACTTGAGTTGTTGTGAAGGCAACGTAGAATCATATTTAATTACTAGATAAAGGTATTTCTAATATTCGCAATTGCGTTCTATACCAGCGAAAAATTGCAGTTTAATGATACCGTGTTTCGTATGGTGAGTGTAGAGAAACCCTTCAGAGAGCATTCAAATTCTTAATCGAGGATAGACGTAGATATCTATGGGCCACAGCATCCACAAACTATCAAGTAGACTGTGTGCACTTTTGTCACCCTTATTCTATAAAAAAACCGATAGACATATAACTCAAAGAGCGGCGGTGGGCATGGCAAACTAAATGTTGATTAAATTTAATCGAAAATAGGACTTATTTTTGTACTGTTTACCTTATTCACTTAAAAATCATGATATAATTAAATCGAAAATAACATTTATTTATTATGTACGGTCAACCTATTCTATAAAATCATGATTAACTTAAACCGCAAATAATATTTATTTATGTACGGTCAACCGATTTTATAAAAAAGATGATTAAGTTAAATCGTAAATAATATTTATGTACTATTTAACTGTTCTATTTTTTTCATCATTAATTCTTAAAATAACATCTCGCAAGAGTGGACACGTTTTGTGACGGCCACTATGTTTTTTTAGATAAGTGTAATATTTCATACTGACAGCAAATCAATCACGTAGTGAGGGGTTGCTCGTAGACTAGACGGATATCACAGTAAATAACGCTTTCAAATATTTTGAGTACGTATATATTATGTAATACAAAAATGATATCTGATACCATAAACATCCTATTACAAAGTTATGAACATCCCTATGTTCAGCAGTTAACTCATGCTGCGATAAAAAATATGACGATAATGATTTCTTGTCTTTACCCGAACACAACATATTGAGTAAAATTACCTTTATGGATTTTTTCGCGTTCAATACTACTAATTGTTAATGCCCGACGCTTCGTGTGCTTTGCAACATCAGTAATATAGCTGCAGCATAACTCACTGGGGGATTTTGGTTTGTACGTGGTAGAGCCATGCTGCAGTTGTATTAGTAGTATAGTTGGAGCACGATTGGGTCGGCGCCGGTCGGAGAAGGACCACGCTCTCACAGAATACCAGCGTAAAATAGTAGCTTAATACTGCTGTGTTTCGTATGGTGAGTGTCTAGTGATCGGAGACCCTTTTTACTGGAGACGAGGCATTCCATCTTAGTCCTCACGAGCGACATCGCATCTGCATTTTGATTCGTAATCGAGGATAGATGTACATGTCTATGGGCCTCAGCAACCACTTACCATCAGGTGAACTGTGTGCTTGTTTGTTATCCCAACCTATATAAAAAAAGATGTCAAAGTTAGTCCGGAGTTCCTTTAGCTTTTTAATTATATCTTTTGATCCGATCTACGCAGAATGTACTTACTGCGTCTTTCACTCTGACGTGTTGTACTCCTTAGAAATAAAAAAGATTGCCTCATTAATAAAAATGTTTCTGGTTCTCACCTCATTCAAAACACAATAGCATCCTTTTGCTATTTGACGAAGGTATTATTTGAGTACGGCTTACTTCCCTGGTCAAGTTGACCCGTTCATGCTGCAACCACAATCCATCCACGAACATAATGAGAGCCCATGGCGTCATATACAGTACCTATTTTCTGTAGAGTTGGTGCTGTTAGACTACACGGCTCTTACAATTTTAACTGACGTATCGGAGTAGTTTGTACAAGCTGTGCTTTATTGTAAAATTTAACTTTGAAATACAAGTCCAGCTGGGTTTCTTGCCTGGTTCATCCCAGATCAGATGTGTTTTCCAAAACAGTGATAAAAGTTAAAAAAAAATTTTAGTAAGAATTACTTGTAAACTACTTGTAATGTGTTGCCAAGCTTAGCGGGTGGGTTAACAACTGCAGTTTTTTTTAAATATTTTGATTTGGTTTCTAAAAGATGCTGCTGCATAGCCTCCGTTTTGATTCCCTGTTCCACTAACCCTTATTACCTCGGGGGTGAGAAGATATTGGGTACTGGATTCTCTTACATCGCCACTGCCCGGCGTACTCTGTGTAAGAAAAGACAAGTATAACATAATTAAACTTAAGCTATATTTACATAGGCGCCCCCTCCCTCTAGAATATCGTGGAAACAATAAAGGCCGTGCTGGTAGTAAAATGAAGTGAAGCGTAGAATTTTAATGATCTTAATACACACTCTACCGGGGTAAGTACATTGTTAGTTGTGCAACTCTGTCGTTTAACAGCCATTAAAAAAGACTACGTTGTTTCTATTTTGTATTGTTGTAGCGCCAAGTTTGTATTGGCTCCCAGCGGATTTTCAAACTAACGTCTTTTATTTTTTGCTTGTAATGAATTTCTAAACAGTAATAATATTAGTGTAAAGAAAACTTAAGCATCACCCACTTAAGCGAATTCCCCTCGTGCGAATTCTGGGTCATAGTCATTAAATTAATGTATTGTGATCGGCCCTTCATACAAATGCTAATTTTCAAATCAATCGGCTGTTGGCGAAAATCACATTCTAAGAATCCGTTAGAAAGATAGATAGATACATGCGATCGATGGTGATGTAATGTTGTTTCTAAATGTTTTCATACGAATTGTATTATATATTGTTACAAATTATTATTTTATCTTGTTGTGTCTTCCCAGGACAGAGGTTTTTCTGAATTAGTGATAAAACTTAAACGACTTTCTACAAGTATTCTTGTAATCTGCATAGAATAAAAATAGTTCTATTCTATTCCATATTGTTGGAAATGCTTTCGTTAGTAAATCTATTTATATTTGCGCACAAATGTTTTTAGGTCATGTTAGCTTGTTGACCGAGTTGCCGAACCATCTTAATGAAAGACGCACTGACATGACGTCTTCTCTAATAGCATCCATTATTCTGTGTGACTACGTTGTTATGTTGTCAAATAGCTAGATTTTGGAGAAAATTAAAATACAACAAGCATAATATTACGCCATGGAAAATAACTATGATATTTATTGTGCTTATTTTATTTTTTAATTATTTCCATTAATATAACTTGTTTCTATTATCTGTACGTATACGTTCGAAATAAGTTATCGCCCGTCCTATTTCTCCGCCTGGTTTCATTAGACGCACAATTAAAGTCTGATCTGAATATTGCCAATCTTCTTGTCACTTGATTTATATTATTCTTGTTATTAATTAACAGACAAAGAATTCATTATTATGATTGTAAAAATTATACTGTGCTAAGCAAAATTGTGATATACCCTCATTGTGTTTACAAAATGTGTAGCTGTCCTGTGATTGTTATTTAAGTATGGATGTACGAAGTGTGTAGCAAACATGTTATAAATAGTCCTAATCTTTATTAATGTATAACGACGGCTTAGGGTGTACGGTAAAACTCAAAAGAATTTATGTTTACACCTTACTAGTTGTTATACTTCTTACTGTATGTGAAAAGAAAAATAAATTTAAGAAAAAAACTACTGCATTTAATACCATTACCCTTACAGCCTATCTAAGGTCCACTGCTGGACTTAGGCCACTTCTATAAATTGTTTTTTTGTTGAAAACAGCAGTTTCTTTTTTATTTTCTGTTATTATTGAGGAGACGCTGCTGCCCAGCCTATATTTCGTCACCCTCCGTTGCCTCTTACGAAACTTACCAGACGATAAGAGGTAGGGGATATTCTTAAACCGCCACTACATTATTTTTATTTGAAAGAAAATTTTATATGAGAGTAATGCTACCTAGCTCCTAAACCTTTATACAGTTTGCATAACTTTTTCTAAAAGATAAAAGACTTTATAAATATATGTATTGGCGGAGCCCCGTGAATCGGAAAACACGTAAAGCTGGTCTTGCACTTGATCGCTCTCTGGTTATGTCCAGATCACGGTCTTATAGGACTATGAGAGTAAGGAGTAAGAGTAGAGTAAATAAGGGTAAGGGTAACTTGGACACTATAATCCTGTCCTGAGAAAATAGCTAGTATACGTTAAGACTGGCTGTCGTGACCGAAATTTGGTCTGGATGACATTATTATCTTATATATATATATATATATATATATATATATATATATATATATATATATAAAGTACGTGTCACGTTGTTTGTCCGCGATGGACTCCTAAACTACTTAACCGATTTGATCAAATTTGCACAACGTGTGCAGTTTGGTCCAACTTGAGAGATAAGATAGCTTACATTTCAATTCACATTCGCAATATTATTTTATTCCAAATTATATGTATGTAATTTGACAGTCACAATACATACGCTTTCAAGCGCATTGACGCATGCGCAGTACGTACCCACCGAACTATTATTTTTTGCGAATTTAAGGATTCTTAATAGGACATCACAGGGTCGTAGAAAAGGGCAGAACAACGTCTGCCTGGCAGGCTAGTATTATATACTTATTAGATAGAAGTTATATAAAGGGTTACAGGTTAAGTCGACCTAGATCCTTCAGGTGGTTGTAGTTTGCATTATTTCAGACTGTTTCGATAATGGAACACCATTCCCCAAACATAACCGTTTTTAAGATATTGGATATTTAAGATGTTTATAAAAATTGCCATTTCTTGTCTCTTGTACTAATTTTTTTTGTAATTTGTGCATCTTGTTTTATTTTTCTTATAATTTTGGTATAGTAGATAAGTTGTTTTATTATTTTAAACACCAAGATCTTAAGTAAATAAACAATCTAGTTCGTAGTAGACGATTGATAGTTGAAAGAAGAAATAAATTTGTACAAAGTATTTTTTTGCTTTGAGGAATATTTAAAAAAAACTCTGGTAGGTGTGTTGCAGATGAACTTCAAAATATCTTTATTTTTTCAGCTATTCAACAAGGTATAACAATATAGGGTATTACCAGAATTCCTAGAAAAAACTTAGATGGAACGCTCACAGATAGTATTAAAAAATAACCATGCTCATGCGTCAAATTTTTCACTTGGATCTACCCATTGTGTAACGCTTTTCCTGAAATGTGCAGGGCAACCGTAATGCGGAAGTCACATGCCTCCAATCTGATTGAGTGTTAATTCTTCCAGTAAGGCGGATAATTCTTGTCTTGTATACGTAAGCGGTATGGATAGTAAACCACACTTTCTAATGCGAGAGTCCTGAGTTCTCGGGCAACAATGTTAGTAGGAGTAGTAATGTTAGTATAAGTAGTTGGATCGAATCTTAAAGTCTCTTCGTGATCAGCAATGATAGTCCACGCAGGTTTGTTCGCCGCCTTGAAACAGAGCCGGTCTTTCTAAGTCGTCAATAAATTCTGTCAAACACACTAACATCTAGCACTGGGCGGCCGAGATAACATGCTATGTATTCATCACGAGCTCGCGTGAATATACAATTGGAGTATCCGTAACAAATAAAAATATCAGCATATTTCTCGTCGTAAAGGTCCGCTTGGACGGGTTTGCAAGCCCAGTTTCTTGTTATTCTGAATATGGTTATCATGAATACGTTGCTATCCACTTTCTGTTTGTACTTTTTGTCTCTGTGTCATCTTCTGTGTTCAAAATATCATCATCATCATCATCATTACAGCCCTTTACAAGTCCACTGCTGAACATAGGCCTCCCCCAAGGTATGTCACAAAGCACGGTCCTGAGCCACCTGTATCCATCGACTTCCTGCATGTCTTACCAGGTCGTCACTCCATCTAGTTGGGGGTCGCCCTACACTTCATCTACCGGTACGAGGCTGCCACTCGAGAACCTTTTTTCCCCAACGGTTGTCGGTTCTTCGAGCTATATGGCCGGCCCATTGCCACTTCAGCTTACTAATCCGTTGGGCTATGTCGGTCACTCTGGTTCTACTGTGGATATCCTCATTTCTGAGCCTATCACGCAGTGAAACTCCGAGCTCGCTGAGTGACCTTGAGCGTCCTCATACGGCCAGCAGTGAAGGACCACGTCTCAGATCCGTAAGTCATCACTGGCAACACGCACTGGTTATACACTTTAGTTTTCAAAGATTGTGGTATACCTGACGAGAAGATGTGTCGTAATTTCCCGAACGCTGCCCAGCCGAGTTGAATCCGTCGATTGACCTCTCGGTCGAAGTTGGACTTACCTAGCCGGACTATTTGTCCCAGGTAAACGTATTCGTCAACAACTTCGAGCTTAGTGCTCCCAACAACTACCGACACAGGTGTGACTTGGACATTAAACATGATATCATTAGTTATTCAAAATATCATCATTTATTAATTTATTCGTGTTTGTAATTGAAATTTAGAACAGTACAAGAATTTCTATTATAAAACCCTCCTGAATCATCAATTTTTAACTGACTTTAAAAGCTCGATTGTAATTTTATATGCATAGTGGATAGAGTATACCTTGAAAATAATCCCATATACATTTGGAAATAAAGCCGAGGGTGGGAAAATAGGGTGATTTATTGTTTACTCACAGATTTGAATGTTGAGTTGCCTATAATAACATTACTTAATAATTAAATTATATAACAAAAAAACTTCACTATGAATGAGCTTTAGACCTGTCAGTGTCTTGTGTGTAGATCTCTCAGTTTCTGCATTTCTGCTTAAGCTCGTTCATCGTGAAGTTTGTGTAATATCTTATTTGGCTCTAGATCAGATAAAGCAATACCCTAAAGGGTTTTTACTCTACTCGGCGCCACATATGCTTGCCCTTTGGCAAACACTTTCTTTCTGAGGTCCAAATTTCACCGCGACGATATTCCGTCAAAATTCAAGAGGTCAAATGTGACCGCACCCACCCACAGCACTTTAACCCATAAACACTTATGTTTAGAGACTACTTTTTTATTGAAGAAGTTTGGCATTATAGGCATTGTCAATATGAAATTTTCTATCGTCTAGTGGAATAAAACGTAAGTTAGTCTATGAATATTTATTTATAATCTGCGTTCATTTCTTACGCCATTTTTGTGTGAATGTTATTGTGTTGCATTTTGTATTTTTCTTGTGTTTTAGTAGTGTTTTATTATAAAATTGTAATGAAAGTTTTCGTGTGAATATAATTTATCTTTTTTTGTATATAATATCGAGTAATATATAGAAATAATTGTGTTTTCACGCTGCCGACATCCGCTTGGTATGTTTCTTCTTTTTTTTTTTTTTTTTTGTTATCCAAATACCACAAAATCTTTTTGTAATGAAGTGAATCCTGACTTCTGTTTAGACCACAGGATAGAAAATTTTGTATAAATTTTATAATTACAAGCTTCTTCGTAGAAACGTAGTCTCTAAATATAAGTTTTAATGGTTTAAAGTGCTGTGGGTGGGTGCGGTCGAATGCGACCCGTCATGATTTGAAGGACGCATGCGACTGAATGGAATTTTTATGGGCATTGAAGGGTTAAAACAAATATAATAATTATAGTATGATTATATATCACTTAATATCTAAAGTAAGGTCAGTAGCTACTTTAAAAGTAATCAAAACTAAACATGTAACAATTAGTAGATTAAAGCCACAACCTCAACAAGACTGCCTCGACTCAAAATTACTTAGGAACACTTTATGTAAGTAACATTTGTTTAAGAAATTTGTTATAAAGGTTAATTAAAAACTCAAAATAATTACAAAAATATATACTTATATACACTTACATTAGTTCAAGAACTTAGTTATTAAGCTAAAAGAAAAGGTTTATTATTTTTCCTTTTCACTTTTTACGGCGGTTTAATTTTTTGTTAAAAAGTTTTTATTCCCTTAAGTGTTACTTTTTTAAAACAAAAGTTAATACTTTTTGTAGTGTGACAAAAGAAAAAAGACAGTAAAGATATAAGAAATTCTCCAATGAGGTAAATATAATTCCACCTGTTAATATCTGATGATGCGAGTCTAGAAGATAACTAGATTGGTAAATGTCTAAGATGGTAAACTGTAGCCCGTGAACACCTGGTACTAATTTCAAAAAAAATACCACACAACCAGGGCGCTGACATGAAAGTTCTCAGATCCCGCTATTGTTGTAGTTCCTTATCAACTGGAACACTTCACAGGGTACACAGCACAACACATACTGATGCCTGTGATAATATTACACGTGTTTCGTACTGTAATATTCAAGTCAACTACTTATCTTTAATATTTGCAGAATAAAGTTTGATTTTTAATTGAATTGCATTTAATATTTAATAATAAAATATTTTCCCATAGGCATATAATGATCTTTTCTTTCAAAACGTTGTGTAAATGGGTTACAATGTTGTTTAGGAACATAGGCAGGTTTTCATAACAGCGTTATTACATTTAGTTTTGTAATAAAAGAAAAAAGAAAATGTTTTCATTAGCATAGCCCAACGATATGTAAAAAGAATCTGGTTAAGTTGTATTTTCTTTCTCGAAACTTTCTGTTGTATTTATTAAACTTTGTAACAGATGCCGTATTATGTAAAACTATGAAAAACGACAAAGTGAGCAGGGAACGGAGGAAATCTCCTATTATAAACTCGTTAAAAGTTATAATTTGCTCCAACAGTAACCGCGAGCGCGCGAAATTATCATACTTTGTAAAACATAAGCTGGTTTTAAATTTTAGAGTTAAGTTTAAAGTTTAAGCCTAAATATGATCCAGTTTTTCTACCTCCTCGTACTATTGAAAAGGTTATAGGAAGACTTCAACGTGCAGCCCCAATGCGTGTCGGCGGTTTTCATTTATTCACTAGTATTATTTTATTTCTCGGACAACAGTTAAAAGTTTTTTTCACATTTTTTCTATAGAATATAGGGTGACAAAAGAGCACACAGTTCACCTGATGGTACGTGGATGCTGTAGCCCAAGGATATATAAATTTATCCTCAATTAAGAATCAAAATGTAGATGCGTTTTCACCCCTGAGGTCTGAGAGGGAATGCCTCATTTCCAGTAAAAAGGGTCTCCGGCTTTCTACACGTGATATAAATTTAATGTTTAAGATATAAAATATTTCATTGATATTCAAATTTATGAAGATTAGCTTAGCCCCATGAGTTATTACAGCTTGTTTTTAAATTTATAGCCGATTAAAAATTACATGATATCTTATGAATTGCGAACCGATGTTATTAGTTCTTCTAAAGTGGTAAAATGGGGAATAAAGTTTATAATAAAAATATTTAGACGATATTCGAGTATATAGCAATCTTTAATTCCATCGGAAGGGTAAAAATTTAACTATTAATAAAAAGATAAAAATAACTTTAATATAGCAACATCTAAAGTCGGGCTATTATCTTTCTACTCTCTATTTTAGCTTTAATTTTAAATGGATGTTTAATTATGAATGCAGGAAAACTGCTGTAATTGAGTGATGCCGAAATCATCTTCGTAAGTAGAGTTACAAATCTCTGTCCTCCAACCGTGGCGATAATGACAAATCCTATAAATTTATGGTTTTGCATAACAATATTCCCTGCTTTTACTTTTTTATTTAAGGGTTACTACTAATGGTTACTAAGGGTTACGAAGGGCTGACTTAATGCCTTATGGTTTTACAGTTAGTATGATATTCAACCCCGGGTGATTTGAGAAACTGTGGCAGGTGCAAGCAGCTTACTAGATAAAATGAAACATAGTAAAGTCTAACCTTTATTTGTCTGTTAGTACATTGTATCCCACTAATTTGAGACTTCGTTCTGCACTGCCAACACAACTTACAAGTTTTTGAAAATGATTTTTGAATAACTGTTAAGTTTTTTACAAGATGTCACTCAATAACTGACGCCGGAGTTAATCTGGTTAAACATATTTTCTGCTTTTGTGCATAAGAGAACACATAAGATGCTTTATGAATGTTTTTTACTATTCTAAGGTTTTCGACTGTGTTCACTGCGCTACATTTTTCAGTAAGCGACATCATTACGCTGTATAACACATTACGCTTAAAATTATCACAACATGTTTAAATAATAAAATTCAAATAGTTGTTATCAATGGCCTTGGCAAGCCTTGGTTTTTGCCCCTTATTTTTAAAATAATTGATATGTCTTACCTGGTAGGAAATAACCATAGTGTAGTTTTTTTTCTTCGGAAAAATCCGCTAGGTTTGCTAACTTGCTTACAGTGAGTATAAACTCACTGTAAGCAAGCTAGCAATGCTAGATTTGTAGCAAATGGTGTGAAAAAATAGAAGCCTGTGTGTTGTGTGATGTGCTGACGATGTGTTAAAATAGGTAGATGGAAATAACTAAAGTAAGCTACATTAGTTATTTCCATAGCATAATGTAAACAAAACAAAAATAGTTATATGAAAATAGTGATGTACATTCTGTAAATACTAGTAACAAACAAGCTAGTAATACCAATTGTTTAATCGCGAAGAGTTAGTAAATCCTTCATGGGACAATTTTGTGATTTTTAAAAAGCAAAATTTTCTTGAAAATTTGCGGGACTTATCTACCAAAAAGTTTTTAATCTTTTGTAGAAAAATTGTTTAAGGGCTTATACTATTTGAAGAGAACATTATTGAGAATGAGTTCACTATCATCGCCATCATGCTCTTCTTAAATGTTTTTATATTTAATTGTACAAACAATTATAGTATATTGTTAATTAATGTTTACTTCTTCCACGAACCGAGGTTTTTTCCGGTTCAATGATAAGAGAATAAATTTGAATAAATAAATTTACATCAAAGCTAACAATAATTTCATCTACCTCAGATTATAACTTCGATCCAAAACATTAGGAATTCTAAATATTTTTTGGAATAATATCAACCTAATAAATCTCTAAGAACTAGCGAGATAAAAAGATTTAGAACAAAACCTATAAAGATTTATGAGAAAAATTGGCTACTTTGGAAATTTAAGGACTGTAACTCTGAGTTTATTTTGAATCGAATTCCTTATCGACCCTTTCCTAAGGTTAAAATAATAGCGTTAGGTCGCAAAAAGCGGGCATGTGTGATAAAATCTTCTTAAAAAGTAAATCCGAATACTTTGTAGTGTTCATTTATATCCTTTAAATCCTTAGTATCCTTTAAAAAATGAAATGTCGTCATCATCATCATCCTTACATCATTACAGCTTTTCGAAAGTCCATTGCTGAAAGTAGGCCTCCCCCAGGAAATGCCACAACTCACGGTACTGAGCCACCTGCAGCCATCGATTTTCTGCATGTCTCACCAGGTCGTCCGTCTATCGAAACGCGAGAACCTTTCCTCCTTTTTTTTTAATATAAGAGGTGGCAAACGAGCATGTGGCTCACCCGATGGTAAGTGACTATCGCCGCCAATGAATAACTGCAACACCAGAGGAATTTCAGATGCGTTGCCGGCCTTTTAAGAGAGAGTAGGCTCTTTTCTGGAAGGTTCCTAAGTATCGATGGTTGTCGATTCCACAAGGAAGTTGTGGAATCAATCATCCAGGTGGTAAGAATGATATTTTGAGTTCTGTCGCGATGTGCGACGGAGAAATTTAACGGGTGAAATTAGTCCGAATAATTTCTCTGAGCAACCTCCGTGAAAAATACGACAGGATACGCAATGAGATGCAACATCACTTTGCAGCGCCAGTGAATTAGGCCAGTCATACAATGCTCGGTCACCGGCGATTTGAACCGCTCTGCACTGGTTACAATCAACTAGAAGGAGTCCTGGCCCAAAAATGGGAACAGAACAGGAACCATCACATTCCATGTGATGCTGAACCTGTGCCTTGTAAAGTTGCAGGCGGGTGCAAGCTTCTGCTTCACGCTGGTACCGGATTTCCTATCGCTTGTTGATTCTTCGAGATAAGCCGGCCCATTGCCACTTCAGCTTACCTCTAACAGTTGGGTCGGTTTCGGCTACTGCATATATCCCCATTCCAATATATGGCAACAGTCATTATACTTACTATAATTTTACGTGGTAGAGCCACCATGCAGCTATTATGGTTTTAGCACGAATGGGTCGGCTCAAACAACAAAAAAAAAACAAAAATTGATAGGGGCGTACTCCAATGGTTTGGGCACGTTGAACGAATGAGTGAAGACCGAATGGTGAAGAAAATATATAGAGCGAAAGTAAATATTAAAAGGTGTCGAGGTAGACCGAGACTAACTTTCGAAGACCATGTGAGCAAATTGCTCGAAGAGGGGAGGGTCAAGAGTACTCGGATACCTAGACGTGCATGTATGAAGAAGTTAATGAACCTGAAAGAAGCGAAAGAGGTATGTAAGGATCGTGACACTTGGCGATCTGTTCTCTCTGGCTACCCCGTTAGGGATTGTGCGTGACGATAAGTAAGTAAGTAAGTAAGGGTCGGCTCAACCGGGAAAGGATCGCACTTTTACTGAATACCAGAGTAAAATAGTAGCTTAATGCTGCTGTATTTCGTATGGTGAGTGTAGAGAACTGGAGACTTGTTTTACTGGAAACGAAGCATTCCATCCGAGTCCTCAAGGGTGATAACGCATCTGCATTTTGATTCTAAACGCTTTGGAAACGGATTTGATTACAAGTTTGCTAACTTTGTGGTTCCGTTGTCAACAAGCGACGCCGTAACTGAAGACAAATATAATTAAGCACCGTTTGAGTTGTCACTTAGTATTAAGGCATTAATGTTACAAGTGTATGAGCAACTCAAATAAAATTAGAACTTAAAAGATAGACAACGTGTACTGAGCATGACATTTAATGAACCTAGTTCAATACTAGGTGACTCTCGTAAAACATTTGTATTGTCTTCAGTTCTTTTTTTTTTCACGAAACTGAAGTTACGCACGATCATACAGTCGACCTGATGAAATAAGTGGCGACTGCAGTACATGGACATCTGCAGCCAACTTTAAATAAAGAAGGCTACGATGCGTTGTCAACCTTGATGGACTAAGATGGAATGCCTCGAAACCTGTAGTATTACTGGTTCTTTATACTCTTCAGACTAAAATAAAGCAATGTACGTACTTCTATTTGGTAGCGGATATAGGCAAGTGGTACCAAAATGTCTTTATGGTTACACTGTTACCAATACAGCCAAACGTACCCTGCTGATTGTAAACATTCATAGATTGCTTTATAGTGGGATATTTGCCATAGTTGCCGCGATTGGCAGCAGAGTTTATAATTTTTTTAAATTGTTGTAAACATGAAAGTAAAGGAATAACTTAATAATTCTGCTTGTGATCACAGATGTTAGTTTCGTACGTACGGCCGCGGTGCGCAATATGTTATTTGTCAAATTGCCATTACTAGGCTGCACTAAAAGTATCGGGAATGGAATATTTCCACTGTTCCTGTCATATTAACATCTTTTTAATTTAAAACTCCTTGGTTTTAAAAATCGAATTCCATTTATTTATTTAAAAAAAGATTCTCGGTCTTGTCACAAGGTTTTGTCAAACTTGTTTAGTCGTTGAGAAAATGGAATTGACTCGAGAAAATTCAAGAGCGATGATTTATTATGACTTTCGAAGTGGTTTAACACAAAAACAGTGTGTTGACCGGATGATTTCTGCATTTGGTGATGGAACCCCATCCAAAACCACAATTTATCGCTGGTTTGCTGAATTTCAACGTGGACGTGTCAAGCTCAGTGATGATCCCCGTCAAGGTCGTCCAAATACTGCAGTCATCCAAGAAAACGTTGATGCTGTGCGTAAGCTGATTGAGGAAGATCGATATGTGACATACCGCGAAATTTAGGCAGCTTTAGACATTGGCATGAGTCAAATACAAATAATATAGCATGAACAATTAGGTGTAAGAAAGTTGTTTTCCCGATGGATACCGTATTGGCTCCGTGAGAAGCAAAAAACGGCTCGCGTTACTTGGTGCGTCAGAACTCTCGAAAGATTCCACGCAGGATCCTCAAATGCTGTATACAACATCGTATCAGGTGACGAATCCTGGATATATGCGTACGAACCCGAAACAAAAAACCAGTCACGAGTTTGGGTGTTCGAAAATGAGTTAAAGCCAACAAAAATTGTTCGTTCACGGAGTGTTGCAAAAAAATTGGTGGCCACGTTTGTCTCTAAAACCGGCCATGTTATGACTATTCCTCTTGAGGGACAAAGAACGGTTAATACAGCATGGTATGCTAGCATTTGTTCGCCACAGGTCGTTTCTGAACTCGGTAAAGAGAACCGCAACCGCCGCATCATCCTCCATCACGACAATGCGAGTTCTCACACCGCACACAGAACAAAAAAGTTTTTAGAGCAAGAAAACATAGAATTATTAGACCAACCGCCGTACAGCCCCGACCTAAGCCCTAATGATTTCTATACTTTCCCCAAAATAAAGAATAAATTGCATGGACAGAAATTTTCATCACCTGAAGAATCTGTGGATGCCTACAAAACGGCCATTTTGGTGACTACAGCTTCCGAGTGGAATGGTTGCTTCAATGGTCGGTTCCATCGTATGAAAAAATATTTGAAATTTCGCGGAAAAAACTTCGAAAAGCAATAAATACATTTTTAAATAGTAATGTTGTGTCACTTCCTTGATACCCGAGATTTTCATTGCCACCCTCGTACAAATGTAGAATAGGATTAACAGAAGCTAGGCTCAATGGAGGGAAGAAGATTGCGAGCGTAAAATATTGCAAACTGTACAGTGAAATCTAGATTTCACTGTACAGTTGTGATTAGGAGGCCGCCGTACCCATCCTGAGTGGTTTCGCTTTGTAAAGTATCCGATGTTACAATAATCTAAATACCGCGATTATTTCACTATGTTAACAATCTATATATAATGTTTACTCTAATATGTTCTATTCCAATTAATTTATTTTAGAAACGGTACTTAGAGAACACGGCGTGTTTTTGAGTACCATTACCACTTTTGTTCCATTTAATCTGACACCCTTCATTGAAAATACTGTGTGGCTGTGTTAAAAAATAGAACGAACAAGAAGTATTTCCGATCACTCGAATTTATTATCTGCGCTTCAGTGCAACTCGAGATTTCTCAAAATTGTATTTATTTTATAAAAATTATTTTACTAAAAATCATGTAAAAATGAATCCCCTTGATTTTTTTTTATAAAAGACTCCAATAAGTTTTATCACAATCATGATCATGATACAGTCGATGTTGCTGCAAGTATCCTAATAACCAAGCATATTAAGCAATCTTTCTATCTAAAGCAAAAGAAATACATTTAACTATTGTAAATACAGTGGTACAAAAAATTACGTATTGCGATGATTTCCATCTATTACATGCACCTATAACAGTTAATTTTAATTTAGTTTCTATTTTTACCGAATAATGGTTATAAATAGCACACAGTCTACCTTATGGTAAGCGGATTCTGAAGTTCATAAGGAGGGAAAGAAATGGGTAGAGGAGCCGGATTTTCTTATTGTAGAGCGCGCAGACTCACGAAACTGGGGTTAGGCCTTTAGCTGTTGGAGAAAGTGAGAGGGAACCTGGTGACAAACGAGCAAATAGTCTATCTGACGGCAAGTGGCTGCTATGGCCTATAGACATCTTCATCGATCCTTGATTAAGAATAAAAATTCAGATCCGTCGTCACCCGTTCCTGATGATTAAGATGGAATGCCTCGTTTCCAGCACAAAAGGTTTCCAGTTCTCTACATACCCCATACGAAACACAGAAGATTTAAGCTTCTATTTTATATCACCTATCAGAATACCAGCATTCTGTGAGAGCGCGATTCTTCTCCGTTCGAGTCGACTCATTCGTCTTACAACCATAATATAGGCGGCAGCTTGACTCGACCATGTGTACTATCCAAAGCTGAACATAGGTCTCCACGTAGGCAACCGAGGTTTTTTAATGTTTTACGTAAGAAGATGCTGTTGCTTCTGTTTCAGTTTGCCTCTGTCGCCTGTCACGACAACCACGGGATGATATAGGGTAGTGGATATTATTTCACCGCAGCACACGGATAGGACAATATTCACTGCAGTAATTAAGTGACAGGGCAGCAGTCCGTGCCCTTGCATGTATTGAAACACTTCATCAGCCTGTAAAAGCCCACTATTCAGTCTCTCGTGTAGTAGCAAGTAAGCTTATTTATAGAAGTTGACGTCCTAAATGAACACATTTTTTAGTTCCGTGGTGCAGTAGCTTAGCAATGAATTACGGCGGTGAGGGCCGCGAGTTCGAATCCCGCATGGTACATGGTACAAGTATTTGTATGGCCTACAAGTAATTGTTCCGGATTTGGATGTTTGTACTCGTGCAATTTATGTATGTAAACTGCCTCTACGATACAGAAGGAGATACTAGTGAAAGTCTATCAATTATCCACTGCTGAACACAGACCTTTCTTATAGCCAAACCAAACCCACACACACAGGGGGAATTTGCCACAGTTGTCACGCCGGCAAGTGGTTTGGCTACCACAGTTTTGATTATTATAGAGTTTTTATCGGGACGGTGCCGCTGTATATCTCCTGTTGTAGTTTTAATCTGTACCCTATAACGATACTCACGGGATGATATGGAGCAGTGGCTATTGTGTATTGCATACAAATATCTTCAATAGCCTCTTAGGATGTGAACCAATGTAGGTTACATTTTTCACATCTTGAGAGTCAGTACTCTTTTCCCAAACTTAAACCTAGTAGCAGTTCAAACTTGGTAAAGCCATGCATCTATAATATGATTGAATCTCGACCAGGAAGGGTCTATGCTGTCACAGTAAACTAGCGTGAAATGGCAGCTTAAAGCTGTTGTGTTTCATATAATCAGTGTAGAACTAGAGACCCTTTTTACTGAAAACGAGGCATTACATCTCTGTAAGTATAAATGTAGATATATGTAGACCTCCGAATCCAAACAATTAGGTCTACTGTGTTATTTTATCACCCTTATTCTATTAAAAAAAGTATCATCACTCTCTGGATTTACAACATAAACATGTAATATTGGAGATGTCATCTCTAATAGATTCAATTTTTCACGTGTCAGCGTCTAAAGAGAATCCATGATCTTATTTTGTCGTTTGGGTTATAAGGCGTCTGTACTTCTTTTATTTATTTCACATTTTTACAAATTTTATTAAACACACATTTTAGAGCACCGCTAATGAACCCAATTTATTTATTTTTTTCAAAATGGTAATGAAAATTTAAAATACCAGTATAACCGTTTACGATATGCCAGATATATTATGCCCAAAATAAGACCTTATGTTGACTGCCTCGTTTGTCTGGTGATCGCTAGCGTGATGAGATTTCTTATTTTTTTAAACGTGATTCTCATACTGGGATATTGTCATGTATCATACATACATAAATTGCACAAGGACAAACTACTTGAAATACCGGAATAATTAATTGTAGGTCATACAAATACTTGTCTCACACGATATTCGAACCCGCGGCCCTCAACGCCCTAACTTTCAATAAGTTAGGTTTCAATAAGTTAGTTAAGCCACGGAGCCACGGAGCCATAAAAAAAGCCGGTTGGAATCCTGAGTCGGCCATTAGCTATGTTTTTCTCTCAAGATGTTCTCAGTAACGGCTTGGGATCAAGAAGTTGGCGGAAATTTACCCCCGTGCCACAGAAAGCACGAATATCCATTGATCCCGCACCTGATCTCTCCCTCGCCGTGTCGGATCAGTGGATCCCATTGGACTAAGAAACTAACTACGCTTGCGTACAAACTCGTGCACTATAATCTACTCCTGGGCAGATAGCCGTTGGGACTGACCACTGTAGTTGAATTTTTGAATGGCGTGAGACATCTGGTATTACGATCGCCAGTACATCACCAATATTAGAGGTCTCTCAGCTGGACATAAATTAAAGCCCATGTCCATCAGTGGACTATTCTAGGTGTTACCACTGCCTCATTGGTGTAGTGGTTGTTAGAGTGACTACAGATCACGCGGTCTTCGGTTAGAAGAAAATACAAATTTAAAAAATAATAAAGGAGATATTTATCGCAGTAACGTTGCTTGTACTCGACAAAAAGTATTTATATCACCCTAACGACTACAAGGTCGTTGAAGTGACTACTGATTATGTGGTGTTGGGTTATAATGAAAGAAAGCATAAAAGACGGAAAGAACATTTTTATTCAGTGCTAAAACTCACTTTTAGAAAAAACGTTACTCTTACAAATATGAAAATAAAAACTTTATAAAATATATAATAAAATGCAGCAACAAAGAGGTGACCAACACAACATAATGTCTGCAGCAACAGAGTTACCCAGCGTTGATAGTTGATATTCTGTCGGAGGATTAGAAGAAAATGCAAACATTGTATTATTTTACTTTATTTAATGTATTTGTAAAACACATTATATATAAATTTTAAAAATACTTCAATATCATATGAAAACAAAATTTAGTAAGAAACTAAAATAGGCGAAACATAACTGTTACCATTTATTAGGCACTTAATATCAGACTTCTTGTGAATTTCGAGAAAAATCAATGATTTTTTGGCATCAAAACTTCTGTCTCCTTTTTTTACTCGCTCATATCCTCCACATAGTCTTTATCATTTTTACAACAGTCAAGGCATTGAGAAACTTGATGTTGAGGACGAATCCACTTTTTACAGGTGTCACATTGTTTTCTAGTGGACTTATTGCGCGCTATGCCACAAAAGGAACATTTCCCGACTCGACCAGTATTAGGGAGTTGTGCTGGGCATGGTTGTAATTCCAATGGCTCTTTCATGCCCCAAAGCATTTTCCCTTTCATTTTTAATGATTTTGGAATACTTTCAATATTTATTCTGCGTTGTATGCATGGCGCCACTAGGTGAAAACCAAGTTCATATAAAAAATTCTTCCTGGCCTTATTTCTGTAGACCTTGTTTATTGTATGTACAATATAACCGTTTATAGCACTTATATTCATTAATTTAAAAAAAAATGGTAAGTGGCCATCGCCTAGAGTTTTTGGAGACGTCATAAATACTACAAATTTTGTTTACAATGTCCACGCCATATTTGGTATTGTTGTAAAAAGTTATTATTTCCGGCTTACGTTACTCTCCTGTTTGTAAATCGATGTGATTATCATAGTGCATAGTTGAGTATATAAGTACCACTTTCTTTGATTTTGGCATGTAAGATACTAGAGCACCTTGTTTTTGAAAGCCAAAAATTGAACTCGTTTCGCTTCTGTTTCTTGTGATTTTGAATTCTTTGGGAATTTGTGGCTCATTTTTCTTCACAGTGCCTACGACAGTAATTTTGCTACCTAAGAGTTCTAAGCATTGAGGTATATTCGTGAACCAATTGTGCATTGTGACGTTATAACCTAAAACATTCAATGGGGTAAGCTTTAAAAGCTGTAAGCGTTGCACCATGTCCATAACTTTATTTGATTGTGCATAAGGAACATCTGGCTGAGCACCTGCGTATATTTCCATATGGTACGCATAAGGTACCTTTGTATCCGTTAGTAAAAATATGTTTATCCCGTACTTTGCTGGTTGCTTCATCAGTAATAACTTCTTCCAACCATCTCAAAATACGTGCCATCATTGTGCAAAATATAGTTACTTCGGTTCAAAATAATATTATCAAACAAAAAAATTCATAATAAAAATATGTATACATAATATAAACACTTACATAAAATAAAAACGATAGGTAAACTTCCGACAAAAATGACACGCGAGTGCTCGCGCGCTCTACTATTGTAGAATTTTAGTTTTGGTGCGAAATTTCTAACAAGTGCGATCGCGCAGTTTGCCAAAAGGGTACTAATTGTGATCACCAGCTAGTAATAGAGGAATACTAGGAGTTTGTGCGTTAGACACCCACAATTAATGTTAAAATCCCACGAAATGCATGCCTGTTCTACAATAGTAGAACGCGCGACTAATGGAGAGACCACTCTTCCATTGAAAAATAAACCCATAATTCACTCACGTGTTTACTGGTGAACACGTAGCCTGAATTTAACACTTGTAAAGTATTTGCTTTAATTTTTTACAAATGGGTTTTTGTTTTTAATATTTTTTATATATTCGGGTAAATTATTCTATACTTTTATAGACATGGCAAATGGGCTGGAAGAATGAGATTTTAGTTCTGAAGTTGGTAGCACTAGTTTGTTTCTCCGTCTTAGATTCCTAGATATGATGTCATCTCGTTTTGTGTAGAAGCTTGTATTTTTTTGACAAATTTTCATAGTTCCAAAATATAGATACAGGGCAGGCTTAAAACGTTATACTTCTTAAAGTAAGGCTTACAGCTTTGTGTGTTTTGTATATTAGCTATGATTCGTATTAGTTTTTTTTGTTTCGTTAATAAACTTGAGGCATCAGCACTGCATCCCCATAGGACAATGCCGTAGCTGAGCCATGCATACGCATACGCGTAGTAGGTTGTTATCGCGGTGGTTATATCTGTTGTTTTTTTTACTTCTCGTAACGCGTACATAAAGCTGCTTCACTTCCTATGTAATTTTTCTATATGTGGTTTCCACGTAATATATTATTATTAGGCCTAGTTGTGTGTGCTCGTTAGTTGTATCTACAGTGAAGCCGTCATTATCTATATTTATATCTAATTTTGGTTTAGAGTATTCTAAATACCTATAGAATCACATGATTTTGTTATTTTGTTCTAAAAAAACATGATACACATAATAACTTTAAAATAAAACCATTTAAGTGACCGCGAAAACAACTTTCAGGTTGAATATATAATTAATATAGCTCTATGGAGCAAGAGCACGGACGTTCTAGAAGAAAATTGTTTATTTATCGTCCACAAAAACTTTTTTCGAAAGAGATGATACGGAAAATAAAAGTGGCAATAAAAACTCTGTTAACGCTTACGACTGGAAATTCGTTCGCTATATATTTCTACGTAAATGGGTTGGCTTGACCGTTAATAGACCATGCTCTTACTGAAGTTTACCGGCGTAAACTAGCAATGTATTGCTCCTGTGTTTCGTATGTTGAGTGTAAAGAACCGAAAACCCTTTTTACTAGAATCGAGGCTTCTTAATCGAAGAAAGATTCCATGGGCCCTAATATCCACTTACCATCAGGTGGACTGTGCGCTCGTTTGTTACCTTAATTTAATTTAAAAAAAATACACACTGTCCGAAAAGAAAGTCTACGCTGAATAACATAATATGTATAATAATAAAAAAGAAAACAATAGTAGGGACGATATAGCTATCGGTTGTGTCGCTTTTGTTATCCTATATCATTTGAATTGTAGTTTGACATATCGATGTTACGTAATGTAACGAAATGGCCAATACATAAATTAAAAACAGTAAAAGGTAGTTTTTGATTCTAAACTCAAAAGTATTGTTGACATTATTAAAATAAATGGTGGCAATTCAGATATTAGTTTTAAACGTGTTGGTGTTTACTACATAAAAACAAACGAATCTAACTATAGTTTGTTTTGGGACATGAAAAAAAGTCCAGCCCCTGTAGAAATTTGGCCATCGTTCAAAGAACGTTCAAGAAACTTATGTACATATGTATTTGAGTATAATCAATATTAAAAATACGTGCCAACTTGATCTTCTGCCGGCTAATATAATTTTGGTCACTATGAGGTAAGTCGGGGATTTTTGCCGGCGAACGTCGGAATACAGTAGGATTATCAGCGGCGCCAGAATTTGCAATGTTCCATTTAGGAGCTAGTCAAGCGGTTAACATGTTTAGACAGCGCTGTTTAATATAATTTGAATTTTGTTTGTTAAAAAATATATGTGAAACTTACAGGTTATTAATAAAAATGCCTTGTTAGTCTAGTGGTCGTTACACGATTGTTGATCATGAGGTCCTGTGTCCTGGTCCTGGGTCGGGCCAAAATCAGTTATTGGGTTTTTCGTGTCAAGAAATTCCCAGTAGCAGCCCAGAATCAAGAAAGTTGGCGGTGTGTCAACCCCATGTTTCAGAAAGCATGTAAAGACGTTTGTTCTTTACCTGATATCTCTCCGTTGGTGTAAATTTACCGTCCCATCGAAGTATAAGAATGAAGAAAGAAAGAGTGCACCTGTGGTTACGCATACACTCGGGCACTGTAATCCTGTCCCGCGCAGATGGCTAGTTTACGTTGAGACTGGCCGCCGTGACCAAAGTTCACTCTGGAGGACATTATTATTTGTTTTTGTTCATGTTAAATTTGTGTCATAGCAAAGAATTTGCTTATAGGAAAAGAATATGCAAAAAATACTTTATTTGTACGTATACTAAGAGCATTCAGGTAGAGCGGGCAATGAGCTCATTTTTTCCGACACGATTTTAAAGATGTAAGTGATTAGTTTTAACTGAAAACATGTTTTTATCACAATAAAAGTTCCAGTCAGACAAAACTACCCAAATAATCGTCGGAGAGCAGCGTCACAGGTGCGAGACATCAGATACTGCGACATCTGATTATTCTAATAGCGTGGCAATTATGACAAATTCTCTATTCTATGTGAGGGGCCAGGTTTTTTTATAGGATAATAGCGACAAGTAAACTATTGAAAGTGAAACAAGTGCACTATCCACCTGATGGTAAGGGAACGCTATGGCCCATAAACCAAATGATAATCCTTTATCCTGGTCCATAAACATCTACATTTATCCTCAATTGAGAAATAAAATGTAGATGCGTTGTCATCCTACAGGACTAAGACGAATAATCTGACCAAATCGTTTACGTCTTTTCCGAGGCATGGAGGTGAAACACCGCCATCTTTCTGACTCCGAGCTGCTACTGAAAATTTCTTGACAGAAAAATCTTATAACTTTTTATGACACGACCTGGGATTCGAACCCGAGACCTCATCATCTGCGGTCACGGTCACTAAGACTAGACCTACGAAGCAATCTAAATGTACAATATGCATGTACCAACCCTGTGAAACAAAACAAAATCTTTTCAGTGGTCTCTACATATTCGAAATTAAATTTGTGTTTCAGAACAAAAATCTATTTAAAACCATTAATGATAATATTTGTAAACGAAACTTGCTTAGCAACTTGTCTTGAATTGTTGCCCTATAAATTCTACTTTTATAAAATGTTATGTGAATCGCATAAAGGTTTAGTACCTGGATAGCCGAGTTTTCTAAGTGTAGTAAAATAAAATTATCCCAGGCATGTAACATATCAAGATAAACTTGGAAACATTATCCAAAAAAAATTACATCCAAATCGTTAGAGCCATTTCCAGAATTTTTTATAGAATATGAGTTATTTGTCCCGGCTTTGCACGGGTGATATCTGGATTCTAGAACAGCGCCACCTACCGGGTACTATGCCTATAGCTTTCACGGAAGTGCAACCAATATGTCGAGAAAGTTTTACAGTAATCTGTGTGACAGCCAATAAAATACGAACAAACAAATATATTTTTTATATATTAGATGGGTGACAAACGAGCACACAGACCGCCTGATGGTAAGTGGATACTGTGGCCCGTAGACATTTCATAGTCATAGTCATAGTCATAGTCTTTATTGCAATCAAATGGTTACAATAGATGTTATGTTTAAAAAAAGTCCGCATTTGAACCCAGTTTGGGCGTAGCAATTATAAAAATATTAAATTATTATTTTAAAGTACAATATTAGATTTTATTAATACATTACATTATTAGATTATATTATTTTAAAATTCTGTAAATTTAATTTAATTCATAATCACAATTTCAAGTAAAAATAATTATTATTATTATAAGTAAAAATAAAATTAAGTAAAAAATAACATTGAATAACAAAATTAAATTAAATTAGATAGGCACAGGCCGAAGTTATCGACATAAATTAAATAATATTTGTATCAAAATATTCATTTAAATTATAGAAACATTTTTCAATTAAATATAACTTTAATTTGGATAAAAATAGTGTAGTTTTCGTTAAATTTTTTATGTCATTTGGAAGGTTATTAAAAATTTTAACTGCCATACAGTAGGGACTAGAGCTATGCAAAGCAAGAGTAGATTTCGGCAATAGTAGCCTATTCTTATTTGGTCTAATTGAGTATTTGTAATTTGTTTCGCTTAATTTGGTAAATAGTTCTGGGTGGTTTTTTACAAATTTGCATGTTTCCCAAATATAAATAGACTTCAAAGTCAAAATTTTAAACTTTTTGAAGTGTGGCTTACAACTTTCTGGAATTTTTATGTTTGCCAAGATTCTTATAAATTTTTTTTGAATTATAAATAATTGCTGTGCATCTTTACTATTTCCCCACAATATGACACCGTATGACAGCCACGAAGATGTGTATGCGTAATATGCTGACAGAGCGCTGGGGACATCTGTGCTTTTCTTTATTTCTCGTAATACGTAAGTGAATTTTGATAGCCTATTTTTTACTTTATTTATATGAGCTTTCCAGTTTATATGGCAGTCGATTTCCAGGCCCAACAAGTTGAAATTGTCAACAGTCCCTATAGGTATATTATTATAAGTAAAAGCGATATTTAGTGGTGGTTTTTGAACTGGTCGGAATTGCATAATTTTGGTTTTATTAAAATTAATCTCTAGGTTGTGATGTGTCAGCCAATTTGTAACTTGGTTCAATACTTGATTCAATGTATTATTTAAATTCTGGTCTTTTTTATGCGGAATAAGAATGGAAATGTCATCAGCAAATATAATAGAGGTTTCAGTCAATACCCTAGGTAGTTCGTTTATATAAATAATAAATAGCAAACATCCCAAAACGCTGCCCTGGGGGATGGAGCAAGTAGTGTGGATTGCTTCAGATCTAACGTTGTATATTTCACCAGCGTCATGATTATAATGCACTATGTCTACGTATTGTTTACGGTTTTCTAGGTAAGATTTAAACCATTTGTATGCCGTATCTCGTATACCAATGTCATATAGCTTCTGTAACGGTATTGGGTATTGAACTTTATCATAGGCTTTGGACATATCTAATAATATACCTACGGCGTATTTCCTTTTATTTAAAATATCAAGTACGTTTTGTATATATTTGTATACTGCCAGTGTCGTTGATCGTTTCTTCCTAAAGCCATTTTGTGAATTATCAAATAGTTTAAATTGTTCACAGAAAGCGTAAACTCTATTTGACATTGCCTTTTCGAATATTTTCGAGGATGTAGGTAACATTGCGATCGGTCTATAATTTGTAGTGTTTGCTTTTGTATCCTTTTTATGTATAGGTTTTACTATAGCAGTTTTTAATAAATCTGGAAACGTTCCTTCCGTAAAAGATTGGTTGATTAAAATACTAAATGGAAGAGTTAATGAATCAACACATTCTTTTATTAATTTAGGTGGTAATTCATCTATTCCATAACTATTTTTATTTTTTAATTTTTTGATAATGTTACTAGTTTCTTCCAAATTTATAGGACATAAAAACATAGTATTTAGTGTACTGGTATTTTTAAATAATTGTGTTTGTTGAGATGGTATGTTTGCTTGTGGCACGTGGCCAACTGATGCAAAGAAATTATTAAATATATTAGCTACCCTTTTCGGTTCTGATACTTGTTCTTTGTCCACTAAAATTTCAATATTTTGTTTTATTTTGTTCGTTGTTTTATTAATACGTTCCTTTATAATGGCCCACATACATTTTACTTTATTATCAGATTTTTTTTATTCTATTTGCATAATATATTCGTTTGGCTTTATTTACTGCCTTTTTCAATATTTTTGCAAATATTTTATAGTGTTTTTTTTAAATACGGGTTCTTTGTATACGAAGTAAGGGCTTTTGAATATCCTTTATTTTGACATGAAATTTTGAGGCCTTTCGTTATCCAACGGTTCTTTTTCCTTGCTCTTAAAGTAACGGTTCTTTTAGGAATGCATACATTTAGCAAATTTTGTGATATTTCATTAAATATATTATAATTTTCGTTAAGGCTTCTTTCGACATTTAGAAGAGTACGCCAGTCTATAAGTGAAAGCTGATATTTAAATTCATTAATGTTTTTCTCGTTAAAAAATCGTTTTGTAATTACCCAAGGAATTGTTTTTTGTATTCTATTTTCGGTCTTTAAATTAATTATAATTCCTTTGTGATCAGAAAAACCTAAATCTGCAACATAAGCTTTTATCTCCGCTAAAGGGAAGTTAATAAATATAAGGTCTAAGCATGTGGCAGAGTTGCATGTAACACGAGTGGGTTCCCTTATTACTTGAATAAAATTATATTCTAGCATGAAATTTAACAGAAAGTTTGATTTTTGTGATTCCTCTAAAATATTCACGTTGAAGTCACCTCCAATTATAATTCGTTTTTTATCATGTTTTCTATTTAAATATTCTAATAACAATTTCATTTGTGTATAAAAAACTTCACTCTCTCTATTATTCCAGTACAGACTAATAATAATAATATTTAATTTAGTAATTTTCACTGCACAAAATTCTGTTACATACTCAACTGAGAAACTGCTTACATCTTTTAGTTCTATATACTGTAAATCATTTTTAGTATGATACATACACCACCTCCTGAGTAATTTTTTCGACAGAAATAGGTTGCCACATAATAGTTTTGAAATACCACTAATTCTAGTTTAGAATTTGACAGCCAAGATTCCGAAATGCAAACTGCGTATGGTAGATTTTGGTCTAAATAGGTTTCCAGAAGATGGGTTTTATTGAATAAACTTTGCATATTTTGGAACAAAATATTCACATTATTAATCACGAAAAAAAGACTTTGGTGTTGAGTGTGTGTGAGTTATGGTGTGGCGTATTTCAGATACATCACAGTTACTGGGCATTGTCTTTTTATTATTTTTCGAATTAATATCATACCATAATTGGTGTAATAATGATTTTAAATTTTGGAAAATTATTCTCATGCCAAGGTTATTCAATCTACCCAATGGTTTAGAGAACATCGTGTAATCATAACTTAGCTCAAGATTGGAATCTAATATAAATGCAAATTTATGAATTTGGGTGGGTTAATTTTGTAGAGCAATGAATTAAATGTTTCGATCCTTTTATTATAAATCTGGTAGTATTTTCCTAATTTAAAGGTAGGTAAGCATAATATAACATTCGTATTTTTTATTTTCAACAACGACTCTCTTAACTCTTGAACACATTTTTTATAATTTTCGCTTCGTTTAAAATCTTCTTCACCTATTAGTAGTATACAGAAGTCATTTTTTGAAAGATTTTTTGCTTCACTACATAGATTGTCGAGAAGATTCATCATACCGACGTTAGATCTCAGGAAATGACATATCTCATAGTTTTCATCAGCAAAAGTTGCTAATGCTGTGTTAATGACTTTATTTACTTTTTCGCTAGAAAATATGCGTATTTTGCTGTTTTATAATTTGTGTGCTCTTCATACTGATTGTTTATCGTTAGATTTGTAAGTCTATTGTTCAGTAAACAAATCTCTTCTCTTGCTTTTAGTGGTTGGTTTTGTAGTTCAATGCTCATGGTTTCAAGTTCTTTTATTTTAACAATATTTTCTTGATTACTTATCGTTATCTTCGCCGGCGTTATATTTTTTTCGATTAAATTTAACTGTTTTCCTTTCATGCGCTTAGGGGCCTTATTTTCAGTATTTAATAGTGTGTTGGGTGAACTGCAAATTGTCTCTAGCTGCTTAATTTTTAATTCATATTTTAAAACTTTTTTCTCCAACATACTATTTTCGGCAAGTAATTTTTCGATTTCAGCATCAGCAGATCCTAATTTTTTGTTTTTCTCTAATTCTTTGTTTTTCTCTTTCAGTGTATATATGTAATCACTATAATCGTTTTTACTTGGTTTAGGATCAATGTCAGGATAACTTCGATTTAATTTGACCGATTTATTCATGCAATTTTCATCGTCAGTGTCGATTTCGTCTTCAGAGAGCGTTTCAAATGAGTTTTCAGTTAAAACATTTGCTATGATCCTGTTGCGCATTGTTACATTTTCTCTAGGTGAGGAAATATAATTTTTAGAAGGTACTGTAACCGAAGATATTGATATTTGAATATTTTTCTTTAAAGCCGTCCGACAATGGTCGCATTTCCATTTTTCTTTACTTTCTTTTTTCATTAAGCTGAATAAAGGATATGAAATATTTGCACATTCTAGGTCAAATATCTTATTACAAATTGAACATGTCATAGATTGTCTCTTTTTTACATTTTTATTACATTTTGCACAACTCTCCATCTTCAAGTGCCCTCTAATGTCGGGCTATAGTACTGCTTTGTTGAATATATCTGATTCTAAACTCTGATTTATATCGAATGCAGCAGCTGTTACAATCGGTCGCCGCCAGGTAACGCTATTTATTTGCTTATGGCAGTTTTTTCTGGTGTTTGTGTATAGATGTCACTAGTGGTAGATATTCAATAACAGCGGATACACTAATATAATATTAACACTTGATTTTGTTTACATTTGATTCTTTTCTTATACTAATTTTGTAGTATTGCCGTTAGATGTCGCCTGCTTATCTTTTGATCGAGTGCAGCTGTAGTATATAAGATGGCGCTGTTGAGTTAAATATTATAACGGTTTGTTTTTAAATATTACTACCTACTAGTCCATTTATGATTCTTCTTTGTTCCTATTTCAAAATTCAAACACTTTTCATTATTTACACTTTACACTTTTTCATGTTACACTTAGCACTGTACGTGGGTTTTTAACACAAAAGTTTGTTTTATTGACGTGGGTTTTAAATTAGATTACATAAATGTTTTTTTTTCATATGAGATAATGTTTTTGCTTTTTAATTCACAATCACTTAATATTTCTTTAAGATAACACTTTCAATAATAGTTTATATACTTATTATTCTTTTAAAGTAAAAAGGGGAACGAAATTATAGTTTAATATATTTTTAAACTTAAAATAACACGAGAGCTGATGTGAACTTGACAAAGCGCCCTCTAACACTCGTTCATTTACATCTGTCTTCGATTAATAATAAAGAAGCGTGAAACGTGATATCTCGCAGATGCACCAAGATACTATCCAATCCATACACCGCCGGTAAGCGTGCAGAGAAGTGTGGCTAAAAGCTTTTCGACATTAGTTCCCGTACACTGTGCTACCGATACGGTGGGGCTCTGACACACGGGCTTGAGAAATAGCAAGCAAAGCAAATATCTAAGTACTCTAAAAAAATTTTAAATATTTAAGCTGCTGTGAATATATAGAAATTACACATTGAAATAAGGTTTATAGTTTATTCTGAATCATCATCATTATTATCATCTTTCAAGCTTAGCACAAGAAGCAACCGTACACGTGACTCACACAGAGAAGTCGAGAGCGGTGGCTCAGAAAGGGCATGACGGCAAAAGAGAGCGTCACCCTATTTGTTGTCACGGCATAGGAGTCGGTTTTACTGTCAAGGCGTCCCAATAGTTGTTTCACATTAAAAACAAAAAATAACTTAAATGTATGTATTTAAAATTGCTCATCGTTCTTACTGTCTGTATGTTCAGTGAAAACATGTTGAAAAGTAAATATTTTCAGAAAGTTGGGTACTAATTTTCTTATCTCTGGAATATTTCCCGTATCTTTAAAACACTAACAACTTTTGGATAACTTTATAGCGTAAATAAATAAAGTAACCATCTTATTCGCAAAGGTATTACACCGTTACCGTTACAGCCTACTAAGTTTACTGCTAAACATAGGCCTCCCCATAGATTGCCTCATTGCCATAGTTGTCACGCTCGGCAGGCGGGCGGCGACCGCAGTTTTTTTTTTGTTGTCATTAGGAAGACGCTGCTACTCATCTTCTGGTTTTTTTTTATAGGATAGGGTGACGAACAAGCACACAGTCCACCTGATGGTAAGTGGTTGCTGTGGCCCGTAGACATCTACATCTATCCTAGATTACAAATCAAAATGCAGATACGTTGTCACCCGTGAGGACTAAGATGGAATGCCTCGTTTCCAGTAAAAAGGGTCTCCACTTCTCTATACTCACCTTACGAAACACAGCTATGCGTGGCCCTTCCCCGGTCGAGCCAACCCATTCGTGCTACAACTATACTATTAATATAACCACAGCATGGCTGTACCACGTATAAATTCTTTCCCTTTGTCGGCTGTTACGACAACCAGGGTAGATATTTTAGTAGCAGTAGATATTTTAACTAGTCTACTACATGGTACGATAGGTTTATATATAAACCTCAACGGATAAAAGTTTAGTAAGGCGGCAAGCACTAAGAAACGTTTTATTTATTCTGAGATTTAGTTCAGAGTGTTAAAAGTTACTTCCCGCTTATTTATTCCTTTGTGTGATACATAGGGTTGGTAAGGGTGATAAACAAAAACGCAGTTCACCTAATGTTAAATGGATGCTTTGGCCTCTCACATATCTTTTTTGATTTTCTTTTTACATCTATTTTCTATAAATAATCAAAGTACAGATGCGTTGTCACCCCAGAGGACTAAGATGGAATGCCACATATCCCAAAAAAAATTTTCTTTTCATGATACGGAATACAGCAACATTACGCTACTATTTTACGCTGGTATTCTATAAGAGCGTCGTCCTTCCCCGATCGAGCTGATCCATTCACGTCACAAAAGAAATGCAGCTGCAGCATGACTCACCACAGTGTATGCTTGTTTATTACCCTTAATTTTCTACAAAATTATATCAAGTCCTTAAGCTCCAGAATTATTCCTATTCTATCAATTTTTTATGCCTATCGATCTTATTGTAAAGTCACGCTGCAGTTGTATTATGGTGATAGCAAGAATGGGTTGGCCCGACCGTGGAAGGAAAACGGTCTCATAGAATACAATGATAATGATAACGATGAGCAGCTCAATGCTGCCGTTTCGCAGGGTAAGCTTAGAGAGCTGATGACTCTTTTTACTGGAAACGAGGCCTCTTTTTACCAGTATCAAAGCAATTGCACCATCCACTTACCATCAGGTGGACTGCGTGCTCCTTTGTAGTTCTTATTTTATTTTAAAAAAGTATACATTTATACATCACAACAAAATTCTTCTAATAACAGCGAAATGGCTGGTAATTATACAACGATGAAACTGCAGCTCTATGTTCTAAACACACAGACAATAAATACAGTGCAAACTAGAATCATACCTTCTCATTACTTGAAGCACCAGCAGTACAAAGGATCGGTGTTACTTTTAACAAATCGACCAACGCTACGAGCTGCTAATTTACATATAAACCGCTTACAATAAACTTAGCCTCAAGTATTTTGAGTTAATACATAAGTATTAGTTTTAAAACTTTTCGGCGGAATAATGGAGTTTCATAATTTATTTATTTATTAGGCAAAACTTCTCAAGGCATTCCTTGAGGGTAACTCCGATGTAATTTGGACGGAAGTAACGTTCAGTGAAGTTTAAAGTTTACGCAGTTTCCCTGTTTATAAAGGCAGTGACTGACTATATTACATAAGGATACTTTATATTATATAAACACTTATTACAATCAGTTTTCACGTGTGGCCGCGGAAGGAAAAGAGGAGATCTTCCGCCGGGCAAGGTGTTCTGCCCGGGGAGCGGCCAACACTCTGTGTGATAGTTCGGAGATGTTCTATATATACTGTTTATGATTCGGAATTTTTATAACGTGATTTAGGCTTCGGTGTGTTTCGCTTGTGGCGCGACGACAGCGCCGCCACATCACTCCCTTGCTCAGACCAGACGTCAATAGTGCAGCCTCGTTGTCGATGAATATGCAAGTGTCAGGAGATTGCCTTACAGTCTGTGGTGAGTCGAGAAGAAGGCAAGTAATCTGCGAGAGTGCCGTGAAGCAGAGGCGAGCAGTAAGGCTCAGAGCCGTTCCGAACACTGTATTGAGCAGAGAGTAGCTTGAAGGAACAGGGAGCATTATTATTCCAGTGCTGCGATGAACCTTGTGAAGCTAGATGGCTTGCAGGATATGAAGACTGCAGATGATATCTGCTCGGGAGCGAATGGGTGGGGTATTTTATGACGATGATGAAGCTTGAAATTTCCGAAGGTTGTAGGTTGCATGTTCAGATCAAGTCGGGGTCACCACTGTGGCCGCGGAAGGAAAAGGGGAGATCTCCCGCCGGGCAAGGTGTTCTGCCCGGGGAGCGGCCAACACTCCGTGTGATAGTTCGGAGATGTTCTATATATACTGTTTTTGATTTGGAATTTTGATAGCGTGATTTAGGCTTCGGTGTGTTTAGCTTGTAGCGCGACGACAGCCTGCCACACACACATAAAACCCCCATTACAGCCTATCAAAAGTCCACTGCTGAACACAGGCCTTCCCCATAGATCGCATCATTGAGAGGATGTTTGCGACAGTTGGCACGCTTGGCCAGCGGGTGTGTCGAGTTTGCAATAAACGCAGTGCAGAGTGAGAATGACAGTTTACTAAACATCGAAAAAAGTGACGTGATAATGGTTTGCATTAATCAATTAAGCGTTAGTCATTACAAACCATTGTTTATATCATTAATAATACACATAAGGACGTTCAAATGGAGTTATATATGCAACAAATTAGTAACTTAACAATGAATATGTGTCCTTTGTTGCTAAGGTATTATACGGGTGAATAAGTGAGACCAATCATAGATGTGGTAAGGCCTTAAGTAAAGTACAAAGATAAGGAAAAGCATGTCGATTTATATGTTATTAAAATGGTAAAAGTATATTGTTATACAATGGTTGGCAGAACTCAATATACAGTTACCCCCTTCTGGAAGCTTAAACTGTTTATTGAAATTTGTTTTTAACTTGAAGGATTTCAGTTTCAGATATTGTAAGGTATTCGCGGACGGCCTGGGACGGTCCACCGGACCACCGGTGAGCAACCGCGTGCTGTAGGGAGCGCAGCCCGTGTTCGCTGGCTTATGCGGCGCGTGCACCCGTGGTGCGCGCACTCAAGCAGCTGATGGCGGACGGTATCCTCACGTCCTTCGATCGCTCCGACTGGGCCCAGACGCCCATTGTGCCCGTAGTGAAAAAAGACGGTAACATTAGGATTTGCGCCGATTATAAGTTAACTTTAAATAAAGTTATAGAACGCGACCGTCATCCTTTGCCTATAGTAGAAGACTTACTGGTACGTCGAAAAGGAGGGTAGCGGTTTAGTAAAATTGACCTTTCACAGGCTAACGCACAATTTGTACTTGACAAATCCGCCAAATATAATAATAATAATGTCCTCCAGACCGAATGTCGGCCACGGCGGCCAACCTCAACGGAGACTAGCCATCGGCGCAGGACAGGATTACAGTGCCCAAGCGTATGCGCAAGCACAGGTGCACTCTCTATTCCCTCACTCTCATAATCCGATGGGATGGTAAACCGACACGACCGAAGAGAGATCAGGCACAGTGTAATGTTGTGACACGAGAGAGAAATGAAAGCCAAGACTGCTGAGTAAATACTGAATATATTTGCAATAATCAATCCTTAAATAGTTACAACTAGGTTACATTGTGTATACGTTTATATGTAATATGCTTATATCTATTCCTTACATCTCATCTCCACCGCAATAAAAAAAATTAAAATAAATGTACTAACAATTTATTTTATTTTCGCTTATATAATAAGGTATGTTAATACAATGAGTAAATCCTAATTATTAAATTATATTTTATAAACATTTTTATAGATAAATAGATTATATTGTTCTACCATATTGTATAATTCTTATTATCTTTAATGATCTCATATCTTAATATCATAATAAACACCTCCCCCGATTATAAAAAAAAGGATAGTTATCTATTTACTTTTTTTTTACATTTTAGTTTTCTTGAATCTTATAACGTAATAATTATTTTAATTTTAAATAATTTTAATATTGATTTTAATTATTTTAATACTGAAGAATAAAATAAAATACAATGTTACATAGGCTTTAAATGTATACAATTTCTAATTGGAATAATATAAAGTATTTAAATAAAATATAAAAATAACTTCATTTACAAAATTATAATCTCATGATCATGATCAGATTATACCATGGTTATACATAATTATGTTACTAAGTCAATCCGTGATACGCATGCGATTTTATTTCGTTAACACTTTTATTTCGTACGACATTAAGCCTGTCGTATTTTTGATATTAATCAACGTCACAACTGCACGTTAACATGAACATATCACCTATCATACCATATTATTGTTATACTTATTAATATTTTTTTTACATTTATTTTCACTCGGGATTTATTACATAAACTATAGTTTCTCTTTTAATATATACAATATGTTTTAGTTAGAAGTTATGATTTAAAAGTTCAAACAATATAAAACTGAAAATAAACTATTACATTTCATATTAAGCCGCACCTGCTCTACCTTTATATATATTTATTCACATTTGTATTTATAATTGTATATACTTTATATTTAATTTATTTATACCATTATATTTGTTTAACTATTGCTTTCATGATCCACACAAATAGGTTAGACATTAATATTCCATTATATTTTCAGATAACGACTTATAAATAATTTCAACTTAATTATATGTAAAATACAGAATATTTAATATTTAACTTTAAAAACATAATAGCAAAAAAACCAATATCAAATTGTTAATTAAAGTTTGAAATAGAATTAAAATCACATAGATGCGAAGTTATCTCATAATTTGTTCTTTTCGGCTCAAATTTTCTATCTTCTTATCGGCTAAGGCTTGCTGGACTTAAGTTTCTTCTATTTTTCTTAAATTTGTGGTCTCACCATCCAATTCGTTTAATCTTCATGTAATATTTGAAGCTGCCATAATATTTGTTTCTGAAGTTGATCTTTCCCGTTTTTTCCGTAACATTTTTCTTCTTTTTCTAATAGATTTTATTAGCATATCTCCTTAAAGAAATAATAACTTTGTCGCCTCTTCTTATGTCTCCATTTCGGCTTACTTGTCACATCCGGTAGTGTCAATTCAATAGTTGAAAATTGTTCCTTTCGTTTTATATTAATTTTTCCATTTTTCTTTAACTATTTATGCAGGCCGCGGCGGTGCGCGTGCATTGTCGCCGCGCACCGCCTGGCAGGGTCGCCATGTAATGTTGTGACACGAGAGAGAAATGAAAGCCAGTTAAAAAGAAATAGTTACAACTAGGTTACATTGTGTATATGTTTATATGTAATATGCTTATATCTATTCCGTACATCTCAACAGGACCAACGGCTTTACGTGCTTTCCGAGGCACGGGGGTGAGACACCGCCAACTTCCTGACTCCAGGTAACTACTGAGAATTTCATGACGGAAAAACTCAATAATTAATTTTTTGGCCCAACCCGGGATTCGAACCCAGGACCTCATGATCAGCTGTCGCACTACCACAACCACTAGACCAACGAGGCAGTCAAATATACGGTGATCAACACACACAAGGGTTTGTTTAGACATAACCGCTTAGTGTACGGCTTATCATCAAATCATGAATTTTTTTTAAAACATTTAGAGCAACTATTTAATCTACCGTATGTAGGCGTATTTTTAAACAATATAATTTTTACAGGACGCAACACAGAGGAGCATATTACTAATTTGCATAAAGTATTTGACCGTTTGCAGTCGTACGGACTTCGAGTTAAAAAGGAAAAGTGTGCATTTTTCGATGCAATTCAATTACTTAGGTTATGTTATTAGTAAGGATGGCTTTCACACTTTTCTGGATTAAATTAAGGCAATAGTAGACACTCCCGCTCTTACGAACGTGCCTAAGTTAAGGTTACGAGTCGACATATACTTTTCAACATGAAAATTAACTACAAACCTACCGAGGTATGTACCTAATTTATTTTCATGTTGAAAAGCACTTCATTATTATTTTATTTAGACACTATATATTAATATTTTTTTATAATTTTTTATCTCCAGCATCAAAAGACAGCCTAGGCGCACTCAAGTATTTTTTTACCAGTATTTTTTATAACGTTACCCCCACACTAGAATTTTCTCCTGTATCGTGGAGGCAGTTTACGAACATATATTGCACAAAAACTAACATCCAGACCCGAAACAATTATTTGTAGGCCATACCAATACTTGTTCCGTGCGGAATTCGAACCCGCGGCCCCCAGCACAGCCACTCTTTGCCAAGCCAGTGCGCCAAGGAGCCGTCACTTCGTCAAAGTATATCTTTTACATACTAGTTCCCTCATATTTAACGTGACCATACGTCCCACTTAAGGCGGAACGGTCCCGATTTAAAGGTTTGTGTCTCGCTGTCCCCAAAATACATAAAAATGTCCCGCTTTTACAAACAAAAGCGTAGCATGCAAACTCTGTCACGCATGCCATCGTTACTTAAAGGTACGAACTTAAAGGTGCAAAATGACAATTTTTAATTAATCTACAATAAATTATCAAATAACAGTAGTTATTTCTAATTAGTATTTATTTGCTGTTCAGAAAAAATTAAAAGCCAGCGGCCAGATTTTATCCCATCTACGTGTAACTGGACTATATTATTCAATTGTATGCGCAAGTACAGATCTACCCTACTCCCACACTCTTATAGTCCGACGGAACGGTAATCCGACACGACGGGAGAGAGATCAGGCGCAGAACCAACGGCTTTACGTGCTTCCGGAGACACGGTGGTGAATCCCCGCCAACTTCAATAAGTTCGAAATCAATATTCCTGGCTGCTACTGAGAATTTTGCGACAGAAAAGCTCAGTAAATGATTCTTGGCCCGACTCGGGCTTTGAATCGGGGCCCACTTGATCAGCAATTGCGTTTACGACCATGAGACCAAGAAGGCAGTCAAAAGTGTTTAAAACTATAATATTTTAAAGGCGTCCTGCTCTGAGGGAAAAACAAGTGGTCACTTTACTCAAACCTATAACAAATTTTTATTTATCAGTTTGCATTATAAACATACTTAGTACCTATATTTACTTGTTAATTACTTGCTACTAGCTCATTGTTGAGTGAATACTTGGACTAAGGAAGGCATCCAAACCAATTGAACCAGTTGGAAGTGTGAATGGGAAACCAGTTTGCATGCCTAATTTTTAACTGCCTCTCAATGACATACCACGGTTACCAATATTTTTTTAGAGTATTGTTACGTTTATACGACGACAGCGGGCGTGATAAAGTTGTACACGGGTGCTCTCTACGACGCACTGCGGGCGACTGGCGGGACTGTTTACTGTTTGATCGGCCCATGCGCTATTTAATCGCACAATATTTATTTGATATTTCTTTTTAAAATGATATATACTGTTTTATTGAAAAATAAACCCATAATTCAGTCACGTGTTTACTAGTGAACACATAGCCTGAATTTAATTGAAATTGATTCCATTACATTCAGATGAAACTGTTTTTTCACTTAGTGGATGTACCTAAAATTGTAGATTTTGAGAAAAGTTTGCGATCTTTTTCTGTCGAGCCAAAATATGTCAATCGTGTTTTGGCCACCATAGTTAACTAATAAAAATATTTAACTTTCACAAATTAAAAAAAAATTTAAAAACATGTAATTCGTAGTTTTTAGTAACAAAAAATTAATTTTTATGCGCACCTTTTTACGTGGTAGAGTCATGCTGCAGTTATATTAGTAGTATAGTTGTAGCACGAATGAGTCGGCTCAACCGGGGTAGGAGCACGCTCTCACAGAATACCAGCGTCAAATAGTAGCTTAATGCTGTTGTGTTTCGTATGGTGAGTGTAGAGAATCGGAGTCCTCACGCATGACCACGCATCTGCATTTTGAAACGTAATCGAGGATAGATTTAGATGTTTATGGGCCGCAGCAACCACTTACCATCAGGTGGACTGTGTGCTCGTTTGTGACATGTGGTAGTGGATAATCTTACTCCGCCACTACACGGGATTTTTTTTGTAATAGAATAAATTAACAAACAAACTTGAAAATTCATGTAATAAAACCTATAAGGTAATTCTCATGGGCCCACCATGCACCCATGGTCGCAAGTGACGGAGATGATTGACGTCCCGATATCAAAGATAGTCCTAAGTACCTTCAGCTTTTTAATTATTAAATTTGGCCCGAACAGAATGAACTTACTTATCTCTTACACTGATGTGATGTCACTCGTGAGAAATAAAATAGATTCCTCATTAATAAAACGGTTTCTGGGTCTAAACTCATTCAAAACATAATGTTAGCATTAAGTTGCTATTTGAAGCAGGTATTATTTGAATGCAGCTTCCTTCGCTGGTCAAGTCGACCCGTTCATGCTACAATCACGATCCGTCTGTGAACATGATGGCAATCTATGGGGCCATACAAATTATCTATTTTCTGTAATGTTAGTGCTGTTAGTCTATGCGACTATTTCAGCTTCATCTGACACAGAGCTTTCAGGCCGTGAGCTGAATGTACAGTATTGGACTAGAATGGGCTAATAAAGACGAAGAATAAAGATTTTAGTTTTATGTGACCTGGGATGATTTTACTAAAAACAAATAAATAACTTAAATTCAAACAAACTAAATAAACTAGCTGCTTATAAAATTTAGTATGACGAAAAACCTTAATGTTTTGGTGATAGGCCCCGGGCGAGGATGGAATTACAGCGGAGCTTCTGAAAGCGGGTGGAACACCGGTACTTGAAGTCATTCAGAAGCTTTTCAATTCCGTTCTCCATGGTGGCACTACTCCGGAGGCGTAGAGCAGAAGCGTGGTGGTCTTGTTCTTTAAGAAAGGCGTAAACGCTCTCTTGAAGAACTACAGACCGATTTCCATTCTGAGCCGCGTCTACATGCTATTTTCGAGAGTCATAACGAATCGTCTCGCACCTAGACTCGACGACTTCCAGCCTCCCGAACAAGCCGGTTTTCGAAAAGGCCTCAGTACCATAGACCACAAACATACCCTGCGGCAGATTGTACAGAAGACCGAAGAGTACAATCTGCCACTTTGCCTGGCATATGTGGACTATGAGGAAGCCTTTGATTCCGTCGAAATTTGGGCGTTGCTACAGTCCCTTCAGCGGTGCCAAGTTGACTGTCGGTATATCGAAGTGCTGAAGTGTTTGTATAGTAGGGCTACGATGGCTATTCGAGTACAGAACTAGAGTTCGAAACCTATCCAACTGCAGAGAGGTGTAAGACAGGGTGATGTTATATCCTCGAAACTCTTCACCACTGCGTTGGAAGACGTTTTCAAGCTGCTGGACTGGAAAGGATACGGTATTAACATCAATGGCGAGTACATCACTCACCTTCGATTTGCCGACGATATAGTCCTTATGGCAGAATCGCTGGAGGACCATAGCACTATGCTCAATGACCTCAATGGTGTCTCCCAACGGACATGTCTTAAGATGAATATGGACAAAACAAAGATCATGTTTAATGTCCATGTCACACCTATGCCGGTAGTTGTTGGGAGCACTATGCTCGAAGTTGTTGACGAGTACGTTTACCTGGGACAAATAGTCCGGCTAGGTAAGTCCAACTTCGACCGAGAGGTCAATCGACGGATTCAACTCGGCTGGGCAGTGTTCGGGAAATTACGACACATCTTCTCGTCAGGTATACCTCAATCTCTGAAAACTAAAGTGTATAACCAGTCCGTGTTGCCAGTGATGACTTACGGATCTGAGACGTGGTCCTTCACTGCTGGCCGTATGAGGACGCTCAGGGTCGCTCAGCGAGCTATGGAGAGGGCTATGCTCAGAGTTTTTCTGTGTGATAGACTCAGAAATGAGGATATCCGCAATAAAATCATAGTGACTGACAAAGCCCAACGGATTAGTAAGCTGAAGTGGTAATGGGCCGGCCATATAGCTCGAAGAACCGATAACCGATGGGGAAGAAAGGTTCTCGAGTGGCAGCCTCGTATCGGTAGGCGTAGTGTAGTGCGACCCCCACTAGATGGAGTGACGACCTGGTAAGACATGCAGGAAGTCGATGGATGGAGGTGGCTCAGGACCGTGCTTTGTGGCGTTACTTCGGGGAGGCCTATGTTCAGCAGTGGACTTGTGAAGGGCTGTAATGATGATGATAGGTTATTCATGTCTATTACGCCAGACGTAATCGACGCCAACACCTCTCGACCTGTTTATTGTCTAGACCGGCGGCAAGGAGCAGAGTCAAAGATGTGAGATCTCCAACACTGCGATCGTCTATCCACCTGTCAAGTTTTAAGTCAATTTTTTCGTACAAGGGGAGAGACTCATGAACAGCAGTGACATTTACGGACTATAAAAGAAAAAATAGGTATACAGCATCTCCTTACCACCAGGTGGACGTTGCTCTCATTTTCGCTCCTACTTTCAATCATTTATAAATTACAAACTATCAAAATTAAACATGCATGCTTGTCATAGTTGTATTGTGTGTAGAAAACTTTTAAGAAATAAATATATTAACTTCGACCTTTCAATATATTTATGAAAATTGTATGTTTATCCACAAAAATAAAAATAGTTTTAATGAAGGTGTTGTCCATTCTGTAAACACCAGGAATAAACGCAACCTATATCAGTATATCGACTCCACAGAGTCAGTAATTAGTTATCAGCCAATTTATACGATATTTCAAAAAAAGTACTAGAAAATATACATAGTGTCATTACCAAGTTTAAATATTTATTTAAAAACAACCATATTAAAGGGGTTATTATAATGTAAATGCATAAGTGGTAAATACTTAACCTAAGGGAATGAGGTGGTCCCTTCTAAGCTGTTTCTGAAACATTTTTGTAAATAATTTGTTTAACTTGTGTTTTATAGTAAAAGTTTACTTTGAACAAGTAGTAATATTAAAATTTTTGTACAATTTACAATGTGTTCAATGTAGTCGAAGTCAATTAAATTAGCATTATTAATGATAACTCAAAAACTGACTGACTGACTCTCGAATGACTGACAAACTGACTGAATGACTGACTGCCCAAATCTTGACCAAACTTATATGAGACTATATGAGAAGAACTAGCTTTCAAATATAAAAAGAACCATCTAAATCGGTTCCGTCACCTAGAAAAAAGTTCTGAAGTAAAAAATTAAGTCGAATTGAGAACCTCCTCCTTTTCGGTTGATAAATAAGTCAAAACCTACTCTTTGTAGAATCATCCAGTATAAAGACGAAATTCAGTTTCAATGTTCTGAAGAACAAGAAAAACTAAAACGTGTACGTTTATCAGGATATCCTGAACTTGAAGAGTGTTCGTTAACATGCTTATAGAAACTTTGTAACAAAAACTTTCCGATGTGTTTTATAAAAAACGTGCTGAAAAATTTTTGTTAAATGACTATTTTGATTATCAATAAAGATTACAACTCATGTATAATGTCTAAATTATTAATCGCATCTCTAATAACTGGTATAACTTCTATTCTCACCTCTATTAATGGAACTCTCTGGAAATGAGACAGATTTTTATTTATATACCTGGGTATCTGATACAGTGGGTAAGTTGAATACCTCTTTGAATGAGACAAATTTGCAGGTTCCTTAAGGTTCCAGTTATCCATGTTTCACTGTAATAGGAACCAGCACAAATTAATTATACAATTTACTCCACTACAAAAAATCAGTAATACCTTCAAGGGACGATGTATACGCTTCTAAAACAAAGTCCCAGAAAATATGCATGACTTATTTATCAAAAAGCTCACTATTTTTAGTAAGCAAAATTGTTTTATCGAGGGTTATTATACCGTAAAGAGTACATAGTTTATAAAATAATTCCTGATAATAAGGTGACATATTGTTTCTAAATGTTTTCATACTAATTGTATAAAATATTATGTTATTATTAAATACTTACTTACTTACTTACTTATCTTCACGCACAATCCCTAACAGGGTAGCCAGAGAGAACAGATCGCCAAGTGTCACGATCCTTACATAACTCTTTCGCTTCTTTCAGGTTCATTAACTTCTTCATACATGCACGTCTAGGTATCCGAGTACTCTTGACCCTCCCCTCTTCGAGCAATTTGCTCACATGGTCTTCGAAAGTTAGTCTCGGTCTACCTCGACACCTTTTAATATTTACTTTCGCTCTATATATTTTCTTCACCATTCGGTCTTCACTCATTCGTTCAACGTGCCCAAACCATTGGAGTACGCCCCTATCAATTTTTGTGATAAGGTCATCTTTCAATCCTGCCATATTGCGAATCTCTTCGCTTCGCTTTCGGTCGGCTATGGTAACGCCACACATTTTACGAAGAGATCGCATCTCCACTTCATTCAACTTGCTTTTATGCTTCTTCTGGCATACCCAGGTTTCGCTGCCATATAACAAAGTCGGTACCAACACTGCGTTATGTATTGCAAGGCGTGCACTCTTCACCACGCCTTGCCTTTTTACTAATGCATTCAGGGCACCATTGCCTTTGTTTCCGGCAGCGACACGCCTATCCACATCTAAATCACATCTTCCATCCCGGCTGAAAGCATTTCCCAAGTATACAATTTCATTTACCTGTTCTAGACATTCCTGATTTACCCATATTTCACATTTCGTTCTCTCTTCGTCCTTTTCAAATACCAGAACCTTAGTTTTATTAGCATTCAAACGGAGACCTTTAATTTCACATTCCTCTTTCATACACGTGACTAATGCCTGCAGTCCTGATGGTGCAATAAGCACTGCATCATCAGCATACAGCAGACAATTAACTTTTATGTCACCCAATTTCACACCCAAACAGCTATTTTTCAGCTTCTGTAAACAGCTGTCGAGATACAGTATGAACAGCCAGGAAGACATGACACAACCCTGTTTTACGCTCGCTTGGACGCTAAACATGGATGACAGGTCATGCCCTACCCGCACACAGGCTTTACAGTCATAGTAAAGTGACTGCACAGCCCTTAACAATCGACCATCCACACCATATCCCGGCAACAGTTCCCACATTTTCTTCCTTATTACCTTATCAAATGCTTTCTCCAGATCCACAAAAGCACAGAAAATCCTCTGCTTAACACTCAGAAGCTTCTCCGTGATCATGCGGAGAGAAAACATTTGATCCGTGCATCCTATTCCAGGTCTAAATCCGCATTGTGCCTCCCATAAGAATCTTTCCGATTTCTCTTGCATCCTACGTGTCAAAACCTTCGAGTAAACTTTACTTGCTAAACTGGTCAAGCTAATCGCCCGATAGCACCCGCAGTCAAAATGTGAACCTTTACCTTTATATAAAGGCACAATGACCGCGGATCGCCAATCATCCGGGACATTTCCCGTCCGCCAGCACAAATTGCACAGCTGCTGCAGAAAGCTGTCCCAGACGCGAGGCCCACCGTATTTGACCATTTCAGCAGTAACTCTGTCTAGTCCCGCAGCCTTACCACATTTCAAACTTCGAATCGCACGTTCAATCTCTTTCATGCTGATGACCTCAGTGTCATCGAGGTCCGTGTCTGACGTGCCAGTCACGGCGTCACCCCCGGATCCTTCACTAAGATCATGACACGCATACATTTTTCTATAATATTCGCTCCATCGCTGCATGACGTCCGATTATTCTGAGAGGACGTCATTGGTTCTCGAAAGCACTTTGTTCATTCTTAAGGCTGTCGCACCACTCCGGGACCTTCCAACCTCTTTCCAGAAGAGTTTGGAGTTTTCCCTAAAGTTATGCGACAACCTCCGGTCCGCTTCTATTCTACACCTTTCACGTACTTCCTCAATCAATGCTTTCGCATCAACTTTCTGCAGCTTATATCTTTCTTTCATCTTCTCTCTCATATGCTCATCGTTACTAGAGGCCAAGTAGTCTAACCATGCTTTTTTCTTCTTTTTTACAGCTTCTCTCACTTCATCATTCCACCATGCATCTCTTCTTTTACTACTACCTATCCCTTAGGTTCTGCCATGTTCTCTCCACACATTCTTTCCTGCCATCGATGGTGTCAAGCTTTTCGGCTACCCTCGTGTGATATTTGTCCCTAGTATCCGCTTCCTGAAGCTTCCAGCTTCGGATGCGACACTTATTACGATTATTATAAATGATTATTTTATTTTGCTATTTCTTCCCAGAACAGAGATATTTCTGAATCAGCGATAAAGCTTAAGGGGATAGAGTAAGTCAGCTCAAATTCTAATTTCGTCCCCACTTGCCCGCGCGTCGTATGCTATGTACGGACATGTTTGTAATTACTAATACTGTAAGTAGAAAGGTCGTTGGACACTTTTTTCATTAGGTTTATCATATTTATGCCTGTTTCTTAACGCCATGCCAGTCGCTTCTTATTTTTATTACGGTTATTTCCCATTTTAATTTTACATCGTCCTATTGCGTAATGTATATTCTGAGCGTAAGCGACACAACCTCCCCGTTCAAAGGCCGCAGCGAAGTGACCGTGCGGCAGGAATCACGCTTCAAAAAGCCGATAGTTTAGGTAATTCCTTTTTACAGTGAAAACAATGGTATTTTAAAAAAAGTAAATAACATAAGCACTGCTTTATAGTTAGTTCAGTTAGTATGCAAAGTTTCATGATCTTATTCAAAGTATTTTATGAATAACAGCGCAGCGGTTTATTGTTTATTTTAGAGGTAACTTTGACTCGTGTTTTTGTCTAACATAATCCTTAACATTAATCCTCAACTTTACCATATATTTATTTCAAAATCAATGCTGCAATATTTTCGGCATAACGAAGGATCTTGCTAAGCCATTTGAGATTATATTTCCCCTTAAACGACTTTCAACAAGTATTCTTGTAATCTATATATTCGTTGAATAAAAATGGTTGTATTGTATTCTATAACGGTGCGAATGCTTTTGTTAGTAAATCTATTTATATTTGCGCATAAATGCGCACCGACATGACGTCTTCTCTAATAGCATTCATTACTCTGTGTGATTACATTATTTTAAATAGCTAGTTATTTATGAAATGTGACGACTAAAATACAGTAAGCATAATGTTACGCCATGGAAAATATCATATTGATATTTTTTGTGCTTATTTTATTTTTTAATTATTTCCATTAATATAACTTCTTTTTATTGTACTGGTTTATTAGATGCACAATCAATATCTGATCTTAAAAATACAGGGGGTTGAAAACCGCTGTTTATTTTATATTTTTAGTTTTTATTAGGAAGACGCTGGTGCCCATCATCTGTTTTGTCACCCTCTGTCGCCTCTTATTATACCTATATGGGGTAGGGGACGTGACAATATTCTTCAGCCACCATTACGCGATTTTTTATTTGAATGAAATTTTGTATTAGAATATTGTTACCCAGCTACTAAAGCTTTATGCAATTCGCATAACTTTCTTGTTTCTCTATACTCACGATACGAAACACAGCAGCATTGAGCTACTATTTTATGCTGGTATTCTCTGGAGCGTGTTTCTTTCCCGGTCGAGCCAACCCATTCGTGCTACAACTATACTATTAATGTAACAGCAGCATGGTTCTACCGCGTATAATCATACTGTGGCGGCTTGGGATTATTTTTAAATTATATAGTGGACTGTATTGATATTCAATATCCCCTGAAACGTTCAGTTACCGCAGTCACAAAATTACACCAAGAAAACAATAAAACTACTCACGGTCTTACTAGCCAGCTTCCCAAGATCGGCAAACGTTGACAGCTCCTGGTGGCTTCTTCTACACGGTAGAATACACTAGTAATTAGATTGTACACGGTACACTCTACAGTAGTCCTTAGTTTTAGTTTTGAAGAGATATTCACTCCACGATAACACAAAGAGATGTAGTGTTCTTACGCTTCCTACCCTCTCTTTTTATTCCTTTTTTGTCCGCACAGATTATAGCAGCGCGTTATGCGTCACAATGTTGCCACAGGTTATCATCGGCCCTCAGATCGTTGTAGATCATTGTGTCTTGGTATAAAATTTGCGAGTTGCGGTTTTTTACTGAACACATATCTTATATTACTAAAGAGTACACGATTGAATAAATAACCCGTGGGAATCGGGTGATCGGTAACATGTTGTGTCTAAAAGCTTTCAATACTAATTGTATAAAAAACTAATATATTATTTATTTATTTTTTGCTGGTTCCTCTCAAGTCAAGGTCTTTTTTTAATCAATGACAAAGCTTAAGTAATTTCCAACAAGCATTCTTGTAGGTTGTAGGTTACAAGAATACTTGTTGGAAATCATTTTAGCTTATATAATAAAAATAGTTCTTTCCATTCTCTTCCATAATGATGCGAATGCATTCGTAAGTAAATCTATTTATATTTGCGTTCAAAAGTTTTTAGGTCATGCTAGCTTGTTGACCGAGCTGTCGGCCCATCTTAGTGAAAGACGCACCGACATGGCGTCTCTAATAGCATTCATTACTCTGTGTGGCTGCGTTGTTTTAAATAGCTAGTCATTTGTGAAAGATGGAGATATTCAACTAAAAAATGTAGCAAGCGTAATATTACGCCGTGGAAAATATTATATTGATATTTTTTTGGTGTTTATTTTGTTTTTTTAAATATTTTAATTAATGTTAATGTTAACGTTCGAGGTTCATTATCGCCTCTTCAGTTTCTTTAAATGCACAATTAGTTAATTAATATCTAATAAAGTTTTTTTTATTTTCTTTCAAAAAACACTTAGTGCCATGCTGCAGCAATTTTATGTATGGTTGGAGCACGAATGGGTCGACTCGACCAGAGAAGTATCACGCTCTCCTCATAGCTGCCGTGTTTCAAAGGTAATTTTTACAGTAAATAAGGAATTTCATCTTAATATAGTCTTAATATGTCTGGATGACAATATTACGAGTATATTGTATACTTGACTGCCTCGTTACTCTAGTGGTTGTGGTAGTGCGACTGCTCATCGTGAGGGCGAAAATAACAATTATTGAGTTTTTCTGTCAAGAAATTCTCAGTAGTTGCCTGGAGTCAGGAGGTTGGCTATTTCTAACCCACGTGCCTCGGAAAGCACGTAAAGCCATTGGTTTTGCATCTGTTTCTGGTAGTGTCGATTTACCGTCCCATCGGATTATGAGAGTGAGGGAGAGTACACCTGTGCTTGCGCATACACTTGGGCACTATAATTCTGTCCTGCGCCGATGGCTAACCGCCGTTAAGACAGACTGCCGTGACCGAAAACCGGTCTGGAGGTCATTATAGTAGCAAAAAAGGATCCAGCTAATAGAAAGTTGATCGATTACTCGTATGTAAAAAAGCGATGTGCGAAAGTGACGCAAATATCCATCCCTAACGGCCCAACTAACCATTTGCAATTCCTGCTCTTTCATGTCGAGCCTAAATGGAATATTGGATGATATCTTATACATAATGTATATGTCAACGGAAATACAGCGTACGGTTTACAAGATAATATAAATACTTATAAATATTTTTTCCTTAAGTATTTCTGTGTATTCACAAAATGAAAATGTAGTACACTTAGTACCCGTATCTTCATCATTATCATCTTTACAGCCTATCTTAGGCACTGCTGAACACAGGCCTCCCCCATAGAATGTCTCATAGGAGGGATATTTGCCATAGTTGCTACGCTTGGAGGGTGGGTTGGCAAGTAAGCAAGTTGGCAAGTGTTTATCTTCTGTTGGAATTCTCTCTGTCTCCACTAAGGCACACAACACCTGTGGAATGATATGGGGTAGTAGCTTCATTTACTATTTATTCATATTTTAAATCAAAACTGAGCATAATATTTATGCATTTCCAATTATAAAACCTACATAAATCATCAATTTTTTTCCGATTTAAAAATGGAGGATATACTTATTTTAACTGAATTTTTGTATGTATGTTATATATGTATGATATATATATATATATATATATATATATGTGTGTGTTATATATATATGTATGTCCACATACATCGTTGCCAAATGAAAGCAGATTTTAATGATTTTAAAGTAGAATATATCCCGAAGGTAATATCATTTTGATTTGAAAAAAAAAACATCACCAAATGTAATGAAAAAAGTAATATTTTTAATGTGGTTGTTAACGGTATTATTAACGAAGTTCGATTTATTAAAGATGTTCTATTGTTACCGTAAGAAACTACGTGATATAGCTAGGTCTGAAAGGGTTATAGAATTACATAAAAAATACAGGCTTCGAAAAACTAAAAAGGACAATATTTTGCAGATAATTTAGTAGTTAGTGTTAAAACACATCGAAGAATCAAAGCCCCGACTTTAGAAGCTTACGTGCAAATTATTTTATTCTCGTTAGCTTTTCAACTTACCGTGTAGTGGCGGTGTATGAATGTCCACTACTCCATATCATCATGTGGTATTCACAAGACGCGATAGAAGGAAACAAATAAAAGAAGACGGGGAGGAAAAAGGAGATGAGCAGCAGCATTTTCCTAATAACGACTTAAAATAAAAATTTATTGTGGTTGCCAACCCGCTTGCCAAGTGTAGCGACTATGGAAAATATACCCCTGTGAGGAAGTTTATGGGGTGGTTATTTTTTAAAGTGGGTTTTAATAGGCTGTGACTTTGCAGAAGGGATGTTCAACATCTCTTTTTAAAACTTCAATTAATATTTTTTATGTGACACAAGAAAAACAACAGTAAGTTCGGCTTAACAAATTATCCAATAAGGTACACTTTCATCTGTTAATGTGTGGTGATGCGGTGCCGGATGATTATAGATAAGTGATTAACTATGATAGTGGGCTGTAGCCCATGTTCTCCTGGAACCAATTTCAAACAAAAGAGCAATCATTCCTGAGCATCAAAATCAAAATCCTCACAGACCGCTATTATTCCTAGTTTTCAATCAGCTGGAACCTATTGACAACTTCGTGGCGCAATGAGTGGCTGCGCTGGGGGTCGTGGGTTCGAATCTCGCACGGAACAAGTATTTGTTTGGCCTACAAATAGTTGTTCCGGGTCTGGATGTTAGTCCTTGTGCAATTTATGTTTGTAAACTGCCCCCACGATACAAGAGAAAATCCAAGTGTAGGGTAACGTTTTATAAAAAAAATATGAAAAAGAAAGATAATACATCAGAGGGTACGTTCCTTCTTCATGCTTGGTGGCAAAAATGAGTGGATAGAGGATGTCTGAACACCAACTCAGACGGTATCCCAAGTCCCTCTCCCGGTTAGTGCCAAGAGCCCTCGGAAGAATAGAAACCCTGCCAACTATTAGTTGTAACACCACACGTGTTTCGCCCCGTAATGAGGCGTAATCAAGTCAACTAAAGTGGCTAAAATTAATTTTTAACGGGTCTAACAGGTTTTCTTTACATGTTTTATAATTCACAGTAGTAATGATTTCACGAATATGACAAGACAGGTCTACGCTCTCACAGAAAACCAGCCTGAAATGGCAGTTTAAAGTTGCTGTGTTTGTTGGAGTGATTGTGAGAGTAGAAATCGGACACACCTTTTACTGGAAACTAGGCATTTCATCATAGTAGGGATAAATGGGATAAATCTGTAGGCCTCAGAATCCAATTACAGTCAGGTAGACAGTGCTCGTTTTTCAATCTTATTCCGTAAAAAAATAGTCATTACTCTGTGGATTTGTAACATAAACGTGTAATATGAGAGGTGACAGCTCTAATAGATTCAATTTGTTACGTGTCAGCGTCTAAAGAGAATCCATGATCTTATTTTGTCGGTTTGGATATAATGCGTCTGTATTTCTTTTATTTATTTCACATTTATACGTGTAACAGCTAAAATCATTTACAATAATAATATTTATGTTTTTAAACTATTAGGTAAATAAACTGTACAAATTATATGAAAATTAAAGTTAAGTTATTTTACTTTAAACTTAGACGATGTAGAAGGAGAGTCGACTTTTTCACATAATACATTTACAAAATTATAGGGAATAATGAAAAAAAATTGTTATAAAATAATGTCATCCAGACCGAATTTCGCTCACTCAAAGACTATCCACTGCGCAGGACAGCATTATAGTGCTCGAGTGTGTGCGTAAGCAATCTCTCCCATAGCATAGTATGGTGAGTGTTGAGATCCGGTGATCTTTTTTACTGGAAACGAGGCATTCCATCTTAGTCCTCAGGGGTGACTGCAACTGCGTTTTGAATCTTAATCGAGGATAAATGTAGATGTCTATAGGCCACAGCATCCGCTCACCATCAGGTGGACTGTGTGTTCGTTTGTCACCCTTATTTTATAAAAGAACTCCCTCTACATATAAACTTTAACTGTGCTAAATCTAACAGTCTTCCGGGCGTGTAATATGCTTAAAAATGGTACAAAGGTTTACCTTCACGCACGAGAAAGTAAGACTAGCCGAGGTGGACTCCGGATTCGCACGGCGACTTCTGGATCTTGACAATAGCGCCCAATTGTGAATCTAAACTATCCGGGGACCACCAAAACATCCACAAAAGATGACTTCAGTGACAAAAACGTACAGAATAATTATATAAATATGAAGGAGTTACTTAAAGAGGCAACTTAACTTCTAACTTGTACCCGACAAAATATACCAAAGGAACTGCAATAAAGTACAGTCTAGGTTGTATATTATCTAACCGTCTCTGTGAATTTGCAACGTTTCCAAAGTAACTTCAGTTTCAAGTAAATATGAACGACTATATTGTGTCGAGTGGAAATATGCAAGTGAGAGACGCTTGATAGAATGGAGTTATTACTTCGGAGAATTCAAAAGCGACGGTGAGATTTCATTCGGTAATTGAACATAATGCGCACTACCACAAAGCTCTATCAACGAATTGAATTTATAGACTTCAAATTAGGTCTTGAGGGCTTTATTTTTAATTACAAATTATTTGATATTATAATAACACTTTATGTACAATTTTTCTTGAATAAAACATTTAAACTTTTTTAATGACAAATTCTGTACGTTTTCTAGGATTTTTAGTAAAAGCGTGTTGAGTCTAGTAACTGGTATTAAGGCTTATGATTGTTCCTAGTGTTTAAATATAAATATCTTTATTCTTATATGTTACGGTGCCAACGTTAATATGCTTATTTCGTAAAATTTTTATCTATGGGACTCTTTAGAGTTTAAGTTATAAATCGCCCGTACGACTCTCTTTTGCCAAATGACTTATTGCTTTAATATCAGTTGCATTACTCCATAGCAAGATTCCATAAGACATAAACACTGTAAAAGTAACTAAATAAACTAATCAAGCTAGTCTTAACATTGGTGGGAATTTTAATCTATCTTCCAGCATATGCTGCAAAACCAAGTCTGCCTGTATATTTGATATATATTGGGGCCTCATTAAAGTTTCGCGTCAATAGTAATTAGCAGTTTTCAATTGCCATCATGTGGAATGAGAGCTCGTTTGGCAAACTTATGTAATTTTTCTTATATTTAATTGAAATAAATAGCTTTTTTCCTTCATGGGTTGTTCAAAGCTATCGGCTATTTAAAAATACACCGAGTACTGATGCCTACAGCTTGATGCTAATTTATTCGTATTCATTTTTAATGCTTAAAAAAAGAGAGAAAGGGGAATAAAAGTGAACGCAAGTAAGACGAAAGTGATGGTTTTTGAAAGAGAAGAAAGCAAAACGGTATGTGAAATAAGAATAGAAGGAGAGTTAATTGAGCAAGTGGATGAGTTTGTGTATTTGGGATGTGTTTTTACCAGGGATGGTAGATATGATAGGGATATAGAACGACGAGTAATGCAGGGAATAGAGTGAATGGGGCTCTACACTCTATTATGAAGAACCAGAATGTGTAAAAAGGCACGTATGGTAATTCATAATGCTGTGTTAGTCCCTACTTTAATGTATGGTAGTGAAAGCTGGGTGTGGCAGAAGAAGCACGAAAGTAGAATTGGTGGGGCCACGTGTCTAAGGCTGCCGAAGTCTAGTTCCCCGGTCGAACCTTAAACCTATTACGTGAGACATTAACTAAAGTGGACTGTATATGCGGCTGCTTCTACGCTTACGTAAAGGCGACTACTATAGCATGCGGTATAATGCACTCGCTCTTCCCTAAAACTAAACTATTATTGTGCCAAATCGCTGAAAAGGAATCCTGCCTGATTAGGAGAACAACAAAATTGGAGCGGGTTAAACTATATATCAGGCAGTAAATAAAGGAGTATTGACTCACCGGGGTTTCTTCTATCCTGTTGAGCACTATAGCTGCAACTTCTGGAACTTCTTCTGGAACACTCCGGAGAGAGGCGGTGCGCGACTATATCTCACACGAGGTGAGGCGGGTCTCCTGGAGCTCGACTGCTTCCAGGCTAAAGCGGTTTCTACTAGCGGTGTGGTTTCAGCGACGACTGCGGTGGAAAGAGGACGCGCAACGGTCGCGCGTGCCTTATATGTCCTCGGCCCCGATGATTACGTGACATTCTAGAATCATCTTCTTGCCCCTCCCACCCCACCACCCCGATGTGTCGATAGGAGGGTACGAATGATATCGTTTAGGAACAAGCGACTTGACACTCCTACCGTCAAATATAATAATCCAATGGTTTTTTCCGCGCAACCATCTCCCCCGCCCTTGAAGGATTTCCTTCAAAATTAACTAATACAACTAGAGCTAAGATCAACTAACAAAATAACTAACTAACGCTAAGATTACCTAAATTCAACTACAATTTAATCTAGAAAGCTAATTTAAATTATGGAAGAGGCAGGGGGCACAAACGGACAACCGGACGCAAGTAAGACCCAACCGTGGTCTTAACGCGAGCTATCCTAACTACTCCGTCGGAACCGGGAAAGACCTCTTCGACAATTCCTAACGGCCAGTGGAGAGGCGGCGTATTCTCTTTGGTGAGCACAACTACAGTTCCTACAGCTAAAGGCTCAGTTGCTGTGTTCCATTTTTGCCGAGACTGCAAAGTATGCAAGTATTCCATCCTCCATCGTTTCCAAAACGATTGCACTAACCGATCTAATAATTTGTGGCGTGCGGAAATGCTAAGTCTGTTCTCATCCATATCTGCGGCTGGCAAATACTTTAAAGGCGTTAAATTCAAAAAATGTGCTGGAGTTAGAGTCAGCGGTTCCGAGGGGTCACTAGACAACGTACGACAAAGTGGGCGACTATTCATTACGCATTCAATTTGAGCGAGCACCGTACTTAGCTCTTCGAAGGACAAAATCTGATCTCCTATTACTCGGTATAAATGACTAGACTCTTGATATTAGTCTCCCAATTGCCCCCAAAATGACTCGCGGCTGGGACGTTCAGAGACCACTCAATGCGGTTCTCGGCTAGAATGTGAGCGAACTCCGAATTATAATACTTGCTAGCTAAGAGCTCATGTAGTTCCGATAGAATACGTTTTGCACCGACGTAGTTCGTACCGTTATCCGAATACAATTTACTTACAGGGCCACGGCGGGAAAGAAATCTTTTAAATGCACCCATAAAGCCTGCTGTGCTTAGATCACCAACGAGTTCTATATGCACCGCTCGAGTAGTTAGACACACGAAAATGCAGACGTAAGCCTTTGTGGATCTTATACCACGCCCGCGAGTGAGCGTGACCTTAAACGGACCAGCGAAATCAGACCCGGTGTGTGTGAAGGGCTTTACTGATTGTATTACTCTACAAGATCTAAGTTCCGCCATTTCCGGAAATGACGGCTTGGGGCGTGCCCGAAAGCAAGCTATACATCTGTGCACCCGATTGCGTATTAAACTACGTGCAGAAAGAATCCAATAATTCTGACGCAAAATCGACATCAACAAGTCGGGGCCAGCGTGCGAGTTCAATTTATGATGGTAGTCGACTAATAAGTTCATGATATGGTCTTTACGCGGTAAAACAATAGGGTGCCGTTGGTCGAAACTCAATTGCGAGTTGGACAAGCGTCCACCTACCCTTACAATCCCATCCTGTAAAAATGGCTTAAGGCGTTGAAAGGCACGACTACAAGCTCTATTCGATTGTAATCTTCTAATTTCTTCAGAGAAGTGCGCACGTTGAAGTTCACGCAATACTAGCGACTCGGCATAGTTGTAATCGGATGCTAAGACATACGAACGTCGCGGTAACAGCTTCGCGAATCGACAAACGTAAATTACGCTACGCAATAATTTCGACCAAGAGGACAAGCGATTCGCCAAAGCAATGATTGGAGAAACCTCGCTCGAAACGTTCGCCACTAGAGCGTGTCTCTTTTCTTCCGACGGTTGTGACACTGACGAAGGTTCGAAATCGGTTATTGGCCATTGCGAGGGATCCAAGTGAACCCAAGCAGGTCCGTGGAACCAAAGCGGGTGGTCCATTATTTGCATCGGGGTGAGTCCACGGGATAGACAATCGGCGGGGTTTTCCGTACCGGACACGTGATAAAAGTTCCGCGTTTCTAACTCGTCTTGTATCTTGGCCACTCAGTTCGCAACAAACGTATCCCAACGGTGGGGTGAAGAATGAACCCAGCATAAGGCGATGGTGGAGTCGGAAAAGGCCAATATCCTTTCTATGTGAACTCTATCCCTACATGCGCTGATAACTGCGGTAATAAGCTTGGTGAGTACTAATATTGCGCAAAGCTCTAAGCGCGCCAGAGAGACAACCTTACGGGGGGAGACTCTCGACTTAGAACTAATGAGGCTAATCGAATTTCTACCATTATTCTGGACGTGGAAATATACAACGCCCCCGTAAGCCTTCTCGCTGGCGTCTGCAAACCCAACGACTGTTATGGCGCTACTTCTATCTACGTTGATATGACGCGGTATTTTAATTTCTCTTAATAAAGGAAGTTCCTCTCTAAAGCGCTGCCACAACCGAACAATGCTGTCAGGCGGCGAGTCATCCCAGTCGCATTCCAATAACCAAAGTTGTTTAATTAAAAGCTTAGCGTATAATACCACCGGAGCTACGAAACCCATGAGGTCCCATAATCCAGCAACGCATGACAGTATTGTGCGCTTTGTGCATTTCTCTACGGGCAGATTTACCTTAAGGCTAAACACGTCGGACTCTGGTGACCAACACAGACCGAGCATCTTGTGTGTATCAGAATCGTCGAATTCCTTTATCGCCGAAAGACGGTGTGATAGTGGGATTGTATCCAAAACCGGACGCGAATTACTAGTCCACTTCACAAGATCGAATTGACCCGATTTCATGAGCCTTATAACCTCGGCGGTGGTTAGGGTTGCCTCCTCCACGCTATCGACCGAGTACACAAAATCATCCATATATAATCCGCTCTCAATTGCCTTCATTCGACCTTCATCGTGAGCGAGCTGTCTCACCGTGCGTAACGCATGAAATGGGCTCGACTTTAAACCAAAACAAACGCGGTTAAATTCAAACACCATTAGAGGTTCCTTTGGGTTGAAACGATATAAAATGCGTTGGAATCTACGGTCGCATTCACGGACCCCTATGCAAAGAAACATTTGACGAATATCGGCGGATAGTGCTATACTAAACAAACGAAAATTGACTATTATATTAAATAAACTGCCCTGTAAATTTTGCCCACTATAGAGGATATCGTTAAGCGACAGGTGAGTGCTAGTTTTAGCACTAGCGTCGAGCACTACACGTAACTTAGATGTAAGTTTGTCCTCTCTAATGACTCCGTGGTGTGGTATGAAATACGACGGTGTGTCTTCGTAGTTATCTAATTTCGAAGCCACAAGTGATATGTAACCTTCTCTTATGTATTCGTTAATGACGCCGTCGTAAGCTTCCTTTAACTGGGGTGAAGCGAGCATCCTACGCTCCAAGCTGTAGAAACGTTTTTCCGCCATTTGACGCGAATCGCCGAGAGATAAAACATCTCCTTTAAAGGGTAGCGCTACACTATATCTACCGTCGCGATCACGAATGGTCGTGCGGACGTAAATTTCCTCGCATAACCTGTCATCTGAGCTAGCTATGGGTGGGACGTTCACCTCCTCCATCTCCCAAAATTTGCGGACTAACGACTCGAGCGGTTCGACAGCCATACCACAATAAGAGGTTGCCGAAATACTATCTATGATGGGGGCGGAGCCAAGGATCACATAGCCCAATACGGTTTCCAGTGCGTAAGGCGCGGTATGCGAAGAGTTGCCCCTGACCTTATTGTTTAACAAAAGATGAGGGAAAAGCGATGCTCCAATGAGCATGTCTATGTTTCCAGGAACGGCGTAAGTGTCGTCCGCCAGAGTCAAATTCTTAAATTCAATCATTGCCGAGGTGTCAACCGAAACGGTTGGCAACCGTTCAGTGACCCTATCTACTACTAGTGCATTTATATCAAAGTTAACATTACGATCTATCCGAGAATAAAATTTTAAATTTATATATCCCTGTGCCGATTTACTAGTGCCTCCGATGCCTTTAATTACAGGACATGAAAGTGACCTATTTATTACTAAGCCTAAGCGCTGACAACATTGTCGCGTTATAAAGCTATTTTGGGCTCCGCTGTCCAGCAGTGCACGGACGCTTTGTTCGTTTCCACGCGAATCCCTAACCAAAATACGTGCCGTACCCAGTAACACGGTTGAAGGAGGTTGTGCTCCCATATTTGCCAATGAGCACAGAGCGACATCACCAGGTCGACCGCTAGAATCGTTGACCTTAGTAGGGGCGAATTCCTTGCCCGCTTTACTTGACGCTGCTATGTTGCTATTTTCAAAATGTAATAGCGTGTGATGTTTCCTGGCGCACTTGCTACATACGGAACTCGAATTGCATTTTGCAACAAAATGCTCATCGCTTAAGCAGTTCAAACATAGGTTGTTTGTCTTTACTAATTTATAACGCTCGCTTGGTGAATATTTACGAAAAGTCGCACAATTATATAAATTACCGTGTCTATCTTTACATACTAAACAAGTATGCTGGAGTGATGTTGGCGTAGCGGTTACGTAAGTTAACGACCCTGCTATTTTAGATGGTTGAGTCTGTCTACGGTCGACGCACCTTTTATTCTCCTGTTTAACGTTCGGAGAGCGCTGCATCACCTTTATTTGATCTCGCACGAACGATGCTAATGAATGAAAGGAAGGCATCTCCGAGCTACGATGCTCCATTTCAAACGCACGCACGGTGTCGGGGTCCAACTTCTTCAGTGCAATATGGAGAAACACCACGTCCATAAGATCATTAAATTTCAAATTCTTAAGTGCAGCCACCGATGCCACAAATTTATCTAGAAACTGCTCTAAGCCGTTGATGTTCGCGGATGATATAGATCTAAGATCGAATATCTGGTTCAAATATTCGGAAGCTAACATTCTCCTATCTTCATATTTAGGTTTAAGCGTTTCGAATATTAATAGGTAATTGTTTGCTGTAGGTGTAAAACCAGAGCAGATCGACTGTGCCCTGCCACTAAGTTTACTAATTAAGTAATATAATTTTTCGGCGTCCGATAACGATGGGTTATTGTGTATATTGTTTTGAAAACTACTGAAGAAGAAGGGCCACGTCTTAATATCACCATTAAATACCGGAATATCTATTGGCGGCAACCTAATCGAGTCGCTTGGACGTACCTGTTTTTCCGGCTTTGCTTCGTTTTGAGATAGTAGGGATCTCGCAATTCTTTTCACGCGACACAACATATCTTCGAATGCCAGCAGCGGTTGGTAGTTCACTATGTATTTCGGGTCGATTTGTAATTCCAAATGATTAATTTGGTCTAATATTTTTTCGTAATCTATTCGTAGAGAATCTATCGTTTCGATTTCAGTCAAAAAGGTTTCCCGCACTGCTTCTATATGAATGTTCTTTATATAATCACTTATATTCTGCATACGCGAAAAGAGTATGTCCCTCTTGGCATAAAGCGTTTTAATTTTGATTTCACTTCCACTAACTGCCATTTTAAACTATTATAATAAAGTTATATCAATCACAATTAATCTCACAACGCACAAACAATAAAGGATGGACACTCGGTATGCCGTATTACGTAATTAAATCGAACACCTGCGCAGCGAGTCGAGGTGACGCGTCATTTGCACTCAATAATTTTATCAAGATTGTGGGTAAGCGTATCAAACGGTTCCTATTACACTGTTTCAATTATTTAATAGGCTTTAAATTTAATCAAATACGAGCGCTATAAAACGAATAATTCTGTTTGCGAGTACCTAATCAAAATTTAAATTTAAACGAACACTATTTAAGTCTATTCTATAAATTAGAGTGCATTATCTAATTAATTAATTCAACAATTCGACCAAAATCCTGCTCGAAGTGACCATAAAATGGTGGGGCCACGTGTCTAAGGCTGCCGAAGTCTAGTTCCCCGGTCGAACCTTAAACCTATTACGTGAGACATTAACTAAAGTGGACTGTATATGCGGCTGCTTCTACGCTTACGTAAAGGCGACTACTATAGCATGCGGTATAATGCACTCGCTCTTCCCTAAAACTAAACTATTATTGTGCCAAATCGCTGAAAAGGAATCCTGCCTGATTAGGAGAACAACAAAATTGGAGCGGGTTAAACTATATATCAGGCAGTAAATAAAGGAGTATTGACTCACCGGGGTTTCTTCTATCCTGTTGAGCACTATAGCTGCAACTTCTGGAACTTCTTCTGGAACACTCCGGAGAGAGACGGTGCGCGACTATATCTCACACGAGGTGAGGCGGGTCTCCTGGAGCTCGACTGCTTCCAGGCTAAAGCGGTTTCTACTAGCGGTGTGGTTTCAGCGACGACTGCGGTGGAAAGAGGACGCGCAACGGTCGCGCGTGCCTTATATGTCCTCGGCCCCGATGATTACGTGACATTCTAGAATCATCTTCTTGCCCCTCCCACCCCACCACCCCGATGTGTCGATAGGAGGGTACGAATGATATCGTTTTTCGGAAAGGAACAAGCGACTTGACACTCCTACCGTCAAATATAATAATCCAATGGTTTTTTCCGCGCAACCAAGAATAAATGCTGTAGAAATGCGGTCTTTAAGGAATATGCTAGGGTTAAATCTGAATGACAGGGTGAGAAATTGCGTGATTATAGATAAATGTGGTATGCAAGATGATGTTGTGACCAGGATTAAGAAAGGAATGCTTCGGTGGTTTGGTCATGTAGAAAGAATGAATGAGGAAAGAGTGACAAAGCGAATTTATATGGCAGATGTGAACGGCCGAGTCGGGAAGGGACGCCCTAGAAAAAAGTTTATCGACCAAATTGGCGATATTTTGAAAATGGGCCACGTTATAAGTACCCTTAACCGACGAGCATGTATGCGTAGATATATGGATGTAAAGGAGGCAAAAGAGGTATATCAGGATCGTGCCAAATTGAAGTCCGTAGACTCTGCCTAACCCTCTGGGTGACGGGCGTGAGTGTTTATGTTTATGTTTATTATTATGTTGGAAGAATAAGTATTCACTAGAGCAATTGAAAGCTGTTACTAGTGCCTTATAATATAAATAAAACCCGTTCACGAAGACAGAGCGTGAGAAAGGTTAAGGACATTATAATGTTCCTATTCCACTTGTATCAGGTTTACATTATTAAGTCATTATTAATTATCCCTTCCCGTTCGGGAAAGGCTCACGACTCCACAAACGCCGTGCACGGTGAGCGCCAACCATTTAATGCGCTCCCCCCGAAGGGGACGTTTAGTTTGGAACAGAACTGTAGTCCGCAGCGAAATAACTGGCGAACCAGCAAAAGAGAGCTTGGCCCCTTGGTAGTGCGTAAGCACAAACATCGACCGAAGTCGCGCATGCCAATGCGTGTAAACGCTATGCAGAATACGAATAAATCCAGCCAGAGTGAATGTAGGTCACACGGTTTGGGCAAATACGCACACTGGCCATAAACCCTCCGTGAGCGCCACCACCTGCCAGACCGCCGCTCCTGCAGACGTGATGTAAGTGTATGTATCATATGTGTCTTTTGTATCATAGACCTTACTATTATAAGTATTTAATATATGGAACTTCAACCCACACCTCTGGTATTTTAATGCTTTTACGTCATAGAGACCTTCCATAATAATTAGTATAATAGACCTTACTATCATAAGTCCCTAATACAGGACTGTATATTATGCAAGTGTCGCCCGACCACCCCATGTTTATGTACACCCTTGGGTATGCATCTTCGGCAGCTCCCCCATACAAGCAATCTATACACGAACACTCTCTACAACTTAAGAAATTTTCTTATATAAAAGATATTATATATATAAGAATATTCTTATATATATATATATATATATATATATATATATATATATATATATATATATATATATATATATATATATATATTTATCGATTTTGAAAGACAATATTAAGCCTTTAATTCACTATAATACTTAATGTCTTAAATGTATTTATTTTAACTTTATGCTTATTAATTTATTTTTATTGTTCAATATTTATTTATTTATTTATTTAACAATTCATGTACACACGAAGTATTTTACAATGAAAAATAAAAAGAAATTTTGTACAAAGGCTCTGCTTATTTCATAATGAAATTTCTTCCAGCAGGCCTGATACTGGACAGATTCAAAGAGAAGCAGATTTAGTGTGCACCCTCATAATAAATTTTATAATAAACTTAATATAAAATAAAGAAAATAAAAACATATACATACATTCGTACATACAAACATGCATATACCTAAATACTATGCTATATACATATATAAAATGAAATACAAGTAGATACACATATATTTACAAGTCATACATTGGATCATTGGGACGACAAAGAAAGATAGTGCTCTTTAACTCGCCTTTTAAACACTGAAACTGTTTGAGCCTCACGAATTGCAGTAGGAAGAGAATTCCATAACCTAACTGCATGTACTGTAAAAGAATGAGAATAGTACCTAGTTCTGAAGGAAGGGAAATTTAGGAGGGTTTTTAAATGTGATCTGCAAACTGCATCGGGAGAACGAGCAAAGCGGAATCGATCACGTAGATATGGTGGTGATGTTGGATCGTAGAGTATTTTAAAAAGGAGGCATAGGATTCGGGTATTCCTGCGAAGTCGGATTGGGAACCACTTGAGCTGTTTGCGATAGGAAGAGACGTGGTCATACTTTTTTAGCCCAAAAATGTAACGGATACATAAGTTTTGCAAGCGCTCAAGCTTGTTTAATTGCTCCTCAGTCGCATCCAAATAACAGACATCAGCATAATCAAGAATCGGAAAAATAAGTGTTTGGACAAGAGAAATCTTCGTTGATAAAGGCAAAAAACTTTGAAGACATTTTAAAGAATGTAAAGTATAATTGATTTTCCGACTAACTTCTGTGATATGTGCATTCCATGTCAATTTGCAATCCATTATGATGCCCAGATTCTTAACAGTTTCTGAAATGCTTAGTGGAGTGCCATTAATTTGCAGTGCTGGAAGTGAAGTAAAATCAAGTAGGTTACGAGTAAACCTGGTGCCTATAATAATTGCTTGTGATTTTTTGGGATTTATAACAATTCCGTATGATCTGGACCACTCATAGATTTTATTAAGATCTTTATTTATTTCAAATATTGCTGAATTTGCTTCAGTCGCTAGAAAATGACGATACAGCTGTAAATCGTCTGCGTAGAGATGAAAGTTTGAAGATATCACCTTGGAGATACATTAAGGTTAGGACAATACAAGACTCCAAGGAAAATTTTTGTATGATGAAGTGTGATTTCAAGGAACAAATGTTCCGCAGATTCCGAGTAAGTTGATGGAGATACGCTAATAACTCTGTAAGAAATTTCTGAACGCAAATAGATAGCAACGCCTCCACCACCTTTTCCTACCCTATCATTACGAATAAGAACGTAACCAGGTAGTGAATATTGAATAGAAGGCAGGGAAGGCTTGAGAAAAGACTCAGAAATTAGAAGAGCATCAAGATGAGCACTGTCAATGGATGCGAGAAGGTCTGAATAATGGCAAGGAATACTTTGAGCGTTTATGTGAGCTATGTTAAGATTGTCAGGATATTGAGAAAAGAGGGTAGAAATGCGATCATGCAGATTAAGATCTACGGAAGGCTCTGAATCCATGCTTAAAAAGCTGTTAGATGAAGACGAATATGAGAAAAAGCTATCATTATTATCTGTGTCGTTATCTGTATACATATTATTAAAGAGGCACAATACTAATAAATTACTTAATAAAAAAAATAGAAAGAAAATTAAATAAAAAAAATTAACTAAAACAATATTTAAAATTAAAAAAAAAATAAAATAAAAAAGTAACATTAAGTGCAACTCATCTTACTCACTGGCATGATGGAAGAAATTTATACTTAAAGCTAACATTAGTTACTAAACAATTAGTGTGTATAAAAAAAAGAGAAAAAAAAAGAAAATGAAAAAGAAAGCTGGCCACAGTATACTGTACAAATCATTATAAACACATACCTACTGTATGATATAAAAGTAACATACATTATCACTTTCTAAAATTCATTTGTATTGAACGTCAGTCTAAGAATATTTATTTATACTTTATATCAAACTTTTAAGCTATGAATGTATTCAAAGTAATATATATATATATATATATATATATATATATATATATATATATATATATATATATATATATATATATGTATGTATGTATATATATATATATATATATATATATATACACACATAAATATATAAAATACCTATTAAAGTTTATTAATCTGATCTTTTGAAAACAGTGTCATACGGTTGATAATGTACCTACTAAGAAAACTATATTTGTTGATTAAAGTATAAACAAAAACATTGATTACTGGCACAAAACATTATACATAATACGGCTAAATATGGGACGTTGTACAAATGCAATAATATGTAACTGCACAAAAACAGATATTAACGTCGGCGCGTTTTCTTAGGAACATTTGCACTATTCGTCGAAGATTTTATTGGACAAGCCATTGTTTCAGTTTGTGGCGCATTCTGCACATCTGTACTAGACGGATATTTAGCAGTGAGCAGTTCTAATTCTGCCATGCTTTCAATTTTCCTTCGAGATTTATCCGGAAGACTTATTATTATTTTGCCTTCGGACGACCAGCATTGTTTTATACCAAAATGTTTACGCGCTGAAGTGAATACTTGATGCCTACTCTTGGTCAAAAACTCGGAGATGGTTATACCGGAGCCTTTTAGTCCGGTTTTACTATCCCATACTAACTGTCTGTGTACGGTATCACAAAATCTAACCAGCACAGGTCGGGTTTTATTCTGTGAGGCTCCCAATCGATGACAAACCTTCAAGCAATCTTTATTCACATCAGGCAACTGCAATTGGCTGGATATTAATTCATACACTACATTGATAAGGTTCTCATTTTGTTTTTCGGGCAGCCCATGAAATAAAAGCACTTTCCTTCTCATAGCCGTTTCATGCCTATCAAGCCCAAGGCAAAGTAATTGGATTTGAGTTTTCATTGCTGAGAGAGATTGCCAAACAAAGGATTTAAATTCAGCAAACTCACGTGCTAGTGATGATAAATCTGTATGTGAAGAATTGCCCTCCATGTTGACTTTTTGCGGCTTCTTTTCGTATTCACACATTCGGGATCCAAACATTTTTTCAAGTTCAGAGAGGTTATTTGCCAGTTGAACATCCATTGTTGACATAAAAATAAGTCTTCCAGATATCTTTTAATTAAGGAGAAGTAGTGAGCAGTGAGTATAGGTGAGTCTAGTTAATTCTTATAACATATATATGATCACAATAAACATGTAATAATGATTTTATTTAATTTAAAATTGAGCACACTAAATACGCGTGGTTACGGTACGACTACCCGCGAGTATTCAATATATTTTTTCCAAGATAATTTTTGATAGCTTTATATAGAAATTAATTATTAATTATTTATAATAATAATGGGCCGTCACAGTCTGTTAGTAGTCAGTAACTTCTGAACAACTATATAGTGGAGACAATGATTCATAGCTGTCCAATTAACAAGTTAAAAACGCTGAAAATGAATGAGCTAATATTGGCGTAATAAGATAAAATGATGTGTCTTACCTAGTTTAAAGAGTTTCTTACGCCCTCTCTCTATTGCCTGTTCTATCCTGGGAACCTCTAATCACGACAAAACTACTACCAGCACCATTACACGATTACACCACTGTCGATAATACGACACGCGTGGCACATCTTAAAAGGGCATCCTTAGGTGAAATAGAATGCGGTCGCTAAGAAATATCGGGATTAGAGGTGGTGGTGAGGTGAGGTGATGGGAGAAGAGGTGAGGTTTTATTATGCTAATCGTAGCTAAATAATTTTTGACATCTTTGATATAATTGAATTCTGCAAAGTTACGTCTGATTATATTTTTTTATGAACCAAAAGGTTCTTATTCACAGTATAATATCTTGGTTTGTTGACAAAAAAGAAAACCACAATGCCTGGACACAAAAGGTGTCGCTGTTGTCGGGTGATAAATTTTATTTTTAATCAGTAATAAGTCGGGAGTGAATTCAAAGCGAAATCCACCGCGCCACCTGTCGGAAAGAGTAGAACAACGTCTGCCGGTCCAGCTAGAATCATAAAAATTCTAATAGAAAAAAGTAATATCAACTGAAATGAACATTTCAATAGGTATTGAATTTTTTGAGCAGTCAGGAAACACCTACTTTTTTATTTAAATAGGTCATGACAAAATTCGACAAAGACGAGAAAAAAATTATTTCTACTTAACTCTATGAATATGAAGTGTACTTGAATTCATTTCAAAGTATCGACATAATTGCAAAGGCACTCGACTCGTTAAAGTATTTATTAAGTATAATTTTAAGAATTTTACGAGTGGAGCGATTTCAAGCACTTACATTGACTTATTTTTAATTCTAGACAAATTTGTAAGGAAATTGTGTCGTTAATGCTGTTACATTATTGTTTATTTACTTTAAGAAACACCGAAGTTTCTTGGTTCATTTGTGGCCCGTCTATTGTTTGTTCATTAGCTTATCTGATTGACTGACTGAGTATACCTATTTAACCGTATTAGTGTCTTTCTAGATCTTCAGGACAGTTAAAAGTACAAATAATTTAAAATCACTTACCATAACGCCTGCCAAGTGACAAATTTGGTGAAATCCTCCCTATGAAGCAATCTTTGGAAGGGACCTATGTTTAGCAGTGGACTTCTATAGGCTGTAATGTAATGCATGGATGGATGTCATTACAGAAGTACTACCACCATGCGGTAACGTATTAAAAATATGCATGTAACTAAAATAATATATATATATATATATATATATATATATATATATATATATATATATATATATATATATATATATATATATATATATATATATATATATACGTCCTACACTTCGCCTCGAGAAACTTGCTCCCAAATTGGTTTTCGGTTCTGCCAGCTGTATGGTTGGCCCAAGAATAAACAAATATATTTAAAGGATAAAAAGGAAAAAACTTGTGAGATTTTTTTAGATAAATAATTGAAACAACAATTCTACAGTTAACTACATGCTAGAATTACAAAAACACATCCATAATTTTACAGATTTAAACAAATTGACTCTATTTTACTTTAAGACACAGCATAGTACTTTAAATATTGTTATGAGCTTAGGGTTCGTGACAATAAAAACTGCCGATTGAATTACCAGAATTCACACTTTAATTACCGAACACCAATTAAAACTTAAAACACACTAATAATTAATCACACTTAATACCTTAGTTCATTTTATTTCGCTCCGAACTCTTCAATTGTATTGCCAATTCAATACTCCCTCGGTTGCGTTGCGCTCCTTACCAACTTTATATAGGACCTTTTCCATCGAAAAGATCTATAATGTTAGAGTAGAATGGCGAAACTTTTAGCAAAGAATCGTACAGAAAGCCCTCGCAACTCGACACTAGACGGCGCTAGTGGGAAAGTTCTAGAAAGATCTTGATGCTCCCATTTCTGCTACTTGATACTAGACGGTGCTAATAATCACCTCCCATATACCAGCCATTAATATGTCGCGCAACAATACCTATTGAATAACATGATTTTGTCATTTTGTTCCAAACAAAAACAAAACATGATACTCATCATAACTTTAAAAGAAAACCATTTCAGTGACCACCAAAACACCTACCAAATTGAATAAATAATTAATATATGGAGCAATGAGCACGAACGTCCTGGAAGAAAATTGTTTATTTATCGTGCACAAAAACTAATTTCGAAAAAAGACGACACAGAAAATAAAAGTGGCAATAAAAACTTAGTTAACGCTTACGACTGCGAATTTATTCACTATATATTTCTTCGTGAATGTTAATGCTCGACCGTTAATAGACCATTATCTCACAGAATACCGGCGTAAACTGGCAATGTAATGCTACTGTGTTTCGTATGTTGAGTGTAAAGAACCGAAGACCCTTTTTGCTGGGATCAAGGCTTCTTAGACTAACAAGACAGTTGTATTAACCTGTAAGTTTCACATATATTTTTAGACAAACAAAATTCAAATTATTTTAAACAGCGCTGTCTAAACGTGCTAACCGCTTGAATAGCTCCTAAATGGAACATTGCAAATTATATTAAGGTCGCTGATAATCGTACTTCATCCCGACGTACGCCGGCAAAAATCCCCGGCTTACCTCATTATTGACCAAAATTATATTAGCCGGCGAAGATCAAGTAGGCACGTATTCTCAATATTGTTTATGCTCAGACATATACACAAGCTTCTTGAACGTTCCTTGGACGTTGGCCAAATTTTTATAGCAGCTGGACTTGACTTTTTATAGCAGCTGGACTTGACTTTTTATAGCAGCTGGACTTGACTTTTTATAGCAGCTGGACTTGACTTTTTTCATGTCCCAAAACAAACTGTATTTAGAGTGGTTTGTTTTTATGTTGTAAACATATCTATATCTAAATAGCCACGATTTTTTATAATAACGTCAAAAATAGTTTTTACTACCTTTTATTTATTTTTATTAATGGCCATTTCGTTACATTACATAACATTGGTATGTCAAAATTACAATTCGAATGATATAAGATAACAAAGGCGACGCAACTGATAGCGATATCCACCCTATTATTGTCTTATTTTTTCTTTTTATACATATTTTATTTACCATAGAGTTTCTTTTCGGACATTGTGTTTTTTTTAAAATAAAATTAAGGTAACAAACGAGCGCACAGTCCACCTGATGGTAAGTGGATACTGTGGCCCGTAGATATTTACATCCATCCTCGATTGAGAATAAAAATGCAGATGCGTTGTTACTTCTGAGGACTGAGATGGTATGCTTTGTATCCAATCAAAAGGGTAGCCGGTTCCCCATACGAAACATAGCAGCTTAATGCTGCAATTTTATTCTCGTATGAGAGCATGGTGCACGGTTGAGCCAACTCATTAGTGCTACAACGATAATGTAGCTGCAGCTTGATTTTAACACGTACAGCCTAAATGAATACAGTTTGATACTGAATTGTCATAAAGTGAAAGATGCGAACTTATATGAACTTGAAAAAAATAAACGTGCCACCTCGTACTTAATATTGTGGCTCATAAGCGTACCAACTATAGTTAATTAAGAATAAAAAATTAAGATGCGTTATCATCTCTGAGCTTGTTACGCATAAAGTTACTATTTTATGACGGTACTATGTGCGAGTGTAATCCTTCCCCAGTTGAGAAGAACCATTCGTGCTGCAGTCGTAATACATAATATAATTGTAGCAAACAACGTGATATCTCAAAGATGCAGCAAGACTCTGTCCAATCTTTACACCGCAGGTGAGCTCGCAGAGAAGTGTGGCTAAAAGCTTTTCGACATTAGTAACCATCCACTGCGCTACCGACGCGGTGGAGCTCTGACACACGGGCTTGAAAATTAGCAAGCATAGCAAATATCTAAATACTCTAAAGAAATAAAAAAGGCCGCTGTAAATATATCCACAGATTTGCTATAATTTAAATAAATTACGCATTGAAATAAGGTTTACGGTTTATTCTGAATCATCATCATTATTATCATCTTTAAAGTTTAACACAAGAAGCAACCGTACACGTGACTCACACAGAGAAGCAACGAAATCATAACAGACTCCAATCTTCAACATAGAAGTCGAGAGCGGTGGCGCAGAGGGGGCATGACGGTAAAAGAGAGCGTCATGATGTTCGCTATCACGGCATAGGATTCGGTTTTACTGTGAAGGCGCGCCAATAGTTGTTTCACATTAAAAATAAAAATAACTTAAATGTATGTATTAGGAAGTGAACGTCGTTCTTACTATATGTATTTTCAGTGAAAATGTGTTGTAAAGTAAATATTTTCAGGAAGTTGGGTTCTAATTTTCATGTCTCTGGAATGTTTCCCGTACTTTTAAGAAACTAGCAACTTTTGCATAACTTTATAGAGTAAACAAATAAAATTACCATCTTATTTACAAAAGTATTACACCGTTACCGTTACAACTTATTAAGGTTACCGCTGAAATAAGCCTCCCTCATAGATTGTCTCTATAATCTAGTACTTGCCATAGTTAATTGATAGAATCAGGCGTTACTTTGCGGAAATCCATTGTAATAAAGATATTAATAGTTACTTTGCAACCATCCGCTCAATTAAATGAAAAGATGTGTTACACCTTGTTTGAAGAGCACCTCCCGCCCTCCCTCAATTGCGTGCACTAACGCCGTCACACTTATCTCAGCACCACTACTCACAACACCACGAACAACACTATTTTAGGAAAGACATGCCATCGACGATAATACGACACGTGTTTCGCCTCTACACGAGGCATCTTCAGGTGATGTACACTCTACGGCGGCTTAGTGGCTTAGCGGCTTAACACGTGCCGTATTATCGTCGATGGTGTGTCATTCCTAGAATAGTTGTGTTGGGAGAAATGGTTGTGACGGGATTAGTTTACGCAATTTAGAGAGGGTGGAAGGTGCTCCTTAAACTAGGTAAGATACATCATTTTAATGAGCGGATGGTTGCAAAGTAACTATTAATATCTTTATTACTTGCCATAGTTGTTGAGCTTGGCAAGCAGTTGGTGACTACATTTTTTTTTGCTGTCATTAGGAAGACGCTGCTGCTCATGTCCTGGTTTGTTTCCCTCTGTCGGCTGTTTAGACAACCAGGAGACGACACAGGGTAGAGGAAGTTCTTACTGGACTACTTACACGGTTCGATAGGTTTACAAATAACGCTAAACGGATAAAAGGACTCATCAGGAAGGCGGCAAGCACTAAGAAACATTTTTTCAATTCTAAGATTTTGTTAAGAGTGTCAAAAGTTACTACCTTTACTATAATTATTTATTTGTGTGGTACAAAGGGTGAGTGAGGGTGATAAACGAATACGCAGTTCACTTAATGTTGAATGGATGCTGTGGCCTTTCATATATCTTTTTTGGTTTGTTTGTTGCGTTGGATGTTATTTGTTGGATGATAAGTGATTACAAGGGCCCATTGACACCTACATCTATGCTCTATAAAGAATCAAAGTACAGATGCGTTGTCACCCCAGAGGACTAAGATGGAATGCTTCTTATCAAAAAAAACCTTTTTCCTTTCAAGATACGAAATATAGCAGCATTACGCAACTATTTTACGCTGGTATTCTGTGAGAGCGTCGTCCTTCCCCGATCGAGCTGATCCATTCACGTCACAAACGAAATGTAGCTGCAGCATGACTCACCACAGTGTATGTTCGTTTATTATCCTCAATTCTCTACAAAATGATATCAAGTCCTTAAGCTCCAGAACTATTCCTTTTTTATCAAATTGTTATGTCTATCGATCTTATTGTAAAGTCACGCTGCAGTTGTAGTATGGTGAAAGCAAGAATGGGTTGGCCCGACCGTAGAAGGACCACAGTCTAATATAATATCCATGATAATGATGACCAGCTCAATGATGCTGTTAAAAAGGGTTCGTAGGGTGAGCTTAGAGAGCTGAAGACTCTTTTTGCTGGAAACGAGGCCTCTTTTTACTGGTATCGACGCAATCCCATCCACTTACCATCAGGTGGACTCTGTGCACCTTCGTCATTATTATTTTATTTAACCCTTCAGCCCCCAAGCGGTCTCAAGAGGCCGCGGCCGCGGTCTGTCAAGTCCCTAGTGGTCTCATGAGGTCGCACCCACCCACAGCACCTTAACCCATAAAAACTTATATATAGAGACTACTTTTGTATGAAGAAGTTTGACATTATATAATCAATATGAAATTCTCTATCCTGTAGTGCAATAAAAAAAACTGTTATCCTATGAATATTTATTTATAATCTACGTTTATTTCGTACGCCATTTTCGCGTGATGTTATTTTGTTGATTTTTTGATTTTTCTAGTGTTTTAGTATAGTGTTTTATTATAAAATTGTAAGGATAGTTTTTGTGTGAATATAATTTATCCTTTCACGTAAATAATTTCAAGTGATATATATTGAAATAATTGTGATTTTCACGCTGCCGACATTCGCTTGGTATGTTTTGTTTTTGTTATCAAACTACAACGACGAAACTGCAGCTCTATGTTCTAAACACACAGAAAATAAATACAGTGCAAACTAGACTCATACCTTCTCATTACTTGAAGCACTGCAGCAGTACAAAGGATCGGTGTTACGGTTAACAAACCGACCAACGGTACGAGCGGCTAATTTACATATTAACTGCTTACAATAAACTTAGCCTAAAGTTTACCGAGATAATACATAGGTATTAGTTTTGGAACCTTTCGGCGGAATAACGGAGTTTATAATTTATTTATTTATGAGACAAAACTTCTCGAGGCGTGCCTTGAGGTTAACTCCGATGTAATTTGGACGGGAGTAAGATTTAGTGAAGTTTAAAGTTCGTTTACGCAGTTTCCCTGTTTATAAAGGCAGTGAATGGCTATATTACTTAAGGATACGTTATATGTAAACACTTATTACAATCAGTTTTCATACATTAAACCTCCATTACAGCCTATTTAAATTCCACAGCTGAACATGCGCCATTCCCCATAGATCGCCTTATTGTAGGGGTGTTTGCCACAGTTGGCACGCTTGAACAGCGGGTTCACAACCGCAGTTTATTTAGTTTTATTCAGCTGTTACCAGGAAGATGCCACTGCCTATCTCCTGGTCCAGTTTCCCTATGTTGCCTCTTACGACGCCCTCGGAATTATATGGGGTAGTGGATATTTATTTTTACACATACTATACTATACTTGAACTGATTTCTATTCAATTTTTATGTAGTTCAATATTAATGTTATTATATTATATTTAATACATAAAAATTAGTTTTTTTTTTGTTCGTATTTTATGCCCCGCCATACCGTTCATCAGATTGCGCTAAAACTTTGTCAACTTATTGCTTGCACTTGCGCGATGGTTAGAGGCGTAGCACTATATATGAATATTATTTCAAGTTCAATAATATATTAATATTCCTAATTAAACAATATAACTCTTCCAAATTTAAAACGATATTTCCACAATTATTTATTTTGTGGCCGTTCAGTGAGTTACTAATTAGTATTACATTAATTCATCATCAATATCATTAAAGCTCATCACAAGTCTACCGCTGATCTTGTGACAACTTGAAACATGAAGGGGCTCGTTTGATGCTGGTGTTTTGTAGCAATGTATTGGGGGGCCTATGTTTAGCCAATTTAATTCTATTTTGTCATGATGGTGGTAGATATTCAGTCCATTGTTGTCAAAGGTGGGAATAAAAGGAAAATAGTTTATTTTTTGATTTATATTCGTCCTAAATATTTGAAAGTTCCTAATACAAATTACTCTTTGAATTAAAAATTTAATGCAAGTGCAGATCGATTACAAAATAAATAAAAAACTTAACCCAAATTCAACCCAACCTTAAAATATAATTGAAATGGCAAACTTGGAGATTTGTCTCAATCCGCAGACGTGTCGGAAGATCTCTTTTTAATCAAAACGGAACGGGAAATTGTTATCGAATTTGGAATTCAACGTGCCTGAAATGAAATCCCTCTTTTCATTTAAGTAGGGTTCCAAACTGGCGTCGTAAGAGGCGACTATGAGAGACGTTGAAAAATTCTCTAGCTTCCTACATAGATTGATTGTGGGTAGATTGCATAAAGACTGCGATATCGTTTACGACTAAAGTCCTGTAGGAAGAATTTCGTACAAAGACCTCTTTGCCTGACAGTGGTCACAAACATTTTTGTATTAAATGCGGTTTATATGAAATATTTGAAGTAGAAAATATTACGTTTACTAACTTATTAAATGAATTATTGTTGTTGTATAAATTACATATTTTTATATTACAAAAACGGTTATAAATATCGAGTTACAGTTACTAATTCGGCAGAATTAAAAAAATGAAAACTCAAAAATCAGAATCCGATTTCTCTGTATCGCAGTTACTGCTTTCCGGCGACGTCTCACCTATCACATTTAATACAATAGAATCAATCTATCTACATTTTCATCTAATCTATCTAATTTCGATTGCCCTTTTTTACGTGACTGATGCAAATCTGCCATTTTTCTGCTGAAATGTTACCTGAAGCCTCCTGGAGCAGCTTTTTAACATCTGTCATCTTAAATGTTGTATTTTTCCGGGCCACACCCCTTGACGTCTGCCCACACTAGTTCTAAGGGATTCAATTCACAGTAGTATGGAGGTAGTCTAAATACCTCCATACCATATCACACAATATCTCATCGACCACGTACGATTGGTACTGAGTTTTGACATTTTTCACCTTTTCCAAAAGATGAACTTTTGTTTCCTTTGTCTCAAAAGAAACTTTGCTTTGATGAGAGCTGTTCCTGGATGTTTGTTTGTTTTTCAATTTTTAAGATGTCTACGGACCACAGCATCCACGAATCATCAACTGAATTAAACAGAAACAGTATACAGTGTTTCCTATTATGTATAGAGATTATGCACGTGATCTATGAGCAGTAACGATTAAGGACGAAATTTGTTGATTAGGAAATATTCAAGTACTGCTGAAATTAAAAGTTTGGAGTCTGTATAATATGTAATGTTATACATATGTTATAAAATGTAAAATTATTTATAAACTTAGTAACAATATTTTAATAAATAAACCCTACAATAATCCTACTCCTGATACTCTGCTTTCGTTTCATACTCTCGAAGTTAAACTTTCTGAAGGTTTCACTTCTGCAGTGTGTGAACTGCATGTGTTTTAATTTTTTATTATGCTTATACCTATATAACGACGTGTGATAGCGTCGTAAGATTATCCTCTTTTAGAGACTAAGGGAAATTAAGGTGCAGATAGGCTACAGCATCATAAAGATAACAACTCGAAATAATAATTCTAAGGTTGCCAGCCCTTCTGAGGAAATATTCGTAAGGAAACCTTTAACTTTTTCGAATTTTTATGTGAGATTATTCTAAAATTTATTGAAGGTTGAAATAATTTAAAAAAAGTCTATATATGTGATTACAAAATATCAATCACGGTCATTGACATCATCATAGTACGTACATAAATAGCACGGTTCTATGTTCTAGAGCCACGCTGAAGCTTGTGGTTGTAACACGAATGGGTCATCTTGACTGGGGAAAGACCACGCTCTTACAGAATACTACCGTAATGCTGCTGTATTTTGTATGGCCATTGAAGAGAACCGGAGACCCTTATGACTGAAAACGGTACATTCCTTCTTAGTCCCCAGGGGTCCTCAGTTTGTTAACAGGGGGTCCTTAGTTTGTAAATAGGGGGTTCTTAGTCGGTAAATCCACTTACCATCATGAGGTATGTATTTTTATACGTGGTAGAATCATGCTGCAGTTATACTAGTAGTATAGTTGTAGCACAAACCGGTCGGCTCGACTGGGGAAAAACCACAATCACACAGAACACCAGCGTGAATTAGTAGCTTAATGCTGCTGTGCTTCATATGGTGAGAGTAGAGAACTGGAAACCCTTTTTACTGGAAACAAGGCATTCCATCTTAGTCCACATGGGTGACAACGCATCTGCATTTTGATTTGTAATCGAGGGTAAATGTAGATGTCTATGGGCCACTAGCATCAGGTGGACTGTGTGCTTGTTTGTCACCCTATCCTATAAAAAATAAGGGCTGTGTTTAAATTAAATGTAGATTAAATTAAATCGAAAATAGAAGTTATTAATGTACTGTTAACCTTATTCTATTACAAATAATGATTTAATTAAATCGAAAACAACATTTACTTAATGATTTCCTAAATTTACGCGAACACTACACATTGAATAAAACTATTATTTACGGATTTTATCTCGTTTAATTACTTTAATTTATTTTTATTATTATCCCGACGTTTCGGGTGCTTTACAGCGCCCATGGTCACGGGGGGACTGAGATGTTTGACGTCCCAATGTCATAGTTAGTCCGGCTACCTTCAGTTTTTTAATATTAATTTTTTTTGGTCCGATTTACGCAAAACGAGCTTATAGTATCATGAAATCTTGCAGTGGTATGCTTGGGTTTGGGTTTAATTTTGTTAATTATAGTATCCCAAGCAGATGGTAGCACCCAACCATCTTCTCTATTGAAATTTGGATGTTTTTTTAATTTCAATAGCCTCGCGTATCGTTCTTGGTAGGAATCGGTGTTCTTTTGCGAGAATTTGTGGTTTATCAAATCTAATGTAATGGTGGGGACGATCTTAAACATGTTCGCAGACTGCAGACTTCCCGGAGCGTCGGTGCTTCACATCAGCTATATGTTCCTTCACGCGGGTTTTTATAGATCTCTTTGTTTGACCTATGTAAGAGAGACCACATTCACAATCTAGCTTGTACACACCTGCATCTTGTAGAGGAATATTACATTTGATGGATGGTAAAAATTGACTAATCTTCACACCGTGTATAGGAAAAAGACCCATACTAACCGATATCTAAATGGTGAATCTCACCATCATCCTTCACAGTTAGTTACCGTGGGTAATTCTTTGTTTCAGAGAGCACGAGGGATCTGTGACAGAAAACATCTGGCCGCGGAGCTTCAGCACGTCAAGCAAGTATTGCAAGACAACAAGCTTCGGGTCCCGCGCCTACGTCACAGTGAACGAGTGAAGCCGGCCACAGTCGAGCGCGCGCCTGTTCTACTACCATATGTTAGAGGAGTCACGGACAAGATTGGCTACATCTTGAAGCGAGCGTCCATTAAGACATACTACAAGCCGCTGAAGAAGATTAGTCAGTTTTTACCATCCATCAAATGTAATATTCCTCTATAAGATGCAGGTGTGTACAAGCTAGATTGTGAATGTGGTCTCTCTTACATAGGTCAAACAAAGAGATCTATAAAAACCCGCGTGAAGGAACATATAGCTGATGTGAAGCACCGACGCTCCGGGAAGTCTGCAGTCTGCGAACATGTTCAAGATCGTCCCCACCATTACATTAGATTTGATAAACCACAAATTCTCGCAAAAGAACACCGATTCCTACCAAGGATGATACGCGAGGCTATTGAAATTAAAAAACATCCAAATTTCAATAGAGAAGATGGTTGGGTGCTACCATCTGCTTGGGATCCTATAATTAACAAAATTAAACCCAAACCCAAGCATACCACTGCAAGACTTCATGATACTATAAGCTCGTTTTGCGTAAATCGGACCAAAAATTAATATTAAAAAACTGAAGGTAGCCGGACTAACTATGACATTGGGACGTCAAACATCTCAGTCCCCCCGTGACCATGGGCGCTGTAAAGCACCCGAAACGTCGGGATAATAATAAAAATAAATTAAAGTAATTAAACGCGATAAAATCCGTAAATAATAGTTTTATTCAACATTTACTTATTAAGTACTGTAAGTTTATTCTACAAAATCATAATTAAATTAAATAGAAAATAATATTTATTTATGTACTGTCAACCTATTCTATAAAATTCATCATTAAATTGAATAAAAAATGCAACTAATAAAATTAAACTTATTTATATACTTTTTACCAATGATTTCAAAAGGAAGGATAGGCCCATCTAAATATTTTACTCATAACTTATTCATACAAGAAAAAGTAGCGCATCTGTCATAATATAAACGTCATATCAAAACTAGCTTGCTACATATTTATTTATCTATGATCAAAATACGACATAACCTGGTTATGTCGTGTTTTGATCTCGGATTTCGTAGTATAATTATCCTTATTGTACCATTATTTCATAATTTGTAGTACATAGTATCGTAATAATACTAAGCGAAAATACCATAATTTTACCTAAAGGTCGACTTGTATTATTATTGGGTACTTTTAAATTTTAATATTGCCCCTACGATATCGAGAATTTCTGCAGTGTACATGAGTACCGCGTTTTCTTTAATAAAATTAGAATTAGCTCCCTTTCTGGTCAATTGATGCTCCATCGATGCATTTATGTTGCATCCTTGATACAACGATGATGGGGGGCTACCACGAGAAAAACTCTATTCTCCAGAAGCAATCGGTTTGAAAACAAAATTTCAAAATATTTTATTAATGAGATTTTCAGATTCACCTAAGCAGATGTGGTTTCTTTTGTACTCTTTTCGTTTAACCCTTATTGAATATAAAATATATTAGGTACCAATATTCAAAATTTAACTTACACTAAGTTCTTTAGGCAAAGATTAAGCAGAAATAAAAATAAAACCGGCAAAAAATGAAACGTATAGATAAAATAGACGCGTGACGCCAAAATCCCGGTACATGAGAAAAAAGAAACATGAAACGTCAAACATAATATAATATTTCAAAAATAGTATAATTTTATTTTCCATCATTGAAGTAATATGTACTTACGTACTAGAACAGCTATTTCAAACAAAAAATGTGCGCTACTCTGTGTTCGCGCGGTTTGTTTTCTTATCATAGAATAAACATAGGTAGAATGATCTGTAGGTAATAAAAGATTGTACTGTTAAATAGGTAAATTATATCGAGAACAATTTTTTAAAATTTTGTCATTTATTTTGTATATTATATTTGCTTATTTAATATAATATTACATCACAATTACATTTTAATGATATTTTTGTCTCAATATTTTAAAAAGTATCTATCTCAAATATAAAAAAAACATACTAAATGTATGTTTAACAAAACTTGTTAATATAACATTTAAATTATAAATATATTTATTTAAATTAGAATAAGAGCCGTATTAATGAAATAAATAAAGTCAAAATTAATTTACTAAACCCTATAAGCTAACGGGAAATCCCCGTTGGCATATTATCATGAAATTTGACGATAAGCAAGTTCTACAGAATACGTTTCATAAATAAAACTTTAATTTCTTACATCAAAAAAGAAACTTTTAATTTTAATTTAATTTTTTACAGCAGAAGTAAATAAAAAGATACGAAAATTGGTGATTTGTACTTATAGTTTTTATTTGGCGTACATTTGCAATGGGAGCATCGACTGTGATGTAGGCCGATGTACGGGAGAACATTTATTTCACTAAGTGCCGATTTCACCAATAACGTCCTTGTCTAAGATTAACTAACCCGAGAATAAAGATATTCCGTACTTTTACTCTCAGATATTTTACTGTACATTTTACCATGCAAAACAACAGATTAGTTAGCCTCAGATTAACTATTCTTTCGAATAACGGTTTTACTTATCTGTGGAAGACTATTTGAATGAGCAAGTGAATGATTGTATAAAGACTCTCTTTGATTTCGCCGAATTTCAAATCACCGATCGTTAATTGTGAATTATTCGTAGCATAAAATCTAAGTGTTGCCAAAAGCTGATTAATCGGAGAAATTGATTGATTCCTGTAAACCAAAACAGTTTTATTTAAGAGCATTTAATTGCCGTATTATGTACCTACGAACAGTATAAATAGGTACAAAGACTCACCTCTCAGATATAAATTCCAAATGATCTTCAATTTTGATCAAAAGATTATGAGCTGCTGATTTAGATAACCGAAATCTTATCCTAAAGTCTTCGTCATCATAGTCATAAAAATAATTATTCCTTTCTTTTATCCACCTTGGACGTTTTACAACATAATATGTTTCATCTTCACTATCATCACTGTCACTGTTGTTAATCATTCTTCTCAAACGTTGCATTATGTATAGCTGTATACTCTCAATAATAATTAAATTAAAAATTTATTAATCAAACAGCAATTCAGGAACAAGAAACTTGGACGTACGCGACAGACTATTAAAAATATCAAATAATTAACAGCTGACAGCCTGTCGGCCATTTTTAACCGAAGAATAACTCCGTAATCCTTCAAAATCGGGAGTATAAATCTTATCTCTTAGTTAATTATTTATTCTTGGGTTAAATTGTTGGTGAAATGTAAAATTTGATATCCTAGAATAACTTATATCATTACTCTTGGAATAAAACCTATCTGAGTTTGGTGAAATCAGCCCTAAGTAATTTAGTTTGTCTTTCAGTCCAACTTACTTTTCCTTAGAGCCATGTTCGATGCCTACCGTACCTATAGTTTGCGGCATAGATGAATTATTCACATACATAAATAAGTTCATACAACACTCGCACTTGTCGACTTTTTCCTCCGCGTATCGAGAGCGGGTGTAAATCGAACCTCAATAAACTTTGAAATGGAAAATTTTATATTACCTTTCGCCATGTTTTTGTATTCATTGAACCGAAATCATATTCGAATGCGAGTGTAGACTAAACGACCTTTATTACCATCTGGAAAAATTAGAATGTAACATGTGAACGGAGTAGGAGCCTATGGCACTGATATTTTACAAAAGACAAAAAAAATTGAATTAAATAAATAAATTATAAAATCTATCGAAATTCAAATCATATCCACCCTACATTACGAACGGCAATAAAACAATAAATTTAGTAGGCATCTTTGACCTTGTCACTTCGCAGGATCACGGTAGTAATTTGGGAGAAGAGTTCATAAAGTCATGTAAAGTAGTGAACTAAGAGGCGTGATAGACTCAGAAATGAGGATATCCGCAGTAAAACCAGAGTAACTGACATAGCCCAACGGATTAGTAAGCTGAAGTGGCAATGGGCCGGCCATATAGCTCGAAGAACCGATAACCGATGGGGAAGAAAGGTTCTCGAGTGGCAGCCTCGTACCGGTAGGCGTAGTGTAGGGCGACCCCCCACCAGATGGAGTGACGACCTGGTAAGACATGCAGGAAGTCGATAGATGCAGGTGGCTCAGAACCGTGCCTTGTGGCATTGCTTGGGGGAGGCCGACGTTCAGCAGTGGACTTGTGAAGGGCTGTAATGATGATGATGAAGGGGCTTAGAAAGAACAAAAATAGAGATTCTGGTTTTCAGTAGTCTGGGAGATTTTTTCTTAGAACAAATTAAGAACTAAAATTCGGACAAACTGAATAATCTATGTATGTATTACATTTAGTTCATATCTATATACTCCAGAAGTATTTGCCTTCAATATCAATTTATCCAGTGTCTATTGCCTAGAGCGGCGACGAGGAGCGGGGTCAAAGATGTGAGAACTCCGACACTGCGATCGTCTATCCATTTGTCAAGTGTGAAGACTTAGGCAAATACTCCGTACAGCGGGAGGGACTTTGACCAGTTTTGATGTTAACGAAGTGTAGAAGAAAAATAAAGAGGTGTTACAGCATATCCTTACCATCAGTTGTACCTTGCACTCGTTTGTCATTCTTACTTTCGATAATAATATTTTTTTTGATTCTCAATTTGACAGATTACTCTTACATATTATATCTTTTTTAAATTACAAAACCACATTTCAAAGTAGTTAGCGTTAACGTACATACTAGTATAAACAGTGTTACAGCCATCAGCATCTTCCACCCTGAGTAGTACAAAACAAATTAAAAAAAAGATCATTTCGTTATACAATACACAAACATGTTGAAATAAATATGAAAAATGAAGATAAAAGTTACTAATTACCACAAAACTCACACACACGAGTGTGTGTGTGTGTGTGTGTGGGTGTGTGTGTGTGTGTGTGTGTGTGTGTGTGTATGTGTGTGTGTGTGTGTGTGTGTGTGTGTGTGAATGCGTGCGTGCGTGCGTACGTGCGTGCGTGCATGCGTACATGCGTGCGAGCGTTCATGCGTGCGTGAGTGCGTGCGTGCGTGCGTGTGTGTGTGTGTGTGTGTGTGTGTGCGTGTGTGTAAGTGTTCATACATTATAGTCTATCAAGAGTACACTACTGAAAACATACTAGCTTGTCATGCTGGTATTTAAACCTAAGACCAAAAGTGTCGCGTAGACAAAATTTTTATTTAATAAATGTTATAATATTTGGCTTCCCAGTATATTTACGAAAATTTAATGTATGTCCACAAAACAAAAGTAGTTATAATAAAGATGATGTACACTCTGTGAACAACAGGAACAACCACAAGCTAATTATATCAGTTTCTAGACTCCACTGAGTCAGTAATTGATTCATCAGAAAATGTATACGATATTTCAACAAAGTCCCATAAAATATACGAGGTCTCCAATAGAAAGTTTAAATATTTATTTAATAACAAGTGTTATAATTTATTAATGTAAATGAATAAATGGGTTCTAATACCACCAGGGAATGAGGTGGTCGCTTCTAAGTTGTTCCTTAATTATGATTTGTAAGTAGTTCGTACAACCTGTGTTTTATTGTAAAATTTTACTTTTAAAAAAGAAGTACCGCTGGGTTTCTTGCTGATTTATCCCAGGTGGAGCCACGCTGCAGCTATATTGAGGTTTAGCACCAATGGGTCGGCTCGACCGGGGAAGGACCACGCTCTCAGAATACCAGCGTAAAGTAGCAGCTTAATACCGCTGTGTTTCATATGGCGAGTGTAGACCCTTTTACTAGAAACGAAGCATTCCATCTTTGTCCTCAGGGGAGACTACGCATCTGCATTTTAATTCTTAATCGGCCACAGCATCCACTTATCATCAGCTGGACTGTGTGCTCGTTTGTCACCCTTATTCTATACAAATAAAAAATAAAAAATGGCAAGAGAATTTTTTCCGAACCAGTTATAGAAGCAAAAAAATGACAATTAATAAGAAATACTTGTAACCTTCAATGAAAGTAATTCTATTCTATTCTGTTCTGTTACCAAGCTTGGCAGGTGTGTTAAAAACTGTAGTTTTTTATTATTTTGAGTTTTTTCTAGAAGATGCTACTGCCCATCTCCGGTGTTATTTTCTTATCCCACTAACCAACATCGTCTTGTGGGTGAGATGATTTAGGATACTTAGCCGCAACGTGTAAGAAAGGAAGAGTATACAATTGAACCCCTTAAGTTATATTTACACAGGCGCACTCCTCACTCAACAACATCGTGTAATGTAAACAAAAGAGGCCGTGCTGTTAGTAAAATGAAGTGAAGCGTAGAATTTTAATGATCTTAATACCCACTCTACCGGGGTAAGTACATTGTTGGTTGTGAGACTCTGTCGTTTAACAGCCATTAAAAAAGACTACGTTGTTTCTATTTTGTATTTTTGTAGCGCCAAGTGTGTATTGGCTCCCAGAGAATTTTCAAAGTATCGTCTTTTATTTTTTATAAGCTTGTATTGAATTATCTAGAACAGTAATAATATTAGCTAAACAGCTTTTCAGCTGCCATAATTTTGGGGGACTAGCGTTTTTGGTACTGTACTGTTTTGTTGTACTTCCTTGTTTGAAGTTAGTTGTAAGTGTCCTTGCACTGCACTCACTGCACTTAACTTCAGGTGGGTAAGTCCATTCGCCACCTCGGTTTTAGAGAAAGACAAAATATTTTATTTTTATTTTGACTTTCAACGAGTATTCTTGTATATAAATATAAATGCATATTTAATTAAAATGATTCTTTTCTATAACGCAAATGCATTCGTAAGCAAATCTATTTATATTTGCACACAAAAGTTTTAGGTCATGCCGCCTTGTTGACCGAGATGTCGATCCTTCTTGGTGACAGACGCACCGATATGACGTCGTCTCTAATAGCAGTAATTAATTCATTAGTCTGTGCGGTTGCGTCGTTTTAAATAGCTGGCCATTTGTGAAAGGTGGAGACACTTAATTAAAATATGCAAGCAATATTACGCCATGAAAAATATTAAATAGCTTCTTTTGCTGTTTATTTTTTGTAAATGTTTTAATTAATGATACTTCTTTTTAGGATGTTTGTACCTCTTAAGTAATTAAAATCTTATTGAGTTTTATTTCTAAAAAAAACATGCTACCGAGGTAGGACCACGCCCTCACATACCTAATACCAACGGTATAGCAACTTAATACTGCCGACTTTCGTATGTTGCCGGTAGAGAACCGGGGACCCTTTTTATTCAAAACGGAGCATTCCATTTTAATCCTCAGGGGTAATAAAGCATCAGAATTTTGATACTTAGTCTTTGGGCATCCACTAACCATCAGGTGGATTGTGTCTTCATAATGAACATTTATGTTGGAAATTAACTGAAAAAAAACGCAAGTTACGGAAGTTTGAAGTTAAACTTTTCGGATCTGTTTTTAGCCGACTTCAATAAATTTCCTCCATTTTCTTTTTCCGTGTTCTTATTTAGCTGTATTTTTTTCGGATCTGTTTTTAACCGACTTCAATAAATTTCCTCCATTTTCTTTTTCCGTGTTCTTCTTTAGCTGTATTTTTGTATGTATATTACGCGATTCTTCTACATTAACTGTTCCAGCCTGAAGGGCATTATAATTATAGGTGACATTCCATGTTAGTGTTTCGTAACGTATCTGTAGCCACTTTTGTTTTTTTTTTATAAGATAGGGTGACAAACGATCACACAGTCCACCTGATGGTAAGTGGTTTCTGTGACCCATAGACATCTACATCTATCCTTGATTACAAATCAAAATGCAGATGCGTTGTCACTCGTGAGGACTAAGATGGAATGCCTCGTTTCCAGTAAAAACGGCTCCGGTTCTCTACTCTCATCATACGAAACACAGCAGCGTTAAGCTACTATTTTACGCTGGTATTCTGTGAGAGCATGGTCTTTCCCCGGTCGATCCGACCAATTCGTGCTACAACTATACTACTAATGTAACTACAGCATGGCTCTACCACGTATAAAACTGCGTTTGAACGGAACGTTTGAACTGCTTTAGGACTGCAGCAGCCACTTACCATCAGGTGGACTGTAATTTTGCTTGTATTTGAATGCTTTGAATTAATGCATCATTATCATCATTAGATAACTGAAACAGGAGACGGGCGGTAGGATCTTCCTGACAACAACAAATCAAAATAATTAAAAAAACTGCGGTTGCCAAACTACTTCCCAAACGAGGCAATTATGACAAATGTCCGTCAATTAAGAGACAATCTATGAGGAGGCATACTGGTGCATAGTACCTGTGTGGCTCCTCATGGAGTGACTGGTACCAGTACCAGTGTGCCTTCTCATAGATACACTGGTACTGTGTACCAGTGTTCCTAAATAGACGTTTTGCTGTGCTGTTGGTATCGTAAGAGGTTAGTATAATAATTACTAATCTACGGTGTGACGCAACTTTGGGGAAATTTTCAAGAAGATTTCAAAGCATCTCATCGATCACATTCTTGTAAATTGTTATTATTGCAGCTCTTCACGAGTTCAGCTGTAAAAGAATCTCTCAAGGAATGCCATAAAACACGGTCTTAGCCACTTGCGTTCATCGACTTTCATACATCATCGTCATTCATACATCTTATACTTTGGAGGTGTTCAATTTCATTAGACCGGTATTACCCTATTCGGTGACTGAGTACAGTAAGAGATTCGTGTGCTCAGCCATAACTTCTCTTTAGACTAAATTTGATCAGGACTTTTGTTTTCTTTTAGTCCGAGTACTTGGTTGCTACATCTCTACAACTATGCTGTTATATTTCATTTTAAAGGTGTTTCTAACTCCTTCGGTGTAAAATTACGAATTATAAACTCGTACCTGTATTTAGGTATTAGAATTTTCTAAATTTGTCAACAAACTGTATTCATCTACGAGTACGTCAGAAACATAGAGAAATCCCTTTGTGACAGATGGAAATCTATGTGATTTTATATGTGTATTGTTTTTCTGAATTTGCCAGAGAACACAATTAATTAACATATTTTGTTCGGTGTTAAGTATGGCACATAAATTCTAATTAATAAATATTTGTCTACGACGGCTAGTAGTAGTACTACTACTACTACTACTACTACTACTGCTACTATAACCCATCACAAGTCCATTGATGAAAATAGGTCTCCCCCAAGAAATGCCACAAAGCACGGTCCTGCACTTCCTACATTTCTAACCAGGTCGTCACTCCATCTAGTGCAGGGCTGCCCTACACTTCGTCTACCGGCACGAAGCTGCCTCTTGAGAACATTTCCTTTTTATAGATAAGGGTGACAAACGAGCACACAGTCCACCTGATGGTAAGTGAATCATGTGGCCCATGAACATCTACATTTATCTTCGATTAAGAATCAAAACCGTGCCGACCGAGCCGTGGTAGCTCAGATGATTAACGCTCGCTGTAAATATAACAGAACGCGAGTAAACCGGGTTCGATCCTGCCGGCACCAATGAAATTGTTAATTGCAATTTTAGGTGCTGATATACCACCTGCTCGAGGGTGAAGGAAAACATCGTGAGGAAACTTGCATGTCTGAGTTCGCCAACACGCATTGGGGCAGCGCGACACTTCCTTGCCCTAAAACCTTCTCAGAAATGAGATGAGGCCTGTGCCCAGCAGTGGGACGCATATAGGCTGTAATTTTTTTTTTACTTTTAAGAATCAAAACGCAGATGCGTTGTCACCTCTGAGGACTAAGATGGAATGCCTCGTTTCCAATCAAAACTCAGCAGTATTGAGCTGCTATTTACGTTGGTGTTCTGTGAGAGAGTGGTCCTTCCCCAGTCGAGCCGACCACTTTTCTCTCCATCGGTTATCGGTTCTTCGAGCTACATGACCACCAACGGCCACTTCATCCTATTAATCCATTGGGCTATGTCAGTTACTCTGGTACTACTGCGGATATCCTCATTTTTCTTCTTTTACTTCCTGAATTTTGTTATTTACCTTGATAAATGTACATATGTAATTTTCCCTAGGAAACGATTCGGACAAAATTTTGTGTTAAATAATATTTCCAAGTTTATCAAGATATGTTTTATTTCTGAGAAAATTTTATTTCTGACGTTGAGCAGGTTTCGATTCCGCAGTTAAGTACTAAATATTTACGTATTTCGCATAATTTTTTTTAAAATTAGAAGTGTTAGGGCAGCAATTCACATCATATCATCGTATTCATTTTGAAAAATTGATAATCGACTCTTGCATTTTGTGTACAAATATTATCTTTTATGGTTTTAAAGAGATTTCTATTTTGATACACAACTAAAATCCTGTCCTGTGTAAAGGGCTAGTCTACGTAGAGACTGGCCGCTGTGACCGAAATTCGATCTTGACAACATTATTATTGTTGTAGTATAGAAGATACATATATAATATTCGTATACCAGCTTTGAGATACCAGCTATGCCCGAGACTTCGTTCGCGTAAAATTAGTACTTTTCTTAGGATAATTTACAACGATTTATTTGTACTTTTAATTATCGCGATGATCTAGAAATACACTAATCTAGATAAAAACATTCGGTTAGTCGGTCAATCAGACAAACTACGAGGGCGACACTGATATAAGTTCAAATTTTGAAAATGGAACTCTTTGTCAATATTATTGTGTATGTATTTTGTTAATTTGTCATTTGTTTACGATTTGGCAGCAAATTGAAAATTGTCTGTCATGTCAGCATGAATTTAACACGAGAAAATTTTAGTACAATGATTTTTTGTAACATTCGATGTCATTTAAGTCAACAAGAAAGTTATGATAGACTTCGATTGACCTTTCACGATGAAGTCCCATCTCGTGCCACTGTTTACAACTGGTGTAATGAGTTTAAACGTGGTCACGCTAATCTCACCGATGATCTGCGTAAGGGACGGTCTTCTACGGCGACGACTGTGTATAACATCAGTGTTGTGCGTCGTATGATAGAGATTGACAAAAGAATGACTTATCAGCAGATTTGGACGAGCTTAGGCATCGGTATGAGTCAAGTGCGCTAAATCCTCCATGAACATTTAGTGCCCAGAAGGCTTTGTGCCCGGCGGATACACTCCGACGTGTTGATTGGTGTCGTGAAATGGTTCAAAGATTTAACGGAGGTGACTCAAAAGCGGTGTTCGACATACTTACGGGTGATGAAATCTGGATTTATTGTTATGATTCTAAAAGTAAGAAACAGTCTGCTGTCTGGGTGTTTCCTTCCGAGGAATTGCCAACTAAAGTGAAGAGAGGTACAAGCGTGGGAAAAAATACGGTGGCCTCGTTCTTCGGAAGGACAAGTATTTACTCAAGAATTGTTTTAGATGATCGAAAAACAGTTACTGCAGAGTGGTACACTAACAATTGTTTGCCACTTGACTTGAAAAAAGTTCGGGAGACACCACTTCGCAGTAGGATCTTCTTTCACCACGACAACGCCTCGTCGCACACCGCCAAGCAAACAATCGACTACTTGGTGAATTACTGGGTCACCCGCACTATATGCCCGACTTCGCACCTTGAGATTTTTGTTTATTTCCGAAACTAAAACAAAAACTTTGAGGAAAACGCATTACGGACGCCGACGAAGTAGTGGCTGCGTTTCAAAATGCCGTCGAAGAGACCCCCCCTAAGGACGAGTGGACAAAGTGCTTTTCTCAGTGGTTTCATCGGATGCAGCAATGTATTGATGTAAATGGACACTATTTTGAAAAGATATAATAAAGCTAATAACTTACTAGTTTGTTCAGTTTTTGATTTTCTAAGAACTTTCATTTTTCTTTCATTCGCAAATGAAATGGACAGTCCCATTTCGAACTAAGAAACGAATTGGGCAAACTATACGCTTGTGTTTCATATTGTATATAAACAACAAAATGACTACAATAATGTTATCCATAATTTGCTACCGAACTGCATTATATCTCTATCTGCAAAATATGATAAACAAATCTAAACTGAACTAATGAAAGTCTAAAAGACTTTCCTATAAATAATAGGTGTGATTAGACCCAAAATCAGTTGGGTTTTCTATGGAGAAATTCTCTGTAGCGGTCCGAAGTAGTGATTTTAGTGATGTTTCATCCATGTACCTCAGAAATCATTTGAACCGTTAGTTCTGCGTCTGATCTCTTTATATTTATGTCGGGTTACGGTCCCATCGGACTAAGAGTAAGAAAACAGTAAGTGCACATATGTTTGCGCACATACTCGTGATACATAACCCTAACCTGCGTTATTAAAGTTTTTTTTTACTTTAGTTCTTTTTTACTACCTTTGTACTTACGTACCTACTACAGAACGCTACGGATACGGGTATCTCAATGTCTTGCATAATTCGTCAGTTTCCATTGAAACTTTGTCATGACAGAAATTTGGCGTAAAAGGCTTGATGGGGATTGTTTCGGACGGCAGGGACACGTCCAGTGCCCGCAGTCGCCCTGGGACAATCTCCCACTTATAACGTACGTTCCTTGCCTAGTGCTGGTGACGCACGTCCCACGCACCCCTGAATGCGTATGTATACTGCGACCCTACTAGGACCCCGAGAGAGAGAGAGAGATAGACGATCAGTCGGGAAGAGGCAATTAAAACACTTTTCTTCTAGGTAGCTTCTTTTTCCTTAGGTTTCGGCTTCCTTTTTCCTTTTAGTTGTAGCCTCTTCGACGGCTGTGCTGCGACTGCGATATGGGCCGAAATTTGCTCGGCTTATATACCCGCCGGCGTTACCGTACGGGCGTTAGCGCGATTTTGCCTATCTCGCGCGTTGTTTTTACTTCGAGCCGAAACCTTAGGAGCCTTTATTTATTGAAAATTTTCTAAAAACCCTTACAAATTATACATCGTTAGATTGATCTAGTTATGTTCTATAACATAAAATAATAATATAAAACTATTAGATCCTCTATACAAAACTTATAGAACAAAAACCCTACAAAATTGCTAATTTACTATACATTTTGTCTTATATTTATTAAAACAGATGTCTAATCTACTTATTTCTTTTTGTTTACATTATGTTATATATAAACCTTTAATCTAACACCAGTTTTTAAGCGTAAAACAAAACTGAAATTTTTTATAAGTATTTACAATACAAATTCTTGCTTAAAAAACTTCCTTACAAAATTATCATTAAAGGCTAACCTTTCGATTTTGTAATTATATTTAAATTGTATTCTAAAAAGAGTTAATAAGCTAATTACACTAATTGAGAAATTATAAGTCTTAAAATAAAGTTCGTCACTTGGTAAATTATATGCTTGTCGCCGACACTACACTAATTAAGGAATTGAAATAGTCTTAAACACAGTTCGTCACTGGTTGATTATATGTTTGTCGCCGACAGGGATGTTGGAAATAATAAGAACATATATAATTTAAAATTATTTAGCGCCCAAATCACTTAACACTCAAATACTCAAAAACATAAAAATTGAACGTATTGCTTAAAATTAAAAAAATTATTTAAAAAATATTTTTAAAACCTTTTAACTACTATAGTGTTAACAACTTTTTTTTCAATACAGCGCTAACGCTACCTGTTTGCAAATCGAAATACTACTAATATTTACATGATAAATAGACAACTTTACTGTTTCCTATAACAATTTTACACCTCTTAGAGAGTGGTTGTGGTGGACTCTTAGTGAAAGTATATCTCAAGCGGTTTAAGTTGTCCGTTGATGTCAGTAAAAGTCAAGTAAAATATGTCCAGAGTGACGGACATCTTTTATATATATATATATATATATATATATATATATATATATATATATATATATATATATATATATATATAGCGTACGACTACCAGATAGAGGCAAATAAGTATTGCCGGCTGTTTAATACAAATTAGAAACCTATATAGCTTTTATATTTGTACATAATTATTAGCTTAAAACTTAAATTAAAACATAATTACTAACCAAAGCAAATCTATGTTGCAGAAGTGAACGGCAGAGTCGAGAAGGGAGCTTTAGACGAAAGTTTATCGACCAAATTGGCGATATATTAAAGATGGACCAGATTAAGAGTATCCTTCAAGAATGTCAAGAGTATTATTCCAGTTTGCTAATAGTACGGAATAATATATATATATATATATATATATATATATATATATATATATATATATATATATATATATATATATATATATATATATATATAAATATATATATATATATATATATATATATATATATATATATATATATATATATATATATATATATATATAGAAGATATAGAAGATATAGTATATAAAAAGTGGACCGTGTGACAAATCTATGTCGTTCATTAAAAATAATTTTTAAAATGCTATTTTTAAACAAAATAAAAAGATTTCTGGAATAAAATAAAAATTTTGTCTAATTTTAAGAATTTCCTTGGCTAATAATTTTATGAATTAATAACATGCATTTTTATTACTAAATCACAATTTTAAAATTAAAGTTACATGAATTTAAAATAATTGAAATAAATGCACTAATTCCGTCACCTCTCCTCCCAACACCATTACAGCCAACACCAATACTGCCAACACCACTACTCCCAACACTATTACTCTAGGAAAGATACACCATCGACGATAATACAAACAAGTACAAGTATTGTTGTCGATGGTGTGTCTTTCCTAGGGTAGTGGTGTTGGGAGTAGTGGTGCTAGGATTAGTGGTGACGGGATTAGTGCACGCAATTGAGGGAGGGCTGGAGGTGCTCTTCAAACTAGGTAAGACACATCATTTTATTTTAATGAGCGGATGGTTGCAAGGTAACTATTCTGATTCTATTAATTAATCATGATATTTATAACATAATGAGTAGGCGTAATATACGACCAACAATCAAAATCATGATATCAAAATCGCATAATGTGATTTTTCAAATTTACTACAGTGATTATTTTTAGCCTTTTTGTAGCTGCAAACGGGAAGATTATGCCTAGTACACAGTTTCTATGTAATATGATAGTGAAGGTCCCATCCAAGTCAGTTCAGAGATTTTTGCGCGATGTGTATTCAGACAAACAGACCAATTTCCAAAAACAATTGCTTTGACAGATGTCATAAATAATTGTAACGACGGATTGGGGTGTACTATATGACTTATACAGATATATCGATCATAAAATACACCCCAATTCCAATTTCAAAAAATATTCAATGTACAAAAATCGTCGTGTTAGAGTTCTTTAATAGTATAGAAGATTTGAAGTTAAATAGCGTAGCTAACGAACACAGCAAGAAAAAGGATGGAGCTAATAGAAACTTGATCGATTACTCGTACAGTAAAAAAGCGATCAGCGAAAGTGACAAGCAATTATCTGTCCCTAACGGCCCAGCAAACCATTTGCAATTCCTCCTCTTTCATGTCGAGTATAAATGGAATATTGGATGATATCTTATACATAATTTATATGTCAACGGAAATACAGTGTACGGTTTTTAAGATAAAGAAAAATAAAAAGTTCTTCATTTCGTTTTTCTGCGTATTCGAAATGAAAATTTAGAATACTTAATAACGTCATCATTATCATTACAGGATATCTAAATCCACTGCCAAAACTATGTTATCAAAGGTCTTTGTCTTCTCCATAGATTATCTCATAGTGTAATATTTGCCTGCCTATAGATTGCTTTTTGCTTTATAGGAGGGATATTTGTCGGTGTTGTCACACTTGGCAGGCGGACTGGCAAGCGCAGTTTTTATTATTCTGAATGATTATCAGGAATATATTTCTATCCTTCTTCTGTTTAATTTCCATTTGTTGCCAATAAGATTTCCAGGACCTGTAGGATGATATAGGGTAGTATCATTACGCCGCTACTTCACCAATGTGGGTAGTACCATTACGCCGTTACTTTACCAATATGTGTAGTATCATTACGCCGCCACTATACCAATATGGGTAGTATCATTACGCCGCTGCTTCACCAATATGGGTAATATCATTACGCCGCCACTACACCAATACGGTTATACAGATGAAAGTTAACAAAAACTTCACTACTATTTATTCATACTCAAAATCAAAACTGAACATAATAATAAGTCTTTTAACCTATGAAATTGCCGTTCTGCAGTACTGACTATTTCAATAAATTTTATATATACATAGTAACTAAAATATAGTTTTCTTTTTTTAATTAATTTTTGTTTAGCAAAGAATTCAAATTTCAAATTAATTTTATTTTAAAAACTTGGTATTCTTTTTTCAAAATTAGTCATTTCACGTTGTGTTATACGCTTGTGTTTCATATTGTATATAAACAACAAAATGACTACAATAATGTTATCCATAATTTGCTACCGAACTGCATTATATCTCTATCTGCAAAATATGATAAACAAATCTAAACTGAACTAATGAAAGTCTAAAAGACTTTCCTATAAATAATAGGTGTGATTAGACCCAAAATCAGTTGGGTTTTCTATGGAGAAATTCTCTGTAGCGGTCCGAAGTAGTGATTTTAGTGATGTTTCATCCATGTACCTCAGAAATCATTTGAACCGTTAGTTCTGCGTCTGATCTCTTTATATTTATGTCGGGTTACGGTCCCATCGGACTAAGAGTAAGAAAACAGTAAGTGCACATATGTTTGCGCACATACTCGTGATACATAACCCTAACCTGCGTTATTAAAGTTTTTTTTTACTTTAGTTCTTTTTTACTACCTTTGTACTTACGTACCTACTACAGAACGCTACGGATACGGGTATCTCAATGTCTTGCATAATTCGTCAGTTTCCATTGAAACTTTGTCATGACAGAAATTTGGCGTAAAAGGCTTGATGGGGATTGTTTCGGACGGCAGGGACACGTCCAGTGCCCGCAGTCGCCCTGGGACAATCTCCCACTTATAACGTACGTTCCTTGCCTAGTGCTGGTGACGCACGTCCCACGCACCCCTGAATGCGTATGTATACTGCGACCCTACTAGGACCCCGAGAGAGAGAGAGAGATAGACGATCAGTCGGGAAGAGGCAATTAAAACACTTTTCTTCTAGGTAGCTTCTTTTTCCTTAGGTTTCGGCTTCCTTTTTCCTTTTAGTTGTAGCCTCTTCGACGGCTGTGCTGCGACTGCGATATGGGCCGAAATTTGCTCGGCTTATATACCCGCCGGCGTTACCGTACGGGCGTTAGCGCGATTTTGCCTATCTCGCGCGTTGTTTTTACTTCGAGCCGAAACCTTAGGAGCCTTTATTTATTGAAAATTTTCTAAAAACCCTTACAAATTATACATCGTTAGATTGATCTAGTTATGTTCTATAACATAAAATAATAATATAAAACTATTAGATCCTCTATACAAAACTTATAGAACAAAAACCCTACAAAATTGCTAATTTACTATACATTTTGTCTTATATTTATTAAAACAGATGTCTAATCTACTTATTTCTTTTTGTTTACATTATGTTATATATAAACCTTTAATCTAACACCAGTTTTTAAGCGTAAAACAAAACTGAAATTTTTTATAAGTATTTACAATACAAATTCTTGCTTAAAAAACTTCCTTACAAAATTATCATTAAAGGCTAACCTTTCGATTTTGTAATTATATTTAAATTGTATTCTAAAAAGAGTTAATAAGCTAATTACACTAATTGAGAAATTATAAGTCTTAAAATAAAGTTCGTCACTTGGTAAATTATATGCTTGTCGCCGACACTACACTAATTAAGGAATTGAAATAGTCTTAAACACAGTTCGTCACTGGTTGATTATATGTTTGTCGCCGACAGGGATGTTGGAAATAATAAGAACATATATAATTTAAAATTATTTAGCGCCCAAATCACTTAACACTCAAATACTCAAAAACATAAAAATTGAACGTATTGCTTAAAATTAAAAAAATTATTTAAAAAATATTTTTAAAACCTTTTAACTACTATAGTGTTAACAACTTTTTTTTCAATACAGCGCTAACGCTACCTGTTTGCAAATCGAAATACTACTAATATTTACATGATAAATAGACAACTTTACTGTTTCCTATAACAATTTTACACCTCTTAGAGAGTGGTTGTGGTGGACTCTTAGTGAAAGTATATCTCAAGCGGTTTAAGTTGTCCGTTGATGTCAGTAAAAGTCAAGTAAAATATGTCCAGAGTGACGGACATCTTTTATATATATATATATATATATATATATATATATATATATATATATATATATATATAGCGTACGACTACCAGATAGAGGCAAATAAGTATTGCCGGCTGTTTAATACAAATTAGAAACCTATATAGCTTTTATATTTGTACATAATTATTAGCTTAAAACTTAAATTAAAACATAATTACTAACCAAAGCAAATCTATGTTGCAGAAGTGAACGGCAGAGTCGAGAAGGGAGCTTTAGACGAAAGTTTATCGACCAAATTGGCGATATATTAAAGATGGACCAGATTAAGAGTATCCTTCAAGAATGTCAAGAGTATTATTCCAGTTTGCTAATAGTACGGAATAATATATATATATATATATATATATATATAGAAGATATAGAAGATATAGTATATAAAAAGTGGACCGTGTGACAAATCTATGTCGTTCATTAAAAATAATTTTTAAAATGCTATTTTTAAACAAAATAAAAAGATTTCTGGAATAAAATAAAAATTTTGTCTAATTTTAAGAATTTCCTTGGCTAATAATTTTATGAATTAATAACATGCATTTTTATTACTAAATCACAATTTTAAAATTAAAGTTACATGAATTTAAAATAATTGAAATAAATGCACTAATTCCGTCACCTCTCCTCCCAACACCATTACAGCCAACACCAATACTGCCAACACCACTACTCCCAACACTATTACTCTAGGAAAGATACACCATCGACGATAATACAAACAAGTACAAGTATTGTTGTCGATGGTGTGTCTTTCCTAGGGTAGTGGTGTTGGGAGTAGTGGTGCTAGGATTAGTGGTGACGGGATTAGTGCACGCAATTGAGGGAGGGCTGGAGGTGCTCTTCAAACTAGGTAAGACACATCATTTTATTTTAATGAGCGGATGGTTGCAAGGTAACTATTCTGATTCTATTAATTAATCATGATATTTATAACATAATGAGTAGGCGTAATATACGACCAACAATCAAAATCATGATATCAAAATCGCATAATGTGATTTTTCAAATTTACTACAGTGATTATTTTTAGCCTTTTTGTAGCTGCAAACGGGAAGATTATGCCTAGTACACAGTTTCTATGTAATATGATAGTGAAGGTCCCATCCAAGTCAGTTCAGAGATTTTTGCGCGATGTGTATTCAGACAAACAGACCAATTTCCAAAAACAATTGCTTTGACAGATGTCATAAATAATTGTAACGACGGATTGGGGTGTACTATATGACTTATACAGATATATCGATCATAAAATACACCCCAATTCCAATTTCAAAAAATATTCAATGTACAAAAATCGTCGTGTTAGAGTTCTTTAATAGTATAGAAGATTTGAAGTTAAATAGCGTAGCTAACGAACACAGCAAGAAAAAGGATGGAGCTAATAGAAACTTGATCGATTACTCGTACAGTAAAAAAGCGATCAGCGAAAGTGACAAGCAATTATCTGTCCCTAACGGCCCAGCAAACCATTTGCAATTCCTCCTCTTTCATGTCGAGTATAAATGGAATATTGGATGATATCTTATACATAATTTATATGTCAACGGAAATACAGTGTACGGTTTTTAAGATAAAGAAAAATAAAAAGTTCTTCATTTCGTTTTTCTGCGTATTCGAAATGAAAATTTAGAATACTTAATAACGTCATCATTATCATTACAGGATATCTAAATCCACTGCCAAAACTATGTTATCAAAGGTCTTTGTCTTCTCCATAGATTATCTCATAGTGTAATATTTGCCTGCCTATAGATTGCTTTTTGCTTTATAGGAGGGATATTTGTCGGTGTTGTCACACTTGGCAGGCGGACTGGCAAGCGCAGTTTTTATTATTCTGAATGATTATCAGGAATATATTTCTATCCTTCTTCTGTTTAATTTCCATTTGTTGCCAATAAGATTTCCAGGACCTGTAGGATGATATAGGGTAGTATCATTACGCCGCTACTTCACCAATGTGGGTAGTACCATTACGCCGTTACTTTACCAATATGTGTAGTATCATTACGCCGCCACTATACCAATATGGGTAGTATCATTACGCCGCTGCTTCACCAATATGGGTAATATCATTACGCCGCCACTACACCAATACGGTTATACAGATGAAAGTTAACAAAAACTTCACTACTATTTATTCATACTCAAAATCAAAACTGAACATAATAATAAGTCTTTTAACCTATGAAATTGCCGTTCTGCAGTACTGACTATTTCAATAAATTTTATATATACATAGTAACTAAAATATAGTTTTCTTTTTTTAATTAATTTTTGTTTAGCAAAGAATTCAAATTTCAAATTAATTTTATTTTAAAAACTTGGTATTCTTTTTTCAAAATTAGTCATTTCACGTTATGTTTTAATCTGATTTAAATCTTTTATGTCTTCATTAATACGTTAAAAATTGGAGTAATAATGGAATATGGGTACCGTTATTATGGCAGCAACGTGGCACAAGCGGCACGCAACATCATTGACGTTTATGGAGCGATTATTACTTATTCTTTGGTACAGATATTGCGTATACATGTATATACACATTTATATATATATATATATATATATATATATATATATATATATATATATATATATATATATATATATATATATAAATGTGGCAAATCCTAAGGGGAATGGCAGCTTCAACAAATCGTCCAGCAGTAGATTCCACAGGGACAGTCCAAGGACTGATCCCTGCGGGCAGCCCATGGTCGAACGTTTCCATTCAACACACTCACCTTCGAATATACCCACTCGTCTGTTGGTAAAATAGTCCACCAACAACATGCGGCAGATGTTAGGCGGAATCCCCCTTGTTTGCTTTCAGCAGTATCATTGGCCACCATGCATTACCAAATGCTCCCGATATGTCCAGGAAGACGTCATACTTATATATACATACTTGCGCTGTGACTCGCAAGCAGTGCTAAGCACATCTTGCAGCACCGTTGCCGTGGATCGACCCGGCATAAACCGGTGCTGATAGTTCGATATCGCCTTCACCAAACTCGGCACATCGCAACAGAACTGGCTCCAGCAATTTCCCAAAGGTGGGTAGGAGCGTTATTGGGCGGTACTCCTTGGGATCCATTAGTGGCCTGTCATTACCTTTCGGAATCACTATCAGGCGTCCTTTCTTCCACACTTCGGGGAAAACCCCCTCTTTCATATATTTAGTATAACCCAGTGGAATTCCCTAGGTGCAGCTCTGCACACGTTCTTAACAATCCTTGTACTTATTCCATCCAATCCCGGAGCAGTGTTGAGCCTTAACTATGCCCTCCAGACACCCAATGGTGGGGGGAACGGCAGTCGGCCCCGATGGAGTAAAAGCTGCCATGAGGCGCATCCGCACGTGGTATTCTGTGTCCTTAAACCTATCGTCGTCCGGACACAACGCCACGAGCGAGCCCTGCATGGCCTCTCTCACTCTCCCCCCATTGCTGGACGGAACCTCCCACTGGCTACTTAATAAGCTTGCCCCCACGGTTCCATGCTGCCTGTTTTTGCGGGGTCTATGGGCATAACATTTGCACACTGGCTCGCCACATCTTCCGTCCAAGGGCCCTCGCAGTAGTTTACGGGCTCTGACCACAGACCGCGCCAAAATGCGACAGCGTCGGCCTAAATCGGTGCTTGGCTCGTCCCACGTAGCATTGGTCGCTCCAAAGCTTGTTCTAATCACTCAGGAAGAGATGATTCTGGTTGAATCATGTCGATCTCTCTGTATATCGCCGAATCGGCTTTCCCTAAGCAATGATTCTCTGTTTTAGGTCGTCCTTGCGCTCCGTCAATTTTTGCGTAATATCTGGCTGGGATAAATTGACATTTGTCCCATCAAACGCCATCCTGACGGTGCGCACAATTCTTGGCATGTTATTGCTTGACCTGAAGCATGCCATCCTGCCTATGAAGGCCCTAGCCTTTGCGATACGTTCCTTAATTCTTTTTCTCCAGGCTGGGATGGCGCAACTTTGTGCAGTAGCACGTCCAGCCGTGGAGAGCTTGGCGCACATAATGCAGCAAACTGCAGTGGGGCGCCAAAAAGAATTGATTTCGTCTCGCAAAAGTCCCGGCTGGCTTTCATATAAGTCACCAACATTAGATTTTATTCCACTTACCGTATGCAGGGAAGTCGTGGTTGATCCTCGAGTGGCGTACTGCGTGTTTCCCTAATCGCCTCTTCTAATATGCTCCTCATATGCTTTTGTTCCTGGGCGACTATTCCGTCGTCGTCTGAGTCAACCACAAGGAGAACTGCGGTGGTATATACATGTACGGGTTGCTCTGCATCTCGTAGAGCCGCATCCCCTGTCATAGTATTTACATTAGACGAGGGAACAGCCTCACGCCGTAGCTGTTCGAGTTCGGCGTCATGAAATGTTTTTGAGCACATGATGTACTGAACTCGGTCTGCCAGCGTTTGCTCGATGACGGTAATAAATGGCTCCAGCTCAGCAAAAAGTTACTAAGATGTAAGGCGCAACTACGCAACGGAGGTAAAACGTCCAACTTCTCCCCCCTTCACCCTAAAATACGTCCTCAATGCGTTCTTATTCATTTCAATAGACCATTGTATGCGGCGTACTCCACCAGCGGCGGGTGCTGTTTGTTGAGTCCTAGAGGACCCTGCCGACTAAAGCCAGCTGGTGGGGATGATAGATGCGAGATGCGGCTTAGCTTGCTGTCGCGTCCAACGCCAGCTTAAGACGCTCTCGGCGACCCCTTGGCAGCGGCCCTTTGCGCATTTCCGTGTTTATCATCATCCACTGGTTTTGAGCGTCAATAATCGGGAGACGTCCAAACCCCGTGCCATTTCATGATGGGGCCATATGCACAAGCGGGCCTTTGCACCCACAGTTTTGCCGTGGCACTGTGCTAACACCTCTTGGCAAGGCACTGACTTACTGCGCGGACGTAGCAGTTTTTTCATTATTATTATTATTGATGAGGAAAAATCAAGTTAACTAAAGTGACTAAAAATTACGTTTTTTATATAGGAGAGGGCGCAAACGAGCATACGGCTCACGTGATGGTAAGTGATTACCGCCACCCATGAACAACTGCAACGACAGAGGAATTGCAGATGCGTTGCCGGCCTTTTAAAAAGGAGTAGGCTCTTTTCTCAGAGGTCCCTAAGTCGTATCGGTCCGGAAAAAAATATTACGTTCATGTTTACATTTTGCAGAATAAAGTTTGATTTTAACTGAATTTTATTTATCCGTATTCTGTAATCATATATAAAATTATAGTCTCTGTGTGTATTATTGTAATAATTCCTTTTTATCGGCCCGGCGGATTATTTACATGCATGCATGAATAACAATTTTTTACATTTTGGTCCGTATGTTTGGGCTAAACTTCAGAATGGCTAAACAATCGGTTTTTAAATGGTGATTAAACCTAACGAATTGAATGATCTAGGCTCTAGATCTCTTGGATATTTAATCCGAGATTTATTTTTGTGTAATTAATGTTTAAAGAATAATATCTTAAATCTAACTAACGCCGTATTAATTAATAGACCTTACCCTAGCAATATAGGCGTATATTAAAATTTCTTTTATTCAAAAACGTTCTGTAAATGGGTTACATATTGTTTTAGGAACACAGGCAGCTTTTCATAACAGCGTAACATTCCATTTTGTTATAAAAGATAAAAGAAAATGTTTTCATTACCAAAGCCCAACGTAAATTTATGTAAAAATAATTCTGGTTCAGTTCTACTTTCTTTCTCGAAACTTTCTGTTGTATGAATTTAACTTTGTACCAGATGCCGTATTATGTAAAACTATGAAAAACGACAAAGTGAGCAGGAATCGGAAGAAATCTCTTATTATAAACTCGTTAAAAGTTGTAATTTGTTCAAACAGTAATCGCGAGCGCGCAAAATTATCATACTTTTTTATAACATACACTGGTTTTAAATTTTAGAGTTAAGTTTAAATTTTAGCCTAAATACGTTCCACTTTTCCACCTCCTTGTATTATTAAAAGGGTTTTAGGAAGACTACCGCGCAGCCCCAATGCGTGTTGGCGGTCTTCACTTATCTCCATGAATTACTTTATTTCTCAGGCGTAAAGATATCTTAACGAAGTTTTCTTTCACCGCCGAACACGTTTTTTTCTGTAGAATAATGGTAACAAACGAGAAAACAATCCACCGGATGGTAAGTACTAACTACTAAGTTCACTGTAGGTAGTCCATGTACATATCGGGGGGCACGGCAGTATATTTTCAGGACCCTATTTGTGAACCTCTGGATATTACCAGAACGCAGAAATTTTCGTCATCCAGTAAACTATAATCAATCCAAAATTTCAAGACTGTAGGTCATTTAGTTCCGAAGCTAAGCGAAAGCAAAGTTTCGCATTTATGACACTCACTCACTCATGATCATCAGAATAGAACTAATACTTCCCATAAACTCAGAGAGCTGAAATTTGGTACAGAGTTAGGGTTTAATGGCCACATAAAGGGAAAACTATAAAAACAAGGATAATCGAACATCTGGAGTACCTGGTGACCCTGATTAGAAAACACAAGAGCCCAACCAAACTATTAGAAGAGATGACATACCGCCTTTATAAAAAATATTCAACTTGGTGGGCCGCTTCATTTTATGTTAAAAATCGAAGGTCTAAAGTATCTGATGAAGAACCCTCAGCTGGTCTCAACTGTGTTAGAGATATGGTAATGCCCCCTTCTACTATTGGTACCTAAAAATCTACTGTCATTGCAAAATCCAGCGTAGTGGGACACACCTTCTAATTTAATCTAGCCTATAGCGTCCCATTGCTGGGCGAATGCCTCCCTTTCTGCTTTTAATACGCATATAAATAAAATTAAAGGAAAACTCTGGATAACACTACATTGGCTTTTATACTTATACTTACAAGTTTACAAGAAAAAAATAGTCGAACGATTAACTTAACTTAAATTCTACTCGAACATTATTCAAATTAAATAAACAAATTACACTAAAATATTAATTTGGTCAAAATATAATGCATTGGACTAAGAGTGGCGGTGATACCCGCACACGTCGCTAGATGGCGCTGACTGTATTTTAAAACGCATCTCGAGATAAAGTTAGTTGCTAAAGATTCCTTGGATTGTTCAAAATGTATGATAACAAAAGCCCGGGAGTGTTTACAAAAATATGAAGATGATGCGTCGATGACTGCTGGACTGGAAGAAACTATAATCATTAAAGAGGGAGCTAAAGTAATGTTTAGGAGAAATATTGATGTTAGTTTAGGTTTAGTGAATGGGTCATTAGGCGTTGTACAAAAAGTGAGGTGGGACCCAGAAGACCAAACAAAGCCTAAACAATTGGTAGTAAAATTCGCTAATAATTTGATTCACGAATTATGAATGCATGTGTAGCGTCCAATTACCAATACCAGTATGGGCTATTAACTAGCTTAACAAACATAGGTAGTTACAACAGATATAACGTTACTGTAAACACATTTACGTGCAACATTACGTGTAAACGCAACTTTATCAAGCCTACAATTGACTGGTTATTCAATCAACGTTTTCCAAGTGGCAATTTTCCATCGTCAATGGGTAGCGGTTCTGGCGACAGATTGATGCAAGGGTGTCATGTAGCACCTGGTTTTGTACCCTTGTGTACCCTTCAACGGCCAAGTCACACAACATTAACTATAATAATAAAGAAATCGCAGTAAGGAACCTTAGACTTGGCACCACTTTGTCTAGATTTCATTACTTTTTAGAGATAAACAAGCAGCTCCATCGAGACTTGGCTAGTTTTTTACGGAATGTTTTTGGTGGGATGCATATATTCTCAATTAATAATAAAAATGCGGATGCGTTGTCACCCTTGAGGTCTGAGACGGAATGCCTCATTTCCAGTAAAAAGAGTCTCCGGTTCTCTACACGTGACATAAAGGGGACAATCATTTTTGGGCCCACTAAAAATATTAACGTCACTTAATGGTATTACATCAAAAAAAAGACACCAAATTATAATAGTAAATGGCCTACAGATTTTTCGAAAATGTAAACGGAATCAAGAAATATGAAAAAAAATTAGTTGTTTTGATATTCGTGTTCTGATTAGTGTAATATGGGTAAAATGCGTGTACCTAATTAGTCATTTTGCAGTTTGTATAAAAAGAAAACTATTTTTTCACAAAGCTGACTTAAAAAAGATACCACTAAGAACTTTATGTTTAATTTCTAAAAATTTTAGCTAATATCACGTTATAACATAGTTCTAAATGACTGTGAACCAAAACGTTATTTTATCATTGACTTCCGGTAATTCCCAGCGGCCGGCGGACGGGTACGGCGGGCGGGGCGGCGGGGTATTACCTACATCTTTAATCTTAACGGCATTGACGTTCGTCACGCTACTGTTTTTTTGTATTTATATGCGATTTTAAGAAAATGGAATCTGCTAGATCAGCATACAATGAAAATAGAAGTGTATGTTGCAATTGTGGAGTCAGGTTTCACCGCAGTGTGCGAAGACAATTACTGGCCGAGACAACTGCTGATGTGCGCCAACTTTTATCTGTGTGGATTTCTCATGAGGTGGGATAATATTATCTCATGGAAAGCTAATGACTGCACTATACAATCTATCTACTTACATATTATCTAGATTTAAACTTTTATGAGAAATATATATTATTTTTGTTACTCTCGATTTTATTCCAACAATATTACTATACTGCGGAAACGAAAATTACATATTTTCTTTATTAATGTATTACTTAATATTTTTATTTTTGTTGAATAATATGGGATATGGTACGATTTTTTAGAAATAATACGAAAGAAAACGATCCACAGACTCCAGGAACACATAACGATCTATACATGATTAAGTACTTAATTATTTTAAGTTTTTAAAAGTAATAATAAATATCCCTTCATATTATTAATAAATTCATACCTTCTATAGCTATAATTTTAATCTTTCGTTATATTAAATTGATAAATGATATATTATATTGATTGAATTATTTTACATTTTGACACAAGATGACACTGCATTCTTTCCTGCTATTTACCAACTTACAGGCATAGTTCTTTGCATTGACTCCATTGACTGGCATTGACTGTAAGAAAAAAGTGTGTTGTTTCAAACTATTTGGTAGAAAAAATATAATATGGTATAAACTTGTTTGTTTAGATTGATGTAAACTGTGTTCGTGTTAAAGTAAAAGTTTAAAAATGAAAATTCACGTAGTTTTACTGCTTACAAGTGGATTAGTATGTTAATGTCTAATTGATGCAAAAAATGTTTAACCTAAGGGTTATATCATGCACGTAAGTCAAATATTAAATACCTATTTCACATTTATGTATATAATTTGCCAATGACATTCGAAAATGCAAACTGACGAGTAAAAGTCCATGTGAGTAATATAAAAGTTTATTTTTCCTCCTAGAATTTTGTAAAATCTATAACTTATACTGAATTAACCTTTAACAAATGATAAACACAGGTCTTACTAATAAGTTAAATGTTAAAGTATTGAAGTTTTATGTTATTAGTGAAATCTAATTTAAATAATAGATAAAATAAAGTCACACAATATACACAAAAGAAGTTTGGTGGCATGGTATGATGTATCACATGTTATGTGTGTCTAATTATCTTTTGTCAGTCAATCAGAAATCAAAGTCGAAAAAGTATATATATATATATATATATATATATATATATATATATATATATATATATATATATATATATATATATATATATATATATATGTGTCAATATTTATTCTAAGAATAAAATATTATGTAAATAGAAAAATAAGTTATTTTGTGCAATGAAAAATATTTCAATCCACTGTAATATTACCGTTACAGCCAATTAAACTCCACTGCCGAACATAGGCCTCCCCCATATATTACTAATATTACACAACTCCATAACACTCTAATATTATAAAGTTTCTTTATCACTAAGAACACACACAACACACTTATATGATATACCTGAAATAATGTAAATATTGTAAAATCATATATTATTTGAAATAAAATGTATTGTATTTCAAATAATATAGGGTTCCACATCAAACATTTACTTTCATGCCAACTTCGCTTCCCTCCTCAAAATGTACATTTATCTGAACTTAATACTTATTTACTCTTTTATTTTTAATTCCTGATTTTTTCAGTTACACCCACTTGATGCAGTTTGTTGTAACTGCCTAAGAATATTGCAAGAAAGTGTTGCATCTGCTCACTCCATTAGAAGATTTGGGTACAGGAATATTTGTATTCCATGTGGATCTTCAATTTTAAGAGCACACCGTACACGGATTGTGCCTATTAACTCTGAAGAAAGAGATATTATTTTGCAGTGGATACCATCACACCAGGTACTTACTTTATTTTAAAAGGCTGTACACAGATTGATGTTTGTAAAATCAGACACCTTGCATACAATTTGGCCTGATATTTATGTTCATTCAACATGGCAGTTCACTAACAGGTTATCTTTAAGTTTACAGTCTACCAAAAGTCTACTGCTGAACATAGAACTCCCCATAGATTGTCTTACATATATATATATTTGCCATTAATAACCACTTTTTTTATTTTTAGTTATTAGATGAACGATACTTCTTCCTTATCTTACACCCATATTTGTATGCTTTTGTACTTATTATACAAGTAATATTTTTTACCTTAAAAGACATTAGTATAAATAAAACGGGTTGGGTTTACCATTCGGTCGCCTCAATTTGAAGATTCTGTTACTGTGGGGGGCGTCAAGGGAGTTTATCTGAAGCACCTATATGCGAGTTTTGCTACCGGAGCAGCATCGAAGTATTTTTATTTATTTTTTGAAAATATTGGTAAACGACTAATTAATTAAATATTCTCACGTTTTTGACGTTTCATCTGTCAATGTCATATCGATATATAGTACTAAATCGATCTAGTGAATCGATATTTCACCCTAGATAATCAAGATCAAATCTTTTCTGTTTTGTTAAGATTTACAAAATTATTTATAATTAGTTGAAAGTACCCCAACTCGTAAAGAATGACAGTTTTTCAATTTAATCATTCAATGTTATCTGAAACTTAAAAGAACTTGGACTTAGTGAAATATTGTTAATAATTCTAAAATAATTACTTCTTGTCTGATATGTGATGTATTATTTATTTCTATTTAAATAAATAGTGCCACAAAAATATTATGAGGGGAAACAATTGCATGCTAATATTTATAATTTTAAAAGACATTTAAACTATTTAGTGTTAAAAAGATTGAAATAAATAGAACAATAATAAATATTATATATATTTAGAGTAGACACTGTAAAACTATGGTTCATTTTGTTACTTGATAAAAAAATAACTTTTTTCAGGTGGATCGTTTAGAACGAGTATGCAGTCCTTGCTGGCTGAGGGCTTCCAGAGCTGTATGGAGACAGAGACAACAAAATGAGAACAGGGATATTGAGTTACAATCCATGAATATAGAAGACATCGGTAACATCCCACAACCACCCCCTATACCTGCACCTGTAACCCCTGCCATTACCAGAGCGGTATCAACAATTACTATGGCTAATTATAAGCGTGCTGCTTCTACTTCCCGTCACTGTATTTTTAAGTCATGTAATCATTCATCTAGATTTTTAATACCTAAACTACTTAAAGAGAGATTGCTGATAGATCACTCATTTTATGTGCCACTGTGCGCTCGTATTTGTGAATACCATTTAAATGAACCCCACAATGATTGGAATAATTTATACACGAGTAGTAACTGTTCAGATTTTACTGCATCTCAGATAGACAACCTTTGTTCCTTACTTAAAAGTAGTGTTACTCAAAATTATAATATTTTAAATATCATTGAACATAATTCAATATTATGCAAATATTGGTTAGGATTTACCAACTACCAATTTGAACAGTTACTAGTTGAAATTCCATCTATCAGTGAAAGAGTTAAATCACCTAAAAGAAGTCTAGCTATGTTCTTAATGAAACTTCGTACTCTATTTAATGTAGCTTCATCGACTGTGTTCAATCACTTAAATATTGTAAGTCAGTGCTTTGAAGAGCAATTCATCCAACTGCATTTAGGGACAAATACCTTATGCATTCAACAAGTTGCTCAATATAACTTGACAATACCAAATGGCTTGTTTGGTAATCCAGATATGGATCCTGAATTTATGCCAGCCATAGTAATATGTGATGGTACATACATTTATGTGCAAAAAAGTAGTAATTACTTATACCAGAAGCAAACATATAGTTTACATAAGTATCGTAACTTAGTTAAGCCATTTTTAATAGTGTGCTGTAATGGTTATATCCTTGATGTTTTTGGACCATATCCTGCAACAGAATCAGATGCTTCTATAATTCTTAGACTGTTCAACGATAATAGTCCACTGCGAACCTATTTTAGAGAAAACGATGTATTTATTCTTGATAGAGGTTTTAGGGATGCAATTCCATTCTTGCAGCAATGTGGTTATAAGGCTTACATGCCTGAATCTAAACAAGCTGGTGAAATACAATTATCAACCATTGCTGCCAACAAGTCCAGATGTGTAACTTTGTGCAGGTGGGTGATTGAAATTGTAAATGGGAGATTTAAACGGGACTTCAAATTATTTCGTCAGGAATATTTTAATACTGCATCTACTCATCTCATGCTATACTTTAAAATTGCAGCTGCATTAATAAATCGATTTCATACGTTGATTCGTAATAATTTTCATGCTGTAGAGATATTGGCAATTGCTCAAGCCAAACTAAACACTCCAAATAATTTAGCCTCCTACGTAGAAATGCACAATTTAAATAGAGTGAGAGTGCGATTTGCCAGCATTAATGGTAATCTTCCAGAGCTAGATAATTTTCCTCAACTGACATTCCAGGATCTCATTCTGTTTAGTCTAGGAATTTATCAAATTAAACAAGCTCGTAGTTATTACGGGGAGCATGTCAGGGCTTCTGGAGAATATAAAATCGAGGTATACCTGCAATCTGTCCATGATTTTGGTCCAAATAGTTATCTATTGCGAGGTAGGATACAATCAAGGCACACTAGTAAAAAAACTTATTACACTTATATACTAGTTGACACCAACCCATCAATTGCTAACACTAGGGCTGCTCTTACTGGGTACTGTTGCAACTGTTTGGTAGGCAGACGCACTGTTGGCTGCTGTGCACATGTCATGTCTGTTGTCTGGTTTCTATCTTGGGCACGGCATCGAGATGAGGTTGAACCACCTGCATCTTTTTTAGATGATATATTACTTTCAAGTAATGATATTGAAAATGATGAATGATGATTATTAATCTTAATGCGTATTAATATTGTAATATAAATGATCATTTTTGCTATAGTTGTTCCACTTGTGGCAACCAAAGTTTTTTGTGTTATTCTATAGGAAGATGCTGCTGCTCATCTCCTGGTATTTTTATTTTATTCTGTCGACTTTAACGACACCATACGGGACGGAACGTGATGGCAATTCACGGAAGGCCTCTGTAATATTTTACATTATATCTTTAATTTAGGAGCCATATGTTCGGCAGTGGACTGTTGTAATGATGATGAATAATGATGACTAAAAATTGTAATTTTTGTTGCTTATTTGAACTATTTCTATTTTACTGTGTGCTTTATTATCTGTTATATATTATGTTATATGTGTAATTTATAAATAAACGCCGAGCAAAGTTGAATTTATTGCTCTGGCACCCTTTTTTATCTCTTTTAATTGACAATATCCTTCTGATTTCTAATAATATCGTAAACGGGCGAGACGTTATATTTTAATGATGTATGGGATTTATACTTGCTAATAGATGAATACTTTAATGAACAAAGGGCCGGCACTGCACCTGTCTGCTGTGTTATTTTTAAAAGAGGACTCATAAAACACTGACGATTTTTACCATAATTAATGCAGTGATTATACATGATCTTTGGGACTTATTACATATCAATATCGTATCGTAAATAGAAATGTTACCATCAAGTTATTTTGAAAAAATCTTTTAATATGATCTTTTGATATGAAAACACGAAAAATGTTTCTACCTATGTCCGTTAGAAACCATCCAAGCGATTTTGATGAAATGTTTATGTGTGTTTGAATGGGTCTCTATACGATTCATATTCACATATGGACTCGGTAGGTGGCGCTGTTGTCGAAATCCAGAAATCACCTGTGCGAAGTCGGGGCGGATCGCTAATAATAAATACAATTAAACTATACCTGTGTGTTTGTTATCCTGGCACAAACAGTTCAAAACATCTTACTTCCTCACAATTGATCAGTGTGTAATAACAGATAAGCATGATATTACCTAGTCATTTTGGTATTTTAGAACCCAGTCATTTTAAGATGTATAATTAGGTATTTAATAATCAACCAAAGCATATTAAAAAAAGTCTTGACACCGGGCCTGTCTGTCTGCATTAATAGATCTGAATTATATAGACTATGTTGGAAATGATGATTTACTATCTATAAATACGGTTGCATTATAACTTGTTTTTTACACAGTCAGTTTAAAACATCTTTCTTACTATATAACGTGTGTTGGTAATATTGTAAATATAAATGGATATATTATACCTTAGTCATCTTGAATTTAATCATATTATTTTAACGGTAATTGGGAAGTACACTCACACTCAATATATATAAAAAATTGTATCCATACCACATTTGTACACAGACAGGCACTATATTTTGCCGTAACTACTAAAAATATTGAAGTACCTGAAAATGCTGAATGTACCTACAACTTGGTTTTGTATGAACTATTATTCAACAGTGCACTATTTTAACTTAAAATACCGGTAAAAACCACTATAAATAGCTTTTAGTTTATTTCTAGGTTATTTTAAAATTCATATTTTAATTGTTAATTTCTCGATTTTCCGTCTAGATGTGGTAAAACTAATATTACTTTTGTAATCTATATATTATAAGGAATAAATCGACATCCATTTCATTGCGTGACGCGAAAATTTGTGGTGGGCCCATTCTCCATACAAAAATTGATTGTCTCCGATGACCTCACATACTCACAATTGGACCCTGTAAGGGGGGAGGGGGGGGCGCTGTTGTCGAGATCTAGAAAATATTTGTGCGAAAGGGCGGAATGTTAGTCGGCGGATAGTTAGTACAAATGGGACCCAACTCGCTTACGTACCGTGTGTCTGTCAAGACTTCGTATTCATAACTCTCTAACAATTAGTTTTTGAGGTTTGCGCAACGAATATTTGCCGAGATCTGTTGTCGACATCTAGGACACAGTCCACCTGATGGTAAGTGGATCCTATCTTTGATGAAAAATTAAAATGCAGGTGCGTTATCATCCCTGAGGACTATTTCTATCAAACGGGTATTCGGTTCTCTACACTCGTCATAAGAAACAGCAGCATTGAGCAGTTATATTACGCTGGAATACCAGCGTAATATAACTGCTAAAATTCACACAGAATACTGTGTGAGCGTGGTCTTTCCCCATTCGAGCCGAGAAATTTGAGCTACAACCATAATATAGCTAACAACATGGCTCATGACGTATCCGTACAGATTTATATTGTGAGAAGTGATAAGGGCAAGTGGCAAGTGCAACTGACAAATGACAATTGTTTAGTGCGATTTATATTAACACTTATCACTTTTCACTGTCTGTTCACACACACTAAGCACTTGTTATTTGTCAGTTGCACTTGTCACTTCTCAAAATGTAACCTGTACATTTTTTAAACCAACAAAATTCAAATTATAATAAACAGCGCTGTCTAAACGTGCTAACAGCTTCACTAGCTCCTAAATGGAACATTGCAAATTATATTAAGGCCGCTGATAATCGTACTTCATCCCGACGTTCGCCGGCAAAAATCCCCGGCTTACCTTATTAGTGACCAAACTCGTATTAACCGGCAGGAGATCAATTAGACACGTATTTTTAATACTTATTTATTATACACAGGTATGTACATAAATTTTATGACGTATACCTTTTTCTGAACTATGCTTCGCCGTCCACCTTTAGCCCAAGCGCAAACAGAGCCTTCTTTATTTATAAGTTTTGATTATCACTTACTAAAATTAAGTATTAGTTATATTTATTTGTCTCTCACTGTAGTCGTTAAGTGAAAAGAGAAAGAGCGGCTTAAAGCATTTCTTAAATTGACATCGATTTTTATGAGTTAAACCAACAAATATTTAATCTAACAACTGTATAATTGTTGTAAAAAGTCTATGGAATGCATAAAGGATAGCATGTTATTAACTCCATAGTTACTCGACAAAAAAATCAAAGAAAAAAATTAAAAATTCGAACAGCTATCGACCGACAGTCCATTATTATCATGTATTTTAAGGTTCGTATGCTCGACTAAACAGTCGATAGGCGACAATTCTTTGGTCGTGTACTCATTCATCGTCATCATTACAGCCCCTCACAAGTCCACAGCTGAACATAGACCTCCTCCAGGAATGCCACAAAGCACGTTCCTGAGCCACCTGCATCCATCGACTTCCTGAATGTCTTACCAGACCATCACTCCATCTAGTGGGAGGACGCCCTTTTCTTCGCCTGCCGGTACGAGGCTGCCACTCGAGAACTTTTCCCCATCGGTTATTGGTTCTTGGAGCTATATGGCCGGCCCATTGCAACTGCAGCTTACTAATCCGTTGGGCTATGTTCTACATGTACATATTAAGACCTGTCTATTAGGAGAAACTATTGAGGTCATTGAGCATGGCGCTTAGGTACTCCAGCGATTCTGTCACAAGGACTATATTGTCGGCAAGTCGAAGGTGAGTGAAGTATTCGCTATTGACGTTAGTACTGTATCCTTTCCAGTCCAATAGCTTGAAAACGTCTTCCAATACAGCGGTGAAGAGTATCGGGGATATTACGTCACCCTGTCTTACACCTCTCTGTAGTTAAATAGGTTTTGTACTCTGGTTCTATACTCGGATAGCCATCGTAGCCCTACTGTACAAACAGTTCAGCACTTCGATATACCGACGGTCAACATGGCACCACTGAAGGGACTACAGAACCGCCCAAATTTCGACGGAATCAAAAGCTTTCTTATAGTCCACATACGCCGTATAAGTGGCAAATTGTACTCTTCGGTCTTCTGTACAATTCGCCGAAGAGTATGTATGTGGTCTATGGTGCTAAAGCCTTTTCGGAAACCGGCTTGTTCGGGAGGCTGGAAGTCATCGAGTCTGCGTGTGAGACAAGTCAAAAACAGCACGTAGACGCGGCTCGGAAAGAAAATCGGTCTGCAGTTCTTAGAGAGAGTGTTGTCGCCTTTCTTTTAGAACAAGATCGCCGTACTATTGCTCCATGCCTTCGGAGTAGTTCCACCTTGGAGAACGGAACGGATTGAAGAGTTTCTGAAAGACTTTAAGTACCGGTTTTCCACCCGCTTTCAGATGCTCCGCTGAAAGTCCATCCTCGCCCGGGGACTTACCGTTTTAAGGTGCTGGAAAGACATTCTAATCTCGCTCAGACTGATATCCGAGATATCATTGGAATAGTGTCGGATAAGACCTGCTGTTGCATCATTACTCATACTTGCATTTGGCTCCAACGATTACGTGTACAGCTGCCCATAGAACCTCTCAATCTTACTCAAATTCTCAGGTGTCTCAGAAACGATGCTGCCACACACGGCCTTCCACTTCGACAGTTGGCTCTTTCTGGCAGACAGATCTCTGGCAGACTTTGAAGCCCTGGTACCGCTCAACCGCTTTTTCAATACGAGCTGCAATTAAGTTGCGTAAGTCCCGCCGCACGCTTTTGGAGATCTGTCTGTTCAGATGCCTATATGCCATTAAATCTGCTGACGACTGCAGCTTCATCTCCCGTCTAACAGCCAGGAGATTGAGTGTGATCGGAGAGTTTTTGTGTTCTTCTGCGACGGGTCTTACAGAACTTAGCTCCGATTGCATGGACAGTTTCCACAAGTTCATCATTTATGACGTCACCCTCCCGGTGATGGAACAAGTTGACAGATTCAAGGATTACCGTGTCTTCCCTCTCTCTTCGGACCTTAGATAATTCTATAATATCCCAGCGTAACTTGTCTGCCTCTTCTTCCAGCTCCAGGATCTTCTCATCAGTTCTCAGGATGCGTGCGTTATATGTTGCCAGGTCGAGTCATCTTAGGTGGCAGTCGATCCTTAAACAGAGATTCTTAGCACCCCCTGCCTCGCCGATACATAGGTCGCAACCGTAGCCAGGAAAAACGGGGCCTGGGGCTGTTTCTTTGTATTATTACTCATTGGGGGTGTATTGCCATAGTTGCCACACATGGCGAGCGGGTTGGCAACCATAGTTTTTATTCTGTTATCAGAAAGTTGCTGCTGCCTATCTTCTGCCTCAGTTTCCCTATGTGGCATTTTACGACACCCACGGAACGACTTGGGTAGTAGGTATTTTTACCCGCCACTACAGGTTGCCACTACAGGGAGGTTATGCACTAGCGCCATTGAGACGATATTGGTACATTCTTCTCCATTTTTATTTATTATGCATTATTTATGTTAAATCAAGGCACATGCAAATACTTTCATTATTCATCATGGAAATTGTAATTATGAAGTATAATTATTGAACTGCTGCAAAATGATTACTCAATAGAGAGAACTGTCTTTAAACTCGATGGAATGTTGATGTAATATCCAAACATAGTATATTATACAAAAATTTACGTTTAATGTTGTGTTTGTGCTATGTAAAATGATAATAAAATATTGAGTAAGTAACGCAACCGATAGTGATGTCGTTCCTTTATTGTTTTCTTATTTTTACACATATTTTATTTTTAGCGTATTTCTTTTCGGCCAGTATTAAATAAAAAAGGTGTCAAACGAGTGCACAGTCCACCTGATGATAAGTAGATACCGTAGCATACGAACATCTACATCCTTTTCTATTAAGAATCCTCGATTCCCGTAAAAAGTGTCTCCAGTTTTCTACACTCAACATATGAAACACAGGAGCATTAAGCTGATATTTTACGCTGGTATAGTGTGATAGCGTGGTTTGCTGCTGTTTGATCCATGCGGATTCCTACACGAAAGAGTAGACCTACCATCTATTCTCAGTTTAAATAAAATTTTAACAAATGAAATTTACGAAAAAATCATTTGTTATCGGGTCTTTATATGAGTATATTACAATTCTAACACGTAGCAGTACAATCTCGTTTATAACCTTTACTTTTTTACAGAAAAAGTCTAGCAAACGAGTATACATCTTACCTGATGGTAAGTGGATGTTGTTACCCATAGACATCTACATCTATTTTTGATTAAAAAACAAAATGCAGATACGTTGTCATCGCAGAGAACTAAGATGGAACGCCTCGCTACGAGTAAAGAGTATTTCCAGTTCTCTACACACACACCATAAAAACACAATAGCATTATGCTGCTATTTTATGCTGGTATTCTGTGAGAGCGTGATCCTTCCCCGGTTGACGTGACCTATTCGAGCTACAACTCTATAGTTTGGTTTTACCACGTACAAACATTGCACATTGCTGTACAACTATTATGTATTTTTTTTCACTTTTCGTTTTTCAAATACATTACTTTTACACGTAAAATATTTTCGTATAGCAAGAGATTTTCCTGTCACATCCCATATTATGCGACTGTTACAATACCCAAAAGGCAAAACAGGGCAAAGGAATCACTTACGCGACCATTACACTGGCATAAGGGTTAGTAACAAAATAACATTTTTCGCAAGGCTAATTACATACGCAAATATTACGGTAAAACTGGTGATATTTCGCAACATGTGCAAAATGCGGAAAAAGCTTTAGCTACAAAAAACTTCGTACGAGAGCATTGTCAGCTATTTTAGATGAAAAAATTCGTAGAGGTGTCCCTCCTAAACAAATAACGAGGGTTTCCAACAAACTCGGTTATATAAGTCACAGTTATTCATTATCGTTATAACAGCACTTTACAAGTCTGCAGCTGAACATAGGCCTCCCTCAAGAAACGCCGTAAAGTGTGGACCTGGGCCTCCTGCATGCATCGACCTCTTACACATCTTGCCAGGTCACCACTCCATCTAGTGGTGGCCGTCCTACCCAGGATGCAACTCGAGAACATTTCTTCCCCACAGTTTGTCTGTTCTTTGAGCTATATGGCCGGCCCATTGCCACTTCAGCTTACTATACCTTTTGGCTATTTGGGTTACACAGAGAAACCCCAAAAATAGCCCTCTCCATAGCTCACTCAGCGACCTTGAGTTTGTTCATATAGCAGGCTAGCCATTTTTTTCAGTAAGTACCGTAAGTACCTAATAATTTTACTGTTCCTTTGTGACCTATATTCAACAATATTTTAATCACAGGCACAGTTACGGTTGCCACCTTTTTGAAAAAAATATACCATTAATCCCAAAACATGTGCAATAAATAGCAGTTTTTAGACAATTTTATCTGGTGGAGCCCCGCTGCAGCTATATTATGGTTGTAGCATGAATGGGTCGGCAAGCCTGTGAAGGACCACGCTCTCACAGAACACCAGCGTAAGAGCAGCTTAATACTGCTGTTTTTCGTAGTGTGAGTGTAGAGTTCCGGAGACCCTTTTTTACTGAAAACGAGGCATTCCATCTCAGTCCTCAGGGGTGACAACGAATCTGCGTTTTGATCCTTAATCGAGGATAAATTTGGATGTCTATGGGCCACAGCCTCCACTTATCATCAGGTGGACTGTGTGCTCGTTTGTCACCCTTATTCTATAAAATAAATCAGGAGAAAAACTACACATCTTACACAACTACACATTTAATCCTAATGTATTTTTCCATATATATATTTGTTAATGTTATTTGCTGTGGCCATCAATGATCTGGGGGCACTGCCGTGCCCAAGTGCGCCAACTCGAGCAAAAAAGCGGCACGCCCGTACCATACTTTTCTCGAAGCAGTTCGGGCCATTTTCGACCCTCTATAACTTCATAGTCAATAAAACTAGAAGCCTGAATTCAGTAACCAACCGGGCATTGTATAAACATGGTATATTTCAAATTTCATTCAATTTGAACCAGTAGTTTAAGAATTATAACTAGTCAAAGTTTCTTAAATAGGTCACTCACTAACTGACTGACGATCATCAAGACTCTTAGGCACTTCTAGCAGACATAGAAGATTCAAATTAAGAATACAATTAGTGTTTAGAGTATAAATCAAAGAAAAACTAAAAAAAATTAATTTCGGTCCAGTTCAAGTTCGGTCGGTTTTCTAGATACACGAACTCCATAAATAACTTTGTAATCCCATATGAATATATAGGATTACATAGTTACATTTGCAGTGAATGAATCGGTGTACCTGTATATTATGTATAATAGGTGTGGTGTACGTATCTACATTCTACACCTACACGTTGTTAGTATTCTAGAAGTAGAATGTACGGAAAAGTAAAAAAGTAAGACTATCTACAAAAAGAAATGAGATACCATCAAAAACATAACTTGTAAAAAAACCAAGTCTCGCAACTCGGTTCTTCTACCGTAAAAAGTTGTGAGATCCATGTAATAACAAGTCCGCTAATTTATTCAGTCCCTAATTAAGGGTCCTTCTGTTTTAAATTATTACGTATTTAGCTAACCTAACAACATCTTATAGCGACCATATCAATGCTAAAAATCTTTTATGTTTGAAATAAATAGATTGACTTGGCAATCGCACGAAACAATCTAAATTAATATAATATGTATTACGTGTGAGATACATTGTGTTTTCGTTAATACTATATTTTGTTATAATATACAATTGATGAAATATACGATACTATATATTATAGTACGGGTGGCAACCCTAGTCACAGCATTGAGCCGTGTATAAAATAAAGAAATTACATACTGCCTGTATTATTTCCGGAGAGAGCGATCTGAAAACAATGAGCTCTGACATCATTTGACAACCCTTCAATATACTAATGAAGAGAAGCGGAGAATTTTAATGAACTTATTTATAAACCTTTCATTTACGACATTATGTAATTATTAGACAAGGTGTGTTGTGTGGTGTGAATAAACATGAGGGGATTACGGGCGACATTTTATATATTTAAATAAACGCAACCGGAAGACAGCAAGCAAACCATGCTGCGTCGCTATTTTAAATAAAATTTTCTAAACTCACGGAAAGGTATTTCTTTACTTATTATGTGTTTTAACACCAGAAATATGATATGTTGAGAAATTTAATGTATCAATTAGTACCTAAAGTAAGATTTAATTTAATATCAATATCATATATGTTAAATTGCAATGCTAAGAAAATGCACTTGATGATGGCGCCATCTATACTCATAACACTGAACTCATAAACTTCAACTGTGACGCTCATTTTATTTAGTGCCATATTATTACAACAGGTGGCATTATATAAAACCAAATCATTTTAAATAAAATTAAATTTAAAGTTAATTCCATTAGCAAGTACATAATATTTAAAAGCTTTTAATTTGATGTGAAAGGAATAAGTTGCAATGTGTATTAATACTTTTTTACCGTGAGTATAATATTTCTTGATTAAAGCATTGTTATACAACTAACGTAAATACAATTCTAAAGCTACAAGACAGTTTTAATTGAAAATACTAGATGTCGCTTTTAGGGTTATTACAATTAATATTAAAAACAAGGGAATGATTGGTCAATTGCTAGATGTATCATAAGTTACAATAAAAGTTTCTGTTTAATAATTAATAATTAACTGTATGACAATAAAACTGTATGAGTTAAATTTTTATTTTTTATTTTTCCTTATTATAGTTTTTTTTAATATTGTGTGTAACCTTTTAGTTACATTTAAATTTATATATATACTATGTTTTAACAATTTAAATAAAATAATTGTATAATTAAAAAAAATATAATGAGGATGATGACAAAATCATTTTCGAAAATCATAAAAAATGCTAACAAGCTCTGAATATCTACCATGTTTTAAAATTATATGTGGTTTCAGGTCTCAGAGTCACTTTTCCCAGATAGCGCTAGGCTTATAAAAGATATAAAGACAAAATAGGAAATAAAGGAAAGATAGAGGTAAGTTACACCATCACAGACAGAAGCGAATTATCCTCAAGGCACGTGCCTAGAGGGCTAGGAGCGCAAGATTTAAAAGGGGCTAGCTGAAGTTTTAAGCGATAAAAAATGTTTTATTTCATTGCTCCTGCATCACCCTCCCTCACTCTCTCATCACACATTTCATTTGCAACTAGTAAACTACATTATTATAAATTATAATTACACAATGAGTAGTTATAATTTATTATAATTTATTATATATGGCCGCTATAGGGGTGCCAATGAGGTCCTAACCCAGGGCGATGTCGACATTTAATCCGCCTATGATCACAGAACTATATTATTATACTCCAATGGTTTTCTATTTCTTTGCGGAACTTTTATGTACTGTGTTTCCCAATTTAAATAATCATTGGTGGTGTGCATGCTGTGGTTCCAAAAATCCTAAGTTACCTCCAAACTGAATAATGAACCGCAGGTTTTCATGAAATACTTCAAACTAGATCATGAAACTTTGCATACTAACTGAACTAACTATAAAGCAGGGCTTATGTTTTTCATTTATTTTTAATTACCCTTAATTTCATTGTGAAAAGAAATTACCTAAACTATCGGTGTCTTGAAGCTTGTGAATGGGAAAGCTGTGTCGCTTACGATCAGAATACACATTACGCAACAGGACGACGTAAAATTAAAGTGGGAAATTACCGTAATAAAAATAAGAAGCGACTGGGTTGGCGTATAGAAACAGGCATAAATATGATAAACTTAATGAAATAAGTATCTAACGACCTATCTACTTACAGTATTGGTGATTATAACCATGTCGGTACATAGCACATGACGCGCGGGGAAGTGGGGGCGAAATTAAAATTTGAGCTGAGGTAGTATAGGCCCTTATCCGCATACGATTAACTAATTACGTATACTTACGTACGGGGAAGGACGATTTACTGATAGCCTAAAATACAACATGTTGAATTAAATTTAAATGCCTACTATTGCGGTTAGCAGTGTGGTGGTTGTGCAGGCGTAAGAGGTCTTCTTTCCTTTCCATTCTTTCTGTATATATTATTCTACTCTATGAGGGCATCCATCGATGACTTTTCTTTACCACCAGGGCGGCGCCACGTAAAAATGATGTGAAATATTTCATAGCGGGGAAAAAAGTAAAAAGATGAATGTTTCTTTCTTAAATATTACATAAATTTAAATGAATTTGATTAAAAATGGAAAAACCAAACTTTGAATAATTTAGAATAATTTTAAAAAAAATACAGCTCTGAGGTATCGTTTTATGTATAAACATACATTAAATACCGAAAAGCTCATAATTATGGAGAGTAGTGTAGAGATAAGGAGTACAGACTGTGGATTAATATGTGTCAATAGAATACCGTTAAATAAGGGTGGCGCTACTATAGCTACGGGGCAAACTTTAAAGAACGCACCGATAAATATTTTTTGAGACAGACGAATTTTTCGAGATTCTATTTACTAAAAACTATTTTAGATTTTGGAGCTACTGAGCAGTTTAGCCACATACTTCACATCGTCAACAACTGCTAAGTTCATTTCATGTAGCTGTTTCCTGTAGCTACTCCAGCGCTGTTGTGGAGAGTTTTTGAACTGTTATTTATTGTTTACAGATGGAGACTTTTTCATTCTCCTATGAGAGATTGTTATCCTTACCTCTACACTCCATACTCATATTTTTTTCAATGATAACAAGTACGTTCGTAGACAGGGAAACCTACTACGAGTACGTTAATCTTAATCCTAACTAGCGACATCTAGTGAGATTAATGAGCGTCGTAAAGGCAAATGGTATGGCAGAAGGATCTCATAGCTTACAAGAGATGACGTTTTGACTATGTTATTTACACAAAAGGGAAAATGTCTGTTATTATAATCATTATACGTGGTAGAGTCACGATGCAGCTATATTATGGTTGTAGCACGAATGGATCGGCTCTATCGGGTTAGGGCCAGCGTAAAATAGACTGTTGTGTTTCGTAATGCATATTCGAGGTATTACATCTTAGCCCACAGGACTCAGGGGTAACTACGCATCTGCATTTTTATTTTCAATCGAGGATAAACGTTGATGTCTATAGGCCATAGCATCCACTTACCATCTGGTAGACTATGTGGTCGTTTGTCACACTTATTATATAAAAAAGTGTACCAAATTCGTACACTCTTTTGTACTACTTTTGTAATGTAATCTTTACTACAACAGGATAGGTCCATGTCCAGCTGTGCATTAGCTATTACCTAGCGTAAAATGAACATGATAATGTTTAAGTAATGTGTTAGGTTGGAGCTTTCTTGGAAAAGATATATCCATCTATAATACTCATACTTAGGAACCTTCACGAAAATATCTTACTCTTTTTTAAAAGGCCAACAACGCATCTGAGCTTGGTGTTGCAGTTGTTAATGGGCGGAGCTAGTCACTCACCATCAGGTGAGCCGCATGGTTTGCCCCCTCTTATTTTAAAAAGAAAGGACTAATTATTAACCTGAGAAGCAATATTTATTATTCATCTCTGCAGCATTACATAAACAGTCTTCATGAAACTTTATTTGTTGATTATTTAAGATAAGCGGCTAAATAATTAGTTATGAGCACCGAGCAGTAGCTTTGATGTTTTTGTCGACCACTTTTTTTCAATAGATGGCGATGCTTATTATGATCAGTCTTATTTTGATCACAGAATAACATCGATTATTTAGGTGAAGCTGCTAAATAATTAATGTTTATGGATATCTAGTCACTTTGAACTTTTTAATGCCCCTTTTTTCTAATACATGTCTTTGTCGACTATGATAAACCTCATATTTATCATAGAAAAGACGTCGTAAAAACGAATTTTTCATTTTCATAGATCCACTAAAGCACAAATGGGTTTCTCAAAGTACATACCTATACCAATTCAAAGTTTATCTTACGTAACACGCTAAGAGTGAACTGTACCTTTTAGTTACATCATAGAAATATAAATATCTATGAGTTACATACAGTTACAACAGTACCCTCGTTTTTACAGATTGATCCTCATAAATCGGTGGTTTATTTTGTGTGTTTTGTAACTCAGTGCTGCTAAATATGTTTCGTGTGGTGAGTTTAGGCAACCGGAAACCTTTTTTTTTCCTGGAAATTATGCATTCCACCTTCGTCCTCAGGGATGAAAACGCATCTGCATTTTGAATTTTAATCGAGGATAGATGAAAATGTCTATGGTCCACAGCATCCACTTACCATCAGGTGTATTGTGTGCTATTTGTCACTCTTCTTCTATTAAAAAAGGTATAGGTAGGTAGATGCCGAGTTCGCCCCGCTGTACGCTAGTCACTGAGTTTCTACACTCATCCTTAAGGTGCGCTTACGAGGGCAGTAATTGCTCGGCGACACGAATGGACCGATCTGGAGCAATTAATGGAGCAATTTCAAAGCAATGGCGCAAATTGCGGCAATTATTTTGGCGATATTGCTTCTAATTGCTCCAGATATTTCATATCGCTCAATGTCGCAGATATGAATTGACGAATATCCAATGGGCTTGGAAATTCCTAGCAATTTTTGTACATATCTCATTCGGACTTGTTTGTTTTGCGGCTTGCCGTCTTGTTTCCGCGGGGAGCAAGACGGCAAGCCGCAAAATTATTTCAAATTTTATTTATTCGAAAGTAATTCAAAGTCTGTTCGTGACATTCTAGTAAAGTTTTTGAATAATATATCATCTATTTCTTTACACAATGAAAATTGCGGCCTCTTTGCGAAAAACGGTCGCACCCAGATACGCCTATTCCTTTTCTTTCTTTTTTGTTTTTGATTAATAATAAAAAAGCGCTACAAGCCGCCGCAGCAAGAACAATGTCGTCCATAGCGAGCGAATACTGAAATGCTCGTGTAGGACAGTATTGCCTAGTTGATGAAGTTGCGCCATATCGCTCAATATTGTATTGCGCAGTATTGATGCTTGTTGCCGTTGCCGTGAATTGCTTGAAGTAGGCGGGGCGAAAATTCGCGCGGCGCGATTTGAGGGCCACGGGAAGTCACGTTTGCCGCCGCGACCAGATAGGCCGAGAGTGAAATGTCTTTATCAAAGTTATCTCGATATTGCTTAGAAAGTAATTGTTTTTTGATTCAAGACATAATATTTGGATGAGATTGCGGAGTACTTGATTTGAATAGGAATCGGGTTATAGATGGAGAATTCCCCAACAAATAGAATGCATCTAGAAAAAAATTTCGAGTAAAAATCAGAATGATTGTTGAAACCTGCGAGTATATTCTTGTTAATATTCAACCAGAATTGGAGATAAAAGTCAATGCGGATAGAATTTTGAGTTGTTTTTGTCGGCCCGGCATTTTTCGCGGCGAAAACAACTAAATATTTTGTTCCTACACTATTCGCCGCGTCTGCCGCCGCGACTGCCGCCCGACTCCGTGGCTTGCACCGTACTGATTCATATTTCATACATTTGTTTCATTCGCCCGCCGCGCCGCCAGTCGCCCGCGCGATTCACCCGGTAAATTTCGCCGGTCGCGTCGCCACTCGCCGCTACGCGTGGCATGCTTCATACATTTCTATACATTTGTTTTAGTCGCTAGACGCCTCGCCGTTCGCGCCGCGCGAAATTTCGCTACGGCGAATGTCCCGTGGCCAGGCTGTTAGAGTGCTATCGCTTTAGGAACCTTATTACAAAAGAAAATTGTCGGGTTTGCGTCAAATTAAACAAAACTGCACATTCATAATTCGTGTATTCGTCATCAATATAATGAAAATCTTCAAATAACACATTCAAATTCTCGTCGATTGCACATTGGTCAGCCAGACCTCGCTTAAATTACATACTTAAATCAAAACATCTGATGTTATACTAACGAAAATAACCAACTTATATAATATACTGGAAATGAAACGGGCTGTACAGTGTACTTATTAAAATAATTATATCTATGTTAAACTAGATGTGTCTATCGCAGTACGTTAAATTATGAAATTAATTAAAAATTCAATGAGTTTTGGTTTGTCGTGTATTATAATAGAGTAATCTGGTAGTTATTGGACAATACTACTCTGTGGACACAAAATACTTAAAGTATTATGAATATAACGATAGATATTTATTTTACTGGCAATTTCTTTTCCATTTCTAAGGCCTAAAGCGACGCTCACAAAGTTGCACTTAATGTATGCTTTCAAGATATTTTATTTATTTCTTTTACTTGTTAAATTATCCTTTGATGTTATATCTTTAATATAAATATAGACATAAATATGGAAGAGCAAAGTCACCTACTACGGCTTCCTACCTACTTCATTTTCAAAAGAACTCCGGTTACCAATGATTGTAAACCAAACATTTTATTAAAATAGACTTTATTACATTACAAATTATTTATTTTCTTTCGGCGTCCACGTGAGATAAAGAGGATTACTTAACGTGTACTTAACACAGATCACGATATTATTACAGAAATTAAACCTAGTTGGCCTGCTGTTAGCTAGATATAATAATTTTTATAGAAAATTTTAAATTTCAAGTAGTAAATACGTATCTAGTATGTATCTATCCAATAACTGGTAGTTTTACTCTATCATAATTTTATTAAAACAATGGAATTATTGAGGAGTCTAATTACTAAATTTTTACCATTGGATTTCATCCCCAAATAATCGCCCTGAGCAATACGAGTACATTCAGATTTAGCTTTAGCGTTACAAACATCATAACCACTTAGAAATTCGAAAAATTGAATACAACTGGTAACTTTAAATTAAATTCGGAAAGTAAGGTTTTATACACAAATTGGCAACTTTATTTACCCATTAGTTTTAATATTTTTAAAGTCCCTTGCTGAACGTAGGCCTCCCCCAAGGAATGCCACAAAGTATGACTTTGAGCATCCATCGGATTCCTCCGTCTAGGGGGAGGGATCCGATGGATCTCCCCCCCCCCCTCTCGGTTGCTATCGTAATGTACTCCAACTTATCTAACTTTACGTATTTAGGATTGGTTTTTGTTCGCATTCTAAATATTTTTATTGTAATTAGTCGTATTTAAAAACATAGATGAATATTAACAATGGAAACATAAAGACTTCTATGAATCATTGAGCGTTGGCATTGGGTGAACAAACTGGGTTTTCATATGAATACATTAGATTGATAACCGGGCCCTGTGACGTGAGTGACTTAATTGAATGATTAACTTTTAATCCACAACAATATGAAGTTTCTAAATCAACGTGCAATTGGTTCCTCGTAAATTTAATTATCATTTAAAAGAAATTTTGTATATAGATGTATGATGACTTTCTAAATTTATCTAAGTAGACGAGCGATGCTCGATTGCCTAGGTAATGTTCTTTAACCATTTTGATTTCAAGCTATGTTGTTAATTGAATTGTAAAATTATTATTTTTTAATTTTCATTCGACTCTTCTAGACCGTTTATTATTGATCTGTACAACATACGACATAACGAGCCGATTTCAATATAATAAAATAACACAATATTATAATGAATAAGTAATTGATGTAAAATGGCGTGTTAAATGCCCTTGATTCATTTTTTTTATTAAACTGATGTGGCCAACGAACTTACACATGCAGCCAGGATGGATACATATGTGAGATGCAATTTCTCACAGTCTGGAATTATACTGGCTCATTATACCCTTCAAATCGGAACACGGCATGCAGACATGGCTGCTTGACGGCAGAATTGATAAGAGGACGCGGACAGATTTCTAGGCAGGTTTTTTCTTTCAAAACGAAGTATAATTTTGTGTTTCCATACACACTGAGTCAAATTTTAGTTACCTTAGGGTCGACTTTCAATCGTCAAATAAAATTTATCCATCAAATAAATTATAACTTTACTAAACGAACATAATATTATGTTCGGTAAAATATATATATATATACAATTTAAAACTAAGTGAATCTAGTACAAGTGTTTATTCAAATCAGAAAAATTTAATTGGAGTTTCACCAAACAACGACAATCGCAAATATATATTTTCCATTTGTTTATGTTGTTGTATCATTTCTATGAATACATTTTAACTAAAATTCGTCCCTAAATCCATGTAATGTTGCAGAATAAATAATGTTACTCTACTCGTACGTTGACACTTCCCTTTTGGTGATATTAGACGGTCCATTCTCAGTGAGTCATTTCTAGTGAATGTTCATTAGTTTGGCCTGTGCATATGCCTACACGTTGTTACTTTATTTTCATTTCAACGCTCATTCCATAAAATTAGATAAATAATAAACGTCTGAAAGATATAAAACAAACACATTAGATCAGATAGCTTTTGACGGAAATAAAAACAGAGAAAAAACATCTAGATCCATTCATTCATTTTAATGTATTCACAGTGCTCATTTTCATTCATTTTTGAACGATACTATTATTTCATCTGGAAGGCGTAATGCCGATGACCGATGAACGAACAAATTATATTATTCATTCTACTTTCGTAAAGAATGATTTATAAAATCGAACCGTATAATTATTAGATTTTTCAATTTGTTTATTGGCATTTATCCGAATTTAATACATGTTTTTATTATTTGAATTCAATTTTGTACCATGCACGAAATAATCGACGAACATTTTATATTTAAATTACAAGCGTTTATGAATGTCAAACTTATGTAATAGATATTCCCTCCGCTCCATTTGTAATAGATGGAGAAACTACGTGTAAATTTATCAAAACATGCTCTATGTGTAAAAACTTGGAGGTGTTTTATAATCTTAATGGAAAAAGACACATACTTTGTACTGCAAGTTGCGATTTTCAATTCCAATATGCAATTGATTGTATTTCAGATTATAAAAATAATAGAGAAGTTGCATATTTTTTAATTCTTTTTTGAAAGTTTATTAAAAATTATAAAGATAATTAAAAAAAAAAAACAATTGACTTTTCATGTAATTTTACAATTAAATCGGTTTTTCTAAATTCTAATTAGGTACAAACGTCAGTGACGTCAATATATCGCTTTAGTAACGCCACTGCACGGTGAAATGATAAAATAATCCATGTTTATGTAGTCAAAATTAACAAAAAAGTTGATTGCATAATACAGGACATATTACTAGGTTATATTATATTTTGTTATGACACATGGTGATTCAAATGTAGAAAATACAATAGTATAGCATGATTGCGATTGGCTCACGGCACAGAAATCTAAATAATACAGATTTCTGTGGCTCACAGCCTCAACGGATAAAATGACGTCTCAATCAATCACAAGTCGTTTTTTTACCAAAAAAATTTTTACAATTTTTCATTAATTACTGCAAAAAATGTAATAGTAATAAAAAGTATTTAAATAAACTTTAAATAAATTATTATTTCATTTATATATAAATTTGTGGCATAAAATAATTAATGCAACTTCTCTATTTTTACTTTGATATCGAGAACTTTTTTAACCAGCCCAATTGTAACAAATACACAGATAAGGACCTTATTAGCGAGTCATAAATTAACTGTTATAACTGGGACATTATTTAGATGTGTAAATACTACAAATAATGATTTTTGATCTAGCAATGGTAACTTAATTTAGATGAATGTCAATTAAAATAATAATCTAGTTTTGAAACATCAAAGTGCTAAAACTAACGACAAATATTGAAGTAACCACAAATATACAGACAAATTACTACATACATATATTACTTTACATCACAGCAAATGCCTGAGAGTCGTAAACTTAATTTAATACTTATGCGGTACAATAAGAATTTAACACTTTTTTAAATTAAAACATAATTGTAACTTTCTGATCAAACTATTTAATCTTTGGCCTGCAGATCTTTACACTTGTCATTTTTTTTGACTTATTGCACATTCGCGCTAAAATGTTAAATTACACTAATCAATTTAACACTGAGAATGGAATTTGTTAAATAACTATATAAAAATATACTCTAATGTAATAAAATATGCAACTCTAAAACGAAATGGGGAAAATAAAAGAAATTAAGTACATAGTTATGGCAACTTCAACTATATCTATAACCTCTAGTAATAACTTAATACATTTTTTTAAATTATATTGGAATGTTTAAAAAAACTCTGTTCGACTACATAAATTACAGTACTTATTTTTATTATAATGGTAACAACACTTAAACATCAAAAATATTATATCAAAAATTTGTTAGATCTAAACAACCTTTAAAAGTACGAATATGAAACATCTCATCGACGTCAGTAAAATACAATAAAAAATCACTTAAAAAAATAATATGGACACTTCAACGAGTCGGGTTTACAACCGATAATTGACCGGACCAATCGATCATCCAACAATTACGTCGCGTGTTACAACCATTAAAATAATTCCAAATCACACATTTAGCTTATCTTTAACATTTAAAACATTTTAGGAAACATCTATCAAATCGTTAACCAATTTAAATATGCTTACGCCCAGCCATGTCCAATGTACGAGTCTATCTGAAAGCTCTCGTATAGAATAGTAGCTTTCTCTGTTTACTGTTATAGTTTTGTACTTACACAAATTCGCTTATCCAATAAACATCGGTGCTAATTAATTGAGCTATTTCAACAATAACTTTCGTCTCAACTCCAACACGAAAACTGTTCAGAGATCTCCGTCTTACATTTAACATTAACATTATATCTCCTCTCCCGACCCTACCTTACTCTGAGCTTCATCAAACACTTTGTTTACCTATAATTCACGTCTATATATAAACTAAGGATGTGTCATATCGTGAACGTCGAACTCTGATTTCACTTTGACGAAATTCGGGTTATCTGTCTTGAAATCCGGTCCCTTGTGACCGAATTGGTACACTAATCGTGCGGTTGGTACGGAAACAAGCACCGATTGTCTGTAGTGATACCTCATGGCTCTGCTGAACTTCTCGAACGTCATGTTGTCGTTCTGTTTCATTGTGCCCCAAAGTTTCGCCACCTCGTCTGGTTTAACGAACCTGAAATCAAAAGAAACATTTTTTAATGATTTGCTCAAATCATGTTTTCTCTAAAAAGAACCTCGGTAATCTACTAAAAATAGTTGAAGGTGTCCAACGTCATCATTATCATCAATGCCCAGAGATTGCCTCATATGAGGATATGTGTTGTAATCCTTCCACTGGGAAAGCGGTTTAGCACTCGTAGTTTTTTATTTTTTATATAGAAGACGCAGCTAGCCTAATGGTTTCTTTCCCCCTGTCGCCTTTAACGACAATCAAGAGACGATACGGGGTTATTCTAACACCGCCACTACATGGTTCATGTTTTACATGTTTTGATAATAATGTCCTACAGACCGAATATCGTATATACTAAAATCGACTAAACTATAATATTTAATTGTCAAAATGGCGTCGATAAAACATCGCCCTTTTGTCCTTTATTATTTCATTGACCGATGAAGACCTATCGTATCACAAACCCATCTATGCAAACAAGGCTGTAGTTTTTGAGTTATACGTAAGTGACTATTTTAACCGAATTACCATATTACCCTCACATACTATTTTTTAGACTAATTTAGTTGTTCGACTGTTTTGATTAGAAGTATTAGGTCTAAACGATTAGATCGCTCAGCGTTAAAGTCCTTTTATAAATTATTTAAAGTAAAACCTTTGCAATTATAATTTATATTTTCCGCTATCACTAACCTTCCAGCGCTTATAGTATTATAATTATTGCAAAAAGTAGTGACTACGAATTATTCCGCAGGTGACAAAGCAATGCCATAGATTACAAAACGCAGAACGTACAATGTTATCGTCTAGCAACCCTACCTTACTATTCAACCTCGATAAAATCGATAAACTTATCACAGATATTTATAGACCTATCTATATACACAGTTATTGGTTAATTTTCTGTGATTACAAGACAATTTCTTTTTTATATTTCTAATTCAAGGTTCGATAACACAAATGACAAGGCTATCCTGATCAATAAAGAAGATTACGTCGTTCTAGTACTTATTAACGACATTGCAAAACAAATAAATGCTATACAACTATATACTTGCAAAAAATCGGACGCCTATACCAGGTACAAATTTATCGGGTTCCAATAAAGATACTTGAGATATTAGAGGTCCCAAATTGACTACAAAGCTCAGGTAACCCCTTGATATTTGTACGTACAAGAAATATCAATGAAGATAAAAAGGAAAATGTTCCTGTTATAAACAAAACACCACAGCGAAAGTAACATTCTTATGTCGCTATCATTCTAATAAAATTCATAAAACTATAATGGGAGGTCTCTTTTTGCACCTGCGAGTCTGTTCGAAGAGTTACCACTCTTTTACCTATTTCTGCTTACATAACAGTGTTTGCACTGGTGTGTGTTTTAAATGTATAGAGGAACGGTACAGTTACCGGCTGCGAGGCATTCCAATTGAATCTTAGTCCTCAGAGGTGACAAACCATCTGTAGTATTCTCTATTTGAAGTTCGCCGCATATGTCGGACTACAGAAGTCACTTATCATCTGATGAATCGCAAATTCGTTTGTCATACATACATACATACATACATATAATCACTCCTCTTTCCCGTAGAGGTAGGCAGAGACCACTTCTTTCCACTTGCTACGATCCTTACATACTTGTTTCGCTTCGTCCACTTTCATTATTCCCTTCATACATGCTCTACGGTTTAGGGTACTCTTAACCTGGCCTTTTTTCAAGACGTCCCTAATTTGGTCTAGAAAAGTCCGCCTAGGTCTACCCCTTCCAGCACTTCCATTCACACTCGCCTTATACACTTTTTTCGTCAATCGTTCTTCATTCATTCTCTCGATGTGGCCAAACCATCTCAGCATACCTTTCTCAATTTTTTTCACTACATCTTCTTTCAGACCACAACGTTTCCTTATCTCACTATTTCTTATCCTGTTACTCAGTTTAACTCCTATCATACTTCTTAATGCTCTCATCTCAACTGCATTTATTCTACTTTCATGTTTCTTCTGCCATACCCAACTTTCACTTCCGTACATGACTGTCGGAACCATCACCCCCGCATGCACAGCCAAACGAGCTTGTTAGACACCTTCCGACTGCTCATAAAGGAGTGCAAAGCTCTATTCACCATGTTTTCTGCATTCACTCTTCTTTCGATATCACTCTCACACTTTCCATCTCTTGTAAACTTTGACCCCAGATACACAAACTCTTTCACGTGTTCAATTTGTTCATCTTCAATCACGATATTGCAGTCTGTCACTGCCTCATCTTTTTTAAACACCATCACTTTCGTTTTCCTTACGTTCATCTTCATTCCCTTTCTAACAAAAGCTCCACCATCAGCAGTTACCATCTCCTGCAACTCCTCGGCCGAAGACGCACGTAATACTTGGTCATCAGCATAGAGAAGACATTTGACCAGTAACTCATTCATTCTCAACCCACTTTCATTCTCTTTTAAATCTGTCAAACAATTGTCCATGAACAGATTAAACAGCCACGGTGACGCTACACATCCCTGTCTAACACCTTTTTCGATATTAAACCATTCAGTGTATGCCCCGTTTATCCTTACACAAGCAATAGAATCCTATAAAGAGATTGCAATGCTCGTATGAGGACACTGCTCACACCGTACACGGACAGTGCTGACCACAATTCATTTCTCACCACTCTATCATAGGCCTTTTCTAGATCTACGAAGGTGCAGTAGACTTTCTTGTTTTTAGCCAAACACTTCGCATGCACCGCAAAGAAAAGACCTGATCCGTACATCCCATTCCCTTTCTAAATCCTGCTTGTACATCCCATATTTTCTCGTCTGTTTCATTCACAACCCTTTCAACCAACACTTTCGCATACAATTTACCGACGACGCTAAGAAGGCTTATACCACGGTAATTTATGCAGTCCCGCCGTGACCCTTTTCCCTTATACAATGGCACGATTACGGCTTTGCACCAGTCTCCCGGCACTTGCCCATTTCGCCAGCACAGATTGAAAAGGCGGTACAGCTGACTAGCCACCAGGCCCTGTCCAGCCCTCAGCATCTCGACGGTAATCCTGTCATACACTGCAGCCTTACCTAATCTCATACTTTTCAACGCTTTCACTATTTCATCCATGCTTATCTCATTTTCATCAACATTTATATTCGTTTCCGTGGAAGGTGGCAGATGCTGTACCTGCACTTCCTCTCTTTCAAACAAACTTTCAAAATACTCTTTCCATCTCTTTAACACACATTCTTCTCCTTTTATAATGCTCCCATCTTGATTCCTGATTGTACTCGGCTCCGAGGTAGAAGTTTTTCCTCTGACTGTTTTGATGGTTTTCCAGAAAAACTTAATGTTTCACTGGAAATCTTCAGTGAGCCTCTTATCGAAATCATCTTTTCGTTCTTCTTTCTTTCTAGACACAGTTTCTTTCGCTGCTGTTTTCAATCATTTATACTTCGTTCTTGCTTCCTTTATCTCGTCATCCGTTGCCTTTTGAACTTTTTGGTTAGCTTTTGTTGCTAACCAATCCAACCACGCTTTCTTCTTTTCTTGCACAACCCTTTGTAGATCTTTATCCATCCACACGTTATCATTCTTTCTCCCTTTCCTTCTTTTAGCTACCCCGCATACCTCAATCGCAACATTTACAACCCCTTTCTTAAATGTCTCCCACAAATCACCAATCATTCCTGTCTCTTCTATCCCTTTAAAACTTTCTTTCAGTTTCTCTACATACTCGTCTTTCCTTTCTTTTTCTTGTAGATTTTCCACTTTTACTCTGTCCAAAACACTCGTGGGCTCGGCCCCTCGGTGTCGCCACCGTTTAAAGAGGCCACGCATTCGGGCTATGACCAGGAAGTGGTCTGTGTCGAGGCCTACACCGCGGTATGCCCGAGTGTCTAACACTTTCTTCTTCAGTCTTTCATCCACAATTACAAAATCAATCATACTTCTTGACTCACCCTCATCTCTTGTATACAAATGAATCTTTTTGTTGTCAAACATTGTGTTGGCCACGCACAGATTCCATTCCAAGCATACTTCAAGCAGGCTTCTCCCATTATCATTCACTCTCTCGTCCCCAAACATACCCAGAACTCCTTCATACCCATCACGCTCTACTCCAACCCATCCATTAAAGTCCCCTAACATCACGATCGGTTCATTTTCTCCGCATTTATTCAAGACCTCTCTCATGCTATCCCAAAATTCCTCTCTCTCTTGTTGTGATTTTAGTGAACCACCTCCACGCAGATCCGTCGATGCATAGACCCCAAGGATACACAAGCGGGTGAGTCCGACTTTTAACCTAATCCAGAGGAGTCTTGGGCTTACACATTCATGCTCCATCACACATTCAATCATTCGAGATGAAAGAATCACACCAACTCCCTGACAGCCTCGGCTGGTTTGGGGGACTCCCGACTAGTATGCCGTGTAGGGGCCATGAACCATGGTGTCGCATCCTTTCCTCTTGGTTTCGTTCACGCACAGGATGTCAATGCAACGTTCATCCATCATCTGACACACTCCATCTACCTTTCCATCCATCCCTCCTCTTACATTCAACGTAGCGAAGCGGCTCTCCGTGGGCCGCTTTTCGCCCCCGCGAGAAACGAGACGTGATGGGTGGCGAACCACATCGCCGCCATTTTGGTTAATTTTTTGATTATCTATTGCGTTCCCACGAATAGCGAAGGAAAGGTTTGTCCCCCCCAGCAGAGCCCCGCATGCCAGGGTAAGGCTAGCCTAATTCTGGGGTCGCCCGGTCACAGGGCAGTGTGGCACGCTAACGACTAGGCTCGCCCTTAGCCATGCATCCATCCGCACGGCCGACGTTGGATTGGCGGAGGGTAGGAATAGGAAAACGGGAAGGATAGGTGGTGTGAAAAGGAAGAGTAAGGTAAGTTAGGGTAGGAAATAGGAAATGTAGGATGTTACCGTCCATGAGGGCAAGGGATAGGACAGTAATAGCTAGGGTAGCCGGGGTCGCATACCCGTATACCATACCACAACTACCGGACAGGTAAATCGGGATGAGTATCCCTCGGCTATATCGGTTTGTCATAACGTCTGGAAATATGTAATGACATATTAATTCATATAACTTGCCGCAAATTGAATAAATTCTCAGGTACGGCGACTTATATAGATGCGCGGCACAAATGAAACTGGTATTCAAACAACGGTGTCAAGTTCTGATGCAAAATGTCCAGATAATTGTGATCCGAGTCAAGGCTTACTTGTTGCCAGTGTCGGAACAAACCGCTGTGAAGCCAATTTAAAAAACTAAATGTTTACCTATATATAAAGTCCGATTGTATATACCTTATTTGATTTTCTATAACTGGAAATTAATTTGTCTCTCTTGATGGTACTATCGACGGTCGTATTGATGGACGCAACTGTTATTTGTTTTTTCGTACGTTTCGTTGTAGTACGTGAGGATAATATGGTCATCTCGTAAATATGGTCACTTTCTTATAACTTAAAAACTACAGCCTTATTTGTATAGAAGGCTATATGATACGGTAGCTCTTCATCAGTCAATCAAATAAAAATTCAAAAGGACGCAGCTTTATCGACGCCATTTTAAGAGTTGATATTTTAGCCGATTTTAGTATGGCGTAATGTGGTTAGTTTTTATTAAGTTGATTTTCGAAGTGTTTCTAATTACTGTCCAAGCTTATTTGCTAGTTTTTTATTAATATATTAATTATAGTATACGACTTTGTGTTTTTGTATCTATCCTCCTCCTATTTTTGATTTTATAGGGCGGTAAAGGTTAAGGTGACCATATTAATCGCATGTTCCTTATTCTCTTATAACCTAAACGTTGCAACGGTTTTTATATGCGAGATATCGTTAGATTTGTCCGTAATTATCTCCAGCTCGAATTTCAGACTCAAAACAGAGAATCCATCTGCGCAGATCAGAATTATAGTGCCCGAGTGTATATGCAGGCATAGGTGTACTTCTGCTCTCTGACCCTCCCAGTTAGATGGAAATCTAATGCGACTGGAGGTCGGGCGCAGAAACTGATTCTTAGCCCCACTCCGTGATTCAAAGTCCATGATCCACTGCTACATTTATGACTATTAGACCAAAAAGATTGTCGATGAGTTTTTATTATCATAACGGTGTAAGTATATTAACATCATATACAAATACAATGAGTACAACGCTCGCAAAACATATTGAAGTAGCCTAATTTTAAACTTGCCTAAGGCGTCTCACTTGTAAATTTGGTAGATTTCATCACATTCACAATCTGCTCACCCTTTCGAGTGGCTTTAAGTAGATTTAGCGTTTTTACTAAATTTGACATGGTGAAAGTGATAACATCTCCCACTTGAGATATAGCTTGACATTCCGACAGATGTGTTATTTCATGAGTTTAAAAAGAAAGATTCTTGTTGTTTTCTTTTAACTACCTGATGTTAAGTGGATGCTGTGCCCCATATACATCTACATCTATCCTCAATTACGAATCGAAACTAAGATGGAACGCCCCGTTTTCAGTAGAAATGGTCTTTATACTTGCAATACGGTACACAGCAGCATGAAACTACTATTTCACGCTGGTATTCCGTGAGAACGTAGTCTTACCCAGATCGAACCGACCCATTTGTGCTACAACAATAATCAATGCATGCTGCAACATGAATCTCTCACGTACATATGCATGAAGATATCATTCAATAGGAAAGCTTACTACTACGCCTTCCACCGTTACAGCGCGTCAAAATACTGGTGGGTACTTGTCATAGTAGCTGCGATTGGCAAGCGTGTTAGCAACTGCAGTTTATTTTTTATTTTTACTTGTTGTTACGAAAACTGTACTGAAATATACGATAACAATTTAATTAACGTGTCCACAGTCCTTTTTTATACGTATTTGATCCACAGGTTAGTTGTTACCAAAACAAAGTGCTGAATCACTGTCCACTTGTGTTTTTTAGCTTTAGTTCACAGGCAAGCAACACCGTTGTCAAATCATAGTGTAATTAATAACAACTCAACTCAAACATAATTTGCGCTTAGCGCATTCGACCTTGTTCAAAATCGTTTAGTGAAAAATACTTCTGACAGGTTATAAACTAGGTACCTTTATAATGCATCGTTATTTTAATTATACAAGAAGTAGATATATATTATATTTGTAGTGATAATTAATAAAATCGGGCGGTACTTTTCAGTAACGTTAAATAAAAGACGTTAAAAATTAATTAGTTAAGATATGCGTAGTAAAATAAAATTATTTGTGTAACCTAGTTCCGGCCCTCCTCCAATTGCCTGCACTGTCCCCGTCACCACTAATCACACCGTGGCTTCAGCTACTGCAATCTTTCTCACCTGAGGATACCTCGTTTAGAGGCACGAGTCGTATTACTGACGATGGTGGGTCTTTTCTAGAAAAATGGTGATGGGAAGAGTGCACGCAGTTGAGGAATTTATCCATTATTCTATATAAAAATCATATAGTAAAACACACACTTCTAAAATTGCAACTTGGTAACACCGCATGAGAATTAAGAATTTACCGCAAACGACACGCAAGCAAAACCCCAGACATTTTTTTATTGCAATTACGGATTATATTTAGAATTATTTCAACTTAATCTATTGTTACAAAACACCCACGAGAGCTATTAATTTTGGGTTTTTATATTATCTCGCGTCACCGCAAAATTTATTGGAAGTGATGTTATACAATCACTAATATCATTAATGATATGGTTTTGAATTAAAACAGTAATTAACGTAGAATTTTACTTTAAATCCTTTTTAATTATTTATTTAAATATAGCATTTATTTATTTTATTATTACAAATTTTATTTTTGTAAATATATATACTGGATGACCTTTTTTACCGTCTGGAAAAAATTGGGTGTAACATGTGTAAACTTTTGAATTAGATAAATAAATTAGTTAAAATCTATCTAAATTCGAATATTCTACTCTGTTCACACGTTACACCATATTTTTTCCAGGCGGTAAAAAAGTCATTCATTATAATATATTAGCCGGGGAGTAAAAGACCCCGCTTTACCGTTGCGCGTGTAAGTTAGAGGCTACGAGCACTTATGAGCTCGTAGGTTAGAGTTAGAGGTAATAAAAACGTACAATTTTTAAACAAAAATTTATTTTATTTTAATTTAAATTTTTATGGTAGAGTTTTCTTAAGTAAAGTTTTTTTATACGTTTTAATATGGATTTTAATAACGCACTTCACCAGACCACAGGATTTTTGTTACATATTGTATATACAATAAAAAAATACATCAACATACGTGAACTATAATATTTATTAAAAGTTACTAAGCTAATATTGCACATTAATTTAACAGAGGGTCGTAAAAATTTATAGTCACATTAGGCGATGTCGTCTTTGCTACTGACTTACCTACTCGTACGTCATGTCATTTCAAATGAGCCTATCATAAGTATGTTAAAACATGATGATTTCTTACGTTTACGTGAACATTAGAGCTAAGAATACAACTACAAGAATTCCATAAGCTCATTCTGTGTAGATAGGACTAAAAATCAATAATTTCATACTGAAGGCAGCCGTTGTTAACTATGACTTGGGACATCGAACACCACAGTACCCACGTGTGATAAAATAAGTCAATATGCGCGATAAAATATGTTTGACCAGTCTGTGATATCTATAAAACTACGAAAATTTGTTAGTGTTACTAGTATGATGCGAAAACGTTATTGTATGCATTGCAGATGTATATGTGTGCGTACAGCTGTGTTACGGGCTGATATAGAAAGAAGGAAGTATGATGTGTGCGTGAGCGCGTCAAGAAGTTGAACATGGTTTGGCATCACTTGAAATGTAGGTACAAGTCGCGGCACGTAGTTCTAGCACTGAACAAAACGTGTAAATGTAAATGTTGTATCAGTACAGCGGACGGAATGCGGCTGGGGAACCAATGAGTGCGTGCGAACGATACGCACGCTCAATCATTCGCAATAAATCGTGCGAAATATGGCCAATTACGCGCAATAATGGCCACCACTGGACTTTCGTGCCGCGAGTTGTACTTGGCGCCCGTTTATCCTTTAAACAATGTTTTTCAAGTATTCGCAAGCTTTCATTAAATATAGTTCGTGCTAATTACAAAAACAAATTGAATTATAAATTAAACGCCTCCGGACATTTTAACATACGAGTATAGTAACATCTGTGATGATGGCCTGACTACCGATATATTGTTGATATTGACATTAAAAAAAAATAATTTATTTTTATTAATCTCACGTAGGTAAGGATTACTAAATTGCTTTCACTCGCTCTAAGATGTAGGTAGCTATGAGATAGAGATGGACTACTTACTATAAAGGACAATGATGTGCGGCAGTAACTTATTCCACACTTGTAAGCCGCCTGTCTACTGATATATTACTAATATTGATATTTGAAATAAGTAAATAAAAAAATCATTTATTTCTGAAAATAGAGCTACAGAACCGTGCACAGAAAAATACAGTAACATTATTAAATTATTTTTCGTTATTATTACATATAAAAAAATACTGGCGGACTCCAAACTAGACATAGCCTGTATCTTGGGGACCTGGAGTACGGTTATCAGATTTACTTACGTGGTTAAAAGTAACCGAATTCTCCAAAACAACAAATTATTTGTTTATATAAGAAGATAATTTTTAACTTTTTGTCGCTTATATTATTATTTATTTGTTATTCCTTGATAAAATATTTTTTAGTGTAAAACTTAAAGATGATTTGGTAATATTTATGACTTAATAATAAGTTTTCAGATACAAGCTTACCTTTTTACTATTTGTTTAGCTTTCGAAGTGGTGAAATTTAAAAATAAAACTTAACTCTTTTTATTTTTATATTTTTATCATAAGTAAATGACTCAATGCGTCCAGATGCTGCTACATCAGTAATGATAGACTATTGAGACAGAGACAATAATTTGACTATAGAGGACAGTGATGCGTAGAAGGAACTTCTATTCTGCTAATACAAGTCCCCTGGCTATTGATACAATGCTAAAGTTGATGTTAAAATAACTTTATTACCAAAAAATTCTTTTTTTATTTTTTTCTTACCAGGTTTATTTCATATTCGTACGTTGTCATTCGATTCTGTCCGAAAATCAGAAATTCAAGTTTTTTTTTAAATTTATTAAACATATTTATGTCACATTGTACAATACAATACTAGCATGCAAACCTCTAGAGGTTTGTCTATGCTAGAGAGTCGTCTTATAGAAATAAGGCTATTTATAAATATTAAGTTACAAGATTCTATTATGTAGTAGGTACTACAATATTTGAGTTTGATTTAACGAATATTAAGATTTAAGTTTACTTTTAAACAATTTCGATATACCTACCGTTTATTTTTTTTGTAGAAAGTCATTAATTTTTGTTTCCGGAAGTACATACATTTTCGATTTATAAGTTATATTTCGTAGATTTGCAGTACATTTTTCTAAAAATTTGGTAGTCAAATTATTTACTTCAGTCAATATGTTAAATTTAAAATTGATAACAAAATTCGACCTGAATAGAGAATAGACAGAGATCGACTCGTCACACAAGAAAGTGAGATAAAAAAACGTGGTAAAAATACGTTATACTATATTATGGTATAACGTATTTTTACCACTCCTAAAAGTTATAAGCGTAATTTAAATATGGCATTTAAAAAAATCTCCTTAAAGTTTCAAGCCGGTTATTCTCTGAGATCTTGTTTTCCGAACCGGTCTAGATTTTGATATTTATAAGAGCTTTTAACAAGCCTAAATTAAATTGAAATTCTGACTTTGATTTTGATGAGGGTAGAGTTGCCATTTGGTTGGCACATTTGGTAAGATTTCTGTACATTTTACATCCAGTTTGATCCGAGTCGATTGACGACCGGGATTCTGGCGAATGGTGAAAAAGTCGCTCGAAAAATGTTGGAAAAATCACACCGACAGACTCCGATACAGCATTGTGCAGCAACAATGCAAGGATTTAAGAGATACGCTCAGCACTTTACTAGGCTAGGCCCTCATTTTTTAAAGATGTTAAAATTTCATCAGCTAAGATCCGCATAATAAAATAAAATGATGTATCTTACGTAGTTTGAAGAGCACTTCCCGCCCTCCATTATTTGCGTACACTACCTCCGTCACCATTCGCACCCGTATACTTTTTAACCCTTCCCCCACCCCTGTGAACATGGGCGCTGTGAAGTACTTGAACCGTCGAAAATATAAAATAAGTTAATATATGCGATAAAATCTTTAAAAACTAGCTTTATTTACATGTATAGTGTTCGCCAAAAAATAAAAAGTCATTATGTAAACCACTACACTAGGAAAGGTAAGTCATCTCAACCACCGTATAGCCTTTTTCACCTGGAGATGCCTCGTGTGGAGGCGAAACACGTGGTGTGTGTCACAGTGGTGACGGAGTAGGTGCACGCAATAGAATCAGACGTTAGTTTACGGTATAATGGATTCCGCAAATAACGTCTGATTCTATTAATTAACTCTTGGAGTCTGCCTTTTTATTAAGCTGCGGTGGTGGACACTACTGAGCTCCGGTCTGAAAGTTATAGGAGAGCCACAGGCTGTAAGGCAGAAATATTTGGGGTACTAATTTCTCTCCATATCTACTATCGTGTATGCATAAAAATAATAATAATGACCTCCAAACCGAATTTCGGTCACGGCGGCCAGCCTTAACAGAGACTAGCCATCTGCGCAGGCTAGGACTATAGTGCCTGAGTGTATCCGCGAGCACAGGTGCACTCACTATTCCCTCACTCTCATAATCCGATGGAACGGTAAACCGACACGACTGGAGAGAGGTCAGGCGCAGGACCAACGGCTTTACGTGCTTGCCGAGGCACGGGAGTGAGACACCGCCAACTTCCTGTCACCGGGCAGTTACTGAGAATTTCTTGACGGAAAAACTCAATAATTGATTTTTTGACCGAACCCGGGATTCGAACCTAGGACCTAATGATCAGCAGTCGCACTATTACACCCACTAGACGAACGAGGTAGCCTCCATATCTACTACATAAGAATGGTAGTAATGGTGCTATATATCTACTACCGAATATCGTTCCGTGGGTGTCGTAGGATAGAACATAGGGAAACTGAAATAGGAGATGGGGCAGAAACATCTACCTGATAAAAACTCATGTTTATATTCAGTAGTGGATTTTATAGGCTGTAATGAATGCAACTTTTTTTATATAGAAGAGGGGGTAAACGTGCATGCGGCTCACCTGATGGTAAGTGACTACCGTCGCCCATCAACAACTGCAACACCAGGGGAATTGCAGATGCGTTGCCGGCCTTTTAGAAGGGATTAAGCTCTTTTATTGAAGGTTCCTTAGTCGTATGTGTTTGGAAAAATCGCCGGTGATAAACAATTCCACAGAGAAGTTGCTAACGGAATGGATGGATGATCGTATAAAAGATTATCTGCTGATGTCAACAGATAACTGCGAAACAATTCCTTAAATTGAACTCCTGAGTCACAACAATATTCAACAAAAAACCTTCAAACAACGCCAAGGTATTCTAAATTCTCCTAAAGTATTTCCCCGACGTGTACGACAACGCGACGTGAAGACAAACGAGGATTAATGCGCATTTTAAAGTGGAAACCGTTGTCGTTATAAATTGCATTTTAGTGGTCCTACGTTCTTGATGTTCTACGGATAACGGCCTTGCCAACGTAATGGGTTCCACTACTGTTTTGAGAACTGATGGACAAAACAAGTGTAGAGAGTGACGTCATCGGTCGCGGCCACTGACACTTTCTTTGTTCAAACCAACCAATCTCACCAGTCTCGACCACAGGCGCAAAGTACCAACGTTTAAATTTTCTGCAGGATGCAATACGAAGTTTGCGCAGGAATTGCATAACAATTCCTCCCTCTCCCTTCCACCCTCAGGCAATCAGACGCTCGGCCAAGTTCACTGCATCGTTCGTCATGCGTTCAGCAAAGGGCTGGAATGATTTGCCGGCATCTGTCTATTCATACAATTACAACGTGGGTGTCTTCAAGGCAAGAGGGACAGACTTTTGTTGCAAGTGCGCTTCACCATTTACGGCTGCATCACCACTTACCAACAGGTAAGCTAGTAGTTAAACCCTGGTTTAGAATAGTGAAAAATCTGAAAAGCTGCAGACCGGTGGACCAACCCTGGAACGTTCCGCTTTTTTCAAGCTTGATACGCTCAAAAAGTCAAAAATTATATGAAAAAACCGATTATATAGAAAAGTTTAAAAGGCTATAACTTTTGAACGCCTCCTTCGATTTTAAATTTATTTGACGTCGTTCGAGTTTTTCAGGTCTTGAGTTGAAAAACAAGAATGTTGAGAAAAGTTACCTAGGCTGCACTAAAAGTATCGAGAATGAAATATTTCCACTGTTCCTGTCATATTAAAATCTTTTTAATTGAAAACTCCTTGGTTTTAAAAATCGAATACCATTTATATATATAAAAAAAGATTCTCGGTCTTGTCACAAGGTTTTGTCAAACTTGTTTAGTCGTTGAGAAAATGGAATTGACTCGAGAAAATTCAGGAGCGATGATTTATTATGACTTTCGAAGTGGTTTAACACAAAACCAGTGTGTTGACCGGATGATTTCTACATTTGGTGATGAAGCCCCATCCAAAACCACAATTTATCGCTGGTTTGCTGAATTTCAACGTGGACGTGTCAAGCTCAGTGATGATCCCCGTCAAGGTCGTCCAAAACTGCAGTCATCTAAGAAAACGTTGATGCTGTGCGTAAGCTGATTGAGGAAGATTGACATGTGATACCGCGAAATTCAGGCAATTTTAGACATTGGCATGAGTCAAATACAAATAATCTTGCATGAACAATTAGGTGTAAAAAGTTGTTTTCCCGATGGATACCGCATTCGCTCTGTGAAGAGCAAAAAGCGGCTCGCGTACTCTCGAAAGATTCCACGCAGGATCCTCAAATGCTGTATACAACATCGTATCAGGTGACGAATCCTGGATATACGCGTACGAACCCGAAACAAAAAACCAGTCACGAGTTTGGGTGTTCGAAAATGAGTTAAAGCCAACAAAAAATTGTTCGTTCACGGAGTGTTGCAAAAAAATTGGTGGCCACGTTTGTCTCCAAAACCGGCCATGTTACGACTATTCCTCTTGAGGGATAAAGAACGGTTAATGCAGAATAGCATTTGTTTGCCACAGATCGTTTCTGAACTCTGTAAAGAGAACTGCAACGGCCGCATCATCCTCCATCACGACAATGCGAGTTCTCACACCGCACACAGAACAAAAGAGTTTTTAGAGCAAGAAAGCATAGAATTATTAGACCATCCGCCGTACCGCCCCGACCTAAGCCCTAATGATTTCTATACTTTCCCTAAAATAAAGAATAAATTGCGTGGACAGAGATTTTCAGCACCTGAAGAAGCTGTAGACGCCTACAAAACGGCCATTTTGGAGACCCCAACTTCCGAATGGAATGGTTGCTTCAATGATTGGTTATATCGTATGGAAAAATGCGTCAAATTTCGCGGAGAATACTTCGAAAAGCAATAAATACATTTTTAAATAGTAATGTTCTGTCACTTCCTTGATTCCCGAAATTTTCAGTGCCGCCCTGGTATCCCAAAAAACGCCTATCACAAAAATAGCTATAATTTTTAACGCGTCGTCCGATTTTAACTTACTTGGCGGCATTAATATTGGGTATTTATATAGCATTCTCATCTGGTTGGGATGCATAATAAATATATAAAATAAAACGATAAGTGTTCACAAATATATTGAAATAAAGAAATATAAACCCAACCAGATGGAAGCCCTCGGGCAAGGGAGACCAAACTCCAAATGACCGAGGATTTAGGAGGAAAGGGAAAGAAATTGGTTATATATTAGTATCATTATTATCTAATAACAAATTTTATATATGTAGGGCTTTATTTAAATTCTTAATTTAAAAGTAAGATCAAATTTACTACAATCACAATTACAATGTTTAATGAAGTAAAAATTAAGATATAGTGAAATGATATTTAGTTGTCCTATAACTCCTTTAAATATAGATTGACGTTACTTTGGACATCAGTGAAAAGGTGAGATATAGGAAATGCATGAAAGATCTCATTACTAGACCTCAAACGTGTTAAAACCGTGCTGCAGCTACATTATGGTTGCAGCATGAATGGGTCGGCTTGACCGGGGAAGGACCACGCTCTCACGGAATACCAGCGTGAAATAGTAGCTTAATGGTGGTGTGTTTCGTACGGTGAATTTAGAGAACGAGAAACCCTTTTTACTGGAAACGAGGTATTTGGTCTTAGTTCTCAGGGGTGACAACGCATCTGCATTTTGATTCTTAATCGAGGGTAGATGTAGATGGGCCACAGCATTTACTTACCCCTGTTCTATAAAAAAATTGTTTCCAATATACAGTAGTACTACCATCTTGTTTTGGTAGACGTTAAGCACCCAGCCTAACGAAGGGTACAGGTACTATGATTGTAATTCCTAGTGAAATAGATCCGCCATTAAGGGGATATAGTAAGTCAGCTCAAATTCTAATTTCGCCCCCACTTCCCCGCGCGTCGTATGCTATGTACCGACATGTTTGTAATCACTAATACTGTAAGTAGATAGGTCGTTAGATACTTATTTCATTAGGTTTATCATATTTATGCCTGTTTCTTAACGCCAACCAAGTCGCTTCTTATTTTTATTACGGTTATTTCCTATTTTAATTTTACGTCGTCCTGTTGCGTAATGTGTATTCTGATCGTAAGCGACACAACCTCCCTCTTCAAAAGCCGAAGCGATACTAACGGGGGGGGGGGGGGGGTGACAGGATTCAAGCTTCAAGACGCCGATAGTTTAGGTAATTTCTTTTTACAGTAAAAATAACGGTATTTAAAAAAAAAAGTAAATAACATAAGCACTGGTTTCTAGTTAGTTCAGTTAGTATGCAAAGTTTCATGATCTTATTCAAAGTATTCTATGAATAACAGCGGTTTATTGTTCAGTTTGGAGGTAACTTTAGATTTTTTTCTATCGAGAAAATTTTACGGAATCGTGTTTTCGTCTAACATAGTCCTTAACATTAATCCTCAACTTTACATAACATGGCATAACGGAGGATCTCGCTAAGCCATTTGAGGTTATATTTCCCCTTAATCCATCAAGTAACAAAACCTTTTTTTGAACCAGTCTGTCACTGATATAGATTTGTTTGTCTTCTTTCCGACCTCAAACAATAATTGATCTTGCGTGCAGTTGTAGCATTGGAAAATACAAATCATGAAGTCCTTTTTTAATTAAATACCTGATATCATTTGCCATTCTTGCCGATATACAATGATTTCACATCGTCATTCATTTCATCTTTCATTCTACACTAAACATTACATCTTTTTGCAATGAATAGTGTTATTAAAATTTTATAATTAATCTAGATAACTAACGAAATCAAATGAACTCAATTTCATTAAGTTCTTTTTATTTTGCATTTTTCGTTAATGATATTGGTTTAGTAAAATTTGTATTAGAAATCGCGTATTTTTTTAACCTTTGTATTTCGCTATAAAGATACCTATTAATTAGTTTAATTATTAAGTAAAATGAAAAGTTTTCAACCTTTCTCTTATTTTATAATTTACTTTGAAATAAGTCCCGCTGGGTTCTTGCTGGTTCTTCCCAGGACAGAGATTTTTCCGAACCAGTCGTAAAAATAAAAAATTACTTCCAATAAGAATTACTTATAATCTATATTGAATAAAAACTATTCTATTCTAAAAAAACAACCTCGTACAGTTATCAGCATATTATAATAGCGTGGTTAGGACTTCGTGTCAAGCCATTTAAATTACATGATGCCAACCAAGGTACAGGCCCTTGATATAGTATCATTAACCTTCCAACATTGGTGTGGGGCGGACCACAAAAGCGTGATTCACAGGAATTTGGATGCTGTACGCGTGTATACGAGGCCGGGGCTCGGCCTTGCGGTATATCGCACATCAGCTGGGCCAAGGGGCACACGTGACGTGCATATACACGCCTTTATATTGAAGACTTTACGACTTAATAGACAGTGTTATAAATAATAATGCTTAAGATTTATAAATTATTCAGTACAAATTACGAATAGAATGTACAAGGGTATGTCAAAGTTTAAATATGAAAACAAACTGTAACAGGCTAATAAAAATATAAAAACAGTAATATTCATTCCGTATATACTAGAAACAAGCACAAGCTAATAATACATGTTAGGTACTTAAATCCAAAGAACTTGTTAATTGAGGAATACCTGCCCCTGCTGTAAGCAGACAGTTTTTTTACAACAAAGTCCCAGAAAATATACAAGGTCTATCTATCAAAAAGCTTAAAATTTTTATTATACAAATGCGGTTTAAAAAGGGTTGTTACAATGTCAGAGAATATATTATTTATAATCCCTGGGAATAACGCGATCGCTGCCATGCTGTTTCCAAATGTGTTTGTATTAATTGTGCAATATAATATTGTAAACAATTTTTTTAATTTCCTATTGGTCGCTGGTTCTTCTAGATAGAGGCTTTTTCCGAATCAGTGGTAAAAGAATTTAATGACTTTCAATAAGAAGTTTCGTAATGCATATTTAATATAAAAAATATTCTATTCTCGATTTTATCCAACAGTCATTTGAAAATTTAGCTGTTATATTAGAAAGTGCAGATGTTTTAAACCCTAACCGTGATATTGTATGTGGTCTTCGAGTGCAGATGAGATAAAACAAACCAACTGATAAGTGGTCACGGTGGCTCCCAGAAACCTCAATCTACTAACAAGGAACCGAGATATTATGTAAGTTAGCTCTTGAAAGGATTTAATAGACAAGTTTAACTTAAAATACACTTCCTAGAATATAAAAAGGATTAACTAATAATAATGCTAAAATACAGTATACCTACAGATAAATTAAAGCCCTGACCACAGATAATATACTAGCACGACCACAAACAATACTTATACTTTATAGGACAGCCACGACTCCAGGTGTCATGTGGAAATTATTTTATTCCATTGTTCTTTGAAGTTGGATGTTACTTTTTATAACTCGTAAAACTTTATTTATTTTACTCTTTTGAATGATCCAAGGAAAATCACAATCACAAGGTAACAACTAGAGTATCATCTAATACATATCAAACTTAGTCGCCTATTTTCCTACACTTAGGGTTGGAATACCGTTAGCGTTACAGCCGAGTCCACTGCTGAACGTAGGCCGCCCCCATGGATAGCCTCATACGGGAGGATATTCGCCATAGTTGCCACGCTTGGCAAGCGGGCTGCAACCACAGTTTTATTTTTTATTTCAAATCGTTATAAGGAAGACGCTGCTGGCCACCTCCTGGTTTGTTTTCCTCTGTCGCTTCTGACGACACCCGCGGGACGACATGATGCACTGGATGCACAATATGATGCAGTGGATATTCTCCACTACACAATATGATGCAGTGGATATTCTCCACTACACAATATGATGCAGTGGATATTCTCCACTACACAATAGGGGTGGAATATTTTTACGCTGGTTAAATTAGGACGAAGCGTCACAAATTCTGCGGGTCAAGTCTACAATATTTTTTTTTAATTTATTATATGACCATGGCTGCAGTGCTATTCGTATCTAATGATGCTCAAGTGAATGCTTGACTTGACTGAAAGTTATGTTGACTTGCCCGAAAAGTAACATTTTTATATTGAAAGGTGATCTATCGTTAATTAATTAATTATTCATTTAAAAATTAGTTATTACTAAAAGGTGTTTAATGATATTTTGATAGAACCAACCGCAATTGTGGTTTTTATAACGGGTAAATATTGTTTTTCAATATTAGACAAATGTAACTAAACACTTATCTTACATACAAGTTTCCTAAGTTGATAAAAAGTTACGTAAAATATAGGACACTGCACCAACATACTTACATTCTTTACTTAATCCTGCTCAATGGATCCAAATTGAATACATTTCTTAAGTTTTTTTTTAATATAGAAAAAGGGTGACATACGACAGTACAGTCTATACCTGATGGTAAGTGTATTCTTGCCGATGGTATACTGCGAGAGCGTAATCCTTCTCGGTCGAGCCGACCAATCCGTGTTACATCCTTATTGAAGATACGACAAGGCTTCTACCTAATTACCTACATAAGTAAATATAATACATGCATTTATTATAAAAAATCGGCTTTATTGTATTTAGTCTCAGATTAAAACTAGATTTGTTTCAATACAAATGCCTATGAAAAGAATGCGAGCTAAAATATAAACTATGGTATTTGATAGCAATAAGAACATCCACGACTTTTGTTGCCACCAGTGGCGCTACTTTGAAATGAGGTGAAACGAAATATTTGACAGATTACTTGGAGAGGAAGTTAATTTGGTAGGAAAATGTAGGGGGGTTAATGTTTACTTTAATGCTAGTTATCTTTTATATTAATTGCCTCCCTTTTAACCTACACAAACATTATATATATAAACTATAAATATAATGTTTGTGTAGGTTAAAAGGTAGGCTGTGTGTGATTTCATTAACACCAATAACATAAAAGTATAATGTTTGTCAATACTAACATACTAATGTAGCTATAACAACTGTGTTTGTCATTTGTTCTAGGAAATTCAACAGTCTAATCATTAGAATTAAAATAAATTGATTGAAAGAAGTATAAGATACTTGTATTATTGTGATTTGTGATAATATCTTTTGTACACGGGCAGAGTATATTTGTATCTGCTGAGCTATTCCACTCGATAAACACTTTAACGCTGACATTGGCGAATGATCAAAACTGCCATAAAAAGAAAGAAGAAGAAGAATTAGTTCAGAAATGAAGAAACCCAACTACGGAAATTCCTAATAGGAGAATATTAAAAAAGCGTTAAAATTTTAAAAATATTAGGAAGCAAATCACTGAGGTTTTGTGTATTTATACAATGCTCTAGCAACTGATAAACTTTTATGACATTGTGTATCAAAAAACTTCATTGAACACAACTAGACATCTGGTTGAGTTGAGTCAAAATTTCAATCAACAGAAACAATTATGCGTTGGATAAGGTAAACAAAAATGAATTAGGAATTACAGTTGTACGAATAAAAAATATTAATTGTTTTACTTTTTTAATCAGTCATGTTATAATTTATTTGATGGATAACTTTTATCTGACAGTTAACAAATCAGTCGTAAGACTGGCGCCGCAGCCAAGAGAATTCTTTAGTAGGATTATTTTTTCGTAAGTTTTGACTAAGCTAGACTAAGCAATGCTTCAGCTCGGGTCGGCTTGACCGGAGAAGGACCACGTACTCACATAATACCAGCATAAAATAGCAGCTTAGTGCTGCTGTTTTTCGTATGATGAGTTTAGAAATCATCAGATCCTTTTTACTGGAGCTTTGGATTACTGGGCCTCATGTTTTTCTTGGCGGCTCCGTGTTGCAGTGGCTTAGCGAATTGCAGCGCTTAGGGCCGCGGGTTTGAATCCCACACGGAAGAAGCATTTGTATGGCCTACAAATAATTATACCGGCACTGGATGTTTGTCCTTGTGAAATTTATATTTGTAAACTGCTTCCACGATACAGGAGAAAAATCCTAGTGCAAACGTTTTTAAAAAACATCATATATTTGACAGGTTTTTGGTAACCCTACAGCTGCTTAGTTCGTATATCGAATAAGATATTTGTGAGAGGCAGATGCTGGATCAGCGTTGCCTTTAACCTGATTGCTGCAGCAATTCGTATTTTATCTATTTTCATTTGTTTTCATATTTATTTATCGTTTTTCATTGTCTAATAAGGGTTAACGTACTTAGTTAAATATTTGATCAGAAACAGCACAGCTGCTGCACTGTCCAGTGCAAAAAATATATGCAATAAACTATTGGTATACGCCTAGAAGGGATTATAATATGGAAAATATAACGAAATTTAAAGATTACATAAAACATGTCTCTTTTTCGGAAATGTACGATACAGATGATCCAAACGCAGTATATAATAAATTTATCGATACGTTTAGACTTATTTACGATTTATGTTTTCCGATTAAATTGATTAAAGTAGACATAACAAAAAAACCAAAATGGTTGTCTAAAGGAATTAAATTATGCAGTCGAAAGAAAAAAAAAACTTCTGTGGCAGCTAAGAATAAATCTTAACAGTAAGAACAAAATTTTATTTTCAAATTATTCGCAGTTATATAAAAAAATTATTAGATTGACACAAAAGGCACAAAATAACCAAAAAATAAAAGCATCTAAAAATAAGTCTAAAACAACTTGGCAAATTATTAAACGATCAAAATACAACTTACCTACACGCAGTATTAATAAAATTAAGGTAAATGATCAAACTCTATTAAATCCTCAGTGCATCGCTGAAGCATTTAACAACTATTTTATCGATATTATTCAGTCAAACATAGATGTCACTAACAAACATAAATCTTATAAAATAAACACCAACAGTAAATCTCTGTTCATGCCGCCTAGTGTTCCATTAGATATTCAAAAATAATAATGTCGTTAAATAATACAAGTAGCGTCGGATACGATGGCGTTGCTACAAAAATATTAAAACACATATCAATGGAAATATGCGGACATCTAAGTCATCTAATCAACCTAAGTATTAGCGCAGGTATTTACCTATATTCCTTAAAAACATCAATTATAAAACCGCTGTTTAAGAAGGAAAATAGAGAACTAATGGAATATTATCGGCCCATCTCACTTATTCCCGTAATTTCAAAAATATTTGAGAAATATATATATAAGGAAATATATAAATTTATTGAAAAATATAACATTTTATGTGAGGAACAAAAAGGATTTAAACCACATAGGACAATCAATATGGCCATATATGACTTTATATACAATATTATTAACAATATCGATAAACGTAGACATGTCTGTGGCATATTTTGCGACATGACAAAGGCATTTGATTATGTAAATTACGCTACTCTTTTAGAAAAACATGAAGCCTATGGCATTAAAGGCAATGTTCTTAATCTAATTGAATCTTACTTAAAGAATAGAATACAAATAACTGAAATTAATCAAATTAATATAGCAAATAAGAAGAAGAGATATTTCGATCGTCAAAGCGCGAAGGTAAATTTGGAGTACCACAGGGGAGTGTGCTGGGTCCTTTTATATTTATATTGTAAATCAATGACTTACCTAAATGCATTGAGCTACCAGTAACACTATTTGCGGATGATACCACAGTGACAATACCATGTAAAAGTGTAGAGACCTATGAAAATGACATTAATAACTCCTTAAAATTAGTTGTATACTGGTTGGACGAAAACAATTTAAAAATAAACTTAAATAAAACAAAAATTATCCATTTCAGTCAACGGATTCCTAGCATGAGCCTAAATGTACGCTACAATAATGATGTTGTAAAAGAAGTTGAAACTGCAAAGTTCCTGGGTCTCGAAATAGATAAACATCTTAACTGGAAAGCACACATTAATACTTTATGTAAAAAAATTAGTAAAACCGCATATGCTTTACATAATTTGTCTTCAATAGTATACACGGATGCACTCCTCACTGCTTACTACGGCTTAGCAGAATCCCACTTCCGATATGGAATAATATTTTGGAGTAACTCAACCGAAAATGAATCAGCGTTTAAGGCTCAAAAAAGATGCATAAGGGCGATGTTTAAGCTCAAAACTACCGATAGTTGCATACCATATTTTAAACAGTATAAAATACTGACGTTACCTTGCTTATACATACTAGAAGTTTTTGTTAAATTGCATCCGAAACGTTTTAAACGCCTTGACCAAGTAGTTACACGTAATAGACGCGACAATACCCTTTTATGTCATCAATCCGCTAAGACAGCACTAATGCGCAAAAGTATATACTGCATGGCTCCAGTCATATATGATAAAATACCAAAAAGTTGGAAAGAATTGCCGCTATCGATATTTAAAAAAAGGCTTCGTAGCTTCTTGACAGTCAAAGCATACTATAGCGTAACAGAATTCTTGACTGAAAAAAAAAATTCATTTTGAGATTTAGACTGTATAATGTTAAAAAATTGAATTATGTTTGTTTTTGTGTTATTATTTTATTTTGTTATAGCTTTTTAGGTGATTAGTTTATATTTCTGTATATGTTGCATGCCTACTGGTAAAATATGGCTGAACTCACTACTTATATTTCTATGTACTGTACCCATATTTGCAAAATAAAATATCTTTATCTTTATAAACATTTAAAAAATAAAAATTCAATCTCCACCGCGCGTTTACTTTCAATCCCCCAGAATAAAACGCATTGACCTTTCATGAGTGAGTTGACTGCCTTAAGTTATCATTAATAGTTTTTTTTTTTTACAAATATACTTCAACTTTAATAAACTCTAAATACAACTCAACTATAGAATAATAAATATGACCGAGCTAACAGACTTCACGGTGACATTCGAGGCATAGCATTACCATAATTTCTCTCTTTGTTTTAGAAGGATAGACGTTGTTCAGTTTTTAAAGCTAGGATTTTATGAAGTTAAGTTTATGTGTTTTACATTAAATAACATATTACACGTATAACAATAAAGATTTTATTATGGGATGATCCGTGGTATTTATATCTGAAAATTAAGAGCGCGAACCTCCAATTTATTGCGTAGGCGAATGTTTTTTGTTTTGGTTTTATTATTATAGAAGTGCATGGTTAATATTTTATTCGATTATGTAAATAATGATGAACGAACAACAGTGTTTATTTTTTTAAAGATAAAGATGACGTGTAGGTTGTAAACTTGTGTTATGAAGTGCTAAACCCTTGCAAATATGAGTCAACGTGACCACTTAACCTTCGAGCGATAACCTGCATACAAAACCTGTTGGTGTTGCATTTGGGGATCGATCCCCCCTCTCCGGTCCCTTGCAACCTCTCCTCTGAAGATATGCGAAACGGACATGAGTTTGAGTAAACAATTTTTGTGTATTTTAGGCTTCTCAAGAATACAGTACTGTCAATTTTAAAATTTATCAGCAAAGACTACACTTCAATGGTGCTTTGAGTTCCTATATAAAGAAAAGAATCGTTTGGATAAAATAACCGAATGAAAGTTGTGATTCTTATAAGAAAAATAATTTCTAAGTGCCATTGAAACAATTCCTATTACAAAACAGTTAATGCTATTTAGTGGAAGCTCTAACTCTTACTATTTGAATTTGGATTCCATTTTTTATTATTAGATATAAATTTATTTTAAATTTTAAGAATTACTTACCAGTTAACTTTGTATTTATTACAAGCATGCGTTGAATATCTTTAACTGATTTATGAGAGTCGATTTACGCAGGTGGCTCAAGACCGTGCGTTGTGGCATTCCTTCGGGGAGGTTCAGCAATGGATCTGTGAAGGGCTGTGATGATGATGATGATAATGAAGACGATTTTTTAAAATTTGAATTGGGCTCACTTTGGACCTCCATCTGACCCGAGGGTAAAGATGAGATCTACGATGGAGCGATTTTGCCCAGGATAAGCCTGTTCATACGCACGATTTTGAAGAGGTTCAGGTTATACGCACTCGAAAAAACCGACGCCGGCAGCTTAGTTGTTGAATTGACTACCACCAGTGATTTTTCCGGACCGATACGACTTCGGGACATTCAAGAAAAGATCTTACTCCTTTTTAAAAGGCCGACAACGCGTCTGCAATCCCCCTAGAGTTGCAGTACCATCAGGTGAGCCGTATGCTCGTGTGCCTCTCCTATTAAAAAAAGGCATTCCACTCCTTGACTGTGCGGATTATGAAAGATGACTAATAGCGCTTATTGCGAATGTTCGGGAATGTTCGGAATGTCAACCGGGAGTCGATGATAACCTGCAGAAAACGACGATTGATGAAGAAGTATATATGCATACTATTTTAGTATTGCTGCATTAAGTTAGAGTAATTAAATAAATAAGTAATTTGAATTATGCTTTGTTTGCGTTCAATTCGCACTTGACAATAATTTCATTTGATCGCATAAGATCACTGTTGTGTACAAATTATGAAATAATCTACAAGGTGATCCGCTTGCCCTATTGTTATGTACAGCTTGTAAAGTACAAGTACATGTTACGAATTGTTCGTTAAACCAAGCTATTAGTCGGGAACTATTAAAAATGCCCGGGCAATATAAATAATGACAAAAATGATTTCTTAAAGGGGGATGCCCATATTAGGCCATGGAACGCCCAACAATGTGCATTTGTTAAAAAAATATATCTTTATTTATGGTTATAAATCGCGGTATTCATTTATCCTAAAACAATGGGAATATTTTTGCACAAATTAAAAGTACCGAAAAGATAAAAATAAAATTAGGTAAATACGTAATTCATTAGTCTGTGAATAAAATAAAAAATGTTGCCAATCACAAAAATCATTAAAAAAATCGATTCCCCTTTTCGATTGATTACTTATGGTGTCATTATTACAATGCTTATATAATTTTTCGATAATTATTACGATGTTATGATATAGGTTTAAAATAACCGTTGACAATGGATATTTATCCAAAGCAGTCGATACGCAACCGTTATTAACCAATTGTTTATCCGACTACAGACGAAAAAGGTTGGTTATGTTTTTACTGTGTGTGCGGGTTAGGCTATGTTGAATCGTTTTTTGCTATGGTGCTTAAAACGTAGAATACATTTTATTATTGAGGGCGCTACTATCAAAGAATATTTTATTCGCTAAACTCGTAAAGTACTTGACCAACTTTGAGAATTCTTTCACCACTAGATTGTTATGTATAATTTTAGATATCCAATATAGGGTTAATTTTATTATAGAGGGCGCTACTTTCAATGAATACGTTTTTTGGCTAATCTCAAAAATTACTAGACCAATTTTGAAAATTCTTTCACCATTACATTGCTAATGAGGGCGTTAGCTGTGTGATAAATTTATATTATTACAATAAATGATTGTGAGATTAATATTTTCTAAATAAATAAAACTAAATACCTACCTAAGATGTTCAAATTCAATTATTATTTTTACAATTTAAGAATCGTATTTACACACTTTACTTACTCAGATTGATTATTATAGATAAGGAGGTAATAAATCTAAAGTAAAAGAGCTCCGCTTAAACGAAAACACTATTTATTAGAATAAAACTAAATGTTGAAAAAAAGTGGTTCAGTGCGAGTCGGACTCGCAGGCCCATGAAGAGTTCAATAGTAACAAGCATATATTTTAAATCGAGTCAAAATACCACTATCATTATCGCCAGCAACAAATTATTTTGTTTTTCATAGTGTTTGTATAAATAACAAAGTTGTTTTTGCGGTTCTTTAAAATGTGCTACTTGTATCTAAAAAAAAGGACTATAATACATTATGGGGGTTTCTGTGGTTTATTCATTACCAAAGAGAAATAACTTATTGCGCAAAATAGGTTTTTATCCATTTCAAGTCATCAAAAGCGGCAGTCAACCGTTAAAAACTAAAACAACCGTTGTTATAGGCTCGGTTGAATTCATTGACAACCTTCACATTTATAGTTATGATAATTAAACAAGCGAATTACTAGCTGATTTACCAAGAATTCTTTAGAGTATAACAAAACGTTACTGCACAAGTTAACTGTTATTCTTATCTGTTTTTAACATAACATTTAAAATGGAATCATGTTATGATAATTCAAGAAGTTAATTTCCAGCTGATTTACCACGAATTCTCTAAAGCATAACAAAACAATACAGCACAAGCTAACTGTTCTTAAAAATATATTTGAAATAGAGTTTCAATAAATAAAGGAAATTATATTTTAAAAAGCGTGCAGAACTTAAAACGCGTCAAAGATTATTCTTTTTATGATATTATTAATCGAATAAAAATCGATATCATTTCATAGATTTTATGACAGTTAAGTAGCAACATCGAATCTGACATGTAGGCCGCTGTCACTGTTATGTCACAAGAATTCAATTGCGTGTTAGTATCGTGTTATTTTATTTTGTTGGAAAATGCAATTGTTGATCTCTCAACAATTGGTTCGAACACAGCAGGTAAATAGTTGGTACATATCACGATGTGGCATGTCTTCCTCTAAGAAATGCTTTATAACTGAGTTTACTTGAATAATATCAATATAATAATTGTAGCTTCTTTATTAGGTACAAGTTTCGAGTACAGTGAACGTGTAGTGTGGCACTCGCAAAATGCACCAATAGTTCGTCTTGAACATGTATACATCAGCTGTGGCACTGACGCTTATGAGAATAAGATCACACACATTGTTTTGGTTCGATTTTCCACGTGAGGAATTATTTGCGCTACGTGAGGTAAGTGTTTAATATTTTTCAATTTATTAAATGTGATCCATATATCTGATAATTATACATGTTTTTACACTGATTGTATATCAACTCAAGAACTTGTTTTATTTTTTCACATCTGCCCTAGCTATATCTGACAAACATACTAGCATATTTATGAGATTGACCAGTTTTATCAACTACCAAGAAAGGAGACAGTTGATTTTTCATTGTTTTTGGACTGCTGGTAGTCTGTGAGGCCTTAATTATTAAATAATATAGGGCATTAAATCCGTCCTTGTGCAGTAACATTTAACTTGATAAATATTTTATTTATATTTGAGTTTGAAATAAATAAATCTATTTTAAACATAAACACTCACGCCTGTCACCCAGAGGGGTAGGCAGAGACTACAGACTTCCATTTAGCACGATCCTGACATACCTTTCTCGCCTCTTCCACATTCATATACCTACGCATACATGCTCGTCGGTTAAGGGTACTCTTAATTTGGCCCATTTTTAGTATATCGCCAATTTGGTCGACAAACTTCCGCCTAGGACGTCCCTTTCCGACTCTTCCATTCACTTCTGCAACATATATTTGCTTTGTCAGTTTTTCCGCATTCATTCTTTCTACATGACCAAACCACCGAAGCATTCCTTTCTTAATCCTGGTCACCGCATCATCTTGCAAACCACACTCTTCTTTTATCACACAGTTTCTCACCCTGTCACTCAGATTCAGCCCTAACATACTCCTTAGCGACCGCATTTCTACCGCATTTATTCTACTCTCGTGCTTCTTCTGCCACACCCAACTTTCACTACCATACGTTAAAGTAGGGACTAATACAGCACTGTGAATTGCCATACGTGCCTTTTTTGACACATTCTGACTTTTCACAATAGAGTGTAGAGCCCCATTTACTTTATTTCCTGCATTCACTCGTCGTTCAATGTCCTTATCATATCTCCCATCCCTGCTGAATACACATCCCAAATATACGAACTCATCCACTTGCTCAATTAACTCTCCTTCTATTCTTATTTCACATACCGGTTTGCTTTCATCTCTTTCAAAAACCATCACTTTCGTCTTACTTGCGTTCACTTTCATTCCCCTTTCTTTTAATGACCTGTTCATTAATGTAACCATCATTTGCAACTCGGCCGCCGACGACGCAAGTATGACTTGATCATCGGCGTACAAAAGGCATTTGATGGTTAACTCACCCATTCTTACCCCGCATTCTTCAACTTTCAAATTTTCCAAACAGCTGTCCATAAATAGGTTGAACAGCCACGGGGAAGCTACACAGCCCTGTCTGACACCTTTATGGATGCCAAACCAGCCCGAGTAGACCCCGTTGATTCTAACACAAGCACTCGAGTCCCTATACAGAGACTTTAATGCCTGTATCAAACCAGCGCTCAACCTAAATGCGTTCAGCGTTTGCCATAACACATCCCTGTCCACTCTGTCATAAGCCTTTTCCAAGTCCATGAACGCACAAAAAACTCTTTGGTTTTTCGCCAAAAACTTCTCCGCGATCATGCGCATGGAAAAGACTTGATCTGTACACCCCATTCCCTTTCTAAATCCCGCTTGCACATCCCAAATTTTTTCATCAGTTTCTTTCATAACTCTTTCAATTAGTACCTTAGCATACAGTTTTCCCACAATGCTAAGAAGGCTGATACCACGGTAGTTTTTACAGTCCTGCTGTGACCCTTTTCCCTTATATATTGGGACTATCACGGCTTTGCACCAGTCTCCCGGTACCCGCTTTAGTTCCCAACATAAATTAAACAAGGTGTACAGCAGGCCTGCCACCACGTCCTCTCCAGCCCTTAGCATTTCGAGTGAAACTCTATCATATCCGGCTGCCTTACCTACTTTCATGCTTTTCATTGCTTTCATTATTTCATCCATACTTATCTCCCTATCTCTTTCATCTTCTTTCGGAATTTCTATTTCATTTAGTTCACACTTCTCCTCACTCATAAATTCGCTTTCAAAATATTCCTTCCATCTCTTTAGACTCAACACTTCATCATTCAGGATACAGCCATTCTCGTCTCGTATCGCATTCAATCTAGGCTGTTTTGTATTTCCCCTGGTATTTCTTACGAGTTTCCAAATCTATTTTATTTTTATTTTTTCACTTTGACTTAATTTTTTGTATTTTACATTATTTCAGTTGTCATGCCGTGTATATCATAATTGCTGGCAATGAACTGATAGAATAACAACTGCAGAACGGGAACCATCTGAATCATCTAGTCCGTCGTTGCAATCTGAAGTGAGTAATGTATTGCACCCAGAACAACAAAGCTTAGATCATACATCACACAGTGTACTGTGTGATGTATGATCTAAGCTTTGTTGTTCTACTAATTATTTAAAAGCACAATGTTTTTTACGTGGTTGTAACAGTTCCATCAGCATTGCGAGTATGTCTCTTTTGTGATTAACTACATTTTACGATAACAAACATACATAGTGACAATTACTATGTATGTGTGTTATACTTGGTAGAGCCATGCTGCAGTTATATTAGAAGTATAGTTGTAGCATGAATGGGTCGGCTCGACCGGGGAAGGACCACCCTCTCACAGAATACCAGCTTGAAATAGTAGCTTAATGCTGCTGTGTTTTGTATAGTGAGTGTAGAGAACCGGAGACCATTTTTACTGGAAACGAGAAAATGATCTTAGTCCTCACGGGTGACAACGCATCTGCATTTTGATTTGTAATCGAGGATAGATGTGGATGTCTAAGGGTCGCAGCAATGTCTCCAGCAGATGGTGAATCTCAGTTAATGACAAGATATGCTAATAAATCCAGAGCCGTGACTATGTGTCGATATGGGTAGTAGAGGTGGTGAATGGCATTTTTAAAACTGAATTTAAAATATTTCATCAAAATTACTTTAACATGACATTTGATGATAGACTGCTGTGGCTTCTGCTATAGTTAATAAATTCCACACAAAAATAAGGGACAGGGATGATGCGGCTCAAATACTTGAAATAGTTCATCAAAATATGGAGACAAATAATGATTTTTCTGAGTAGAGCGGCGGTAGTCACTTAACATCAGGTGAGCCGCATGCTCGTTTGCCACCTCTTCTATAAAAAAAAAAAGAGTATGCTAGGGAAAACAATCTAAATAGAGCTAGGGCAGGCAGACTTTAGAAATATAAATGAAGACTTTAAAATGTTAGGGAATTTCCTGTTTTAACTTTATGCTAGGGAAAACAATCTAAATAGAGCTAGGGCAGGCAGACTTTAGAAATATAAATGAAGACTTTAAAATGTTAGGGAATTTCCTGTTTTAACTTACAGCGACTTAATATTAATTGCTTGTGTCACATACCAATTAAAGCAAGCTCGCTACTATTATGGTGAGCATATAAGATTTAATGGTTGCTACCGGATAGAACTCTGTAATAACCAGAGGAGCAGCATTATGGAAGGAATAAAGTTAAGCCCTAGCTGATCTTTACTTAGGGCTAGAATTGCAAGTCATCACTATTAGTCGTAAAGTGTATTTTATTATATAAATTCTATATAATATCTAATATATAAATTCTTTTTTCAATAGAGAAGGAGGCTTGGTACTACCACCTGCTTAGGACCCTGTAATTAATGAAATTAAAATTAAACCCAAGCATACCACTGCAAGACTTCAAGACACAGTAAGTTCATTCTGTAGATCGGACCATAAATAAAAATTAAAAATCTGAAGGTACTCCAGGTTAACACTGACATCGGGACGTCGGCCATCTCAGTCTGCCGTAACCATGGGTGCTGGAAAGCACCCGAAACGTCTGGAATTAAAAATCAAAGAAATAAAACGCGATAAAATCGATAAAAATAGTTGTTAAAAAAACTGCATTTGTGAAAATAAAACTTCCAATATTTTCAAAACCCCGACTTTTTTTAAAGCGATTCTTTTACCATTTCATTGTTTTAATTACATATTATCATATCTATATGCTTTTATATGTGGGCACTCATGGCCGAAGTGTCTATGAAGAGTGGGCATTCCCCTTTACGCGAACACTACACATTGAATAAAACTATTATTTACGGATTTTATCGCGTTTAATTACTTTAATTTATTTTTACTATCCCGACGCTTCGGGTGCTTTACAGCACCCATGGTCAAGGGGGGGGGGGGGGGGGGTTGAGATGTTTGACGTCCCAATATCATAGTTAGTCCGGCTACCTTCAGTTTTTGAATATAAATTTTTAGTCCAATGTACGCAAAACGTGCAACCTTATAGTATCATGAAGTCTCGCAGTGGTATGCTTGGGTTTGGGCAGTCTGCGAACATGTTCAAGATCGTCCCCACCATTACATTCGATTTGATAAACCACAAATCCTCGCAAAAGAACATCGATTTCTACCAAAGATGATACGCGAGGCTATTGAAATTCAAAAACATCCAAATTTCAGTAGAGAAGATGCATGGCTGCTGCCAGCTGCTTGGGATCCTATAATTAACAAAATTAAACCCAAACCCAAGCATACCACTGCAAGACTTGCAAGACAAAAAAGCACCCGAAACGTCGGGATAGTAAAAATAAATTAAAGTAATTAAACGCGATAAAATCCGTAAATAATAGTTTTATTCAATAAATAATGACAAGTCAAATCGGATTACGTTATGGATATTTCTACGTACCTAACTGTTGGGCTATTTGTGTAACACAACCCAACCTAACCTCGTTAATCACTTTTAAGACAGTAAGTAATGTACTATATCAGAAATTAATAAGTGTAAAAATGTAAAGGAAGGGAAAAATCAATTTAAATTATAAAATAACATCAAAGGGGTATTCCTTCTTTTGCGTTACAAAAATGAAAAACTTGATTCTCATTGTGTTTAATTGTTAAATATTTGACATCAAAAAAGAACCTAACCTAATCTATATTTTTATTACTCTGCCCAATACATAACGGACTTTACTCATAAAGATTAATTAAATTTTTCAAAAGTTTTTGTCATATTGCCTCTCACATTTTTCGAACTGTCCGGACACTATCAACAATGCCCTATTAATCACTTGGCCCATAACGTGTACATTCCACGACTTCGGGAAAAGGGGAAATCACCGAGCGATAGTTGTGTTTTAGATAACGGAGTCAAAGTGTCATTTTTATGACTGCAATTAAACTTTAAACTCGATGGCATGGTGATATCAAATCCAAAAACAGCGTTTTTTTACAAACTTTTATGTTAAGTGTTTTAACAGAAACGAAAATTCTAAGCAATTTAAGCTTACCACGAGTGGGTAAGCGGAATATTAGTAATGTTTGTAGCATTGTTAATATTCTTTCTAAAAAAAAAAATTAAAAAAAAATTAAGGTGACCCAGCAACCTATAGCGTCAGTCATTTCGTTTTTATTTTCTTCTTTTCTTTTTTTTTTGCGTAAGTGTTTTTTTCATGCAGTATCTTCCCAGTCAATGTGTTTTGATCAAAAGCGTAATAATGAATTTGCAGTCACAATGCAGATGCATTGTGACTCTAGAGTACTAACATGGAATGTCTAGTTTCCGGTGAAAAGTGCCTCCGGATCTCCATACGAAACCCAGCGGCATATTGTTAGGCAGGGCGATATATTCAATCTCAAAATTGGTTTCAAGTTTCAACCTTTACCGTGTTACAGTCGAGTGTTAAAACGATGACCTGAGAACTGATAATATTCGTGATCGTTATCAATACGTATGAAAGGATAAGATAATTTAGGGTTGGCAATAGGTATTGTTATCTGTCGACGTTTTACTAAAAGTAACGTTTTATTTTAGAAAAATATTTCTTTACAATACATCCAAAAGCATAGACTTCCCCATAGAGGGGCTACTTGTCAATGTTGCCACGCTTGCCTTGGGGGGTTGACAACAGTTATTTATATATTGAGTTGTTATCAGTCCGATAACGTACTACACTGGTTACCTTTTCTACCGTCTGGAAAAGATAGGGTGTAACATGGAACGGAGTAGAAGCCTATGGCACTGATATTTTACAAAATAACAAAACAAAATTTTTTAATTAAACGTTTAATTTTTTTGATCAATTATTTTGCCCTTTGCTCATGAGCCTGTGAGTCTGCGAAGTGACCACGTCAATGATGCCTACTGAATTTATTGTTTTATTGCCGTTCGTAAAGTAGGGTGGATATAATTTGAATTTAGATAGATTTTAATCAATTTATTCATTTTTTTAAATTTTTTGTTTTTATTTTTTGTAAAATATCAGTGCGATAGGCTTCTACTGCGTTGACATGTTACACCCTATTTTTTCCAAGCGGTAAAAAAGGTCATCCAGTGTATGTATTTAAATAATATATAATATAACCAGTAGTTCATCAACACGAACAGTTAAATAAGCCACATTTTCCGAGCCATTGTTTACAGATGCTCTTAGCGAGGTTCATGTACGAGGTGGTAGCCCAAAATACACTCAATAAGCACTTCACACTTGCCGATTTCGTTATCGAGGATACCATAATGTGCCGCTGTTGGGTTGACATCAAAGAATTCATTATTTTTAGACTACTACAAAAAAGAAGGAGGATGTCAATTGAAAGATCACAAACTGTGTGTGTTCTTGTTTATCTTATTATAAATGTCATCTAAATATATATATAATAAAATTTAATGTCATTATAATATATATATCTTATTTATAAATGATTGTATGTATGTATGTATGTATGTTACACGATGTCTTTGTCAATTGCGAAATAATTTTAGTTATAACGTTTTTCATTAAATAGTTTTTATAACCAAGGAGCATTTAGTGAACATTTATCGAAAGATATAATAACTTAAATTAAACATTTGAAAAAACTCCGACACAAAAAGAGCTGGTGATTCTCAAGCTAAGAACACTCTCGATTAAGACACCTTTCAAACGAAAAAAAAACTTAGTCTAAATCGGTTTAACTTTTCAGCAGCTATGATGTCACAGACATACACACATAATATACACAGATACTATAAACTTATAACAACCTGTATCCCTCCGTTTTTGTCGTTTGTTAAAAATCGATCGAACTAAAATTCAAACCTAGGTCTCATTAGTCAACATTCAGATTGCCTTGCCACTAACAAATCAATGCGACATTTAGTGTCCCTGCATTGTTGCGAATTGAATAATGTACTAGATTGAACGCTGTCAATGAAATTTCTACTCTATTATCTAAACGAAAAGGTAGTAATCCGCTAGACAATAGATCGAGGACGGAAATTTACTTTTTTAAATTCATGGCGTATGCGCATTAATGTGTTCCAGGTATTTCGAGAAATTTACAGAGATAAACAAACACACATTAGTGTTACCATTTTGTAAGGGCATTTATTATTTATCCATGATATTAATAAATATGGCGAGAGTAGAACAAGTGGGACGATTAAGAAAGTATCTTATTTCTGTAGTTACCTACTTATTGGCGGTTCACCGTTTAGGTACAGTATCTACCAGAAGTCTAGCAAATCTGTCAATACTTCTCGTCGCCAGTCCAGATATTTTACGCCTGGCGTAAGTTTGTTATACTGCCATCTAGCGGATGCCGTAAAATCATTCTGGATATATCTCATATTCACCTTTTACGATACCCACGGGACGAAATAGGGTGATACTATCTGATCTACTTCGCCATTGTTAGAGCCTTAGATCCCGTCATTTATAAATAAAGTATGGCATATATTTGTACTATGTGAGGCAGAATATAGAAATCATGCGTGTGAGGGAGATCTTTACTTTATTATACAGAGTAAAGTATAATATAGAGTAGAGTAGAGTAGAGTATAATATAGAGATGATATAGACAATCTAGTAAAAAAACAATTTAAACTTAGTGCCATCCGATGACTTTTTAAATACACGGGAAACAGAAACCTCCTAATCCGATATTTGCGTCTAGTAAAGAACTTAAGGATATTGAGAACAGCTTTGATATAAATAAATGTCAAAACTTCCGTGAAATTCCTAAAGAATGGTGACTTTACTCACGCAATGTTTGTTACACCGTGAATGATTACTCAACGGTAAAAGAATCTTGCGAAACTTTAAGATAATAAAAAAGTACAATCGTGTCGATGCATCGACGCCATGTAGTAAGTGGTTTTCGGGTCAAAGGACCATAAGTGTACTGCATATTATCAAGAAATCAGTTCTTTACATTGTAAACATCGTCTGTATGAGTGTCAAAAGTTAAAAAAAACAGTCAAACGTGCTGCAAATTAAGGGTCCCTTGTCATCAGCCCCCATTAAAATGCTTAGATTTTTTATTACTTTGCTCTAATATTTGAGCTCATGAAAATTGGATTCTCAAAGACAAATTGAAATTTTGATGTGGTTTCTTATAATATTTTTTTAAAATTCATATTTTATAATTATGAATATGTACATTTGTACTCATAAGTAAGATTATACAAGTTTTTAGATTTAGCTTCTTGTTATACATTTTTTAATATTGCTTATACATCAATACCATGTAATTAATAAATAAAAACAAAATTTAATAGTAGATTACATAATTACAGATTACATAATTACAGATTATATAATTACATTTTAGCTTTTGTTCTTTTTTTAATAACTGCACGCATATTTTCACATTTTTTTACAATAAATGTAAGTAATACTTGCGTATTTCTTTCAGGATCTTTTAACCTTTTTAACTATGATAAAATACTGCAGTTTTCCTAAGCAAGTAGACCTATAGTCCTATGATATTTAAAGGTTAAGCCCAGATACCACAGTACACACCCGTTTCCAATCTGATTTTTTTATAGAATAAGGGTGACAAACGTACACACGTGACCTCAACCTGATGGTAAGTGGATGCTGTAAACCACACACGTCTACTCCATCTATCCTCGAAATAAAGATTAAAATTAAGAATAAAAATGCAGATGCGTTTTCATCCCTGAGAACTAAATTGGAGTGCAACAATTCCAGTAAAAAGGCTCTACGCTTCTCCACACTTACAACACGAAACACAGCAGCGTTAAACCGCTATTTCACGCTGGTATTCTGTGAGAACATGCTCCTTCCTCCGCTGAGCCAACCCATTTGTTCTACAAGGCAGATATGCGTGGCTCTACCACGTATAAATGTGGGGGAAAATGGTACAAACAGTATAACAACGAACTAATGAAATGTCACCATATTTAAAATTTACAAGTTCGGTAAACCAAATCAAACCTAATTTACTTTTACCTTTATATTACGCTACTATGTCACCTCTACCGTATGCAATGCCTGTGTTTTAAGAAACACATATAAGAGCCGAAATTGGGACACGCAGATCTTCGGCCAACGAACGAACGTGCATCAACCACCTGGCTATATATCAATTGCGGTAACAAATCTTGGCGAAGTCACTCGTACTTTCAAACTGTTAGCCAAGAAGTATGAATGTGGAATTAAATTGGCGTATTTGGAAATTACGCTCCATTTTCCTTTAAAAGAGTATGGTCTAAACGAATTCTTGTGCTCATGATTTTTTTTATAAAAAAGAAAAGAATATTAACAATGCTATAAACATTACTAATATTCCCCTTAACCACTCTTGGTAAGCTTAAATTGCTTGTGTTACGAGTGGTTCACGCCAGTAGTCGAACGGCGGATTCAAACCCACGACCTTTTTGAGTTCGCAGTCCGCGCCCTGCCATAAGGCTACTGTCGCTTCAAAATGATCATGTCAGAAGGAATTTTACAGCACTTATGGGTCGGTTCGACCAAAGCAGGACTACGCTAAGATAGCAGCTTAATGCTACTGTGTTTCGTATGGTGAACAAAGGTTAAAACACTGTAGAGAACCAAAGTCTTCTTCCTGGAAACGAGGCATTCCATCTTAGTCGTCTGGGTGACAACGCATCTACATTTTGATTTTTAATCGAGGATAGATGTAGATATCTATGGGGCACAGCATCCACTGTAAAAAATGTAAAGACAATATGCACGTGATCGACGTGCTCATTGTTGCTCTATAACACTTTCTATGAGGATGAAGCCTGTACTCGTATCTAACAGTGAAACGCATCTAGGCTGCAACTGGGCTGCAACGAGGCTGTATGCCAGTACAAAAAGTTTCAAGATTTTAATTTTACTCATAAAGTAGGTACCTATATTTGTAAATGAAGCTTTGTGCTACTTTTTACTCTGATTTAGTTGCTCTGAAACCCAAAATAGGCAAAACTACTTGACATTATCCATAGGTGTTACATGCAGTAAACCAATTTATTTATTGTCATATAAAATATTCCTCAAATACCACTTAACCTCGAATTTTGAATCTGCGTGCATATTAACCTTACAGTACTCTCGATGTTTTAACCTTTGTCACCTTTTGTGGAACTTTATTGGCGCTAAAGAGTAAAAACGAATGGAGGCTGTATGTAGGTTTTGAAAAAAAGTGTCATTGTATGTGCGAGGACATGTAAATCGGTCGATAATTTATTTGAAGTAGGTCAGTAATAGCCGCTGTAAGGAAACTAATCGTATGGTGATGGCGCAACAGAATCCAACACCACTTTTGTAAGTAAGGGTAACATGCGAGCACACAGTCCACTTGATAAATGGATGCTGTGTCCCATAGACATCTACATTTATTCTCAAATAAGAAAATGCAGATGCGTTGTCACCCCAGAGGACTAAGATGGAGTTCGTAATTTCCAGTAAAAAGGGCCTCCCATTCTCTACACTCACCATACGAAACACAGCAGCATTAAGCTGATATTTTACGATAGTATTCTGTGAGAGCGTGGTCCTACCCTGGTCGTGCCGACCCACACGCGCTGCAGCGTGGCTTTACCACGTATACGTGTATACCATATTCCTATAGGTATAGTCACATTCGTAAGGAATTTTTCTGCTCGACTTTTTTTTTATCAAAGCTATACTCTACATCCTCTATTTCAGTAACATCTGTTTCTGTTTATTTCTTTCTGTTTATATAGGGATGAAAAAATACTTATACGTTTATTTTATTTTAAAATCCTCACGTTCTTAGTGTCTTGCTACGTTTACGGCATGTGTTTCCTATATTCAAGAAATGTTTTGTTTGATATAACGATCCGTTATATTACTTTAAATGCGTGTATTTTATATTAATAAAGATTTAAAAAAAAACATAGGAGGTGCATTTAAAAACAGTTTATATTACTAGCTATTTAACCAGCAAACTAGCAAGCAACAAAACAAAATGTATCGTTATTATAAATTAGGGCAGAGGAACAAGCTACCTTCAGCTTTTCACATAATTGTTGGCCGATCTACATAGAATTAGTTTAAAGTATGTATTTTAAAAGTTTTTTTTGTGTTTTGCTTGTTGTTTGTTATTAAAATTTGTTGTTGAGACACAAATATACTACATTAATTAATTTTTAGCCAACTTTACGAAAAGTCTTTTACGTGGCAGAACCATGCTGCAGCTATATTGTGGTTGCGACACGAATGGGTTGGCTCAACCGGGGTAGGACCACGCTCTCACAGAATAGCAGCGTAAAATAGCTAATGCTGCTGTGCTTCGTAAGGTGAGTGTAGAGAACCGGAGACCCTTTTTACTGGATACGAGGCGTTCCATCTCAGTCCTCAGGGCTGGCAACGCATTTGCATTTTGATTTGTAATTAAAGGTAAATGTAGATGTCTATGAGCCACAGTAGCCACTTACAATCAGGTGGACTGTGTGCTCAATTGCCACCCTTATTCTATATTAAAAACAAGTAAACTAAAAAATAAATTTAAAAAAATCTTATTGAAATTAGTTTTTTTTTCTATTTCATTACCGCCGTTACTCTCGATAAACAAATCCAATCTATAAATTTATAATATGTATAAAAATTATGCAAATATGAATATACTATGAATTATTATGAGAGAATAAAATTTCCTAAAGTTTGAATTACGTTAAAAAATTAAGTATATTCTTTTAATAAATTAATTTAAATTTAAGAAAATATTACAAACCTGTATAATGAGGAATAGCAATACGTTAACTAATTTTCAAAGTGCAAACACACTCGCGGTACATCCTAATATCTGCTTTTATTGTTACGTGGTAGATGGATCTACCACGTTGCAGTCTTATTAGTAGTACAGTTGTAGCACGAATAGGTCGGCTCGACCGGGGAAGGACCACGCTCTCACAGAGTACCAGCGTAAAATAGGAGCTTCTGAGTTTCGTATGACGAGTGTAGAGAACCGGAAACCCTTTTTACTGGAAATGAGGCATTCCATTTTAGTCCTCACGGGCGACAACGCATCTGATTTTAATTCGTAACCGAGGATAAATGTAGGTGCCTATAGGCACTGTTTAAATAATGGGCCACAGCAACAATTTACCATCAGGTGGACTGTGTGCTCGTTTGTCATCCTAAAAAAACTACGAATAATAATGACTTATAACTGTGATGTTATAACCTTAACCTATAGAAAATGCTACAGATATGTACATAATCTGAATGTTTTAAATAATAATCCAAATAAAAGTAAAAAATATAGCAAATTAGTATTTATTCAAAAGAAAAGCGATACCAACAATAAATGACACTGGCTGGTTGAATTAAAAAAAAAGTAGTATTTATAGTCCACATTAATTTAAGATTAAAAACACGTTGCACGTGTAAGACTGACTTTATTATATTATATATAAGTATTATTTTGAAGTAAGTTCAGTAATCACCCGTCTCTTTCATACAGGTGAACGAAATTGAGGTGGAATACCTAATCAAAAATTCAACTCGACTTAAATTTGTGTTGTGAATTTACGAGTAGGTACGTCATCGCTTCGCAGCCTGTTGAACAGCTTTATGCAATGTTTCGAGTATTATGTCCAAATAAAATGAACATGGGAACGTAAGACCAGTTAAAAATCTTAAATTTGAATTTATTTCATGACCTCGAGAAACAATGCTAAATATTTTTATTACATATTAATTAAGATTTTTGGCTTGGATGCTAGTCATTTAAGCCTTGTTTTATTCGGAATCTTTATTTTTATAGATTATTTCTTCACATTAAGCTGATGCGTCACATAGCGAAGTTTTTGGGAGATTTTGACGACAGCTCAACCTAGCGGACAGTCGATGACGACAGTGACTCAAGCTCAAGTTCATAAGGCGCCTAAGCGATCAAAATAACTTGAGGTTTATATTAACATCGAAGCACTTGATTCGTCGTTTTCTCTAATAGTTCACATGCGCAGACAAACACATACACAAAATTACATCACTTTTACGCATAAAAATCCACATCAAGTCATTATTTAAACGATAAAAAGGGGTCAAGAATCGACGGTCAAGTACCCGCCAAAACCCATAATGCTAAATTATTATGGTATGTGCTCAGATTTAAAAAATGCAAGTCGTAGTTAAGAGGTATTTTACTGGTTCAGTTTCCATCTGCCACCTCTTACGATATCCACGGGAACCTATATGGGGTTACATCGCCATTACAGGATTAAATTGTGATGCATAGCATAGGATGCCTGCCTATTGAGCAGCTTTTTAATAGTACCTAGGCATTACATTTAGAACGATGATGAATATTTATGTCAAGCAGTGGACATAAAAGCAGAAAATGCGAAATAGGCGATCATCAGTTTTTCACTCAATATTCTTTCATCATCCATCCATTACTATTACAGCATATTAAAAGATCACTGCTGAACACAACGTGTACTGGCGGTGTAAGAATTATCTACTACCCCATATCATCCCGTGGGTTTCGTAAATGGCGATAGAGGGACACTTCCCTCGTAGGCGAGATATTTGCCATAGTTGCCACGTTTGGCAGGCGGGTTGGCAACCGCATTTTTATTGTTAGTTATATTTATTGTCCTTTATCATTCTTTATGATCTTTATAGCCCACTAGTCTACAGCTAAACATTGGCTTCTGTATCCATCGACTGCCTCTATGTTTCACTACATCTGAGTGTTTTTAATTTACACATAACATTTACTCAACATTAGGGAGCAATATGCTCATTTGTTTCGTTTACTCCTTTAAAAAAATATCAAGGGGGAAAAGTAACTAATATCACTTTCGGCATTCCTCTTTTCCACCGCTTCTAAGTATTTTCAGTATTTTTGCCCGGCGGTAGACTTCTCCACTTCCCGCTACGACCAAAGGCTTACAGGAGTTTTGGCGGGAACATCACCGACGGCGGTTGCTGTTGTATTATTATTTAAATAATGTTTTGAAGTAGATTTTGATACACAAAAGTTTTTTGTATTAAACATCGGCAGATGTGAACTATTTGGGGAAACGATGAAAGAAGTGTTCCGATTGTGATTTGATTGACCTCAAGATAAGGTGTCTGCGTAGGCACAATGAAATACTACCATTGTCAACTGTATGCTGACTCGAACCGCCGTTAAAATCTCCCAGAAACTTTATATTGTGACGCATCACCATATTGTGAAGAAGTTTCGAAACAAATTACCATAAAGGATAATTCCTTAATATACTCGACACTGGCAAAAGTAAAACCGTACAAGTCCAACGCCAAAGAATAAAAAGTAATGTCACTCTATAGGTTTCTCGTCTAAGCTCTATATATTATAAAATATTGTCTAGTGGTCACGGCTTCGAGAGATACGTAACGGCATAAAATTTCGCGAATTCCCTCTGAATCATCGTTTACTGACATTTAAAAAACCGCATCAAGTAGGCGTGTGTAGAAAACAATAAAAAATGAAAATTCAATAGAAAGTTGTGTGCGTTTTTCTCAGTACCCCCTACAACCAGAGAGCTGGATTCTACAGTCATGTAAATTATACACACGCCAATTTAGTCGTTAGGATTTGTACACACAGACGAGATTACCGTGTCGAAGTTTTTACAGATTATCGTGTTTACGTTTATTTTCACGTTATCCTCATGCTGTCCCTTTCGCATTCGGGCGCACGTAGTTTAATTGCTATAAACTGTATTTATATCTTAATTTCTAAAGATGCGTTATAGTGGTGCAGATCTCTAAACAATATTCATTTCGCTATAATGATAACGCTTGTTTTCTTTTTATTTTATTTTTTTGCATTCTAACCGATGTATAAAAAGTGAGAGGTTGTCAATTAGACTGAATGTTCTTTTAAATGTACGTCTGATGATTCAACTGATGTTGACTGTTCTACGACATGAAATGATAATAATCAAGATATGGAATATCGGATCGAATTTATCGTATCCATCAATTAAAGAAAAAAACCAAAGTCAAAAAATCAATTTACAAATGACATTAATTGAAAGTAGTTTTAATATATTCAAGATTATCCAGTGAGACATCCAAAACATTACATATTATATATATTTATACTTCAAGATAGTAATGAAATGGACCTTAAAGAAAAAAAAACACCAATTTTCTAAGATGTAAAGAATTAATCCAATGTTAATTCAAAATTAAGTTATAAATCAATATATATTTTCTATAATTCTTGTTACTCATAATTTTTGTTTCATTATCTTTTACTTTTTATTGAACTTTGTATTTAAAAAAAAATATTTTTTGGATATAGTTTAATTAAAGCATTTAATAAATCTGTATTCGAACTAAAATTTACGAAAAAAAAAACTATATTTTTATTACTCTGTATTTGTTTTTTATAAAACAGTTTTTACATAATGTTCTTTTGAGTACTTCGGATACTTCATTCGCTCTTGACTAGATAAACCACGTCACTACCATGTATTATAATGACAAACTACAAATAAATAATAGCGCGATATTAATTATTTAATCATGCAAATATGTTTACAAATTTTAGTCTATAAAAAACGTCATTGTAAAATCAACTTATACGAGTATATCATTAATGCGTAGACAGTCCTTGCGCAGCGGTGTCGCCAATAATTTCGGAAATACGCCATAACAAAACTCGACCGTAGGTTTACTTAAACAGGTTTCAATAGTTTCAAGTGTTAACGTACCATACGTAGCACTTGTCCGAAAAATCTTTAATGCATTGATTTTTTGTATATTATACATTCTATATATACCTATATAACTGCATCGTAAGGACTTGCAAAAACACATCAAAGTCAAAGTGTTTCTTTGTTTTTTTTCAATTAAGGCTTGTTCAAAGCTCTTACGAACATCAAAATCAACACAGGTTCGCAAAAAAAACCTTCGAGAAGAACCGACAAGGAACTCTTTGGTCTTTTTTATTTAAGTGAAAACTATGTTAGAATTTTTGTCAATTGAAACTTGATGAAACAAAAATGCGAAACTAAAAAGAAAAAAACGTATTTAGCCTGAGATATAATGAGATAGAATACAGTATACAGTGTTTGCAGTTATCTCGTTCTCCTTTCCTGAAAGCTTCATCTCTACCTCGTGTGAACTGCACACATGTTATTATATCTAAATACTATCATGCATTAGTCTTAATAACACAAAAATTACTTAACTATAGGAGGTTAGGGAGTAAGGACGTTTGCTTACACGCAGTGTACCCACTGCTATGTTTCAATTTCAAAGAAAAGTCAATATAATTAGATGAAAGTTTTTTTTAAATAAAATAAGTATGTCGCACCAGCGCACAGTCAACCTTATAGTAAGTGGATGCTGTGGCCCATTAACATTTATACTAAATTAAGAATCAAAATGCAGATACGTTATCACCCAGACTGCTGTGCTGGACACTTCGTGTTGAATTTCGTATTAAAAAACACTATGGCCTTCTATGAAGGAGTACTTATAACGTGTTTGTCCTTCCCATATTATCATAAAACAACATGAAATATGTATATTTTGAATAATAATCAACTATCCGTTATAAAAGCCGACTAAATATTCAACGGGCTTACAAAGTTCAACAAAATTGATCTTATCAGAATGTGTGTTATTAGTTTTCAGACGCCCGATCACGTAGTGACACCCGTTATGTAGCTTATGCTCGCGAGTTAATAGGTCGCATTATTAATTTGTTACTCATATATTTTGTTACGTGGTTAAAAATATATTGTAGTTATAAATATATTATAGTTATACTAAATCAATACTATTATCTACCTCATACAATGTGCCTCTTGGTTTAGTGAGGTAAGAAGTAAGAAATATTGGGTCGGGATGAAGTCAATTATTGGGTGCTTTCTGTCAAAAAATTCTCAGTAGCTACACGGGGTCAGGAAGCTGGCGGTGTTTTCTCCCACGTGCCTAAAAAGCACGTAAAGCGTTTGTCCTACGCCTGGTTTTTCTCCAGTCGTTTCAGATAACCGTTCCATCGGACTACAGGAGTGCCGTTATAGAGAGTGAACATGTGCTTGCGCAACCACTTGTGCACTGTGATCCTGTGGCGTGAAGATGGCTGGTTCCGTTGCGACTGGCCATCGTGACCAAAATTAGGTCTGGAGGACATTATTATAATAGCGTGAATTTTTAAGCAAAATGCATAAAAAGCCGTTTTTACAAATACTTTAAAATATCGTTTATCTACGACATACGTCACACGCGACTGTCCATGTGCATATTATATGCGCGCGACCGCAGGGAAATCCCACCGTGCAAATTGTTGGCTCACTGTTTTAGGTTCTGTTCCAATTAAGATGTATCTGGCTTGTAAATGTTCAAACGGAATTAGCAAAGGAATGCGAAATGTCGCTATAATATTGCGTATGTTTCTTGGTATATGTGCTAAATTTGTTTATATTTTTGACGATTTTTTAAAACAATTTATTTCTAACGATTTCTTAAGTTTACGCATAGACAACACGTTCAATTAATAACTATTAATTTTTATGAATTCTATAACGTTTATCGTATCGCATAACGTCATATTTATATATATTCTTGACGTTATGAGTGCGTTGCAAACCCATGGTTAGTAAGGAGGAACTATGATTTCAACGTCCTGATGCCATAGTTAACCCTCTTTATCTTCTACGGTAATTTGTAGCATTATTTTCGTCAGGAATACAAAGTTAAAGTCAATGTTACCGCAAGAATGTTGTCTAAATAGTTACATTAAAGAGCAAAATTATTAAACCAAATAACTACATCTACATAAAATTAATATATATATATATATATATATATATATATATATATATATATATATATATATATATATATATATATATATATATATATATATATATATAATGTATATATGTCTGTCTTCGTTTTCGGGAGCGTTTCCAAAATACCCTGTACATTATGTAATAATATTAATGAATGCTGAATGAGTGATAGTGAGCTGACACGAATGAGCGAACACACTGAAAACACATCATGTGACAAGCTGACCACAAGTTTGGTATAGCATTATGCACAATAGTAAATTAGTATAAGAGGTAAATAAATTGCCATACACAAGTGTTTTTTGAAGTTTCATGTTATTAACATAACAAAAAGTCTCTCCTTGAGTTGTAGATAGAGATGATGTGTAACTACTCTTACTTCTCACAACTCTCGCTTCATCATCATCGTCATTACAGCCCTTCACAAGTCCACTGCTGAACATTGGCCTCCCCTAAGTAATGCCACAAAGCACGGTCCTGAGCCACCTGCATCCATCGACTTCCTGCATGTCTTACCAGGTCGTCACTCCATCTAGTGGGGGGTGTGGAATATTAATATATATATATATTAATATTCCACATTAACATTCTATATTTTTATAGTATAGTATACGATTTCTATACATAGTTTTTATTTATAGATAACGTGTCATATTTGTATACGGAAGATTGTTCTATTTATATTTTTAATTTCTTTTTAGGGTTCCGTAGTCAACTAGGAACCCTTATAGTTTCGCCATGTCTGTCTGTCCGTCTGTCCGTCCTCGCTTAATCTCTGTGACCGTTAGCACTAGAAAGCTGAAATTTGGTACCAATATGTGTATCAATCACGCCGACAAAGTGGTAAAATAAAAATTGGAAAAAATTGTTTTATTAGGGTAGCCCCCTATATGTAAATTGGGAAGTGATTTTTTTTTAAATTTCAACCCTAACGTGTGATATATTGTTGGAAAGGTATTTAAAAATGAATAGGGGTTTACTAAAATCATTTTTTGATAATGTCAATAATTTCGGAAATAATCGCTCCCAAAGGAAAAAACAATGTGTCCCACCCCCCCCTCTCTAACTTTTGAACCAAAAGTTTAGAAAATATGAAAAAAATCTGAAAAGTAGAACTTTATAAGGACTTTCTAGGAAAATCATTTTGAACTTGGACGGAAACAACAGTACCCACTACCGGGAGCAGTTGCAGGAGCGCGGAGCGCTGCTGGAGCGCGAACATAATGGATACCCACCTTTAAACTCATAAGTGGGAACACTTATTGTGACGGACGGGAAACTACGGAACCCTACACTGAGCGTGGCCCGACACGCTCTTGGCCGGTTTTTTTTCTATGGTATTTAATTATATATGAATATAAGCCCCACAGATTATTTTAGTCAATATATTATACAAATTTAGCAAGGATTCAAACCGAAATCTTGTTTAATAACCTGATTTTGGTTTGAATCATTTTTCCGTAGCTACGTCCAATTGTATTTAATTAACTTAATTAATAGCCCTATTAGTAACCGTAATTTTAACACATTGTTTTTAAGTTACAGCAGAAGTTAGTTTGCATAATGATGTTTCTTATATTTACGCGAATATGCGGCGTTCATGGTCATGGGAAGACTGCGATGCTTAACATCCTGATGTCATAATAATAATTAGTTATAACTATAGGTGCTAAAATATTTCAAACTTAGTTTTATGTTGTATGAAACCTATTTTAGGAGTTTTATTACGTTGAATTTAGTTGATTTTTATGATAAGAAGGTGATTTTTTAACCTCCTATTCTCAATTCGATTGTATGTTTTTTGCATATGTATATTAAGCGATATATTATTTCATTTTTTAATGATTTTAATGTTTCATTAAATAAAACTAGTTTTTTTACAGATTTTATCGCGTATATTAACTTACTTTATATTCCCGACATTTCGAGCAAAAAAATTTATCTGTAGGTAGCTGTGATTATCTATGATATCGGGGCGTCGAACACAGTCCATGGGCATGGCGAGGAGTGACCATGGGTGCTGTAAAGTGCTCGAAACGTCGGGAATATAAAATAAGTTAATATACGTGATATAATCCGTAAAAGTAGTTCTATTTAATGTTAAGTGTCCGCGTAAACATATAAAACCTCTAATGGTTATTTCTTTGTTAAATAATCTTGTTTAACTTTAGGCGTAATGCCATATAAGTTTAGAGAAATAATTCTATGATAAGGGTGGAAAAGTAGGTGATGTAGTTTTACTATGTTTTTATCAACTCACTTTCGTGTATGTCCACTCCGGCTTAGTAATTGATTTTATACTTCTTTATGTACTAGAGCCATGCTGTAGATATATTAGTAGTATAGTTGTAGCACGAATGGGTCGGTTCGACCGGGGAAGGACCACGCTCTCACAGAATACCAGCGTAATAAAATAGCAGCGTATGGTGAGTGTAGAAAACCAGAGACCCTTTTTACTTTAAACGAAGCATTCCATCTTAGGCCTCAAAGATTATAACAGATGCGTTGTAATTCTTAATCGAGGAAAAATGTAGATGTCTATGGGCCACAATATGCAAATATTCAAAAAAAAATTACTTCTTTCGTTATAAAGAGAGCCACTGTTTTAAATCACTAAAAGCTTTATTTTGCGAAGTATTTTGGTTTAGTGCTAAAAAAGAAAATTACGAAATACAGGTGTTATAGTCGGCACCGTGGGCTAATTATTATATTTAAACTGACACTATAAAAATTTTGGAGGGAGTTCGAAGTAAAAAACTCATTGCGCCATCTACCAAAAAAGGTAGAACAATGTATAGAAAAAAGGTAGAACAAAACTTGGTCAGCTAGTACCTAACCTAACCTAAATCATAAAATAATACTGGTTACGAAAAAGCCATGTTTGTTGGTACCAATGTTTGACAAACAATGCTATGTGACTTCGAAAAGTTTGTCAAGTTAAAATCGAATAAAGTGCAGAATCTTTCCTAAGGCAAGAAAAAACTTTTAGATAGGGTTTCCTTGTACCATGGAAAATACCGTTTCTTGAATTTAAGTTTAAAATATACGTATTTGGCAGCGGTTGACAAAAAACAAAAAAAAAGAATTAGGTCACTTTTTCTTACTGGAAAACATTCTAACGAATCTGTCAACACTTCACATGCCGACATATTTTTAACTAATAAAATAAACGGTAAATTCCACTTTGGTTGACTATAAATATGCAATGTTGTTGAATTAGATCAACTGACAAAAGGTAGAAAACAACTCTGATGTAAACATTCATTTCGTCAAATTGTAATTCTTTATGGGACATAATGAGCTCTCTACTCTCACACATATAAACGTGGTAGTCCCACATTGCAGCTATATGGCACGACCGGGAAAGGACCACGCTCTTACAAAATACCAGCGTAAAATAGCCGCTAAATGTCGCCATGTTTCGAATGTTAAATGTAGAGAACCGTAGAACCACTGGAAACTACCCATCCTACCTTAGTCCTCAGGTGTGACAACGCATCTGCATTTTGATTCTTAATCGAGAATAAATTTAATGTAGATATCTATGGACTACAGCATCCACTAACCATCAGGTGGAATGTGTTCAATTGTCACCCTTGTTCTTTAAATGTATCTTCTGTCACGAAAGAGATTTTTAATGGCGTGATAGAGCTACACTGCATATAATAACTGTACTAATAGGTCAGATCGAAAAGATAAAAGATATAAACTCACAGGATATAGGTGTAAAACTGTTTTATATAGAATTAGGTGGGGATTTTATGGAAGTGGTTATATCGGAACCGAATTCGGAAGAAGAGTTTTTAAAATAGGTTTGTCGGAACCGGAACCGGAATCGGAGGTGAAGGCAGAAGAGATAGGTATGTGTTAAGGGTACGTCTAATAAAATAAAATTACACACATTATTCATAACAAATATATTCGTTAAAAAAACTGTCGTCTGAATGCAATACCTTCCACAAAATTGATGGTAAGATCTTGCAAAGCAATCATTTCAGGGAGATTCCTCGCGCGATAAGTTTAAACTTGTTCGTATGCGCTAATGGCAGCCGCCACCGCCGCTATGCATCGACCTCCGATATAACTTCCGATTAAAATTAATCGGAACTGAAATCGGAAACGAAGGTGCATAATCAATCGGAAGATCCGAACTTTCGGAATCGGAATCGAATCTCCGTAACATCTCTAGACTGGGGGTGACAAGCCAGGTGCAGCAGATGGTAAGTTGATGCTGCAGCATATAGACATCTACATCTATCTTTGAATAAGAGTTAAAAAGTAAAGTCATTGTTACCCCAGAGGAATAAGATGTCTCGTTATCAGTTAAAAGAGTCTCCCACTCTTCATTCACACTTATCATATGAAATGCATATTCTGGTGTTCGGGGAGCGTAACAAAATACTCTAATAGTAGCATCACTGTATGATGAGTACCAGGATGACCCAGAAAGACCGTTTGTAATGGTAATATGATGGAATGCCTTTGGAGTAAGGAATTTACCGAACCAGTGGTAGAAGTAAGAAATGACTTTCAATAAGAATTATATATAATAAAAATTGAATAAGCAATATTCGATTCCATTCATCCATTCATCCATCAGTTATTAGAGGTTACAAAATTGCGTACGTAATTGTTACACTTGCGTGATAGAGGCATACTGCAGCTATATTATGATTGAAGCATAAATGAGTAGGCTCGAATGGAGAAGCACCACGCTCTCACAGACTAACAGAGGAAAATTACAGCTCAATGCTGCTGTTTCGTCTAGTGAGTGTAGAGAACCGGAGACTATTTTTATCGGAAACGAAGCATTCCAATTTAGTCCTCAGGAGTGACAATGCATTTGCATTTTGAATATTAATCGAGGATAGATGTATATATCTATGGGCCACAGTAACCACTTAGCATCAGATGAACTGTGCGCTCGTTTGTCATCTCTAATTTATTTAAAAAAAAATGGAACGAATTTGGTCATTCAAACAATCAATTTAATCGATTATTCAGTTTTTTTTTTTAATAGAATAGGGTGTCAAATGAACACACAGTCCACCTGATGGTAAGCGGATGCTGTGACCCATAGACATTTTATCCTCGATTAAGAATCAAAACGCAGATGCGTTGTCACTCCTGAGGACTAAGTAGTTTCCAGCAAAAAAAGGGTCTACGGATGTCTTCACTCAACATACGAAACACAGCAGCATTAAGCTGCTATTTCACACTGGTATTCTGTGAGAGCGTTGTGCAACCCCGGTCGAGCCGACCCATTGGTGCTAGTCCATAATATACTTGCAGCATGGCTCTACCACGTACAAAAGTTCCCAAACTAAATTTTCATTTATTACAACCTCAAAAGTCCACAGCCAAACATAAGCCTTTACCATAGACTGCCTCAAATATTTTCCATACTTTATAATCTTGGCGGACTGGTTGGTAATACCAGTTTTTTTAGGGTTCCGTAGTCAACTAGGAACCCTTATAGTTTCGCCATGTCTGTCTGTCCGTCTGTCCGTCCTCGCTTAATCTCTGTGACCGTTAGCACTAGAAAGCTGAAATTTGGTACCAATATGTGTATCAATCACGCCGACAAAGTGGTAAAATAAAAATTGATGAAAAATGTTTTATTAGGGTAGTAGGTAGGGTAGAAATGATTTTTTTTAATTTCAACCCTAACGAGTGATATATTGTTGGAAAGGTATTTAAAAATGAATAGGGGTTTACTTAAATCATTTTTTGATAATGTCAATAATTTCGGAAATAATCGCTCCAAAAGTAAAAAACAATGTGTCCCCCCCTCTAATTTTTTTAACCATAAGTTTAGAAATTATGAAAAAAATTTGAAAAGTAGAACTTTATAAGGACTTTCTAGGAAAATCATTTTGAACTTGGATGGAAACAACAGTACCCACTACCGGCAGCAGTTGCAGGAGCGCGGAGCGCTGCTGGAGCGCGAACATAATGGATACCCACCTTTAAACTCATAAGTGGGAACACTTATTGTGACGGACGGGAAACTACGGAAACCTACACTGAGCGTGGCCCGACACGCTCTTGGCCGGTTTTTTTAACATTTTGTTGTTATCAGGAAGACATTGCTACCGATCTCCCGTTTTAGGTTCCCTATGTCACCGTTTACGACACCCACAATTTTATGGGAAAATGAATTGTCATAAGCCGCCACTGTACGATTTTGATCTGTATATTCTTTATTTTTTATTTTTGTAACAATCGCACTAGTTTTCGATTGAGAACTTACAATGCTCCTCACATTTATTCCATTTAAGCAAATAATCTTACCTTAGTACTTATGCAAGTAGTCAAAGGCATATAAAATTCTATTACCGCTTCGTATCCATGCGTATTTAGTAAGAAAAATAAGAAAAGAATCGGATAAACAAAGAAAACTTAAGAAAATTCACACAAAAGACTATCTCGGCACCCGGAAGCGGGGAGTCCTACTAATCAATATAATAGAGCCACTATGAGAAAAAATACGCGTAGGTATACATAGACGGCCGTACAAAGCCTATTGGTGTATAGAAAAGTAGACCTTGTTAGCTAAATCATAAGGTGTATAAAAGCGCACCAATCCGACACCACGATGGTGCCCTAGTTATAAATAGATTTTCACGAAAAAGAAATGTTACAGGGACTTTGGTGCAAGCATGGCACAGATTAGGGAATTGACAGAGAGACAAAATTTATTTTTGTAACACATAACATAACCAGTCACGCCTGTCACTCAAAGGGGTAGGCAGAAACTACGCACTTCCATTTGGCACAATCCTGACACACCTCTCTCGCCTTCTCACCTCTCTCCTTTACTGGATGTAAACTCAACTCCACTCAACTCTTAATTTGGTCAATCTTGAATATATCACCTATTTGGTTAATAAACTTCCGTCTAAAACTTCTCTTGCTAACATTGCCATTCACTTACGCAACATAAATTTGCTTTCTCACAAGAGTGAGAAAAATGAATGTGAAAAGATTCAGATTAATTTTTTTTATATGCCCCAACCCCGGTAGTTGGGGCATATAAAAAACATTCCTTTCTTAATCCTGGTCAACTACATTATCTTGCAAATCATAATTTGCTTTTATCACACAATTTTCTCACCGTGTCATTCAGAGTTAATACCAGGATATAGTCATGAAATTATTGTATTCTCATCGGCCCTGAATACGACTGCAAAATCTCAGATTATCTAGAAATCTACAAGTGAGTGAAAACTAAATAACAAACATTCCACCACACTTAAACAGACAATACTGACAATTTTACTATCAGAGAAATTTACTACATTTTGATACTAGCCTAATTCCAATAAACTCTTATATACAATTCACAAGTGGTTAAAGATAAATGTTTTTTTTAGCTTTTCTATATGTTTTAGTCATCCGAAATCCTTAAAATACAATTAATCACACTATATATAGGAATTAGACTCATGCCAAACGATATTTAAATGGTGAACTCTACCATCATCCATCACAGTTAGCTACCGTGGAAAGATCTTTGTTTCGGAGAGCACAAGGGATCTGTGAAAGAAATCATCTTGCCGCACAGAGCTGTTGCACGCCAAGCAAAAAATATTTTGTGAAACACGCTGCTGTATTTAGATATTCTCACTTAGTGTAGTACTTCTAGGCACAAATACCCGCTTTATTTAGATTGTGTAACATATATGATTGAACGGTGTTTTTTTTTTCAAGAAAAGTCTCGCTGGATTTCTTACTTGTTCCTCCTAGGAATATAATATATTTTAAAAACAACAGATACAACTATTATAATGTGATAAAATAAATCTGAACGTCGTCGATATCATTGGCTATCGTTGCAAGTTGGTACTAACTGACTAATTTAGCTCTATCGATAGTTCTAACATAATTAAACAAAGGAACATTTACGGTTGTATAAATAATAGCTAGTCAGATAGATATTCTGGCCTTTCCAATAACCCTTTGTCCTGTAAAAAGTCCTTAAATCTATACATAGAAATAAAATTGAAATTTCTGTGTGTAATGTTAAAATAAATAGTTTCTATTAAGCTCAGGGGGTTATTGCATGCTAACAAGACATAAACAATAGAAATTTTGTCCGTCTGTCTGTCAAGGTTAATCTGCGGAATTCGAATTACGGAAAGGAACAAATAGAGCTTTTTTATAGTATAGGGTGACAAACGAGCACACAGTCCACCTGATGGTAAGTGAATGCTGTGGCCTATAGATATCTACATTTATCCTCAGTTAAGAATCAAAATGCAGATGCGTTGTCACCCCGGAGGACTAAGGTAGTATGCCTCGTCTCCAGTAAAAAGGGTCTCCGGATCTCTACACTCACCATACGAAACACAGCAGCATTGCTATTTAACGCTGGTATTCTGTGAGATCGTGGTTCTTCCCCGGCCGAGCCGACGCAATCGTGCTGCAACCATAATATAGCTGCAGCGCGGCTCTACTACGTCAGCTAGAGCAACATAAGGAACATAAGCTATATTTTAACCGAAAATCTTGAATATTAAGTAAATGTTCAATTGCAAATTAGAGTAAGAATATTGTCAAAGACCCCGCTTTGCCGATGCTAATATGTAGCACTATTACTTATTCTGTGCTGATTCTCGTGTAAATTAGTTCAGATGTGAATAGCATTTTTGCACAAGATTGAATTTAGTAAGTAACCTATTGAGAACATTAAAATTCATTCAATAACGATCATAAAATATTCACTGATATATATGTCATGGCTATATTTACATCTATATGTCCCCAAAACGATGACAGGTTTGTTTGGTGTATATTAAAATTTTACCCAAATAATACAATTTAACGGCTAGTTTGCACATGTTACAAAATTATATTAATAATCATCATTACTTCAGTAGCAGCGACTAATTATTTACCGGATGGTAATATCGGTGAGTAGGTACACATGAAGATGTGTTAATTGGAAGAATTTTACATTGGTGTGACCACTAACACTAATTGGGAGCATAATATGTACGTAAACAACGCCATGTTTTATGGCCGCGGACCAACTTTTAGTTTAACGATAAGGTAACCTCAATGACCTCTGTGATAAAACGGTACCATGGCTCAATGGTGGGTTTCCCTATAAATTAAAAAAAGAAACTAAATCTCAACGGAACGTGACATACCTTACAACTAATTTTTTAAAAGTAGATGAAGTTTATTATACGTTATATATTTGTTTATTTAGATTATTAAATATTTCGCTTCGCACGGGTAATTTTAGTACCCCATAAAAATTTCATCAAAAATTACTGAAACATGTACACCGGCGTTGCCTAGATGAGATATTTTGATATTTATTTAATAAATTTCGGGTTGTTTTTTTTTAAGCTTTAAGGGTTTAAAAAACACACAGCCTAGATTCTTCCCGGCATTACCTTCTATCTGTTCGTAAAATTTCATCACAATCGGTTCAGTCATTCTGATGATTAACAGGGTTGCCAGATGATCAGGTTTCATCTGGATTATCCCGACATTTTAAATGATCTCCACACTCCCGACAAAATTCAAAATCTTCTGACAAACAGCTTCTCGGAAAGATAATGTGTAGCTTTTGATTTAATAAAAGCTAAGTTAGTAATTACACTGAACTCGAAATGGATTTTAAATATTTTCTGAACATGTACTACTAAAGGATCAAAATTGGTGGACTCTAGGAAAGTCATTAAAGTAAATTGTTTGAAATTGGTGGACAAGTAAAATCCAACGCCAAATACATGGGGTAAGCTAAAAATTAAATGTAGTTAAATTAGTTTTGTTTAAAGTACTTTTTGTAGCCTCTTTATAACAAAATAAAAGTTTTATTTTTAATATTTATTTCAAAATTTGTTCAGATGTTTTAGTCTTCCGATCTGAAAAACCTAAGATTAACTCAGACAGACGAACAAACAGACGAACAAACAGACTGGCAAAATGTTTAAAAATGGCTGCTTATTTACAGCATGCTAATAACCCACTGAGTTTAACGGAAGCAAGTTATTTCAATATAACTGATAAACACTTTAATTTACTTTAGAAGTACAGATAAAGATGTTACAGCTAAAGGCTGAAATCTGGATGCACCTACGTTCAATCTGAAATCGTCTTCACGCCACTAGATCAACAAGGCTGCCAAAATTCCTTACTGTATTCCATCATCTAGAGCCTTGATAGCTCAGGAGCTAAGCACTATTTTTATAGAACAAATATGACAAACGAGCACACAGTCCATCTGATGGTAAATGGATGCTATGGCCCATAGAGATGTCTATCTCATTTATCCTCGATTAAGAATCAAAACGCACATGCGTTGTCACCCCTGAGGACTAAGATGGAATGCCTCGGTTCTAGTAAAAAAGGGTCTCCGGATCTCTACATACGAAACACAACGCTGCTATTTTAGTCTGAGGGGTATTTTGTAAGAGCGTGGTCCCTCTCGGTCGAGCCGACCCATTCGAGCTACAACCATAATATGGTTGCAGTGTGGCTCTACTACGTATAAATTATACAGTACAGGAGCAACCTGTGTGAAAACATTGTGAGGAAACTTGCTGGTCTGAAAAAAAATGTTTCCAATACATGTGAAGTTCGCCAACACACATTGGGGCAGCGCTGCCGACACTTTCTTATCCTAGCAATCTCTATAGATACAAGAGGAGGCCTGAGAGATATATGGGCTATAACTAACTATAACACTAAATTTTATTTCATTGTAGTTGCAGTCTCTGTATTAAAGCTAACCTTGCTCTAATTTCTCGGGACCACACTCCCACAGACGCAATTAAGTCGCGTACACGAGCTGTCGGCGGGGTGCGGCGTTGGGGGCCGGGGACTGCAACCCTCCCGGGGGGCGATCGGGGGAAAAAATGCGCGCTGAGTGAGAGGAAAAAAGAAAAACGCGGAAAGCGGAAACAAGTTCCCGCGACACGTGACTTGAAGCTTCCCGGGAGCGTTGCTATGGTTACCGCAGGGACGGAGCCGTTTATTTTTGTCCGAAACTGACGATGGCGTTTTGTTCTTTTTTTTTAGGGATTGTTAAGGAGTTTCTGTACACGTTTTTAAATGTTTTATGTTAAATATATTGTATTTAATAATAATACTTAATGTATTGTCGTTTTCTTCAGTTTGTTGGGGTTGCATTAATTTACGTGTAATTCAAAAATATTCTTATTTAAGTAAGGTGTTTTTATCACGTTTTTATCAAGTCGGCTTTTTGTTTATATGCCATTTCGGGTGCAATATGTTACTGGATTTTAAACTAACTTTTTTATGAACTGGAAACTTGAAATTTTGAATAAATCTCAAATGCGGATGACAACACAAAAGCATGAGAAAACAAGATAAAAAATAAAAACTTTAAAAACACTTGTTAAAATACTAACTTAAAAGTAAATATAAATTAACCTTTGTTGTTGAAGCACGTAGGGAAATCCCGCACTGAGCAGTATTAGTTAAAGGCCCCAATGATGATGACAACAAAAATAACTGTGGGACATATATATGTATATATGTATATATATATATATATATATATATATATATATATATATATATATATACATATAGTTATAATATCTTCCAGTTTACTTATATAGGAAATTATTTTAAAAAGAAACAAACTATCGCTCTACATTATACACAGTTCACCTGATGGTAAGTGGACGCTGTAGCTCATAAACATCTGCATCTACCCTCGATTAGGAATCAAAATGCAGATGTCTTGTCAGCCCTAGCATTAAGATGGAATGCGTCGTTTTCAGTAAAAAGCGTCTCCGGTTCTTTACACTCGCAATACAAAAAGCATAGGGCATATTATTATAATAGCACATCTTAAATACTGTTGTTTCGCTTTTATTACATTTATTGTCTATCACATAAATTTTAACCTGACTGAATATGAAAATCAAACAAATGAACTATTTATTACCTAATACAACGGTAATATTTACTTGTTTATGTTGTATTTTCGTCTATGAATAAATTTCATCTGACGATTGAAAAATAGACCCTAAATTAATTTAAAAAAAACCATAAACAATTTCTTTTACCTTAAATATTAAAGCACTAATAAAATATATATATATATATATATATATATATATATATATATATATATATATATATATATATATATATATATATATATATAAGTAATAAGCACTCAAATTAATATTTTATTAATTAATTATTTTTATTTTTTTTTATTTTTATATTTCCTTGGTGTATAATAAAGACTATTGCATTTAATTGTATTGCATCGTATTTTTTAATTAGTTTCACGTGAGATATATTTATATATTTTGAAATAAAAGCTTATTTAATACGAATTCTTCAAAGTTATGCAATTAGCCAGTAATTCGTAGGTCAATACAAAACACCGACCTGAGCCTGTACACGTGTAATTTTTTCTGACCTCTGCGTATAATTTCTGCGCCAGCGTTCCGCAAGTACCAGTTTTTTCACCTGCCACGTGTACACAAAAGCACCGGAAGTGAGTAACGGCCTTGAGGCAGCTTGGCAACGTTGGAGCGGATGGGAAAAAATCTATACTAGAACTGGGATACGGGCGGGGGTGGGCCTTACAAGCTCGCCCCACGTAGTTGCTTGGGAAAACGTGGCGGATTTATAATTGCGCGTGAATGGAATTAATGTTATGTACAGTCATAACTACGTTACTCCATACGTCAATCCAATGCCTAGAATATAATATAATGAGTATAACTTTAAACTACTTTTGTAGGTTCTAACGTTTTAACAAAAAATATTACTTTAAGTTATTTTTTTAATTAAATAGTTTTTTTTTTCTTATAGAATAAGTTCGGTCGTTTGCCGCACGCAGTCTTAGTAAGCAGAATAAATATATGTACATGCGGTGTCACCCCTGAGGACTAAAATGGCACGCCTCGTTTTCAGTAAGAAGGGTCTCCGGTTCTCTACACCCACCATACGAAACACAACAGCATTAAGCTGTTACTTAACGCTGGTATTCTATGAGAGCGTGTGAGCCGGTGTGAGCGGTGTAGTCGACCCACTCGAGCACGTAAGAGAGGAGTTTAGAGGTTAATCACGTTTGTTGTTTATCAAAAGTAGATTCTAGTAAAGATTATGTTAAGAACATTTGCAGTCTTTATACGTTGGGTTATTTATAGCTTACCTTCTCTCATTTCTGAGAGGGCTATGGAGCGACTAGGCCGCCGCACTATTCCAGTGCGTATTGGCCAACTTAACATGTTCTAGTTATATTTTATTTCAATAATATTTTGCTTTATTGGTACGTGGCTGCAGCCCATGAACAACTTCTGGGGTGTGTGTCCATAGTGTCCATAACATAACATAAACACTCACGCCTGTCACCCAGAGGGATAGTCAGAGACTACAGAATTCCACCTCTCCTCCTCTCTCGCCTCATCCACATCCATATACCTGCACATACAAGCTCGTCGGTTAAGGGTATTTTCAATATATCGCCAATTTGGTCGATAAACTTTCGCCCAGGACGTCCCTTTCCGAATCTGCCGTTCACTTCTGCAACATAAGTTTGCTTCATCATTCTTTCCTCATTCATTCTTTCTACATGAACAAATCACCGAAGCATTTCTCTCCTAATCTTGGTCACAACATCATCTTGCAAACCACGCCTTTCTTTTATCACACAATTACTCACCCTATCACTCAGATTCAGCCCTAACATACTCCTTAACGACCGCATTTCTACTGTGTTTATTCTACTCTCGTGCTTCTTCTGCCGCACCCAATTTTCACTATCATACGTTAAAGTAAGGACTAATACAGCATTATTAATTGTCATACCTGCCTTTTTGACACTACACTTGTGTCCACTTTGATCTAAAAAGCCTACAAGTGCTTTATTACCTGTGAAGTTTATGATGAAATCATAATGATTTCTTAAATTTACGCGAACACTACACATTGAATAAAACTATTATTTACGGATTTTATCGCGTTTAATTACATTAATTTATTGTTTTTATTATCCCGACGTTTCGGGTGCTTTACAGCGCCCATGGTCACGGGGGGGACTGAGATGTTTGACGTCCCAATGTCATAGTTAGTCCGGCTACCTTCAGTTTTTTAATATTAATTATTGGTCCGATTTACGCAAAACGAGCTTATAGTATCATGAAGTCTTGCAGTGGTATGCTTGGGTTTGGGTTTAATTTTGTTAATTATAGGATCCCAAGCAGATGGTAGCACCCAACCATCTTCTCTATTGAAATTTGGATGTTTTTTAATTTCAATAGCCTCGCGTATCATCCTTGGTAGGAATCGGTGTTCTTTTGCGAGAATTTGTGGTTTATCAAATCTAATGTAATGGTGGGGACGATCTTGAACATGTTCGGAAGTCTGCAGTCTGCGAACATGTTCAAGATCGTCCCCACCATTACATTAGATTTGATAAACCACAAATTCTCCGAAAAAAAAAGAACACCGATTCCTACCAAGGATGATACGCGAGGCTATTGAAATTAAAAAACATCCAAATTTCAATAGAGAAGATGGTTGGGTGCTACCATCTGCTGGGGATCCTATAATTAACAAAATTAAACCCAAACCCAAGCATACCACTGCAAGACTTCATGATACTATAAGCTCGTTTTGCGTAAATCGGACCAATAATTAATATTAAAAAACTGAAGGTAGCCGGACTAACTATGACATTGGGACGTCAAACATCTCAGTCCCCCCCGTGACCATGGGCGCTGTAAAGCACCCGAAACGTCGGGATAATAAAAACAATAAATTAATGTAATTAAACGCGATAAAATCCGTAAATAATAGTTTTATTCAATGATGAAATCAATTTTTTTTATAAAACATAAACGGCAAACGCACATGATGGGATCCATAAGAATATCATCAAACTCTTCAATTTTTAAATAGATCTGCACGATATATGGTGAAAAAATTCGGTGATTTGATTATTCCTATTTATTTGAAGTCGACTTTTTACCTTTTTAAAAGTTTAATTATAATTACTGGTTTGAATGAGAAGAAAACTTTATATATATTTATGTAAATAGTGTAATAATTTATTATGGCAGAGCCGTGCTACAGCTGTATTGTAGTTGTAATCCAAATGGGTCGGCTCGACCGGGTGAGGGCCGTGTGCTCACAGAATACCAGCGTATAATAGCAGCTCTCAATCTGTATGGTGAGTGTAGAGAATAGAGACACATTTTACTGGTAACAAGGCATCTTATCTTCACCTTCATTTCTCACCCTTATTCTATAAAAAAGGTGGTTGCTCCATGAGTTGCAGAAGCCACAGAGCATCAGGTAACGGTGGAATCGATTCTGATGAATGTTTTGTATGTTTTTTCGTAGGTTCATGGATAATTTGAATTCAAAATTAGAACCGATAAGTGGCTCTGTTGTAGAGATCCATAAATAACCCGTGCTAAATCGGGGCAAATCGGTAGTATTAAAAAAACGTAATATTTTAGTACAACCTCTACGTAAAGGACAGCTATATATAATACACGATAGTGTGACAAGGACACAGGATAGCCTAGTTACAGGGCTTGTAGGTCACGCTTTGCTTACACATCAAATCCTCGGTCGCTTCATGTTTACCAACAAAAACATTCGTATGACAAAAAGTCGTAAGTTCTCATCAGTCGGCATTCAAACTTAGACTGTTAAGGTGACGAGGTTATGGTTTATAATATTAAAGTCAAGGTACAGATATGGGTTTTGCCCTCCAAAATATATCCGAGGTCGAGATAACAATATAAAAAAACGTAGTAGTTATTGCTAGTCTTTTTGTGATTTTTCGTAATGTATTTTTTTTTAATTTTGTTCAATAATTTTCATTTTGCTTTTAATATTAAAATATTTTATGCATATATTTGAGATTCAGAAATACTGGCTAAGCCGCAAATGTTGAAAACCCCTATTTACTGTTACAGCGTTTTAATATCCCCTGCTGAACACAGGCCTCCCCCACAGATTGCCTCATAGGGGGGCAAGCGGGTTGACAGCCGTAGTTTTATTTTTTATTATAGTTGTTATTAGAAAAACGCTGCTGCTGAGGATATGGGGTAGTGCATAGCCAAACACCGCCACACCTCGATAAATTATTACTTATTTATCAACCGGCTTCAAAACAGGAGGAGGTTCTTCATTCTTCATCTTCATTTCGACTGTATTTTTTATGTGTTACCTCAGAACTTTTTTTAAGGTGGACCAATTTTAATGATTCTTTTATTTTTATTTGAAATCTGATGCTTCTCATGTAGTCCCATTAAAATTTGATCAAGATCTGACCCATACATTTTGAGTTAATGTAAATAAATGTAAAAAAATAAAAAGTAAAAATAAAGTCAAAGTAAATAATATTTTTACAGTGATCATGTTCTCATTTTGTTTATATTAAAGTCGGTTGTATTTTTTAAATATATCAAATATGGAATGAACAAAAAAGTAAAATATTAAAGATGCGTAGACAACTATTGTTATCATCATCATCATCATCACGGCATTACAAAATCCCCTGTTAAACGTAGCTCCCTCCTATAGATTGTCTCATAGAGTGAACATTTGCCACAGTTGGCAATCCTACAGTTTGTAATTATTTTGGATAATGATGACGTTTCCTCTTACGATATGTGGTAACGCCAAGCTGTAGCTATATTATGGTTGCAGCACGAATGGGTCGGCTCGACCGGGGAAGGACCACGCTATCACAGAATACCAGCGTAAAGTAGCAGTTTAATGCTGCTGTGTTTCGTATGGTGAGTGTAGAGATGTATATACAGAGGTCAGTGCCACTGCCCCATATCGGTCCTTGGCTTTCGTAAGAGGAGACAGAGGAAAACTAAAACAGGAACTGGGCAGCAGCATCTTCCAGATAACAATTCTTATGTCAAAATTTCCCCTTACAGGTAATCTATGGGAGAGGTCTATATTTTTATATATTTTCTTCCATACACTAAACATTTTAACGTTTTCTCATGCCAAACTGCAATACAATTTGTGTTTCAGTTTAGCTATAGTTCTGACACTAGAATACTGGTGACAAACGAGCACACGGTGCACCTGATGGGAAGGAGATGCTGTGGACCATAGACATCTACATTTATCCTCGATTAGGTATCAAAATGCAGATGCGTTGTTACCCCTTAGGACTAGATGGAGTGCCTCGTTTCCAGTATAAAAGGGTCTCCGAAAACACGGTAGCATTAAGCTGCTATTTTTCCGGTATTCTGTGAGAGCGTAATCCTTCCCCGGTCGAGCCGACGCATTCGTGCTACAAGCATAATATAACATAGCTGCAATATGGCTATATCACGTATAAAGATAAGACAGATGACGTCGAAGAAGTGAATATATTTCATTATATTTCATTTTAATGGTAAGTTCAATGGTAAGTAGTAACAGCTGGAATCGAATTCGAGCTAGTATACTATTGAATTCAAGTTCAGTTGAACTATTAATAAATGAAGGAAGAAAGAAAGAACATGTTTACTTGTTCCTGCAACTTCACAACATTAATTTACCAAGAAATAAACCTTAACAAAATATTAAGAAAAAATAGCAGTAACAAAGGCCCACCGATTCAACATAATGCTACTTTGTATATTATACTGCGTTTTAGCTAAACCAAATACTTCTTTAAAAACAATAGAAATTACTTCTTTAAAAACAATAGAAATAATGATTTCTCATATTCACGCGAATTCTACCCTTTGATTAAAATTAATTTTATAGATACTTGTGACGATGGAAAGTACTAGAAGCGCGAAAATTCTACGTATAGAAATAACTAAATTAAAACCGAATAAACTCCGTAAAATACGTTGCTTTTTTATTAAATTAATAAACGAGCGTACAGTCCTAAAGTAAGCTCTGTAAACTGTGAACAACATTTAGAACAAATTTCAACAAAAAGGTTAATAATATGTTTTGTCGCCTATGAGGACTAAGATGGAATGCCTTACAGCCATATAATGGTACTGTCCATCTACACTCTTTGGTCCCGAATAAAGAAATACACACACTGTTTCTATGCGGCAGAAATATTGTTGTTTTTCGTTTTTCGAGCCCAACCAGCCAGATAGTTTCATTCAACAACAAAATACTACACATCTTATATTTTAAACGAACTGCAGAGGCCGTGCACTGTATTGCCTAGACTCAGATCGTCCTTAGTTCCAGTGTTTATGCGCAGTCTATTCTCGGAATAGTTGAGCCAATGGAAACCGGTTTGGATGTGTCGACTGTCGACCCGTCAGAGCTATTGGACTGTGCTCATACGAACGGATTAGCGAAGCGTCCACGTGATATATGTATACAGATAATCTAACACAAGAAAACAAGACATCTCGTGTTATTTGCGAGTAAAATTGCGCGACGGATCTTTCATAATAAAGCGAAAATTGTAGCCTATAAAGATTCACAGCTGAGCACAAACCTGTTCGTATTTTTTTTAGAGTTTTATAGCGCAACGGTGATAAAAACGAGCTGAAGAAGAATGATGCTAAATTAAAAATACGATTGGACAGAACTGTCAGATTACGCACAAAAAACTATTCCAAAATGAATGGACTATTCAAACCATAAACAAAAATTCCACTTAAAATGCTCTCTAAATCTATACGATTAAGAATTACTACAGACTAAATTCAGTATGAACTTTCAGCGTTATCAACCGAATAACGAGCGAACAGAATCTAGGACTAATACAATCGTGATAAGGAATTATAAATCTTAGCACATTGTGATAAAAACGTGTGGAACCGCTGATCATGATCTTAATTTTGTTAGACATTAAGCAAGGTCAGTAGAATGACAAGGTTGAAGCGTAATACAAAATTAAACGAGTAACAAAATGATAGATGCGATGTACGAGCAGTGTGTTTAATTTAGTATGTAAGCACCTAGTACATTTTGTACAAGCAAGCACACTGTCCACGTGATGATAAGCGGATGATGTGGTCCATAGAGAACCACATCAATCTCAATAAAGAATAAAAATGAAGATATGTTGCCATCCTTGAAGATTAGAAACAAAAGTAGAAACTTTTTTATTTAATGCAGTTTATAAAGGTACTTATTGAAAGTCATTCTTATTCTTACCACAGGTTCGGAAAATATCTTTGTTCTGGGATGAACTAGCAAAAGCCCCAGCGGGAGTTTAAAATAAAAGTACAGTTTACAATGGTATATTAAGTAACAAAATTAAATACAAATAACTCATTAGAAATAGCTTGGTAGTATTTGCCTCATTTCCAGGAGTTCTCCTGTAGAGTCCATAATGTCAAAACCCTTTTTGCACAATCTTTGTATAAAATTTTTAAACTTGTCGGTGGAGAGATTTTGTGTATTTTCCGGGATTTTGTTAATAGAGCACCTAAACGCTTTGAACATTGCCCCAAAAGTAAATTACTGACTCTGTGGAATAAAATAGAACCTTTGAATAAAAATAAATTAAATGACTTCACTTCTTTTCAGTTTGTAGTATGATATGATCTTTTGTCGGTACATCATCACTGCTTTTATTTGTAGAATAATTTTGACAAACAAACACACATCTATATTTTATTAAGAATCGAAATACAGATACGTTGTCACCCTTGAGGACTAAGATGAAATGCCTAATTTACAGTAATAAGAGTCTCCAGTTCTCTACACTCACCTTACGAAACGAAGCAGCATCAAGCAACAATTTTACGCTGGTAGTCTGTGAGAGCAAGGTGCTTCCCCGGTCGAGCCGACCCTTACGTGCTGCAACCATATTATAACGTAGCTACAGAAAGTAGTCGCACTGTTTATATATACATGGTAGAGCCATGCTGCGGCTATAATATGGTTGTAGCACGAATAATCGGCTCGATCGGGAAAGGAACACGCACTCACAAAATATCAGCGTAATACAGCAGTTTAATGATCAATGTTAGTCCTCAGGGGTGACAAACAACTGCATTTTGATTCCTAATCGACGTAAATGTTTATTAATTATTGTTTAATTATTAATAAATCTATGCGCCACTGCGTCTAATTACTGCGACGTTTTTTTTTTGTTTAACTTTTTACACAAAAGAGTGTCAATAATGGTAGAGCCATGGACAATTAGTTAAACAAACACATGCATTTAAATATTATTCGGATCTTGTTCTATTTTTACGTAAAGATTTTCAAAATCCAAAATTAAATAATGTGAAATGAAATAAAATATCTTTATTTCTTCCACGTTAGAAAATAATTTTCGCGTGGCAAATGTCATTTTTAAACGTACTTACTAAATGAACTACCGTATCGAAGTGAGGTTCTTCAGACCTCTAAGATATCGTAAAGCTTATCTAACCTATTCGCCCATACAGCAATAGCCCTAAAAACATCATCACATCAACATCAGCCCTTCACAAGTCGACTGCATAATAAGCTTATAAATCTTATCTTATACTTGGTTTACTTTGGTTCCTATTAAAAGTTAATACCACAAAGTAACACAACTTAAAATTTTCTCCATAAAAGAACAAACATGAGAATGATAAAAATAAAATATTTTTACACACCCGCCTTTTAAATCCGCGTCTTTATAAATAGTATGCAACTATGGGTAAATTATAAACTTCTGCTATGAGTACAAATCAGCGCCGGATTTAACTTTTTGGTGACCTGAGTTTTTATAGCAAATGGTGGTCTAGTTTTTCATTTTATATTGGTATCAGATTTTAAGTACTTACAGGCCAAATCTTCGACAGCAGCGCTAGGCGCGCCTAGTTAAAAAAATCCCTCTTTGCAGTGATGCCATAGGCCAGTGCTTAGTATTTCTTATTATAAATCATCACTGATACAAATGAAGTAACCGAAGCGTGCAAATTTGAATCGAGCGATGTTGTATGAGTTCGGTTGCTATGGAGACCGGCGAGGTTATACACGTGCGCACCGTTCATTTATACATTATGAGCTAAGCCAAAAATCGCGCTCAGGTGATTACCAAAAACATAAAAATATTAAATTTGATACTAAAAACATAATCGCAGAAAATCAACATTACCATTTACAAAAATGTGTTAAACAAAGGCTATAAAAAGTGTAAATATTAAGAAATTTATTAAGGATAATTATCCGTGGAAATTAGGTTTCCTAATTAATTTGTATAAATGATACGTGAAGATACGAATGATAAACATCATTGTAAACTTTCATATTTTTTTAAATGTTTTTTGCGGACAGTAGAGTGGCATATGGTATTGTATCGTTAGCTACACTGTCTGATCTGTTTATATACACACAACATACACACTCACCCTGTTATGACTGTGTTAGTTGTATGTATATAAAACAAAATAAAAAATAAAATAAAATATTTTTCGAGCCAGTTGTAGACATGAATAATCTGTATTAATTAATGTCTTCTATTCTTTATGAACAATAATACTTTAAAAAAAAAAGTAGTCTTGACGGGAAACTTTACCGCCGGAGGATTGCTGCCCCGTGTGTCATTTTTTTTCAAATAACGGATTAAAGTTTTGATTTTTATAAATAAACGATTAAAGTTTTGATACGTACGAGTTTTAATTTTGTGTATAAAATTTTTGCGCATAGAAACTGTTAGAGAAAATTATGGAACAGGTGTTCCGATGGTAACAAATTTGTTGAAAAAAAAGATGTTTTGTTCGCTTGTGCAGCTAGGGGGCTAGGTAAACTATTGTCATCTGTATGCTGGCCTAAGATGTCGTCTCATCTCACAAGCAAATCATAATATGACGCAGACCTATATTTAAAACAACCGACATAAGCCTGTATCTTGGTTTCAAATCTGTAGTTGTTCTATTTTATATGTTTATCCGATTAATTCTTGAATTGGTTTATGATTTCTGCTGATATCACTCCTGATGGCAGCATGTTGCATGCGACAAACACTCTTTGGCTAAAAAAAGTGCTCGCGTAGCTTGTCATGTGACACGGCTATAGACAATTTGAGGTGATGGTGATCCATTGTGTGTACTGGAATAATAGTTTGTCGAAATTTTCTAGATCATGTTGTCCATGTATTATGTTATTTGTTTCAATCAAAGCTCTTCGTTTTTGCGATTTTTCAGTCGTAGGTTTAAATATTTTTACTCTTTTCTCATATTTTAGGCTTTTCAATGCTCTAGGAGCTCTTGAAAATTTGCGTTGATCCCGTATATATATATATATATATATACTGGCTCTATATTTACTTCAGACCGAAACACAGCTATGTAAGTATTACTATTAAACGGCAGGAATAGGCAATAGGGTGGTACCTATCCAATTTATGGGGTGCAATTTTACTCCTATACAAGGAATCCTACCACCAAGCTAAACTTGCGGTATGAATCTTTTTAATTTCGCATGGCAACACATCTAAATATTTTCATAAGTTTTGGCATGAACTTGATTGCCGGTGGATTACTGCTCTTATTTATTGTATAAATAATGGTTTGTAGCAGATTTTGATACGTTAAAGTGGTGCGATTTTGTGTATTAAATGTCCTATTTGTGAAAACGATGAAACAAGCGCTCCAATGGTGATGTGAATCGCAAGATGAGGCGTCTGCGTAGGCGCCTCGATATACAATCGTCATCGACTCTCTGCTGGCTCACACTGACGTAAAACTCTCCCGAAATCTTCTCAATGTGACGCATTGACATTAAATGTTTGTAACAATTAACAGTGAATTATTATAAAGTATAATTTCTTAAGATAATTGACACTAGCAAAAGTATAACCGCACGAATCCATTATTAAAGAAAAAAATACTTTCATAAACATTGACATATATGAAGACGATATGTGAAATAAGAATAGAAAGGGAGTTGATCGAGCAAGTAGATGAGTTTGTATATCTGGGTTGCGTATTTAGCAGGGATGGGAGATGTGATAAGGATATAGAACGACGAGTGAATGCAGGAAATAGAGTAAATGGGGCCCTACACTCTATTGTGAAGAGTCGAAATGTGTTGGAAAAGGCACGTATGGCAATACGAAACGTTAAAGTGTTAGTCCCTACTTTAACGTATGGTAGTGAAAGTTGGGTGTGGCAGAAGAAGCACGAGAGTAGAATAAACGCAGTAGAAATGCGGTCGTTAAGGAGTTTGTTAGGGCTGAATCTGAATGACAGGGTGAGAAATTGTGTGATAAGAGAAGAGTGTGGTTTGCAAGATGATGTTGTGACCAAGATTAAGAAAGGAATGCTTCGGTGGTTTGGTCATGTGGAAAGAATGAATGATGAAAGAGTGACAAAGAAAATGTATGTTGCAGAATTGAATGGCAGAGTCGGAAAGGGACGTCCTAGGCGAAAATTTATCGACCAAATTGGCGATTTATTGAAAACGGATCACATCCATATACCGAGAGGAGGCGAGATATGTGTGTCGGGATCGTGCCAAATGGAAGTCTGTAGTCTCTGCCTACCCGTCTGGGTGACAGGCGTGAGTATTTATGTATGTATGCATTGACATATATTTATTATAAGAACAAAGACGTATAAAAAAGGATAAAATCATCTTAGTATAAGAATAGATACTATTAATAAACATTAATATAACAACAATAATTGACAGAATATAAGATAACCCCACACAGCATAAAATGATAAAGTTTATAATTATAATTCCTATCGAAACTCGTAATATTTATAAGCGAATAAATTATTTAATAACACTGGTAAGAATCTCCGTTGCAATGTCACATTGACACGTTTTTGCTCGATTGAAGTTTTTCAATGACAAGGTCGGCCCCGAAGCCATTGCGTTATTACTGAGATGTTAAACGCAACTAAATATGGGACAAAAAAACTAAATAAACGTCTCATTGAATAACAGAGGCACCACGAGGTGATACGAACAGATAGAACACTTCTAACGTCACACACAACTTTTTATACCTTTATGCCGCATGAATGGTGTTTACAAAATCCGGTTTTTTTAAGTTTTGGACTGTTTACCGAAGGCGGTGCTACTAAATGAAAATTTCAAGTCTGCTGCTGGACATAGAAGAGTTCAAGTCTTTTAAGAATGTTGGCGCGTTCTTTATTATTCTGATGCATTCAAATGAAATGACATTGATTGAATAGATCTTGTACTGGCAGTATAAATAATCAAACGAATCAATTGCAATTTGTAACATAATCAGTGATGTACGTTGTACTTATACGCGTACTGTTATAGTATACCTAATTATTAATTAAGTATACGAGTGCTGATAGAATAACAGCGTTTTAGATTCTCTGCAACACATGCGGAATCAGAACTCTTTCATTGTCCTTCTTACAATATTATTTATGTATTGGGTAGTTTAACTTTTAAATGTTTTATTACTTTAAATCAATGAATAAATATTTTGTTATTATTATTATTATAAATCGTCATCAGATATTGAATCCAATTATATCCAAATTGAAAGTATGTCATACTGCGAAAAACTACAACAGCGACCTAGAGTTGCGCCGTTATCAGTACAGCTGCGTGTTAATATTTTTTTGACAATGAGATAAGTCTTACGCAGCAATCTTGTCAACCCACAACTAGTATTTTTAGGTATACAACTGTCTTTAGTTGTACATAAAGAGCGATTGCTCATTGTGTGGTCCCGGATTCGGATCCCATGTCGGGCCAAAATCAGTTATGGAGTTTTTCGTTCAAGAAATTCTCAATAGCAGCCCAGAGTCGGCAAGTAGGCGATGTGTCAATCCCGTGCTTTGGAAAGCTCGTAAAGTCTTTAGCCTGGTCTTTCTCCGGTCGTGTCGGATAGCCGACTCATCGGAACATGAGGGTGAGAGGACAGAGAGTGCTACCTGTGCTTACCAACACACTCGTACACTGATGACTAGTTTCCGTTGAAATTAGCCACCATGGGCGAAATTTGGTCTGAAGGACATTATTTAAGCAATCAAATAAGGTATGGCACTACTAATACCTGGTAACACCTGATAGTAAATGGATACTGTGGTCCATAAACATCTACATCTATCCTCGATTAAGAATCAAAATGCAAATGCGTTGTCACCACTGAGGACTAAGATGGAATGCCTCGTATCCATTAAAAAGGGTCTCTGATTCTCTTTACCCATACGAAATACAGCAACATTGAACTGCTTTTTTACGCCGGTTTTCTGTGATAGTCAAGACCCATTCGTGCTACAACCATAATTTAGTTACAGCGTGGCTCTACCTCGTATAAAGCGTGTTAGTTTTTTTCTTTTTTCAACTATAATAAGGCAGTTTTTTATCACCTTAACTTATGTTTCAAGACACGATATCGTAATGCTACTTATTTGTAATACAATTTATTGTTATAGTTGACTACTTGAATATAATCTGCATTGGCCATAAAGTGCCAAGGTGAAGTTACTCGGAATAATGATGCAGTTTGCAGTGACCCTCCTAAGGATCGATTAAAGGCTTACCTGTGGATAGAATTAGAAGCTGACTACAAAAAATTAAAAAGAAAGTAATAATTAACTATAAAAGAAGTCGATCCTGAGGCATAGTTTTTGTTTAAGTAAGATTAACAAACGAGTACACAGCCCACGTGAGTAAGTGGATGCTGCGGTCCATAAACATCTACATCTATCCCCGATTAATACATTGCCACCCATGAGGACGAAAATGAAATACCTTGGTTCCAGTAAAAATCTACGGTTCTCTACACTCACCACACGAAACACGGCAGCATTGAGCTGCTATTTCAGGGTGGTACTTTGTGAGAGCGTGGTCCTAACCTGGTCGCGCCGACCCATTCATGCTACAGCCATTATATAGCTGCAGCTTGGCTCTACATATCTGAAGTAATGTATAATGTGCTTTAAGTCAATGCATAGAAAAATCATAGCCGCACTTCAGACTGTAAAGTTATTATATTCTTTTTATTTATTTAAAGTCGACATGTACTATTTATTAAAAGTTAATTTTTTACCATTTTCAGTGGTCTAAGGAACATCGAAGTCTCAACGTCGTGTAAATATTACACAAAAAATTTCATTCCCCGTTTTTTCATCCTTCGTACTGGAGTATTTTCTCCAATTATAAATGGTAACACCCCTGAAGTAGAACCTATTTAATAAAATTAGAACCATCAAAATCGATACAGTGTAACATACATTAAAAACATTCAATTGAATTGTAAAGACGCTCTTTTGTAAAGTCGGTTAAAAAATTATGGCTCACGATAGATAGGGTATAACCATATTTACCGTTACGTATATTTACAGCGTTTTACGAGACCCGGGGCTTACCCCCTTTTTTAAAACACCGTCAACTTCCTAACTCCGGGTTGGCCCTGAGAATTTATTAACAAAAAACCCAATTAACTCTTTGGCTCGACCCGGGATTCTAGCCCGTACCAACAATCGCGGTTACGACCTCTAGACTAACAGGGCAGTCAAACAGAAAGAGACCATGATACGATTTGTATAACTTTACATATTGTGTCATTTGCGTTGTAAGTTAAAAAAGTAGGTCTCACGCCCTGAATGTTCTGCATAAACTTTAGGTAGTTCGTTCATCCCCGGAGTCGAGTCTCGACAATTATTTCCTTTTTACTCGACTGCGCCAGAAGAAGATATGTATATCTATCTGTTACGTTTATGTCTATCTAAACGGTTTGATATATTTTTATATAATATGGATGAGATTTGTCTTTGTTGTAGAAGTGACATAGTAAATAATTTTTCTCTTTTCATTAAAATTTTAACGCTATCAGGTTTTCTTTAAATTACTGATTTAAATACTGATACTCGAATTCCATAAATGAAGAAAGTCAATATTAATTTATATAGATAAGATAATGTTCGGTACATTGTTCTAATGAATAGAATTGAAGGACAAACTTAACTTTGAAATGGACAAATTCGTTCTACTGTGGATCGGTGTACATGACAATCAATTCCCTAACTACAATAAGATAAGATGCAAGATAATCGAAAAAATTACTTTATTAGGATGTAATATTTTTTATAGCTTAAATTGAATAAGGGTGACAAATACGCACACAGTCCACCTAATGTTAAGTAGATACGGTGGCCAATAGACATCAACATGCAGCGTCGTCACCCCTGTGGACTAAGGTGGAATGCCTCGGTTCCAGCAAAAGGGGTCTTCGGTTACATATAAAATACAAAGCACACTAACATTCAGTTGCTATTTCACGTTGGTATTAGTTGGTGTATATTATCAAATTTACGATTTTTCTAATCCTTCTTTATTTTTGTAGTGCGACCTGGCTGGCAATTTCATGATTTCAGATAAACAGAAACTACCCTATAAGTTTTGTTATGTGATTTAACAAATACCAAAGTACGTGATATAAATGTAAATGGCCGTATTATTTCGTCGTGTTAACTTAGAAGCTCCATCTTTTATATCTTCCATGATCCGTAAACCTTAATAATTGTTATATATAATATTAATTTAACTTGACATCTCTGTACACATTTGTGAGTAAAAGTGACTTGATGGACGGACAACGAAGTGATCCTTTAAATGATCCGTTTTCCTGTTGAGATATAGAACAGTGGAACTCTAAAAGCAACTAATTTGTTTATTTGAAACAAAACAAGACGGACAGCTGCATAGGTATTCCCAATAACAACTGAAAACAAAAAACTGCGGTGCCAACACGCTTGCCAAGGGTGGCAACTATTGCAAATATCACCCATATGATGCAATCGAACAAAGAACGAGTACACAGTCCACTTGTTAGTAAGTGGTTGCCGTGTTCCATAGACATCTACAGCGATCCTTGAATACGAATCAAAGGCAAATGCATTGTCACCCGTGAGGACTAAGTTGGAATGTCTCGTTTCCAGTAAAAAGGGTCTCCGTTTCTTTACACTGACTATACGAAACACAATAGCGTTAAGCTGCTATTTTACGCTGGTATTCTGTGAGAGCGCGGTCCTTCCCCGGTCGAGCCGATTCATTCGTGCTACAACTATACTACTAATATAGCTGCAGCAAGGCTCTACCATGAAAAATTTTCAGCCTATATTCAGGAGTGGACTTTATTAGGCTATAATGATGGCAAATGATGAATGTGTGTCTTTTTTATGCATGATAGGTTACGCTACAAAATATACAAAGCACGTGCAGTACTTATAATTAAAAAATACATTAATATAATATTTGTGAGTAATATTTAATTTGACAAAAGATTCATAAGATGTCAGTTTCTTAGTAACAAATATTAGTTAATTGATTTTAAAGTAAACAAGTGATAAGAAAATTATTCGATGTTTAAACTGCATTTAACTGCAACCGAGGGAACTGACAATATAAGTGAGCAGCAAATTAGCGAAGACAATGGAACTTAAAGGCTTTGAGACCTTTACAAGTCATCGTTAAATTGGTAATATACATAAGCAAGAACCATCTACAATAGCGGCTAGCGTGGCGTACGACCTGTGTCGTGTATATGATGCATTATGTATGAAAAACAAATGAGATAAATCACTCAAGTCACAGTTCATTTTGACGGGAAAGAAAAAATTAAACTCACCTGAACTTTCCTTGGGAATGGTCCTCCCATTTAATTATAGATGGGCAGTATTTTGGGTCCAGCAATAAGTTTCTTAAAAACTCCGGAACGGAGACGCTGCGGGGGCGCTTGCAGACCTTTCTTCCGCTGCCTTTAGGCCGGCCGGGGGGACGTTTGAACATCTTCCGTTTCTCTTCCTCATCTCCGGACTTGCTTCCATCACTGCCGTACGAACATTCCGGAGATGCGGTCTCCGACGTCCGGAACACATCGTCATCACTCGAATCGCAGGGCGGATGTAGCAAGCCAGCATCATTCGGCTTGTAGTCCGACGCGTATAATCTGTTTTTATGGTCCAAAGAGTCCAAATCTAACACTGTCTGCACTGCTTCGTGGTTCTGATATGGATCACTCTCGGCATATCTGAACACGGAGGATTGCCGCAACATTTCCTCGTTTAAACGGGTGTGCAGCTTCTCGAATATCGTATCTGCTATCCTCCTAGACACTGAAGGATCTATGTTCGGGTGTCCCATTTTCTGTATCACATCCTCCCTTTTCAAATTACGTAGTTCCATGCCGGTTATTCTGAAGTTATAGAAGGGTATCTCGTATTCGCAGAAGCCCATACACTGTGCTGCTGTTTCGACTATCCAAGACACGGTGTCATCTTCGGTCCAGTCTACGACAACTTTGTATTTCCATTCATCTCTATGGTATTCGCGCGTGCTCACCAAATTGTGGTAGACGTTAGCGGCGGCATCAACTTCTGGTTCATTGTACACATCGTAGTTGTTATTGTAGTAGCTCCCGTAGACATAGGGGGTGGTGCTTTTCCTGAAGACTTGAAAGTCGTCGAGGCGCGCGGGCGCCGGGGGAGTGGGGGGTAGATAGAGTTCGCACATGTTTTGCTCGTAGGGACGCGCGTAATCAAGCATGGCTGCGTGCGGAGCGACCGAGTGCTCGCGTCGGAATGGGCGCCGCGGTGCGGTCTCTCCTCATGAAATACGTCGACGATTTGTTTACTAACTCGCTGCGATGCGTACCAAGAGGCGTGCGATTTTTCTTGGCTAGGTAATGCACCGCAAAGGTACTTGTGACTACCAACCGCTAATTATCGATATGTGTTTGATCAATTATTTGTTGACCAACGCGTACGGTTGGAAAATGAATAGATTGGATTATTATTACTAGCACCAAACTGATTACGCAATTTATTTATGAATATTTTCGTTATAGTTTAAACTTTTTAAGAGGTAGAGTCACAGGTCTGTTCGAAGCTCTCACAGAGTGCCAACATAAAATAGTACATAATACAATGTATTAATAAAGACGATTGATATTTTTGTGTACAGAATAAATGTGACTGAATGTGACAAACGAGCACATATTCCACTTGATAATAAGATCCTGTGCTGAGATGCTGTGGCGCATAAACATCCACATATATCCCCACTTAAGAATCAAAATGCAGATGCATCGCCACTCCTGAGAACTAAGATGGAATATCCCAGAAAAAGGATCTCCGATTCTCTAGACTAACCATGCGAAACACAGCAGCATTAAGCTGCGCTTTTTTTACGCTGGTAGTTTAATTTATTTTTTATTTTATAATTCATCTATTTAGGAACGCGTCTTTCCCATTCACTTTCAAGTCTTCGAGCCAAATTGCCGCTTCAGCTAAATGATCCCTTTGCAGAAAACGTAACCCAATGAATCAGTATATATTTATTTCAAATCATTAAAAGAAAAATAAGCCGATAAGCCATTAAATGGTAGCATACTTAAACCCTAACAATATCATTGTCTTAATCAGGTTGTAGCAGATCTTACAACAGGAATTTCCTAAGCCCTACGATTTTGTAGAGTTACGCTTAACATGACTCTACCTAATCGTAGACGTATTCTACGAGGATTAGAAAAGCGTTTGCTTGAATGTTTCATTAAAGCACATAATACCTTTCATTTTTAAGAGGGTCATTGCATCCAACAGCCTATAAAAGTCCACTGCTACCGCTGCTGCATGAGCATCAATCAATATGACATGTGTATGACAGTATATAATAAGATACCACAAGAAATTCAAGATCTACCTTTCATTAAATTTAAAAGAGAGTTATACAGATGGCTAAGTGAAAAGGCTTTCTATACGGTGGAGGAATATTTGAACTGCGATATGTGGTAGCGGCTGGACTGATGTGGATTTGCTGGACCAATTGTAAAACATTTATTAATTACCTATTACCTATTTATTGATTAATTGTTGACATTTTATTATTTTATACATTTTACTCATAAATATTACTATCGCATTATTTTATATTTGTAAGATTTGCATGCCATAAATAATGGCTGATTAAGCGGATGTTTAATTAATACCACCATCTTCAGTGTACTTTAACCAAAAGCAAATAAATATTTCATTTCAATATTACATTTCATTTCATTTCATTATGAGCATATTACGTCACAGTTGCCACGCTTTGCAAGTGAGTTGGTAACCACAGTACTTTATTATTTTGTGTTGTTATCCGGAAGATGCTGCTGCCCATTTTCTTCTTCATCTTTCACCTTGCATCATCTCTCTTCCATCTTCAACATCCATCACCGTGTAAGAGGCGACACCCTCGGGACAATATGAGGTGATATGTAGATGTTCTGACACCAGCACTATACGGTGATTTAAAAGGTAGTGCTACTAATTAAAATCGAATACAATTAGATTAGAGCATGTGCATTTTGGTCTGCCACGTTGGTCTAGTGTTTTTAAGAGCTACTGCTGATCTTGTGAAGTTGGAGGCAGGTATCAATGAACAGCAGTAGCCACTTACCATCAGGTCAACTGTTAGGTCGCTTTAATTTAAAAAAAAACTCACTGCAAGTTACTTGTTACAGAAATGGAGAAATATATGGATAAATGCAGTATCTCAGGGGCATTCAGCTCTCCATGGAAGGCTCGAAGCAAATAACGTTTATTTAAACTTAAGTAACTAAAAATCGCTCTCCATGTTTAATACATAACCACGCGCAACACCTCTACCTTCTTGTCCTCGGCTAGGTCTCACACATCGCTACCAAAGGTCAAAGTATTGTTGAGCAAAGAATATAATGATTTTTGAAGGAAAACGTCTCTATCGATGTAGTAGAGAAATTTAGTACAGTATTTAAGTGACAGTAGCCTAATGTCAGGGCGCGGATCGCGAACTCAAAAGGTCGTGGGTTCGAATCCGCCATTTGACTACTGTCGTGAACCACCCCTAACACAAGCGTTTCAAGCTTACCAGGAGTGGTTAAAAGGAATATTAGTAATGTTAAATAAGATTACTAATATTAAAAAAAGTATTAACAAGCAAATTATACAGAAATTTCACTTGCTACGTGTGTACACAATTATACCTACAATTTTCGTTATTTTTTTATGTAATTTATGACCGTATTGATAAAACAGTCAAAGGAAAATAATAGCCGATATACATCTCCAACTGACCGCAGGTGAAACGAGAGTTTTGTAGCAGGCAGTGGTTCTCCACAAAGCCACGTCACATAACATGCTTGTTGATAGACTTTACATAACATCAAATTTTTATTATAATTTTTGAGACTTCCGAGTTTTTCCGAGTTCTTTCGATTTTTCCACGATACTTTCCTTAACCGCTATGTACGTGCTAACTTGCACTTGAAATTGCAATTTTCAGTTACATTGGTGCCATCAGGATCACACAGGAGTTGCTCTCGAACTTCAAACTTACGACTAGCTTTTAGCTCCTGAGCATCTATAACTATCATAGTTTATATATCCTATATTATGGTTATAGCACGAATGGGCTGGTTCGACCGGAGAAGAACCACGCTCTCACAGAATACCAGCGTAAAATATCAGCGTGATGCTGCTGTATTTTGTATAGCGTTTGTAGAGAACTGAAGACCATTTTTACTGGAAACGAGGCATTCTGTCTTAGACCTTAGGGGTGATAACGCGTCTGCATTTTCATTCTTAATCGAGGATTATTGTAGATTTCTATGGGCCACAGTATCCACTTACCATTAAGTGGACTGTGTGCTCGTTTGTCACTTTATTCTAAAAAAAAATAGCTATTAAAATTTTAACATCTTTATATAAATAATTCCACAAAGTAACGCCTGGTTCTAATATTTACCATTAACGTCAGCAGGGCCAGCTATTATTATATATATAACAGTGCAGGCGGGGATTATACTGGTGAAGAGATTCAAGATGAAAGTCCGCGTAGCAATAATGGTATATATTTCCCCTACGAAATGTACAAATATATATTTTATTTTTATTTTATTTTTTTTAATATTATGAACGATATAGTTTTGCGGCGAAATTGACCTTAAAATATGTTTTTGAATCTTGAACTTATTAGTCATTACTGTTGGTGATCTGTGGTAATTATAACCAGTACGGTGTCGTCATTCAGTCTACCTAGGCTAAAGGAGTGGAAACCCACCTGATTCATACATTACTCTTTCCCGATGCTGCGGTCACTGTGTTTAGTAGAGCATTGTGTTAAATGACTAGTACGTTTTATAGAAGTGAGTAGCTAAAAACTAGGGCAGCAAAAACCGATGCAGGTATATATACCTTTTGCAAGCATCATAAAATGAGCGGAGTAAAAGTCTAAAGTCATAACTATCTTTATTTCAACAAAAGATTCAACCAAATGGTGTGACATTGCGCAGATGTCAATAAATCAGCTCATCTAATAAATTCAAGTCAGTCAGCTTCGCTCGCTCTGTTCCAATAATAATATACAATAATAATAATTTGCGAATTGATTAGAGAGTAAAGAAAAAAAAATTCAAATTCAGATGTTTTATTGTTTACAAACCTTGTATGCGTTGAGCTACAAATATTGCCGATAAAATTGTGTAAATTGGCCTACGGGTTACGAAGGATTTCAATTTCATTTTCTTGCGCCATGGGAGCTCCGCCCACTTCGCTCCAATACCACTAATGCCCTCCCGGTAAAATTTCGATCGCGATGGTCAGTCTCAAAGTAGACTAACCATCTGCGCAGAACAGGATTACAGGACGCGACCGTAAACACACGTGCACTCTCTATTCCCTCACTTTCGTGGTCCGATGGGACGGCAAGCCGATATGACCGGAGAGAGATCAGGCGCAGGACAAACGGCTTTACGTGCTTTCCGAGGCACGGGGGTGAGACATCGCCACTCAAATTATAGAACTCTGAAGGTTTCCCTTGTAGGATGCGTTACTCTATCGTAATCGTCGTCACCATGTTTACTTCTCTGTCAGGCACGTGGTAAAACATTTTAGCAGTAAATAATTAATACTGGTGATTTCCCGTTAGTGGTGGCGTATAAAATTCTCCTATCCCATATTATTGACAGTGGGAAAATGAAAATTTCATTCTACCCGTCACCATTAATTCCATCACCATTACTCCCAACACCACTACACTAGGAAAGACACATCATCGTCGATAGTACGATACGTGTTCGCCTCTACACGAAGCATCCTCAGGTGAAGTAGACTCCGCGGTGGCTGAACGCTAATGTAAAGTTTTAGTTCCTAGTGTAGTGGTGTTGGGAGTATTGGTGCTGGGATTAGTGGTGACGGGGAACTATCCCCCTATATTATTATTGCGTGTACTAACACGCAATTGACGGAGGACGGGAGGTGCTCTTTAAATTAGGTAAGGCACATCATTTTATTTTATTACGCCGATCTTAGCCAATAAATTTTTAAAATCCTTAATATTAGGTTTTTAGGTACGAAATTACCGTTTTTATGAAGTAAATTATTTTTTTAATTATTTATTTCTATTAATCAAACTAATCACCCATGCAACCGATGCATCTTTGCCAACGCATTGACGGTTTATTGATGCCCTTTTTGAAGAAATCAGCTGGACGGGTGGCAACAAATTCTTCAAAAGCATTTTGTACTGCCTCTCAGGTATTGATTTTTTCCCGTCAAAAATTTATCCAAATTCTCAAAAATGTAGAATTCTGTAGGTGCAAGGTCTGTTGAGTACGACGGATGACTAAGAGCTTACGAAGTCTGTTGTGCAGTATAATGTAGCCCGTTATGCGGCTGGACAGGCGACTGACCAAAGCTGGTTGGAGATGTGCGAGCTTCTCCATCATTGTATTCAGTTCTTCAGAATACATATCTGCATAGTTCCTCATGGTGCGAAATATTGGGCAGTATGTTTTACGCCGCTACCACGGCGTGGATCCGAGTCTGTGGTATCGGCTTGTCGCTCATTTAGCACCACCCGGGGGACACGTGTAGGGTGGGGCTAGGAATAGGTGGTCGCTACGGACGCGAGCGACTGGTTTGTACATTTGGGCTGCGTATTTAGCAGGGATGGGAGATATGCTAAGGAAATAGAACGACGAGTGAATGCGGGAAATAGAGTAAATGGGGCCTTGCACTCTATTGTGAAGAGTCAGAATGTGTCAAAAAAGGCACGTATGGCAATTCACAATGCTGTGTTGGTCCCTACTTTAGCGTATGATAGTGAAAGTTGGGTGTGGCAGAAGAAGCACGAGAGTAGAATGAACGCAGTAGAAATGCGGTCGTTAAGGATTTTGTTAGGGCTGAATCTGAATGACAGGGTAAGAAATTGTGTGATAAGAGAAGAATGTGGTTTGCAAGATGATGTTGTGACCAAGATTAAGAAAGGAATGCTTCGATGGTTTGGTCATGTGGAAAGAATGAATGAGGAAAGAGTGACAAAGAAAATTTATGTTGCAGAATTGAATGGCAGAGTCGGAAAGGGACGTCCTAGGCGAAAATTTATCGACCAAATTGGCGATTTATTGAAAACGGGCCAAATTAGGAGTACTCTTAACCGATGAGCATGTATGCGTAGGTGTATGGATGTGAAGGAGGCGAGAGAGGTGTGTCAGGATCGTGCCAAATGGAAGTCTGTAGTCTCTGCCTACCCCTCTGGGTGACAGGCGTGAGTGTTTATGTTTATGTATGTATGTTATATGTTTACATATCTGCAGTAATGCTCATCCCGTTTGGTAAGAAGCTGTGATAAACCACACCGGCGCTAGACCACCAGACAGTGACCATCACTTTTCCAGGAATAACAGCCCTTAACAGAAGTAAGTTTTCAGTAAGGGCATTTTTAGGTACAGAAGCAGGATCTAACCAATTTGTTGAGCGCTTGCGACTGTCAAACAAAATCCATTTTTAATCGCAGGTAACAACGCGAGTCAAAATTTCTTCGTCTGTTGAGCAGTGCAAGGAACGTCTCGACGTGTACTTCGCGCTGGCGATCATTGAGTTCGTAGGAGACCCATTTGTAAAGATTTTTTACCTTACCTATGTGACACAAATGGACCAATATTGTTTTGATGCTAAAGTCGAAAGCTGCTGCTAATTCAACCGTAGTTCGAGTATCATCAGCTTGCACAACCCGTTTAATTCGTTATTGTCGACCAAAGTTTTCGGATGACCACGGGGTTCATTTTTCAGGTCGAAATTTCCAGACCGGAAGCGGGCAAACCAATATCAAGTGGAGCGTTCGTATTACACAGTAATCTATGGTTCGTATGTGGTAGTCGCTCCGTAAACGTCGTCGATGATGCGTGCCGTTAGTGCCGCATTGCTGCCACAACAGTAGTACTCATAATCCATAATTACTCGAATTTTTAATGTATCCATGATGACGAAAAAGATTCAAACGCGATGAAAACATGACGCTAATGAATAAACTAATGACTAGTTTTGAAAAAAGAATTCCATTTTATTAAAATAACAATAATTTGAAATTAGAATTCTTAGTCTAACAAAAATTATTTTGACTTGCCAGTACTGTAGAACGATAATTTAATTTAAGCAAAGTAACGCTTGATTCTATTAATTATGATCATCTTTAAAAAATAAACTATCGTTGCTGACACGCCTCATAAGCGTGGTAACCAAGCTTAGTATCCCCCTATGAGGCCGTCTATGGAGGAGGCTTATGTTTCGTTGTGGACCTTTGACAGTCTGTAAAGACAGTAACGGCTTACTAGTAAGTTATTCGTATATTTTTCAATTGCCTGATGCTGTACAATAACTATAACGTTCAATTTCAATAACAATATTGAAAACCTGCGGTTAATGAACAACGTGGTAATACTTTAACTAATATGGAAAAATGTTATTGGTAATTTGTGAAATAACTTTTAATATAAACAGATATCTAGTCTCATGACCTTATCACAAAAATTGATAGGGGCGTACTCCAATGGTTTGGGCACGTTGAACGAATGAGTGAAGACCGAATGGTGAAGAAAATATATAGAGCGAAAGTAAATATTAAAAGGTGTCGAGGCAAATTGGTCGAAGAGGGGAGGGTCAAGAGTACTAGGATACCTAGACGTGCATGTATGAAGAAGTTAATGAACCTGAAAGAAGCGAAAGAGGTATGTAAGGATCGTGACACTTGGCGATCTGTTCTCTCTGGCTACCCCGTTAGGGATTGTGCGTGAAGATAAGTAAAGTAAAGTATATCTAGTCTCATACAAGTTTTATAAAGGGTCTGAGGATAAATATAAAAACTCAAAAAGTTTTTTTATTATTGAAAAAGGGTGACGAATGACCACACAGTCCACCTGATAATTAAAAAAAATAATTTTCGGATACTACACATTAAATAAATATAATCTTACGGATTTTACAGCACCTTAAAGTTAAAATAAACGCTAATTTTAACTTTAAAGTGCTTGACGTTCTGATGTCATAGTTACCGACATTTACAAATGACGGTAGCTTTTCTGAAGCCCTCCGAAGGCTATCTTCAACTATTACGTGATAAAATAAAAAATATTAAAATTGGTTTTATTTAATTTATCAGTAAATATTACACCCATTTTCAGAAAACGTTGTAAATGTATGTTAGGGCTGAATCTAGGTGACAGGGTGAGAAATTGTGTAGAGAAGAGTGTGGTTTTCAAGATGATGTTGTGACCAAGATTAAGAAAGGAATGCTTCGGTGGTTTGGTCATGTGGAAAGAATGAATGAGTAAAGAGTGACAAAGAAAATTTATGTTGCAGAAGTGAATGGCAGAGTCGGAAAGGGACGTCCGATGCGAAAATTTATCGACCAAATTGGCGATTTATTGAATACGGGCCAAATTAGGAGTACCCTTAACCGACGAGCATGTATGCGCAGGTATATGGATGTGGAGGAGGCGAGAGTGTGTGTCAGGATCGTGCCAAATGGAAGTCTGTAGTGTCTGCCTACTCTTCTGGGTGACAGGCGTGAATGTTTATGTATGTGTGTATGTATTTAAATGAATCCTAGAGTTATAAAGAACCCCTACAACTTTAACATAATTTTTTTTTAAACTGAATAGTTCCATAAAAAATACTTTTAAGATATCGTTTTAAATTTTCGCATGAAAACGCTAGCCGCCATTCTGTTCAACACGTGACGCCACTGTCCTTGAATTTTGCCGATTTTGCAAAGGAATAAGATACTTTTTAATGTTTAATAATGAGTTATCCTATGTCTCATTGTTGTGTTGTGCCTGAATGCAAAAATACGAGCATAAGAACGCCAGGAAAGTTATGGATTCAAGTGTCAACTGATTAAAATATATGAAATACTTGGTTAAAACCGGCAATAGGATACCCGAATACATTATCTAGAAAAACTAGACTATTCTTCTGTGAAAATCATTTTGATGTAAGTATGACTTATATTTAACAATCTTTTATACAATCATGGTGTTATGAGGTGAAGGTTTAGTCAGGGGGTTTTCATGCTGGTCTACCTTTCCGGTGATCCTGTTATGGAATACGGGTACGCGACCCCGGCTCCCCGAGCTACTGTTATTCTCATACCTTTCCTGCCGAGAATCCTTAATCCTGAAAAAAAATCCTGAATCCTTACACCTACGCTCCTACCCCCAACCTTCTTTTTCCTTTTCCCAAAATGGTAGCTTCCTCTACCAACAATAGCATACCCAAAGAGGGTTGGTGTCAGGCAGGCGGCCGACTGTAAAACTTTTGCCAAATCCCATGCAGTAAATTTATGAATATTACGAGTTGTGGGATATATGACAGGGCTAGGGCGTACCCCGCAGGCGACGCGCAGGGGCAGCACCCGGCTCCTGTGTGAAGTGGCCAAGGGTTGTTGCATCTTACGGAGCGGGTGCGACGTAAGAGACGAGCCCGTAGAGAGAAGAATGTCAGAGTGAGGTTTGCAAGCTGGAATATAGGTACGATGACTGGAAGAGGAAGAGAGTTAGCAGATGTTTTGAAACGACGAAGAGTGAATGTTGCCTGTTTGCAGGAAACAAAATGGAAGGGCAATAAAGCAAGGGAGATTGGGGAAGGATACAAGTTTTGTTACTGTGGAAGTGACGGGAAGCGAAATGGAATAGGAGTTGTGTTAGATAGTGGAATGAAAGAACGAGTGACAGATGTGAAAAGAGTAAATGACAGAATGATAGTTGTTAAATTAATGATTGAAAACAAAGTAGTGAATGTTGTAAGTGTGTATGCTCCGCAAACAGGCTGTGAAGAGACTGTGAAAGAGAAGTTTTGGGAGGAATTTGATTGTATGATGATGGGAATACCCGAGAGTGAGGATGTTTATATGGGAGGAGATTTTAATGGACATTTAGGGAGAGTGAATGACGGGTATGAAAGAGTACACGGTGGATGGGGGTACGGAGTGCGCAACCGTGAGGGGGAAGTTCTTCTGCAAGCAGCATGTGCTTTCGACCTGGCTGTAGTAAACACGTGGTTCCAAAAACGAGATCAGCACCTTGTTACTTATAAAAGTGGCCACCACGCGACACAGATCGACTATCTTCTGTTAAGACGGAACCAAATCAAGAGTGTAAAAAACTGCAAAGTGCTTCCAGGTGAAGACTTAGTATCCCAGCACCGAATTCTGCTGGCTGACATCTGCTTAACTGTTCGCCTCAACGAACATAAGGATCGTCCCCCACCCAAAATAAAGTGGCATTTGTTGCATAAGGAGGAGTATGCAAGTGAATTTAGAGAGCTAGTTGTAAACAAGATGATAGAGATGGGTGAGATGGAAGGAATGAGTGTGAATGAGTGCTGGAAGGAAATGGCTGATTGTATCCGAAGTGTGGCAAGGAAGGTGTTAGGAGAAACAAAAGGGAAGCGTATGATAGATAAGGATGGGTGGTGGTGGAGTGAAAGTATTAGAGAAGTTTTGAGAGAAAAGAAAAATGCCTTTAAAGAATGGCAGAGCGTAGAATACCAGAATGAATCCATAAAAGAAAGTAAGAGAGGGGCGTATAAAGAATGTAAGAAGAGAGCGAAGAAAGAAGTTGCTATTTGTAGGGCAGAGGCGCAAGATAAATTATATCGGTCCCTTGAAAGCCCCGAAGGTCAAAAACGACTTTTTCAAATTGCAAGAGCGAGAGAAAGGAATGGAAGAGATGTTTCACGTGTAAAATGTATAAAAGATGATTCTGGAAGGATTTTGACTGACGATGAAAGTATAAAGAAGCGATGGAAGGAGTATTTTGAGAAATTGATGAATGAGGAGAATGAATGGAATGGTATGCTTGAAAACCCACCAGTGAATATGGGCTTAGTGAGAGAAATTAGTGTGGAAGAAGTAAAAATGGCTGTTAGGAATATGAAGAATGGGAAGGCAGTCGGCCCAGATGGAATACCAGTAGAAGTGTGGAAGTTGCTGAGTGCGGATGGATGGAAGTGGTTGAGTTTATTTTTCGGTAAATTGTTGCAGGAAGAACAAATACCTGAGGAATGGTGCAGTAGTATACTGGTCCCCATTTTTAAAAACAAAGGAGACGTTCAAAACTGCAGCAGTTACCGGGAAATAAAACTCATGTCACATACGATGAAAGTCTGGGAAAGAATAATACAGAGAAGAATGAGAGAAGAGTGTGAGATAACACAAAACCAGTTCGGATTCATGCCCGGTCGAGGTACGACAGATGCCATTTTTGCATTACGCCAATTGTGCGAAAAGTACAAGCGCGTGTATAAAAATCTGCACATGGTTTTTGTCGACCTTGAAAAGGCGTACGATCGGGTTCCCTGTGAGGTTTTGTGGTGGGCGTTAAAGATGAAAGGTATGCCTGGGAAGTATGTGAGGTTAGTCCGTGCTATGTACAGAGCATCCCGTACATGTGTACGATCTGCCGCGGGAACTACGGGCAGTATCGATGTGGCGGTAGGGCTGCACCAAGGGTCGGCATTGGGCCCTTACCTCTTCCTACTGATTATGAACGCTTTGACGTCGGACCTGCAGGATGAGGCACCCTGGTGCTTTGGTTACGAGGTTGAGTTACGATGGATGTGTGGTGTGACAAGGATGGATAAGATAAGGAATGAGTATATAAGAGGAAGCCTGAAAGTAGCGCCAGTGGTAGAAAAGGTGAGAGGAAGCAGATTGGCATGGTTTGGGCATGTGATGCGGAGGAATGAAAGTCATGTCACAAAACGAGTGTTGAATATGAATGTGGAGGGACACACGGGCAGAGGAAGGCCGAATAAAAGATGGATCGACTGTGTGAAGAATGATATGAGAATGAAAGGAGTAAGTATGGAAATGACGGCTGATAGAGAGGAATGGAACAAGAAGGTTTACTGCGCCGACCCCAGATAATGGGAAATGGTTTAGAGAATGATGATGATGGTGTTATGAGGTGAAGGGTATCGCAAGTCAAATCTAGTAATAAATTACGTTAACTTAGATATTATAACTAATGATTGGTAATGATCGTAATTATAGATAAATTAAACTATGATAGCTACTAAACTATATTTTATCAAAATACACTCTGACCTGGTATTTTGTTTTGTATAAACAAAAGTTGGTAATAGGTACTTACATTGATGTTTTAACATTTCTCAACTCAGCAGAACAAAAGTTGGGTTTGAATACAAAAAATTTTGCCACCATCAGGTTATTTATCCTTGGTAGATTAGTACTTTCTGCTTTTACGAATTTGCCTTCCATGATGCCTTTTCAATAAAATTCGGACTCAATAATCGTAATAATAGCTGGAAAATTTTCGAAATAACACAGCACACTAGCTATTTCCCTTAATCGGTGACACGGAACACTAATACACTTAGGCGGGATCAGTGACGTTACGACAGTGTCTAATATGGCGGACAGCGGTTTGCAGAGTTGAGGCACGTACAAAAAAATATTCTTAAAGTTTTAATATAAATTTTATAATGCCATTTTATAAATAGAAATCAATATTTCTCGTTTACTTTTTTTACAAAATCTATCATAAGTATATTTTATATTTTTTGATTTTTTTTACATGTAGTAAATACCCTATTACCGATAAAAATGATCTTTAGTTTTCATCACTAACCGTATGTTTTTCAACGTGGTAGAGCCACACTACTAGTCATAATAGAATATAATATAATAGAATAATGTTTTATTCATTATAGAAGTAGCACGAGTAGGTCGAGCCAACCAGGGAAGGGCCACGCCTGCACGGTAAACCAGTGTGATGTACAACAGAATAATGCTCCGTTCCGTATAGTGAGTGAGTTCCGGAAACCACTTTATTGGACATTCCATCTTCGTCCTCGGGGGCGGTAAAGCATCTATATTTTGATTCTAAACCGAGGTAGCTGTATCTCTCATCTGGGTGGAGTTAGGAGGCAGAGCTGATGGTAAGTTGGCTTGATAACTGTGTGCTCATTTGTCTCCCTTACTTGTATAAAAAAAAATTATATTCAATTTTACAGGTTAAATCTTACTAACCTTATCTTTTTAATTTCTAAAACTACGACGACATATGTTGATGTAGCCAAATTATATTATTATTTAAATCGACCGTTTTACATGAGTTCTAGTGTTTCCTGTTACTATCAGGTGGCAGTTTACATTATATCATAATTTTCGGTCAGAGCCAGCGAATGATTCGTAATTTTCCTTGTAGTTACAGTCGTAATTTGATTATTACAATATTAATGATTTTTCCGGTTGACATTAAATGCGTGCTATAAACTTACAAAGCCGTACATGCCACGAAGCTTTAATCACCAATAATATAAAGGCTGATACAATACTGTTCGCCTAACATATTGTGTGAAATTAGAAATTTTATTTGAAGATGTTCGTTTTTGTAACTACAAACGTGACAACGAGCACTCCTCATGGTAAGGTGTGGGAAGAAAACGAGACGAGAGACTCAGTACGTAGTACAATTATTTGAAAAAATTATAAAATTAGGCGTGATATGGGTGATACGAGTACCTATTTTCAGCGGTGGACTTCTGGTAGGCTACAATGATGATGATGAGTATAATTTAATTGAAATTATACAGATGAAATTATGGGTGCATGTGAGGAGGTTGATTTTGCCTGGTATCATTTATTAATAATCATTCCAGAATAAAATTACAAAACTTGAAACAAAATCATAACATCATTAATGTACAGTACAAAAAGAAGGGGCTCTAAGATTAATCCTTGTGGCACATCCGAACTTATATGCACAATATCTGACTGAAAACCTCTAATGACTAATTTTTGTGTATGATTCGCCATAAAAGGCTAGCTTTTCCAAAAGTATTTATTTTATGGTCTACGCGATCGAAAGCTTTGCGGCGATCTGTGTATTTGCAATGGGACTGAACGTTACTATCGGGATTCTCAAAAAAGTAGTTTGTATAAATTAATAAGTTGGATGTAGTTGAACACTTCTTAATAAAAGCGTGCTGCTGTAAATTTATTATATTGAAAAGACTAGGATATGACGCTATATGTATTAACGTTTCAAAAGTTTTAGCGAGTGTTGATGAGTGTTTTTTGTGGGTAGCAGTGAATAAAGTAACACGTTTATTTTTCAGTGTTATACAATATATTATAAAAATATAAATTAGGATATATTAACGTAATATTTATATATCTACCAGCTTAAATTTCCTTATATATTCTTCTCCTCACTTTGCTGAATTATCTCTACTGAAAATAACTATGGAAACACTCAAGAGATCACTAGTAGCCATGTCAGAACTCTTCAACTCTCGCATGAACGAATTTCAACGGTACTTAGAGAAGACCACCCCAACATGATGCACAAACGCTTCGGCACTGGCAGCTGAGTTTGTAACTTTTAGGAAGTTCATTTTATCCGCTCTAGAAACAGTCCAGAAACAGGTAGAATTTCTTGGAAGAGAGATTGATCGTCTGTAGATGAGATGCCAACGTAAAATATTGCTGCTCCATGGAATTGTGGAGGATAAGACTAAGGATACATCTAAACTAGTCTCTTCCCTTTTAATGGACAAACTCAGTTTCTGATGTATCCCACACTTCTTTTAGTAGCTGTCATCGCCTTGGACGTTTATGAGAAACGAAGCGAAGACCGATATTGGTTAAGTTTCGTGATGTTTCTGTTCGTAACCAAGTTTGGTTTTCAAAAATAACCTCGAGGGCACAGGTGTCACAATATCCGAGTTCCTTACAAAAGACCGTCACAGGGTATTCATGGAGGCCAGGCAAAAGTTTGGCATAAGTAATTGCAGGACCAGAGATGGTTGTTTCCACATTATAGCTGCTGACGGCACGCCTCACCACGTTGAGTGCATGGCAGAGCTAGAAGCCGTACCAGTAGTTTCAGCAGCCGCTTCGCAAGTACAGGTGGCAGCCAGTGGAGGAAGTGGATCTGACAAAGTTATTCAACGCTCTTAGAGAGAAGTAGCATAACGACTTATTCATTTTCTTTTCAACAAAAATCGTATGTTAATTTCATTATTTTTCGTGTCACTTTATTGTATTATCTTTTCTTGTTAACAATTTTATTTTCTCTTTATGTCAATTGTTTGTTAACATCTCTTTTATCAAAAAGTAATTATTAACAAAGTCTTTTTTTTGACGTTTGATTCTAATTGTAATTGTTTTGTTTTGCTTGGACTGACATCTTGTACTAAAAGTAACGTTGGCATTTGTGCCACAGATATAACTATGTATATTTGAGCCCACAATAAACGTCGTAGAATGTTTGTAATTTTTGTTTCTTCACAACACAGTGTTTTAAATTTTATTGTGTTTTAGTGTTGCCGGTATAGCATTTATAATTTTATATTTAATATAGTTTATAAAATAAACTTCATTATTTCAAGTGCTATATGTTATAAAATTATTCTACCGGTATACTTATTATTCCATGGTTCGTTTTTATTCACTATATTACTTTTTTTCGTTGTGATATTCATTTTGTATTAACGCTGGTAGGTAGTGAATGTCTGCAGTTCAGGTTTAGTTTAATAATTGTTGTTTTTGGTTTTGTTTTAGTGCTTTTAGCTTTTTTTTCTTTTTTATTATTACTATTTAGTTAGTTTATATTTTTTTTTGTAAAAATAACATGTCCTTAGGTGAGAGTGATCATAATCGAAGTTTCTCATCCTTCTCTTCAGCATTCGATGTATTGAGTAGCAACGACAGTTTTGTAAGCGTACCATCTTTAAAACAAACTCTTGACTGGGGGTCAGGGTTTTATACACTTTTTCAAAAATTTCAATATTGTGTATATACATGCACAGAGTATTCCGGTTCATTACCCCAATATGCTGGCCAGCTTTGATGGTAATAACATTCATGCATAATGATTTCTTATATTTACGCGAACACTATACATTGATTAAAACTACTTTTACGGATTTTATCGCGTTTTATTTATATTAATTTTAATACCCGACGTTTCGGGTGCTTTCCAGTATCCATGGTCACGAGGGACTGAGGTGACTGACGTCCCGATGTCAAAGTTAACCCGGAGTACCTTCAGCTTTTTAGGATTCTGTAGTCAACTAGGAACCCTTATAGTTTCGCCATGTCTGTCTGTCCGGCTGTCCGTCCTCGCTTAATCTCTGTGACCGTTAGCACTAGAAAGCCGAAATTTGGTACCAATATAAATATATATTAAATTAATAATAATTTGGTATAAATAAAAATTGGAAAAAAATGTTTTAATAGGGTAGCCCCCCCATTAGTAAAGTGGGAAGTGATTTTTTTTTTAATTTCAACCCTAACGTGTGATATATTTTTGGAAAGGTATTTAAAAATGAATAGGGGTTTACGAAAATCATTTTTTGATAATGTCAATAATTTCGGAAATAATCGCTCCAAAATTAAAAAACAATATGTCCCCCCACTCCAACTTTTGAACCATAAGTTTAGAAAATATGAAAAAATGTGGAATGTAGAACTTTATAAGGACTTTCTAGGAAAATTATTTTGAACTTGGATGGAAACAACAGTTTTTGTACAAACTCATAAGTGGGAACACTTACTGTGACGGACGGGAAACTACGGAACCCTACACTGAGCGTAGCCCGACACGCTCTTTGCCGCTTTTAATTATTGTCTTTGGTCCGATCTACGCAGAATGAACTAACTGTGTTTTGAAGTCTGAAACTCATTTTTTTTCCTATCTGCATCCCCTCTCTCCTTGATTTGGTTATTGTTTCTTCTCTCAACCACGTTGAAAAATATGGTCAATGTGTTGTTAATTGTCTTCTCATATCACGATCTTTTTTTTGCTATTTTTTTTTTGCTATTTTTTTAAAAAACGTTACCCCTACACTAGGATTTTCTCCTGTATCGCGGGGGCAGTTTACAAACATAAATTGCACAAGGACAAACATCCAGACCCGGAACAATTATTTGTAGGCTATACAAAATACTTGTTCCGTGCGGGATTCGAACCCGCAACTCCCAGCTCAGCCACTCATTGCTAAGCCACTACGCCACGGAGTCGTCAAATTTTTTATTTCTTTCTTATAAAATAAGACCATCCAAATCCAAATCAAGGATACTTCTGCAGCGTAATTTTATGGAAATGGATTCGGACAAATTACGAGAAGATGCTGTGAATACAGATTGGAGGGTTGTAACAAACGCTTGTACTATTGACGAGCAGGTAGCAGTATTTAACTCGCTCCTTATTAATATTTACGATGTACATGCTCCTGTTCGTCCAGTTCATGTACACCATCCTCCAGCCCCATGGTTAACCGAAGACCTTAAGAAATTAGTAGCGAAAAAGAATGCTGCAAAGACCAGATACAAGTCAAATCCTACAAATGACGTGATTCGGGAGAAGTACAAGATCTTACGGAATTAATGCTACAAGTTGTGTAGAGACTTACGACGACGCCATATCCATAAATCTTTTCAAAACTAAGATCCAAGCCATGTTTAGAAATTCCTAAGGTCTCTTGGAGTTGGGAAATCACGTTCAAGTTCGATTCAATACGATATAGATTTAAATTTGCTTAATCAGCACTTTTCTTCTGCTTCTTGTGTGGCTCATGTGTGTCCTCTGAGTGGTGATAATATTTTGGCTAAGTGTTGAGGCATTGTTTTGTGTATATCTGTCTCACAGAATACCAGCGTAAAATTGTTGGTCAGTACTGCTGTGTTTCGAATGGTGAGAGTAGAGACTGGAGACCCTGTTACTGTGAACGGGGCATTTCATCTTAGTCCTCAGGGTCCTCAAATCTTGATTAAGGATTGATTTGGATGTCTGTGGGCCACAGCATCCACTAATTATCAGGCGGACACACAGTGGGCCTGATAGTTAGTGGATGACGCTCGTTTGTCACTCTTATTCTATAAAACGTGTATAAAACACACAGAATCTGAATTTTTTTTAATTATTTTTACGTGGTAGAGCCACACTTCAGCTATTATGGTTGTAGCGTGAATGGGTCGGCTCGACCGGGGAAGGACCACTATCCTTCAAAATATCTGCGTAAAATAGCAACTTCATGCTGCTGTGTTTGGTATGGTGAGTGTCGAGAACCGGAGACCCATTTTACTAGAATCGAGGCATTCTATCTTAGTCCTCAAGGGTGACAACGCATCTGCATTTTGATTCTTAAGCGAGGTTAAATGTAGATGTCTATGAGCCACAGCGTTCACTTACCATCCGGTGGACTGTGTGATCGTTTGTCACCCTTATCCTATAAAAAAAAAGTTAAAACGCAACTTTTAAATGATGATGACTGTGTGATCATGAAGTTACTGGGCCTCATTAGTACCAGGCATGCATCAATATGCAAGCAACTCTAGCTGATGGAAAGCGATAGTGAACCGACCTGTCCTAACGTCGATAGCACTATCAGTTCATCGACCCGCTCACATGCCCTAATCGCGTGCGATGAGTCGTATTCAGCAAATAGAATGTCATGTTCAATTGTGTACGCTGGTAGATAACAGCATTATGATCTGTAAAATGCTACCACGACTTGGAGAAATTCCTATAGGCAATACTCTTTCTTGCTCTCCCTCCTACACTTATATTTAGAGACAAACATCTGCTCAAGAACGATTTTGTTATTTTATAGCCACTACACTCTTTTAAGAATCCACTACCATACCATCCATTATTATAATACCATCCATTGGGAATTGTCAGAGGTGATAGATGAAAATGATACACGAAATGGGCAGCAGCATCTTTCTGATAGCAACTCAATTTCATAAAAACCGCGGTTGTCATGACTGTCAGACGTGGCCAACGACGTGAAACGTGATAGAGCTACGCTGGAGCTACATTATGGTTCTTACACAAATCAGTTAGCTCCATGGGTAGGACCACGCTCTCACAGAGTACCAGCGTAAAATAGCAGTTTATTACTGCTGAGTGGTGAGTGTAGAGAACCGGAGACCCTTTTTACTGGAAATGAGGCATTCCATCTTAATCCCCAGGGGTAACAATGCAACTGAATGTTAATTCTTAATCAAGAATAAATGTAGATGTCTATAGGCCACAGCATTCAATTATCATCAGGTAGACTGTGTGCTTGTTTGTTAATATTATTCTATAAAAAATGACAATTGATACAATCCACGGCAGAGGTCTTCATCATCAGTGGACTTTGATAAGTTGCAATAATGGTGATGAAGATTATTTTTTTATTCACAAAGTTTAATCATCCATATTGATATTCGCAAAGTTCATGTACTATTTGTTTTAAAGAAAGGGAGTACACAACTATAAAGCGCGGGAAAACCCAATGCGGGGGATAACCCTGCATATGTAGTGTAGTGTTGTCAAGGCAAGCTGCTCGAGTCGACCCGCTTGCGTCCTTGTCGCCGAATGATCAAAAAATGCGATACGAATTTTAAAACATTGTATCGCAATTATTGTTCCTTAAATTATTATTTCAGAAAATGATTTATTATATATACTTGAAATTAAATAAAACTACATTTATACGTGGCAGGGACACGTTGCAGCTATTTTTTATGCGTGGTAGAGCCATGCTGCAGATATATTAGTGGTATAGTTGTTGCACGAATGAGTCGGCTCGACCGGGGTAGGACCACGCTCTCACAGAACACTAGCGTAAAATAGTAGCTTAAATCCGCTGTTTTCCGTATGGTGAGTGTAGAGAACTGGAGACCCTTTTCACTGGAAACGACGCATTCCATCTTAGTCCTCACGAGTGACAACGCATCTCCATTTTGTAATCGGGGATAGATGTAGATGTCTACGTGCCGCAGCAACCACTTACTATCAGGTGGACTGTGTGCCCGTTTGTAACCCTATCCTATAAAAAAATATTATAGTTGTAGCACGAATAGGTCGGCTCGACCGGGGTAAAACCAACATAAAATAGCAGCCTTCTACGCTCTGACAGCGCGCGACATGTTACACTCCCGTTCACTCGGGACCTTTTTGGCGGGAAAATTTCTAGGTTAGGAAATTTTTTGCAATATTGCAAATTTTGCTATATTTTCACTTTGAGACAATATTTATGGATAAAACTTACAGGAAGTCTTGTTGAATGTATAAACTATCGAATAAAATTATTTTTGGTTGCTAGAAATTGTAATAAAGTATATAAATTACACTGTATAGCATAATAGTAGTATAAACTTCAATTTTAGTGACAAAATTACTACTAATTTGAATTCTACACCTTTGTTTTTGGAGAAATTTATATGAAATTGTTTGGAAATATGTATATTTTATGTTTTATGTGTTTCCATTCGTTACTCATACCAAAATATTAAAATATTAAAAAATTAAAAAAAAAAATAAAATAATATTTTATCTGTGACATTTCGAACAATATTTCTAAAATATGTTCGTGTGAATTTGAAATAAATACAACGTCATGTTATTTCAAAATATGTAGGAAAACTATTTTTACTTACATTTTACACTAAAAATAAATGAGAATTTGAAAAATAACACATTTATAACCCGCCCGCCAAAACAGGCCTTTCGGAATTTGAAGTACTTTTGGCAATTTACTTTTCACTTTTTATACCACAAATTATATATCTACGTGTTGACTATATTACAAGAAATGTAAAAAGTATAATACTTTCGTTTTTAGTCCAGACACAAATATAAAATTCTATAAAAAAGACAGAGCAACTTCATCAAAGTGACACGTGGAACGCCGGAAGTTCAGAGTGATTTCTTTTTTTTTTTTCTAAAAAACATTGCCAGGTTATGGTTTAAAATAAAAGAGCATATCTTTGTCTTTGATACTAATAACTATTGCATAGTGTCTTTGGTTTTGTTTAAAACGAAAAAATAGTTTTTTCATAGGTAGACATGTTTACATAATTCTGATCTAATTCGATCACTACTTGGCGGGCGTAAGGTTGGTATTGCGCGATCGAAAGTGAGCATGGCTTGGCGTACGAGTTAATGCTGCTGTTTCGTATGGTGAGTGTAGAGAACGGGGAATCCTTTATTATAGGAAACAAGGCATTCCATCTGAGTTTTTAGGGTGGCATTCCGACTCGTAATTGATGATAGATGTGTTTCTATGTGACATAGCATCTATTACATAGGGTGAACTGTATGCTCGTTTAATAACCTCTGGGAATAAGATGATCTCTATGCTATTTCCAATATGTTTTGTGTTTATGAATTTAACTTTTATGTGTGTGACTTTAATGATTGTAAGCATTTCTTTTTTTTTTTCAAAAAAATAGTAGTGCTGGTTTTCTTGCTGATTGCTCCCAGGACAGAGGTATTTTCCAAACCAGTGGTAAATTAAGCATAAGAGTGACTTTCAATAAGTCTTATTTATAATCGAATCGAATAAAAAAGGTTTCTATTTCTATTTTAATTTATGATCCTTGTTGTTTTTTTATATAAACGAGAGATTTTTATATAGCAAATGAGCATGTGATCCACTTACCATCACCTGATGGTAAGTGCACCCGCTTAAAAATTTTCTAGCTGCTATTTGAGTGATGCGATTTCGACGAAGATAATGCTCATGATATTCAAACTCATTAAATGGCGATCTTCTTGTCACTGCTCTATTATCATCATCACCAACCGCCTTGCACAGATCGTCGCTCCATGTATCGCAGCCAGGGGGAGTCTCCAATACCTAAACCTAAACGCGGTCTCCACTCTATGACAGGCATGTCATGAGTAGGCATACTCCAATGGTTATCGCTTCTGCGACAGATGTGACCAGCCCATTGTCAAATAAGCTTGCATGTAAGGACTACTCTACCATATCTTACATTACATACGTGGTAGAGCGATGCTGCAGCTACGAGTATACTACTGGTATAGTTGTAGCAACGAATGAGTCGGCTCAACCGGGGAAGGACCACTCCCTCACAGAATACCAGCGTAAAATAGCAGCTTAACGCTGCTTTGCTTCATGTAATGATTCTAGAGAACAGGCGATCCTCGATTAGTCCTCACGGGTGACAGCGCATTTTGATTCGTAACCGAAGATAACTGTCAATATCTATGGTCCACTTACTTACTTACTTACTTATCGTCACGCACAATCCCTAACGGGGTAGCCAGAGAGAACAGATCGCCAAGTGTCACGATCCTTACATACCTCTTTCGCTTCTTTCAGGTTCATTAACTTCTTCATACATGCACGTCTAGGTATCCGAGTACTCTTGACCCTCCCCTCTTCGAGCAATTTGCTCACATGGTCTTCGAAAGTTAGTCTCGGTCTACCTCGACACCTTTTAATATTTACTTTCGCTCTATATATTTTCTTCACCATTCGGTCTTCACTCATTCGTTCAACGTGCCCAAAGCATTGGAGTACGCCCCTATCAATTTTTGTGATAAGGTCATCTTTCAATCCTGCCATATTGCGAATCTCTTCGTTTCGCTTTCGGTCGGCTATGGTAACGCCACACATTTTACGAAGAGATCGCATCTCCACTGCATTCAACTTGCTTTTATGCTTCTTCTGGCATACCCAGGTTTCGCTGCCATATAACAAAGTCGGTACCAAAACTGCGTTATGTATTGCAAGGCGTGCACTCTTCACCACGCCTTGCCTTTTGACTAATGCATTCAGGGCACCATTGACTTTGTTTCCGGCAGCGACACGCCTATCCACATCTAAATCACATCTTCCATCCCGGCTGAAAGCACTCCCCAAGTATACAATTTCATTTACCTGTTCTAGACATCTATGGTCCACAGCAACCACTTACCATCAGATAGACTGTGTGCTCGTTTGTCACCCTTATCCCATAAACACAAATAGGCTATGCAACATTTTAGCGGCCCACACGGGCACGCGACACCGCAACTCCGCACGTATTGAGTAGTAAGCACCTCATGGGATTTGCATAATATTCAAATAAACTGTGTTTCTCGGTACTGACACGGCTATTTTACTTCGTTGATCGTTCATTACGGGGGTATTCACCGACAATATGCTAATAAATACAGTGCATTTTATTTGTATCATGAGTACATGATGATTAAAATTTTGTGCAGAAACATCCTGATCTATTTCCATCACAGTGATGAGTAACCAAAAACAAAAAGATCAAGAGAAGAGATAGACTAAGCGTGATAAACGAGTACGCAGTCTTCCTGACGGAGGGTGGATACTGTAGTCTGTAAATAAATAATCAAAATGCCGGAAACCCTATTTACTGTAAAGGCAGTCCGTCTTAGTCCTCAGGGGTGACAACGCATTCGGATATTCATTCTTAATTGAGGATAAATGCAGATCTCCATGGGCTACAGCATTAACTTACCATCAAGTGGACTGTGGACTCGTTGTCACACTTATCTGAATATATAAAAATCCATTGCCATCCGTTAGTCTATCTCTATCTCTTGTTTTCTCAGATTTTAATAAAAAATTTGTGTGTGTTTAAATGGGTTCCTACATGGTTTAGATTCACATTTGGACCCGATAGGTGGCGCTGCTATCGAAATCAAGAAATGACCCGTGCGAGGCCGAACCCGGATCGCTGGTTCTATATAAAAATAATATTAAAAAGGTATTTGAACTGATCGCCTCCGCCTTTATTGAGTCGACTACAGTTCAAAAGCGACTTAACAGACTGTGTACTATATAAGCATAGATAAACTAGAAATTTGTATAACAAACCCAAGATAAAGAATACTAAAGACCAATACTAATATGTGGAGACTTAAATATCAATCTTCTAGAAGCTTCCTCCACCAATATTAAATTTAGAACATTGTTTAAATCTTATAATCTTTTTAATTTATTTTTGGAGCCAACGCGTATTGCTGAATCTAGTGCAACATTTATAGATAACGTTTTTACAAATGCTCTGATTACTGTAGACAGTTAGTTTCGTTACCTTATGTTCATAAAAAGCAAGTAGATAAAAAAGCTGGGTTTGATCCAGTAAACGCACGTCGCTTGGAAACGTTTTGAAGTAACATAGTTAAAAAAATTCCATCACTTTCATCCCAAAATAATCCAGATTTTTGTTTGGAACATATATATTTAAGATTATTTGCAATGAATTTGATAATACTTTTACTTCTAAACATTCTCCTTAAACAATCGCAAGGCATTTAATAAATAGGCGACAGTAGGAGTCCATAAGAGTAGACAAAGGTTATATGAACTTTACAGTGAAAGGTCATATAATCCTAGCGTCGAATTTAGCGAATATGTAAAAAAATATTCAAAATACTATATGAATACCAGTACCGAATCAATTTTAAAATACAAATAGACTGGGTCGAACTCTGGGATTGCACGTTCAGATTATATAACTTATTTTTTGCGGAAAATACTTTGGAAATTTACATAAGCGATACAGCATAATGAAAACAATTTATGCTTTTTTTGTTAACAGTGAAGTTTATTTTAATTAGGAAACACCTACTTTTAAATAATTAGTAATAACTTAATAATCTCTAAAGCAGTATCTGTAACGTTACGTAGTACTATTATTTATTCTGTGGTAACGTTGAGATTTGCCGCGTACGTACTACGTACCCGCTCAGTACGTTATACTTTTTTCCAAACAAAGCCAAAGAGTATATAATCAATACGCTTTAAGGCAATCAGTGTGACTGGATTTTTTTTCGAGTTCCCAATTTACGCAAGATACACAACCCATAAACTTAAACTAATATCACTGCCTATCCTTAAGTCGATGAATGACAAGAGGATATAATAGAAAAGGAAACCGGGTAGAAATAACATTTATGTAATATTTAAGTTTCCTTGTGTCTAAAACATATGCCGTTTTGAATTTCCTTGGAGATGTCATAACTCCGTTACGTCACAGTTGCCTTTAGAGAGGTATGGTGTTGCCAGCGCGTTCGTCCTGAAGCGTTGTAGGTAAAATATAATATAATGATTTAAGCGTTGGTTTTTTTCCTTAATAGAGTATTTGTTTACGTTTGTGTTACTTTCATGAATAAGGATACCTAGCTTATAAAATCAGTTGCGTAGCCTACTGGTCAGAATATTTAGCTTTAATAGCCCAGGGTTTCCAGCTGAATCTTTTTGTAATAAAATTCATATATTTCATACATTAAATCATTCCACAAAAAAAAAACAAATTCGAACTTCGTCTATGTTGGATGGCTAATTGTTTACCTTTACGCCAGTGCCTCGACCAGACCCTTTTTAAAAGAAACGCGGCTATTTATCTTAGTTCTCAAGTCTTACAACGTATATGCATTTTGATTTTAAATCAAGGTTAGATTAAGATAGCAATGGGCTACGGTATCCACTTACCATCAGGTGAACTTTGCGCTCGTCTAACACCCTTATTCTATAAAAAAAATAGACTCGGATCTGCCAGCGTTCGTACAAAAATATATGAAAAATTAAAGATCAAAAACAAAAAAGAAACTCATCAATCATGAGATGTGATTATCCTGGTGAGAATACCCGGACATAGTCATGAAACGATTGTATTGTCGTCAATTCTAATACCACTAATACTTCAGATTATTAAGGGTTAAAATTTGAATGAAAACAATGAGAGTCTGCAAAATTTCATAATATTCAGGCACCAAGAAGTAGGCAAAAATTGAATTACAAATTCTATTACATGCATTCATTAATTGTATATAGACAAAGTTTAAGCTACCACGAGTGAGGATCACACCCAGCAAGGGACTTGTACGGGACCCTTGTTTCAGAGAGCACGAGGAATCTGTGAGAGTAAACACCTGGCCGCCGAGCTCCGCGCGAGACTATTGATATTTGAAAAAAATATACTAACTTCAATAGAGAAGATGACTGGGTGTGACTGGAGGACCACCTGCTTGGGATCTTATAACCAGTAAAATTAAATCCCAATCCAAACATACAAATGCAAGATTTAAAGATACTTTAAGTTCATGCTGCGTAGATCACTACAGTATCTGACGGAATCCAATAAGTCAAGGTCACTTCACTAAGCCTTTGTTGTATCACATCTTAAGTTTATAATGCAAATTTTTGGTTTTTGTTGCTACGCTTGAATTCAGAGATCCTTTTACAATTGATTAAATAACTACTTAAATGCTTAGTATGACGCTTATTCTACATTCGCTTGAGTTTTGCTTATTTCTACTGCCGAGGAACAGCGCATCCAATATGATTCGCAAAACATTCCCAGTTTAATCCCATGATACGATGACAAAGTCAAAGACAAATATTTTATTTAAAATTAACTTTTACAAAGCGTTTTTGAAGCTACTTCATTGCTTCAACTAGCCCCTACTGCCGAAAACCTTATGAAAAGAAACGGTTACAAACTTAAATGTAGACTATTTTCTTCAAATATATACATTATAAAATTTCATCGTATTAAATATACACATACATTCTAAAGAAGCTCATTTTGTCCACTTTTTTATACAATAAGGGTGAAAAACGAGAACACAGTCCGCATGATGGTAAGTGGATGCTGTGGCCCATAAACATCTGCATTTATCCTCGGTTAAGAATCAAAACGCAGATGCGTTGTCCTGAGGACTAAGATAGAATGCTTCCTTTCCAGTACAGAGGGGTCTCCGGATTTCTACACTCACCATACGAAACACAGCGGTATTAAGCTGCTATTTTACACCGGTATTCTGTGAGAGCGTGGTTCTTCCGCGGTCGAGCCGATCCGTTCGTGCTAAAACCATAATATAGGTGCAGTGTGGCTCTACCACGTTTATTGCAGCGTGCCTCTACCACTAATTCATATCGTTTAAAAAGTCACCTAAATTATGGTTGTATTACGGTTATATCACCGACTATCGGAGTTCATGAGATCCACCTTGGCTTTACAAAAATCACCTGTTACAATATTTACGGCAAGTAATGAATTGATGGAGTATTTAATGCAGCCACCACCTACCAGACACCCATAGATAACATTACTGTATCTCTGACGGCTCACAAAGACTCATATTTGCGCCATTTACTCAGTTCTGCCACATCTGATATCGATCTGGGCTGTACCCATGAACATCTTTTTTTCCAAATTTTATTCCACCTGCACAGCTTGTGCTTGACTTTTATCGTATGCCAATTTCTCTGAAATTGTACGGAACGACTCATTTATAAAAATTAATCGCTCATTACGGTGATTTTTTGCTAACAATCGCAAAATTTGTTTCTAATGCTAACCTCTAACCGGACAAGCAGGTTTGTTATGCTTCATTATAAGCACTCGAACATGTAATCTTGTTTTTATTTCAATCTGGACACAAGAGCCAGTTGTGTCATCCTTGCAATTATTAATGACTTTACGATTGGAAGTCAATTTCAAAAGGGAAAACATTTATTGTGGTCCGTGAAACATTGCATTTTATTCCTCAGGAATGACAAAAATTTTGTAGTATTCTTTCTTCATAGTAGTTTTAACATAACATAAACACTCACGCCTGTCACCCAGAGGGGTAGGCAGAGACTACAGACTTCCATTTAGCACGATCCTGACATACCTCACTCGCCTCCTCCACATCCATATACCTACGCATACATGCTCGTCAGTTAAGGGTACTCTTAATTTGGCCCATTTTTAATATATCGCCAATTGGGTCGACAAACTTACGCCTAGGACGTCCCTTTCCGACTTTTCCATTCACTTCTGCAACATATATTTGCTTTGTCCGTCTTTCCTCACTCATTCTTTCTACATGACCGAACCACCGAAGCATTCTTTTCTTAATCCTGGTCACCGCATCATCTTGCAAACCACACTCTTCTTTTATCACACAGTTTCTTACCCTGTCACTCAGATTCAGCCCTAACATACTCCTTAGTGACCGCATTTGTACTGCATTTATTCTACTCTCGTGCTTCTTCTGCCATACCCAACTTTTACTACTATACGTTAAAGCAGAGACTAATACGACATTGTGAATTGCCATACGTGCCTTTTTTGACACATTCTAACTTTTCACAATAGAGTGTAGAGTCCTATTTACTTTATTTCCTATATTCACTCGTAGTTCAATATCCTTATCATATCTCACATATGCATAATACACATCCCAAATATATAGTTTCAAATGTATAGTAGTTTCAAATGTCTACAAAATTTCCACTCAACAACTTTTCTTTCCCATCAGATTTCGGTTTTGCGAGCTATATCACCAGCTCGATATCACTTCAGTTTACTCATCCATTAGAATATATCAGTTACTCTGGTTCTCCTAAGGGTATCTTTAGTAAGAATTCTGTCACGTAGAGAAATTCCGAACATAATTTTTTTACGTGGTAGAGCCATGCTGCAACTATCTTATGGCTGAAGCACGAATGGATCGGCTTGACCAGGAGGATCACGATCTCACAAAATACCTGCGCAAAATCGCAGTTACATGTCGGTGTGTTTCGTATGCTGAGTGTAGAGAGACGCTTTTTACTGTAAGCGAGGGATTCCATCTTAGTCCTCAGAGGTGACAACGCATCTGTATTTTGATTCTTAATTGAGAATAAACGTAAAATGTCTACGAGCCAAAGCATCTACTTACTGTCAGGAGAACTGTGTGCTAATTTGTCACCCTTATTCTATAAAAAAAAACCACTTAGTGACTTCTAAGCTTCTTCATACTGTTAGCAGTAAAGGACTATGTTTTTTTCATAGACCATCACTAGCAACATTGTAGTACACTGTTATTTTAAAATTTTGAGTATTTGACGAGTAGAGGCATCTAATTTCCCCATCGCTGTCCAGTGTAGTTGGATCATTCGATTGTTCTTTTGGTCTTAACCATTCAGACAATTTGTTCGAGGTAAACATACCCGTCAACAACTTTATTTCCAACGACTAATTCGTAACTACCAGTCATCCAGTAATATGTATTACATTCGGTTCGGATTCGGTTGTTCGAAACACGCCTTAGAGCCCACTGGTTCAAACTTACTTAGTCTCTTCGTTCTTATATCTATGGTCTGTGCCATAAAAAGGTTCTCTGTCCCTCCGACCACTTGCCCCGCACTGACGCACAGCTTTTGATCGCGGTGTCTATTCTAGTACGTTGTAGATATTATTTCAATGCCATTTACCAGTCAAGAATTAATATGCTACTTTATTTCTCTATGGCAAAACTATATTGCGATTGAGCATAACTCCCATGTCTTCCAGCAATTTTGCTATAATTATTATAATGTTAGAAATTAAACACTATTGGAAAATCCATCTTAATCCTCAAGGGTGATACTTATCGTAGTTTTTGTTTACAGTTGCCCCAGACATTCACCATTAAGCTGACAAATATCTCGCATCGCACTCCGTCATAAATAATGTATCATTCTCAAAACCTTAGACTTTACTGATATTAGCAGTACGCCGAACTAAGGTCCGTTCAACAACTCAGAAAAGAAATACGATTTAGAGAACTGGAAACTCTTTTTACTGGATACGACGCATTCCATTTTTAGTTCTCAGGAATAAAAACACATCTGCATTTTGTTTCTTAATCGAGACGAAACGTAGATATCTTTGAGCATATGGACATCAGAAAGACTATGTGCTCGTTTGTAATCCTTATTTCATAAAAAAAGAACAAAGTCCACCTGGTGTTAAGTGGCACGTGGTTGCTGTGGCACACAGACATATACATTTTTCCTCGATTAAGAATCAAAATGCAGGTATGTTGTCAGTTGTCACCTCTGAGGACTAAGATGGAATGGCTCGTATCCAGTAAAAAGGGACTCCGGTTCTCTCCACTCACCATACGAAACATAGCAGCATCAAGCTGCTTTTTAGGTTGTCATTCCTTGAGAGTGTAGTCCCTCCCCAGTCGAGCCGACCATTCGTGCTACAACGATAATATAGCTGCAGCATATCTCTAACACATAGTACTGTGTGCTCGTTTGTCACCCTTACTCTATAAAAGAACGCAATGTGACGAGTGTTTGCGATTACATGGAACGTGCACACAGCACAACGACCAGCACATCATGGCCTGGCCTTGACCTCGCGTAGATCACAAGCCAGGGCCTTGACGGTCTGGACAGATACGATCGTTATGCACCATACGTGTTAGCCGGACTGGTTTGTTTTGAATAATAAAACTGTGTAAATATTATAACAATAATATCTCAAGCGTTTAAGTGACCGGTTGACATCGGCATTATTTGTCACATTCACTTATTTTTATGGCATACGGAAAATTAATAGAAAAAAAAACCACTTACTGTCAATCAACAACATGCACAGTAGTACGTACCAACAGCTTAGGGTTGCCACATATTCCCAAGCCCCGTCGAAACGTTTTGGCAATCGTAAGTTAAATAAACCAGAAGTAATAAATAATTTGTGGAATATTTATTATATACCGGAAATGTCGGGACACTATTGTAATTAATAACAGTAATATGTCACGAAGTACCGGGACGTATGGCAACCCTACTGGCAGTGCGATTTATATGTCTCATATCACATTTACGGGTCAGCCCGTCCATTTTTACGCCACATATACAATTATATTCACTTAGATCACCTGTTTGCAATTCACTTATATATTCATTAATTACAACCCTAAAAACATTAAACAAATTAAATCATTTCTTACTAAATGAGAGCTACAGAACTGAACACAAATTATATTAAATTTTAATTTGACAGGCCTGTTGGTCTAGTGGTTAGCGACCCTGACTGCTATGCCGGAGGTCTTGGGTTCGATTCCCACCCAGGACAAATGTTTGTGTGATGAGCACGATCATTTGTTCTGTGTCTGGGTGTAATTTATCTATAATATTTATGTATTTAGAAATATATAAGTATGTTTATCAGTTGTCTAGTACCCATAACACAAGCTCTGCTTAGCTTGGGACTAGATGGCGTTGTGTGATAGTTGTGGAATATTATTATTATTATTATTATTATTATTATTATTATTATTATTATTATTATTATTTGGGGTATCTATATAGTTTTCTCATCTGGTTGGGCTATATAAATATATAATTATAAATTAAAATGATTATGTATTATTATTATTATTATTATTATGTGGGCTATCAATATAGTTTTCTCATCTGGTTGCGTTCTATAAATATATAATTATAAATGGAAATGAAAAGATAAATATACATAAATATCAATAACATAAACTAAATATAAAAATACATATATAAATAAAAGCCCAACCAGATGGAGGCCCTCGGCAGGGGAGACCAAACGGCCGAGGGTTAGGGGGAAAGGGAAAGAAACCGGCGGACGATGCGGGCGGTATCGAGGAGCACCGCCTTCTGCATCTGAGCCTGGAGCGGTCCGCCACGTAGACCCAGCCGCCTCAGATGACCCGAGAGGCTGACTGGGATTAGCCCGTTTGCAGAGATGACTACAGGAATAATTTCGGTCGGCAGACCACCCCACATGTCGGTCACCTCGTGAGCCAGGTCCAGATATTTTGTTTGCTTATCTGTTTCGGCTTTCACGAGGTTTTCGTCACACGGAATGGTAATGTCGACCAAAAATATCCTTGACTGTGCCCGGTCCATCAGCACAATATCAGGCTTATTCGCAAGAATAGTCCTGTCTGTGATGATGGCCCGGTCCCAATAGAGCCTGGCGCGATCATTTTCGAGCACGGCTTCCGGCAAGTACTTGCAATACGGCAATTTCCGATCCACGAGACCGTATTTCAGAGCGAGCTCCTGGTGTAGAATTCTGGCTACTAGGTTGTGCCTGTGCAAGTACTCAGAGTTAGAAAGCGCCGAAAAACCGGAGATGACATGCCTAAGTGACTCACCGGGATGGCGACAAGCTCGACAGATGTCGATGGTGCCATCCTTTAGGACGTATCTCCGATAGTTGTTGGTCTTAATAACCTGATCCTGTATTGCACAGACAAAACCCTCGGTTTCCCCGAAGAGGTCACCAAAGCGTAGCCAGTGGAGGGAGGTTACTGTGTCTACGAAAGGCCCATGTAGAGACTTGTAGAACCTCCCGTGGAGCTCCTTCTCCTTCCATACGGTCTCCCGGTCGGAAATTGTCTGCACTGCCGGGTCTTGCCATTGCTCGTTGGCTAAGGATAGAGGGGTAAGTCCTTTATCACAAGAAATGACGTCATTATAGAATGGATCATCCGATCTCGCCAGGAAGTAATTACGGAGGCTGCACACTTCGCGATTATGCATGGTGAGCGCGCTCAAGAAACCACGCCCACCATGCTTTCGCGGCAAGTACAGCCTCATTACCGACGATCTCGGATGATGCATCCTGTGGGACGTCATGGTAGTGCGGACTTTTCTATCCAGGGCGTTAAGTTCAGTCTGAGTCCACCTGAGTATGCCAAAGGTATACATGAGGACAGGCATGACCCAGCCGTTATATGCTTGTGTCTTATTCACACCGGACAAAAGGCTGTTAAGCACTTTGGTCAAGCGTGCATAAAACACGTCGCAAACTGACTGTTTCATACCAGCCTCATCGATACCGATGTTCTGTGACATACCCAGGTATCGGTATGTTTCAGCCTCGGAAAGGGTCCTTAAGTTGACGGGCATAGATAAGTCTATGCCCTCAGAGTTAGCAACCCTACCCCTCTCAACATGGAGTACCGCACACTTATCCGTCCCCAGCTCCATTCCAATGGAATTGCTAAATTCACAAGTGATGTTTAGCAATTCCATAAGATGGGAGCGACTGGAGGCGAATAACTTGAGGTCATCCATATAGAAAAGGTGGGTCACTTTTGTCCCTCCTTTCCGTAGCTGAAATCCCCTCCCAGAGCCCTCTAGTAAGGTACTGAGAGGGTTCAGAGAGAGGCAGAACCATATTGGACTCAGACAATCGCCCTGGAAGATACCCCTTCCTATCCTTATGTGGTTCTCCGCAGCCGTCATCCACTCGCCCAGATGACAAAGGATCGTACTCCACTGCCCCATACACTGCTCGAGGAAGTCTCTAACTGTACAGTCTATCTTGTACAGCTCGAGGACTCTCTTTAGCCATGTATGGGGCACCGAGTCGAATGCCTTTCTGTAGTCTATCCAGGCGGCGGAGAAGTTCCGACGGTTGCGTTTCACCACTTTGCCAATGACCGCGTCAATGAGGAGTGGTTCCTTGGTTCCACGACCACCGCCCCGACATCCATTGTGAGCGCGCGACATCACCTGATTTGAGTCCAGGTGACGAGTGATTCTCGCGCTCAAAATGGATGTTAGTGTCTTATATATGGTCGGCAGACACGTGATGGGGCGGTATTTGCTCGGGTCTGTGGTAACCTGGTCTTTAGGAACCAAATGAGTGATCCCAGTAGTGAAGAGGCTCGGGAGCGACTTCTGGTTGAGAGCCTCTTGGAACTGTCGGGCGAGCACAGTGTGACACACCACAAACCCCTTCAGCCAGTAGTGATGCAGCCCGTCGAGTCCCGGACTTTTCCAGTTCGGGGCCCTTCGGACCACCTCAGCTACATCATCCAGCGTTATGGTGACGGGGTCCATGGGCGTAATACCCGCACACTGACTCGCCACAACTTCCGTCCAAGGGCCCTCGTTGTGGTTTACGGGCTCTGACCACAGGCCGCGCCAGAATGCGACCGTGTCGGCCTGATTCGGTACTGGGCCCGTTCCACTTACCATTGGACGCTCCAATGATTTATAGAGCCTCTTCTGATCACTCTGGAAGAGACGATTCTGGTTAAACCGCCTTGACCTCTCGGTAAATCGGCGAATCCGCTTCCCCCAAGCAGCAATCTTTTGCTTCAAGTCGTCTATGCGCTCCGTTAGTTTCTGCGTGATGTCCGGCTGGGACAAACTGATATTTGTCCCAGCAAACGCCATTCTAACGGTGCGCACAACCCTCGGTCTATTATTACCCGACCTGAAGCTTATCAGTCTGCCGATAAGGGCCCTTGCCTTTGCGATACGGTCCTCAATTCTTTTTCTCCAGGCTGGGATGGCGCTACTTTGTTTAGTAGCGCGTCCAGCCATGGGAATTTTGGCGCCAATAATACGGCAAGCTGCCACTGCGGCGCCAAAAAGAACTGAGTCCGTCTCGCAAAGGTCCCGCCTGGCTTCCAAATAGGTTACCAGCATTGGGTTAAGAGCCCTCACGACAGCCCGATTTCGCTTGCTTAGGGGTATGCGGGGAAGTCGCGGTCGATTTTCGAGAGGCATGCTGCGCGTTTCCAAAATCGCCTCTTCCAATATACTCCTCATTTGCTCTAGTTCGTGGGAGACCATTTCATCATCGTCTGAATCAACCACAACTGGAAGATCCATGGCGGCTTCTACGCGTGGCAGCTGGTCTGTCGCCTGAGGAGCCGTATCCCCAGCCGTAGCCAATTCATTCGATGAGGGAATAGCCTCACGTCGTAGTCGTTCGAGCTCGGCATCATCAAATATTTTCGAGCGCATGATGTACCGAACTCGGTCTGCCAGGTTTTGTTCCGTGACGGGAATAGACGGCTCCAGCTCAGCAAAAAAGCAGTGCATCCGAGCCCGATACGCTATCCCCGCAGTTTCTTCCCCTTTCGCCCTATAGTACGCCCGCAATGCGTTTGCGTTCATATCCCTTGTCCAACGCATGCGGCGCACACATGCCGACATCAAGCCGTCTGGTGGGGATGATGGATGCGGGGAGCTGTTAGGTGATCTTGCAGCTCCTCGCGCTCGGCTGGCGGCCCGTATGCTGCCGCGTCCAGCGCCAGCTCCAGACGCGCCCCGGCGACCCCCAGGCAGCGGCCCTATACTCTTTCTACTCAAATCCATCATCCATTATTGGGCGTCAATTAACGGGAGACGCCCAGGCCCGGCACCGTTTCATTGTATCATTGTACGGCCGTAAGCACAAACGGGCCTTTGCACCCTGAGTACTGCCGAGGCACGGCGCTCACACCTCTTGGCAAGGCGCTGACTGACTGCACCGACGTAGCAGTTTTGTCACTTAACTGTTTCGTCAGCGGGCGATGGGGTCGTCACTTCCCTACGCCTTTTCGTCACTTCCCTACGCCTTTTCGTCACTTCCCTACGCCTACACAAATTATTATTATGTGGGGTATCTATATAGTTTTCTCATCTGGTTGGGATGTATAAATATATAATTATAAATGAAAATGAAAATATAAATATACATAAATATCAATAAAATAAAATAAATACAAAATTACATAAATAAATAAAAGCCCAACCAGATGGAAGCCCTCGGCAGGGGAGACCAAACGGCCAAGGGTTAGGGGGAAAGGGAAAGAAACCGGCGGACGATGCGGGCAGTATCAAGGAGCACCGCCTTCTGCATTTGAGCCCGGAGCGGTCCGTCACGGAGTCCCAGTCGCCTCAGATGACCAGAGAGGCTAACTGGGATTAGCCCGTTCGCAGAGACGACTACAGGAATAATTTCGGCCGGCAGACCACCCCACATGTCGGTCGCCTCGTGAGCCAGGTCCAGATATTTTGATTGCTTATCTGTTTCGGCTTTCACGAGGTTCTCGTCATACGGGATGGTAATATCGACCAAAAATATCCTTGACTGTGCCCGGTCCATCAGCACAATATCAGGCTTATTCGCAAGAATAGTCCTGTCTGTGATGATGGCCCGGTCCCAGTAGAGTCTGGCGCGGTCATTTTCGAGCACGGCTTCCGGCAAGTACTTGTAATACGGCAATTTCCGGTCCACGAGACCGTATTTCAGAGCGAGCTCCTGGTGTAGAATTCTGGCTACTAGGTTGTGCCTGTGCAAGTACTCAGAGTTAGAAAGCGCCGAACAACCGGAGATGACATGCCTAAGTGACTCACCGGGATGGCGACAAGCTCGACAGACGTCGACGGTGCCATCCTTTAGGATGTATCTCCGATAGTTGTTGGTCTTAATAACCTGATCCTGTATTGCACAGACAAAACCCTCGGTTTCCCCGAAGAGGTCACCGAAACGTAGCCAGTTAAGGGAGGCGACTGTATCTACGAAGGGCTCATGAAGAGCCCTGTAGTACCTCCCGTGGAGCTCCTTCTCCTTCCATACGGTCTCCCGATCGGAAATGCTAAGCACTGCTGGGTCCTGCTATTGCTCGTGGGCTAAGGATAGAGGGGTAAGCCCTTTATCACTAGAAATGACGTCATTATAGAATGGATCATCCGATCTCGCCAGGAAGTAATCACGGAGGCTGCACACTTCGCGATTATGCATGGTGAGTGCGCTCAGAAAACCACGCCCACCATGCTTTCGCGGCAAGTACAGCCTCATTACCGACGATCTCGGATGATGCATCCTATGGGACGTCATGGTAGTGCGGACTTTTCTATCCAGGGCGTTAAGTTCGGTCTGAGTCCACTTGAGTATGCCAAAGGTATATGTGAGGACAGGCATGACCCAACCGTTATATGCGTGTGTCTTATTCACACCGGACAAAAGGCTGTTAAGCACTTTGGTCAAGCGTGCATAAAACACGTCGCAAACTGACTGTTTCATACCAGCCTCATCGATACCGATGTTCTGTGACATACCCAGGTATCGGTATGTTTCAGCCTCGGAAAGGGTCCTTAAGTTGACGGGCATAGACAAGTCTATGCCCTCAGAGTTAGCAACCCTTCCCCTCTCAACATGGAGGACCGCACACTTATCCGTCCCCAGCTCCATTCCAATGGAACTGCTAAATTCACAAGTGATGTTTAGCAGGTCCATCAGATGGGAGCGACTGGAGGCGAATAACTTGAGGTCATCCATATAGAAAAGGTGGGTCACTTTTGTCCCTCCTCTCCGTAGCTGAAATCCCCTCCCGGAGCCCTCCAGTAAGGTACTGAGAGGGTTCAGAGAGAGGCAGAACCAGATTGGACTCAGACAATCGCCCTGGAAGATACCCCTTCTTATCCTTATGTGGTTCTCCGCAGCCATCATCCGCTCGCCCAGATGACAAAGGATCGTACTCCACTGCCCCATACACTGCTCGAGGAAGTCTCTAACTGTACAGTCAATCTTGTACAGCTCGAGGACCCTCTTTAGCCATGTATGGGGCACCGAGTCGAACGCCTTTCTGTAGTCTATCCAGGCGGCAGAGAAGTTCCGACGGTTGCGTTTCACCACTTTGCCTATGACCGCGTCAATGAGGAGTGGTTCCTTGGTTCCACGACCACCGCCCCGACATCCATTTTGAGCGCGTGACATCACCTGGTTTAGCTCCAGGTGCCGAGTGATTCTCGCGCTCAAAATGGATGTCAGTGTCTTATATATGGTGGGTAGACACGTGATGGGGCGGTATTTGCTCGGGTCTGTGGTATCCTGATCTTTAGGAACCAAGTGAGTGATCCCAGTAGTGAAGAAGCTCGGGAGTGACTTCTGGTCGAGAGCCTCTTGAAACTGTCGGGCGAGCACAGCGTGACACACTATGAACCCCTTCAGCCAGTAATGGTGCAGCCCGTCGAGCCCCGGGCATTTCCAGTTCGGGGCCCTACGGACCGCCTCAGACACGTCTTCCGGCGTTATGGTGATGGGGTCCATAGGCGTAACACTCACACCCTGGCTCGCCACAACTTCCATCCAAGGGCCCTCGCTGTGGTTTACGGGCTCTGACCATAGGCCACGCCAGAATGCGATAATGTCAGCCTGATCCGGTCCTTGGCCCGCTCCACATACCTTTGGTCGCTCCAATGATTTATAGAGCCTCTTCTGATCACTCTGGAAGAGACGATTCTGGTTGAACCGCCTTGACCTCTCGGTAAATCGTCGAATCCGCTTCCCCCAAGCAGCGATCTTTTGCTTCAGGTCGTCTATGCGCTCCGTTAGTTTCTGCGTGATATCCGGCTGGGACAAACTGATATTTGTCCCAGCAAACGCCATCCTAACGGTGCGCATAATCCTCGGTCTATTATTACCCGACCTGAAGCTTGTCAGTCTGCCGATAAGGGCCCTTGCCTTTGCGATACGGTCCTCGATTCTTTTTCTCCAGGCTGGGATGGCGCTACTTTGTGTAGTAGCGCGTCCAGCCATGGGAAGTTTGGCGCCAATAATACGGCAAACTGCCACTGCGGCGCCAAAGAGAATTGAGTCCGTCTCGCAAAGGTCCCGGCTGGCTTCCAAAAAGGTCACCAGCATTGGGTTAAGAGCCCTCACGACAGCCCGATTTCGCTTGCTTAGGGGTATGCGGGGAAGTCGCGGTCGATTTTCGAGAGGGGTGCTGCGCGTTTCCAAAATCGCCTCTTCCAATATACTCCTCATTTTCTCTAGTTCGTGGGAGACTATTTCATCGTCGTTCGAATCAACCACAACTGGAAGATCCATGGCGGCTTCCACGTGTGGATGCTGGTCTGTCGTATGTGGAGCTGCATCTCCAGCCATAGCCGATTAATTCGACGACGGAATAGCCTCACGTCGTAGTCGTTCGAGTTCGGCATCATCAAATATTTTCGAGCGCATGATGTACCGAACTCGGTCTGCCAGGTTTTGTTCCGTGACGGGGATAGAAGGCTCCAGCTCAGCAAAAAAGCAATGCATCCGAGACCTGTACGCTATTCCCACAGTTTCTTCCCCTTTCGCCCTATAGTACGCCCGCAATGCGTTTTCGTTCATAGATTTTTTCCAACGCATGCGACGTGCTCCACCAGCGGCGGGTGCCGCTTGCTGAGTCCGAGAAGACCCAGCCGACACCAAGCCTTCTGGTGGGGATGATGGTTGCGAGGGGCTGCTAGGTGATCGTGCAGCTCCTCGCGCTCGGCTGGCGGCCCGCATGCTGCCGCGTCCAGCGCCAGCTCCAGACGCGCCCCGGCGACCCCCAGGCAGCGGCCCTATGCGCGTTCCTCTTTGTGCCATCATCCATTTTATGGGCGCCAAATAACGGGAGACGCCCAAACCCGGCACCGTTTCGTGGTTGGGTCATATGCACAAACGGACCTTTGCACCTACAATTTTGCCTAGGCACGGCGCTCACACCTCTTGGCAGGATACTGACTGACTGCGCCGACGTAGCAGTTTTGTCACATAACTGTTACGTCAGCGGGCGATGGGGTCGTCACTTCCCTACGCCTTTATTATTATTATTATTATTATTAATTACATATAAAAATTTACTGGCGGACCCCAAAAACTGGGTACAGCCTGTATTTGAGGACCAAGAGTACGTTTATCACTTTTAATTACGTAGTTAAAACTAGTTAAATGCTCCAAAACAATTAATTATTTATTTATTTTATTTTTACACTTTATTGTACTATAGGTACAAACGGCGGACTTAATGCCATATGGCATTTTCTACCAGCCAACCGGAAAGTTAGTGGGAGATGTGTGTACTGCAGTGGGCTAAGATGAAACCTAAAATTGATAAATTTCACATACCCCCCCCCCACACATACACACACACACACATCACACACACATATACTCATAACTCAAACTTAATTATATATACATATATATATATATATACATACATACACATACATATATACATATACATACGAACACACACATATACACACGCATATACATACATATACAATAGATATAATAGATAAAATGCTACAGATTATTTATATATTTATGTGTCAGATGAACCCAAATAATGTTCCTTTACCTTTGTTTTAAAAATCCACTTGTTGGGGGATTTTCTAACTGCTAGGGGAAGCGCATTCCAGAGTCTTACAGCTGTAACAACGAAAGAGTTTGAGAGGAAACCAGTACGGTGAGAGGGAGTATGGAGCACGAGATTGTTACGAGAGCGAAGATTGCAATCATGGGAGGAACCCAGGTATTGAAACTTACATTTCAAATACTCTGGGGCCAATGGATCGTTAAGAATAGTGAACAGAGTGCTAAGAATTGTAAGGCTCCTGCGTTGTGGGATATTTAACTATTTAAGTTGAGAGCGATAGAAAGAGACGTGGTCATACTTTCGAAGACCGTAAATGAAACGGATACAGTTGTTGAGAAGCCGATCCAATTTATTGACCAAATATTTGTCTGCATCTAAGTAACACACATCAGCATAGTCAAACATAGGAAGAATTAGCGATTGAATTAGAAGTTTCTTCGTACAAGGCGGTAAGATATTTTTATATCTGTACAATTTTCTCAAAGTAGTACAAACTTTACGGCTAACTTCCTCAACATGACTGCGCCAAGTAAGTGAACAATCCAAGGTTAATCCCAAGTCCCTAACATGGGAGCTGTAAGGAATTACCTCGCCATTATAAATCAGAGGATCGAACGATGATTAAGTTTACCTAATTGACGTGCACTGCCTAAGACTATAGCTTGGCATTTGCTTGGATTAACAGCAACCCCATACCTTCTTGACCAACTAAGAATCCAATTAAGATCGGAGTTAATCACGGTTACAGCATTATTTATGGAAGTAGCATCGGCATGAGCATAGAGTTGCAAATCGTCGGCATACATATGGTAGGAAGAACGAATTATTCCAATAATTATGCAGATATTTTTAAACTTTTAGACGCTCACATTCTTAGCCTATCAAAAATCCACTTCTTATCTTAGGCTTCCTAACAAATTGCGTCATAATATTTGCAATAACTGGAACGCTTGGCAGTCTGTCAATGGCGGATCTTTAGTTTCTAGTTGTTAATAGGAAGATACCGCTGCCCTGAACATCTCCTGCTTTGAGTAACTCTGTATATGCCTATATCAAACTGTCAAGAAATTCTCAGTAGCAGCCCAAAGTCAGGAAGAAGTCAGTGTTTCACATTAGAGCCTTGAAAGGCACTCGAGACTAGTCTCTACGGAAATTCGCTCTAGAGGACATTATTATTGTATTGCCATATTATAATAACAAAACTTGAAAACAACAAAGATTGTACAACCAGTGCGTGTTGCTAGTGATGACTTATGGATCTGAGACCCGGTCTTTCATTAGTATGGCCATATAAGGAAGCTCAAAGTCGCTCAGCGAGCTATGGAGAGGGCTAGCTTGGTGTTTCTCCGTATGATAAACTTAGAAATGAGGATATCAGTCACTAATCTGATAATATCCCAGACGTCGGTCTCAGCGGAATCAGAATGGCTATGCAGCACCTTAAAAACGGCAAGTTCACGGGTGAGGATGAAATTACAGGGGAGGTCCAAAAGCGGGTGGCAAAGCGGTACTTAAAGTCCTCCAGAATCCCTTTAATTCCGTCCTCCATAGTGGTAATACTCAGGAGGCGTGGGCAGAAGTGCGGTAGTTTTGTTTTTCAAGAAAAGCGGTTATGCTCTCTTGAAGAACTACAGACCGATTTCCCTTCTAAGCCGGGCCTACGTGATGTTTCTTTTTTTCTTTTTTCTTTAAAAAAGTTCTCGAGAGTCATTACGAATCATCGCGCACGTAGACTCGACGACTTCCAGCCTCCCGAACAAGCCTCATAGACATACATACTCTTCGTCAAATTGTGCAGAAGACCAAAGACTGGCTATCCGAGTACAGAACCAGAACGCACCAGTACTAAACCTATCCAACTGCAGAGAGGTATACGACAGGGTAACGTAATATCCCCGAAAACCTTCACCGCCGCATTAGAAGATGTTTTCAAGCTAGTGGACTGGAATAGATACGGTATTAATGATTTTATGATTTTATGTCCATCTTCAACCGAGAGGTCAATCAAAGGATTCAACTCGGCTGGGCAGCGTTCGGGAGATTGCGACACATCTTCTCGTCGGGTATAACTCAAAACCTCAAAACAAGATTGTACAAGTACAGTGGATGTTGCCAGCGATGACCTATGTATCTGAGCCGTGGTCCTTCACTGTTGGCCGTATGAGGAAACTCAGGGTGGCTCAGCGAGCTGTGGAGAGGACTATGCTCGGAGTTTCTCTGCGTGATAAACTTAAAATCGAGGATATCCGAAGTAGAACCTGAGTAACCAACATAGCCAAACCGATTGGTAAGCAGAAATACCAGCAGGCGAAGTGTAGGGCGTCCCCCCCCCCCCCCACTAGATGGAGTGACGACCTGGTAAGACGTGCAGGAAATCAATGGATGCAGGTGACTTGTGACCGTACTTTGTGGCATTTTTTGGAGGGGGCTATGTTCAGTAGTGGGCTGTAAAGGGCTGTAATGATTATGAATCTGATTATAAAAATATAAACGATTACTTAAGTATACAGTATTTTTTTAAATAGTTCAAAACAGTTTGTTTCTTTTTCACCCTTTTTATGCAAGTAGATAAGCAGGTCTGGAATGACCAGTATCACAGCAACCTGTAAGATGTTTTGTGATCGCTGCTATGGCTATAGCTTACTGCTAAGTCCTATGTCTTCAGAGTTGAAGGAATTGCTTAACTGTGAGTAATTTCACTACGTCTGTGCTTCGTACACAGTTTCTCAGATGAGGGTTCATAATCAGTAAGAGTGTGCAAAGTGTTACTTCCGTTAAAAAAAATAATCGGCGCATCCTTAAGTTGCTTAGTCTCAAAATGGACATTTGCTTTTTAGAATCCTTTTTCACTCTTCCAACGATGTGATTGTCAATTTACGTATGGAGGCCCGACTGTCGATCTTTTGCCCACAAAAAATTACGCAGACCTGGACGCAAACCAGTTTGTGGATACCTGTATCTAAGGTCAAGGCCTGCACGTCATTGCGCAAGATTCGACCGAAGAATATATATATAAGAATATATATATAATAAGATCATGTGTTAAAGTTTACTTTAACTTTAACACATGATCTTATTATTCAGAAGGGAAATCCTTTCTCGGCCACACAGCATCAGTAGACGTGTTTCCAAGAATTACTGGAATACAAATTACTTTTATCCTTGTGCATGAAGGCTGCCCTCGAATTTTTCGCCGGGGCCTACGAATTACCCTACATCTGGTTTTTTCGTTATTAAGTAAAAGGTAAAGATAAAATGACATAAGGCATTATCACAATTACAAATGGTTGCATCATTTCAGTTAATTTATTCATTAAATAAAAACCTTTTAGACCTCTTATAGAGTAAGGATGACAAATGAGCACACAGTCAACCTGATAGTATGTGGATAGTATGACTGTGTCATAGTATCCCCTAGAGATATCTACGTCTATCCTCAGTTAAGAATCAAAATCACAATGTTGTTATCCCTGAGAACTAAGATGAAGTGCCTCGTTTCCAGTAAAAAAGGCCTCCGGTTTTCTACACTGACCACACGAAACATAGCAGCATTAAGCTGTGGTCTTTTGCATACCCGTAAACTGCGTCGTAAAAAGGAATTATTTATTTATTTATTATTTCAACACTTACAACTATCTTTACAGCGGGATTCCCAAAATGGTCGATATCGACCTCTCAGTGTCGAAATCGGTTTCCCAGGAATCTACATAAACGAAAACTGATAATTGGTCACCGTAATTTGTTGTGTCTTCAGTTATCTCATATGCAATTGAAAGCTGAAATTAAAATTGGTACGGAAATTATTGTCATTAGTCGTGATGTGACCTCGTTATGAAATTAATCGATAAGCCTGTCTCATTGCAAAATGTCCGAGGAACCATTATAACTTATAACTTACAACAAATGGGAGAACAAACTACAGGAAAAGCATTAAAGCAATTACACTATGAAAATGTCCTTCTACTTCATATATAGGATGTTCATAAAGAGCTTTGACTGGCATGTCTAGCATTAAGTTATATAAGCCCTCGCTATAGATGATATAAATCGTGTAATGAGACTTTGTAGTGGAATGTGTAAACAAAATGTCGCCATTTTGTAAAAAAAATAGATATCACAAATACGCAAATTAGGTAGAGGCTATTCAAAGAGTTTCATTTTCAAAGTTTGTTATTTAATTTTTATAAATTTGTACAAACACTTAAAATATAATTAACTCACCGTGGTCGTTGTCGGAAACATACATTCAGATTTTAATTATAACCCTTTGATTATGAACATGTTATAGCCATAATGAAAAAACGTCACAATTTGGTACCAAGTATGCGTTCAACGAGGTATGTGGGTATTTAACATTGCCACAAATAATATATAAAGCATATTTATGGTTATTTTATCGCCCTTTGCGTCATTACCCATGGACAGAGTCGGATAACGCTAATTAACTCGGGAATGTGGTCTAATTTATCGAAAAATGGTTTTGCACGGCTTACATACGTGCTCACTGTAATATGGTATTACATAGTATTGATGTTGCCGAGTCCTGGCGGTTAAAAGGGTTCACTGTCCCGTAGCATCCCGTGGGTGGCGTAAGAGGAGACTGGGGGAAGCTGAAACAGGAGATGGTTAGCAGTCTAATAACAACTTAAAGTAACAAACTGTGGTTTCCAACCAACCAAACTGTGGTTTGTCAAGCGTGGCAACTATGGCAAATATCCCCCCCCCCACTACGCGATCTATGGGAGGTCGTTCAGCAGTAGACTGAACTATACTGAGTAATAATAGGCTTGTAACTGTCTATAACGGTAATTTTTTAAAATGCTCCAATTTACTGCTCAGTTAAAAATAAACTACAACTCCACTAATATGTCCCTAAAGCTTTCGAAAAGTAAATTCAGATAATTGAAGTAATTTTTTCTAGAAGAAAAGACGTCTAGATTTAATTGCCCGAAATAGGCATTAAAGCCCACGGACTCAAACTCACTTATCCTGTGCCATAAAATGCTTTTTGATTCAGATTTGTAATGTAGAGAGCGTCTTTGAGAGCCTCCGAATGAGTGACAATGCTCTCAATGCTCCAAAATTTACTTTTGTGAAATCGTTGAACATATTATAATCACTCACGTCTGTCACTCAGAGGAGTAGACATAGACTTCCATTTGGCACGATCCCGACACACCTCTCTCGCCTTCTTTACATCCGTATATCTACACATACATGCTCATCGGTTAAGGGTACTATTTATCTGACCCATCTTCAATATATCGCCAAGTTGGTCAATGAACTTCCGTATAGGGCATCACTCCCTGACTCAAGTTTGCTTTGTCACTCTTTCCTCGTTTATTCTTTCTACATTACCAAAGAACAGAAGCATTCCCTTCTTCACCCTGGACACAACATCATCTTGCATACCACATTTTTCTCTTATCACACAATTTCTCATCCAGTCGTTCGGATTCAGCTTTAACATACTCCTTAATAACCGAATTTCTACAGCATTTAAACTTCTCTCGCGCTTCTTCGGCCACACCTAACTTTCGCTACCATACGTTAACATAACATTGTGAATTGCCACACGTGCCTTTTTTGACACATTCAAGCTTCCCACAGTAGTAACTCACTATAATCCTGTCCTGCACGGGCTGGCTGCCGTGACCGACATTGTTCAGGATTACATTATTATTATTATTATCTAATGCAACATGGCTGCAGCACTGTTATTCTGGCTACTCGGTAACCCAACTTTAGGTAATTTTCTTCACTTAACATTCATGATCTCTGCTATATAAGTACTAAGTTTAAAGAGCGATTTGACCTTGGCACAGTGACCTAGTCTACTGGCAGCCTGCGACTGTTGCCTTCTTAAAATAGACGCGTGATAATGATAAGCAAAGAATTTAACTGCCATGGCTTTCTTGAGTTGATGTTTTTAATTATGCAGTAATTACAGATTTAATGGTGCATTTGTGTTCATTGTATAACCGTTTCGTTGGTCTGCTGGTCGAAAACGTGACTGCCGATCATGAGGTGTTGGGTTCTGATCCCAGGTCAAGCCATTAGAAATCGGTTATTGAGCTTTTATGCCAAAAAATTCTCAGCCACCGGAATCAGAAAGTTGTCGGTATTTTTACAACATGTCTCTGAAAACACGAAAATACTTTGCTACGCCTGATCTTTTTGTACGTGGTAGAACCATGCTGTAGTTATGTTAGTGGTATAGTTGTAGCACGATTGGGTCGGCTCGACCGGGGAAGGACCACGTTCTCACAGAATAGCGTAAAATAATAGCTTAATGCTGCTGTGTTTCGTATTGTAAATGTATAGAACCGGAGACCCTTTTTACTGGAGACGAGGCATTCCATCTTAGTCCTCACGGGTGACAACGCAATCAAAAATTCTGATTTGAGGAGTTTTCTTCCTCGCACTACTTCTCTGTGGAATCGTTTACCACCGGCGATTTTTCCGGACCGACACGACTTAGGGACTGTCAAAAAACAAACTTACTCCTTTTTTAAATCTAAAAAAAACTGTAATAATGTAATGTATAATAATCCCCTGGTGTGGCAATTGTTCATGGGCGGCAGTCGATAATATCAGATGAACCGCATATTCGTTTACCCCCTCTCCTCTAAAACGAAGTCTAATTTTATGAAATACTATTGGAACGCGGATTACACGCGAATCTTTGGCGTCTAATCAGAAGACGATTTGAAGTTTGATTTAATGAAGGCATAATTAATGATGATATAATTTCATGATTATAATGAATATAACATTGCGATATGATTTCTTTTTTCTTTCTTCAGGAATGTCCATAAATTGACAAATCGACATGTTTTCGATATCAATTCAAAAATCTTGAATATCTGGATCTAACTACACGCAGTATACTTTTTCAATGTTATCTAACACGTTACAACTTCATGATCATACGAAAACCTTTGACCCAAAAACAAAGGAAAAAACTGACGACCCCAGGCGAGTGACCAGGGCCGCGGTGACTTTGCCGGGGCGACCAGCTTTGAATCTTAATGGACCATTTGCATGAGTGTCACGATATTGACAAGGGGAACTCCTTGGAGGCTACTGTGTGACGTAAGATCGCTCGCGGCCTTTTCGACTGCAACCAATTGTCGATAAAATTTGTGACGTAACCCTATGCGCCCAATTTTTTAATAATTAGAAGATGTGTGTCGCCCTAATAGGATAAATCTGAGATTTTATACGTGGTAGAGCCATGCTGCAGTTATATTAGTAATATAGTTGTAGCACGAATGGGTTGGCTCGACCGGGGCAGGACTACGCTATCACAGAATACCAGCGTCAAATAGCAGCATAATGCTGCTGTATGTATGGTCACCACTTTACTGGTAACAAGGCATTACATCTTACTTTGAGGAAATGACAACGCATCTGCATTTATTTGAGGGTAGATGCAGGAGTGTATTGGCCACAGCAGCCACCTACCAATCAGGTAATTGGAATATGAACGTGGTAGAGCCATGCTGCAGTTTTATTACGGCTGCAGCACGAATCGGGACCGACAAGGACCACGCTTACAGGGAATACCAGCGTAAAATAGCAGCTTAATGCTGATGTGTTTCGTATGGTGAGTGTAGAGAACCGGAGACTGTTTTTACTTGAAAGCGTTTAGAGACAAAGCATCTCCATTTTTTAATTCTTAACCAAGAATAGATATAGAGGTCTATGGGCCATAACATAGAATATTGTGTAAGTATTATAAGTATTCTATGGGCCACAGCATCCGCTTCCCGTCAGGTGGACTGCGTGCTTGTTTGTCACCGATGTATAAAAAATCATTTGAAGAATAGTGAGCAATAATGAGAAAGTCGAAAACAACGTGCTTGATTCACAGTAGTTTGCGGCTTCAGCCATATTTCCGCAAATAAATATTTGCTAAGCACCCGTATAACACTGCCTGCGCGGTCCTATTACCGTAATAGTATTACGTCGGTCGTGCCTACTTACTATGTATTGTACCTCGGGTGTTATGAAATTTTGAAGCCCTAATTGCGAACGCTGTGAACCCTGCTGACGTACTACGGATGTAATAGTGCAATTAGTCCGGTCTGCTTGAAACTGCAGTGCGTGTTGCCGGACTTTATATATTTTGAACTGAGAATTTCGTAGCACGAAGTGAGAAAAAGCGGCATTAAAAAAAAATATACATATAGAATTTAGCGCGCGAGAATAAAATAGTCGTGTTTAGAGCCTAAACTTTAGACTACCTAGTTCTAGCGTCTATTTTATGTACCGCCTTGAGAGTCCACCAGGGCGCGCCACTTAAAAATGAGGTGTAATATTTGACAGATATCATAGCGGAGAAGTTAATTTGTTCGAAAAATGTAAAGGTTAATGTTACTTTCCGTATTATTAGTTATATTTTATATAAACCACAAAAATTCATAAAAGTAGAAAAAAAGAGTAATGTGTAAAAATTAAAGAGAAAACCACTGAGGCATTGTTTAGTGTATTAATGTCTTATCTTTAGAAACGTATAAACTTTTATTAAAAATTAACTTCTCAAAATGTTTAGTGTAAACTAGCGACATCTGGTGAGCGGAAGATTATTAGCCCTTATTTTATTCGATAAAATAACTTTACCTATAAAATGAAGTAGATGGCGCCATGCTACTCGAAAATAAATATTCTTTTTTTTATACGTAGACAGAGAAACCTATAGACTAATGATCGGCGTGGCCTAGAGTGAGAAAGTACGATAACGAATTTTTAGGTTATATAATAATCTTTATGACTTTTAAACACATTTGGATAAAAATTTTAATTGTTCTAAGAACTGAACTGAACAAGATTCACCAATCTTAAGGTCACAAAACACTTTTTTCTCACTTAAACCAACTTGTAAACTCCTTAAATCGCTACGCTGTTAAAGTTGTACGCTGTGTAGTTGTTGTAAAAAACCGGCACGGAGAAAGGGACAAACAATCACACCGCTCTATCTCATTTCTATGCAAGACGTATGCATAAATCTATCTTTTTCGTGTGCGAATGCGAAAGAAGGCTTCAATTTGTCTATAGGTTTCTCTGTCTACGTTTTTATTACACTTTTTTCTTATTTAGGCTCCATGTGACTAACGCCCAATAAGAATTGGAACATTTATTTGCTATAAAATTAAACTTTTATTATAATAAACTTATATTTTATTTTATATTTTATACCGCAAATAATTTGCTGGAAAAAGGAAGAAATTCCTAGTAAATCGCACAGTGGTGAATCGCGAAGAATGAACATGTCCTCGAATTTTTGATATTTTGGAATAATTAGGGAATAATTTTACACGAATTGTTTTAATTATTACACACGCACAATCGCGCAAGCGCCCTGCGCCGCCTAAACGAAACAGCAGGCGCAGGCATACATTTTCGGTGCGCCGTAGAAAGAGAGGGGGATACTTCCTCTTCTACGCCTAGCCGGGTGTCTCTTTCTCTCCATCCGTCCTACGAATTTGCGATCGGGGTCACGTGCCCTGACGTGAGTTTAACATTTTTTTTACCCATTACAAAAAGTGTACAACGCCGCTAAAGAAGTTTTCACTTCAAAAAAACCCATACAGATAAATATTTAAACGGTGATTTTCACCACCATCCTTCACAGTTAGTTACCGTGGGTAAATCTTTGTTTCAGAGAGCACGAGGGATCCGTGAGTCTATGACAGTAAATACCTGTCTGCCGAACTCCAACATGTCAAGCAAGTTTTGCATGACAACAAGTTCCGGGTCCCGCGCTTACATCACGGTGAACGAGTGACGCCGGCCACAGTCGAGCGTGTACCTGCTGTACTGTCATACGCTAGAGAAGTCACTGACAAGCATAGCGATCTAATTCAGTGCTGACAAGATTAGCTACATCCTGTAGCGCGCTTCCATTAAAACATACTTCAAGCCGCCAAAGATTGGTCAGTTTTTACCATCAGTCAAATGTAGCGTCCCTCTGCAAAATGCAGGAGTGTAGAAGCTTGATTGTGAATGTGGTCTCTCCTACATAAGGCAAACTAAAAGATCAATTAAAACCCGCGTTAAAGAACATATAGCTGATGTGAAGAATTGATGCTCCGGGAAGTCTGCAGTCTGTGAACACGTACAGGATCGCCCCCGTCACTACATCATATTAAATATGTTCAAATTTTGATAGACCACAAATCCTCGCTAAAGAACATCGATTCCTTACAACTTACAAGGATGATTCGCGAGACTATTGAAATCAAAAAACATCCTAATTTCAATACAGAAGATGGCTGGGTGCTACCATCTACTTGGGATCCTATAATTAATAAAATTAAATCCCAACCCAAGCATAAAACTGCAAGACTTCAAAATAATATAAGTTCATACTGCATAGATCGCAACAAAAAATTAATAATTTTTATCTATGGTAACCGCGGTTAACTATGACATATTATTATGTACGTTGAACATTTCATCTCAGTCCCCCCGTGACCATAGGTGCTGTAAAGTGCTCGAAACGTCGTATACGCCATAAAATCCGTAAAAACTATTATTATTTAAATCTGTAGTGTTCGTGTAAATATATGAAATCATTATAAATAATAGTTTGATTTTTTTTACTCTTTATTGTGTACTACACAATATTTGGTGGCCGAAATACGTAAGTATGTAAGGTGGTACCTAAAGAAAGGGCGTCTTACCACCTAACAAAGTACCTGGCCTAAAACTTTATAGTAACTTAGCTGGCAATAATTTTGTAAAATAGATCTATTATATCTATCTATATAAAACACAAAAAATTATCTACCCATGTCCGTTATAGACTTTGAAACCATCCAACCGATTTTTATGATTTTTTTGTGTGTGCTTAAATAGGTCCTTAGATGATTTATATTTACATTTGGATCCGTGCAAAGCCGGGGCGGATAGCTATTATAAACAATGTAGTTGATACCTTAGATCAGTTAGGGTAAAGTACCGTTGTAAATAGCAATATATAGATTTATTTACTTACCTCCATAAAATTTTGAAAATTAGCACAGACCCATTGTTGCAGCAAATAAAATATAATATTTATTTAAGAACCGCCATCTAGTGACGTGTTTTGTAAAAACATTCCGCTACAAAGCACGTTCTTGAGCCACCTGTACTGTATCCGTCCATTCCATTACATTAAAAGGTATCTTGGTCAGTAAAAAAATAAAAACTATAAGCATACTAATAGTAATAAAAATTCAATGATAATAAAGTCGAGAACTAATCGAATTTTATGAAATCCGGGGAAAAGTGCCATCTGTTATCAGTTAAATGTACATATTCATTTCACAATTACGAATTAGTACCGATTAATACTATTAGATGCCACTTCATACAATCGTAGGTGCTCATAGGTAATTATACAATTACAAGAAAAAATATGATTTTATTTTTTGTGAATCAATTTACTAGCTAATAATTTTTTTCTCAAGCTTGCAAGGTCTGGGTAATAATTTCATCCACATGTCCTCGAATCCTCAAAATATTTATAATCAACTTTGTCAAAGTCGTGGTAAATAATCATAAAAAAATATCCATTACCATAAACTTAAAATTTTCCATTACCATGTCGGACGACAAAATGTTGGGTTTACATAGTATCATAACTGTTCTTGGTTTGGGTATTAGCTATTAGCTAATATGTGATATAATATGTATATTCAATAAATCCAGGATAGGTACACGAAAAAAATTTTGTGAGGGCATATAATTTTTTAGTTTTTCCTTTTTTTGATCCTTTCAATCAGTCAATCAGTTAGTTCACAGCTCTTTACAAATCCAGTGCCGAACATACGACTCCCCCAAGGAAGGGCACAAAACACTGTCGTTAGTTACATGCATCCATCGAATTGACGCAAAGCTTCTATGGGGCCCCCATATATCTAAATTAGCAGGCAGACTTTGACTTTTGTTGACTTTTGCAGCATATGCTGTTAGAAAGAAGTCCCACCACTATTGAGACATCTAGATTAGTTTATTTTAGTTGCTTTCATAGCGTAATATCTTATGGAATTTTGCTATGGGGATATGATACTGTCATTGAAGCCATATTTGTTTTTCAAAAGATTATGCGATTTATAACTTAAATTGTAAAGAGTCCCTTAGAAAAAATTTAAAGAAATAAACATATTAACTTTGGCATCACAATATATTTATGAAAATGTAATGTATGCACATAAACACGTAAATAGCTTTAATAAGAATAAAGACGTTCACACTTTAAACACTAGGAACAAACATAAGCTTGTAATACCAGTTACTAGACTCCACAGAATTAGTGATTAATTTATGGGGCAATGTATACGCTTTTACAGCAAATCCCAGAAAATTTACAAAATTTGTTATTAAACAAGTTTAAATATTTTATTAAAGAAAAATTGTACAAAAAGGGTTATTACAATATCACAGAATACATAAGTTTAAATGATCCCTGGAAATTACGTAATCGCCACCATGCTGGTCCTATTAAAATTCATTTAAAAATTGTACAAACAAAATTATTATAAAGTGAAATCTTTAAAAAAAAGTCCCGCTGGGTTTCTTGCTGGTTCTTTTCAGAACAGGGGTGTTTTACGAACCAATGACTAAACTTTTAATAAGTATTATGCCACCCTTATTAAATAAAAATCATTCATTTAATTTCATTTCATTACGTATACTATATTGTATACTATGTTGTATGAAGCCGACCTACAATTAGCTTACCAGTACAAGTCTTCCAATCGAGAACCTTTCTTCTCCATCGGTTGTCAGTTCTTCTAGCTTTATGATGGGCCCATTGCCAGTTCAGTTTACTGATCCGTTGAGCTATGTGGGTTACTCTGCTTCTATTGTGGATATCGCAGTTTTTTTAAAACTTAACTACGATTTAAATTTAACAATCACCGCTAACTTTTACAGATAGTCGGGTATGATTTATTATGAGATTGTCAATTGAACGAGGCTATCTATTGCTTACATTGTTGTAGTATTCCACGCAGACCCTTCTCACGTAGTTCTAAGTCCACCAAAACTACAAAGCCAAAGTCAGCAACCTATCGCATATGGTTCGCCAACTTCGTACTTAAAAATCTCTAAAACGGACTACTGGTTAAGAAAACTTTTCGAACCTTTTTTATTCTAAATCATTATTTTCAAATTACCTATGTAAGATATTGCTGCGTCCTTCGAAACGAAAATCATCCGGTGATTGTTGACAACGTCAACAGTTTCTAATCAGCAGCGTGGTTCCCGAGATGCGCGGGTTTTTGTTACCGGCGGAAGTCGCGAGGCCACACAATTAGCCTTCCGCGTTTCCCGCCAAATTGCCCGTGAACTGTCACCGATTGGCGTGACGCCCAATGGTGTTGCCTGTTGCAATAACCATAATCAAATTTAAAGGTAGCAGATAGTAGATTATTTTACTACGGTTTAATTAACTCCCTTTCGTGGACGTCTGTTTGGATTAATTGATTAATATTAAACGAACTACTCGATGTGCTAGACGTGAAATTTTAAACAAAGATCGGAATTGGATGACATATGTAAGAATACGAAAACAAAAACAAAACGTGGTGTATTAAAAAAATACATAATATTTGAAAATTTCGTGTTCTGTGGCCGTACAGACACAAATTTCATTTTGACGGACGTGGTATGAAAATAAAAATAGACGATCGTATGAGTTCAAAGGTGAATTTGTGCTGGGACTTCTAGTTCTTGCAAGTAAACTATAAGAAGGGGTTAATTCACATTGTGGACAGGGTTCGTTTTTATCGCCACAATTAAGTTGGTTTGGCGATCTCAGTACTAGATGTTTCATGTCTACACGTCATGGCTTCGCTTCTACCGTCTCTTCATTTTGCAAATAAAGGGATGGTATACCGTCACATATCAGAGGCCTTGAGTTTTGGCTAATTTATAGCCTCCTCTTACTGCAGCCACAGGACGTAGTATCCTCATTTGACCCTACCATACAGCATACTCGTAAAATTGTAAGAATTTACATTAGCACCAGGTAGTAGGTATCACCCATTCCTGCCGCTTTGTTTGGTGTTGGTTGCAAGTGTCCATAAGCTGCAGCAGTCACTTACCATCAGGTGATACGTAAGTTCGTTTGTCACTACAGTTTTTAAAAAAAATACAAAGACTAAAGTCGCATTTATCATTTAGAAGTCAGATATTGCTTTACTTTAATTTGCGACGATACTTCAAGTAGAATTAGCAGAAAATAACTTTACAATTAATATCGAATTAAACAACAGAGAAATATTTCGATACAAAAAGTTTTTAGCATAGTGCTTGCTACACTATGTATGTTTTACAGAACGCAGAAAACAATTTTACTTTCTTGCTCTGATGCTCTATACAGTGTATATTCGTATTTTAGGTATTAACTTTGCGGTGGAAATTGATTAAGGTACTATCTATAAAAATATTTCCACGCCATGAGCTAAATACTGAAGTTCATTATTTAAAAAGGCATTACAATTTTGAAAGATAAACTAAGTAAACTTAATGCACTTAATGAGAAAGTCCTAAATTTTAGTAAGGAAGAGGAAGTAAATCGGTTATTTTTATACTTACGAGATGGCAACACTGACGCTGACGTCATCTAACGGCTGTGTGACATACATTAGTTTTATAGGCTATTGTTGTCTGAAACTAAATTAAATCGCGATTTCTGGGTGGCCTTTCCTATTTAGTTATGGTTTGATTATTAGGAACCAACGTAATTTATTTACTGAAATACCAATATTAATAGAATCAGGCGTTACTTTGCGGAAATCCATTATATTAAAGTTGATAAGAATTACTTCTTCTACATCGGGATTTTTTTTTTCAATAAAATAAAATGATTTGTCTTACTTAGTTTGAAGAGCACCTCCCACCCTCCCTCAATTGCGTGCACTAATCCCGTCACCACTAATCCTAGCACCACTACTCCCAACACCACTACACTAGGAAAGACAACATCGATGATAATTTACAATGTACAATCGGCGATAAAAATATTAATGTATTATCTGTATGTAATTACAACGTATTTAACGTAAGTAAAAATGTATACTTATTATATTGAGCGGATATGGGCAAAGTAATTCTTGCCAACTTTGATAGTAATTAATAAATAAATAAATATTTAAAAAATACGTTTCTTTCTTTTTTAAATTTCAAAACGGAATTTCAGTGACCACTCTATCATTTCTTTAAAGTTACAACTATAATATATTATGTCACAGCACTGTTATTTATTCTGTGCTGCTGGCACAGGTATACTCTCATTTCAGAGGGGGTTTTATGGTAAGGAAAAGTCCGCCGCGCTGCCCCAATGCGTGTTGGCGAACTTCACATGTCTTTGAAATATTTTTTTACTTTTTTCACAGAAATGCGGGTTTCCTCACGATGTTTTCCTTCACTACAGAGCACGTGGTAAGTCAACAGTTAAAATTGGAATTAACAATTCCGTTGGTGCCGGCGGGGATCGAACCCGGGTTGCTCGCGTACTGTGAAATTTACAGCAAACGCGTTGCTCCTGAACTACCACGGCTCTTTTGTCTTCAATAAATTAAAAATATTGAAATATTTTAGTGACTTTGAAGTATACCATTGATTGATAAAAAATATATTGTTGTGTATTCATTCATTATTATTTTATTACAGCTTATCTATCACCGGGAGGGCGACCATCTGTCCCAAGGAGATGTCGGATTTATCGTCCACAAGTCTCTCGTCAACAACGTTGTAAAGATTGGGAGTGTGTCGACGAGGGTTGCGTACCTAATACTCAGCATCACCAAACGGTATTCGCTGAATGTCACACAGGTTTACGCACCAACATTGGCTCATACCGATGAGAAGGTGGAGTAAATATATGAGGATATTTCTAGAGCCATGTATTACTCCAAAACCCATACGGTGTTAATGGGAGACTTCATTGCAAAGCTAGGCACAAGAAAGAACTGTGAGTTGAAGGTAGGAAAATTTGGAATAGGGCAACGGAACCCAAGGGGCCAGCAGCTGACCGACTTTATGGAGAAAGAGGGACTCTTTATGATGAACACTTTTTTCCAGAAGCGGCCTCACAGTAAGTGGACCTGGTCGAACACCTAAGGTTGGAAAAAAATGAGATTGACTTCATTATGACGACTAAACGGTAACTGTTCAATGATGTCTCAGTGATCGCAAGGGTGAAAACCGGCAGCAATCACCGAATGGTTTGAGGCACACTGAACCTAAACGTTAAGTTGGAGAGGTCTCGTCTAATGTAGTCAACGCTCCGTCCCCCTTGTGCTCTAATCCAAAGACGGCAGCTTCATCTTGAGTTACAAAACCGTTTTCAGTCCTCAGAAGATTGCAATGCAGTGGACGATATGAACGACAAGCTCGTGGAAACTGTCCATGCGGTCGGAGCTAAGTTCTGCAAGACCCGACGCAGAAGGATACAAAAACTCTCCGATCACACTCTTAATTTCATGAATGTTAGACGGGAGATGAAGCTGTAGTCGTCAGCAGATTTAACATCAAACAGGCAACTGAACAGACAGATCTCCAAATACATGGGAAGAGACTTACGCAACTTCAATACAGCTCGTGTTGAAGAAGCTATTGAGCAGAACTGGGGCTCCAAAGTCTTTGCCAGAGATCTGCCTACCAGAAAGAGCCAACTGTCAAAGCTGAAGACTGAGTGTGGCAGCATCGTTTCCGGGACACCTGAGATTTTGTCAAGTGTGAGTAACGATCCAAGAGCAAGTCTTATCCGACACTATTCCGATAATATCCCGGACGTCAGTCTGAGTAAAATTAGAATGGCTCTCCAGCATCTCACAAATGGCAAGGCCCCAGACGAGGATGGAATTACAGTGGAGCTTCTGAAAGTAGTTAGAACACCGGTACTTAAAGTCCTTCAGAAGCTCTTCCGTCCTCCACGGTGGCAGTACTCCGGAGGCGTAGAGCAGAAGTGCGCTGGTCTTAATCTTCAAGAAACGCGACGAGAATCTCTTAAAGAACTACAGACCGATATCTCTGAGCCGCGTCTGCGTGCTGTTTTCGAGAATCATTACGAATCGTCTCGCAAGCAGACTTGACGACTTCCAGCCTCCCGAACAAACTAGTTTCCGAAAAGGCTTCAGTACCATAGATCACATACATACCCTGCGCCGGATTGTACAGAAGACCGAAGAGTACAATCTGCCGCTTTGCATTGCGTATGTGGACTATGGGAAAGCCTTTGCTTCCGTCGAAATTTGGGCGGTGTTGGAGTCTCTTCGGCGGTGCTAAGTTGACTGTCTGTACTCGTATATCGAGGTGCCAAACTGTTTGTACGGTAGGGCTACGACAGCTATCCGAGTACAAAATCTGGTATGTGTAAGACTGGGTGACGTTATATCCCCGAAACTCTTTACCGCTGCATTGGAAGACGTTTTCAAGCTACTGACTAGAAAGGATACGGTATTAACATCAATAACGAGTATATCACTCACCTTCGATTTGCCGACGATATAGTCTTTATGGCAGAATCGCTGGAGGACCTAAGCACTATGCTCAATGACCTCAATAGTGTCTCAAAACAGATAGGTCTTAAGATGAACATGGACAAAACAAAGATCATGTTTAATTTCCATGTCACGCCTATGCTGGTAGTTGTTGGGAGCACTATGCTCGAAGTTGTTGACCGAGTACGTTTACCTGGGACAAATAGTCCGACTAGGTAAGTCCAACTTCGACCGAGAAGTCAGTGGACAGATTCAACTCAGCTGGGCAGTGTTCGGGAAATTACACACATCTTCTCGTCGGGTACTTATACCTCAAAACCTGGAAAGTAGATTATGCAACCAGTGCGTGTTGCCAGTGATGACTTACGGATTTGAGACGTGGTCCTTCACTGCTGCCCGTACCTATATACGCTTAAGGTCGCTCGGTGAGCTATGGAGAGGGCTATACTTGGGGTTTCCCTGCGTGATAAACTTAAAAATATTGATATCCGCAGTAGTGACCAGAGTGACTGACATAGCCCAACGGATTAGTAAGCTGAAGTGGCAATGGGCAGGCCGTATAGCTCGAAGAATCGACACCCGATGGGGGAAACAGGTTATCGAGTGGCAGCCTCGTGCCGGTGGGCGTAGTGTAGGGCGACCCCCCACTAGATGGAGTGACGACCTGGTAAGACATGCAGGAAGTTGATGGATGCAGGTGGCTCAGGGCCGTGCTTTGTGGCATTCCTTGGGGGAGGCCTATGTTCAGCAGTGGACTTGTGAAGGGCTGTAATGATGATGATGATGATGATGTATTTTTCCACATGTACTAGTTATTGCTCTTTGCTTTGGCCATCAAAGATCTGTTACCTTTAAAATAGGAGTCTGTTTAATTCGGATTCATATTAAAATAATTAATTTCATTAAAAATAAATTGTTATATTTTTAATTAAATTAATACATGCTCTATTTCTTCCTTCTTTCCATTTTACATTTATGACGGGAAAAGTTCTTTCCGTAAAACTTTTTGTTCCGGACTTCCAAGCACAGTTAAAGTAAAAAGAGCGACTGTTGAAATTTTTATATAATATGGCAGGATTGAAAGATGACCTTGAAAGTGATAGGGGCGTACTCCAGTGGTTTGGGCACGTTGAACGAATGAGTGAAGACCGAATGGTGAAGAAAATATGTAGAGCGAAAGTAAATATTAAAAGGTGTCGAGGTAGACCGAGACTAACTTTCGAAGACCATGTGAGCAAATTGCTCGAAGAGGGGAGGGTCAAGAGTAGACGTGCATGTATGAAGAAGTTAATGAACCTGAAAGAAGCGAAAGAGGTATGTAAAGATCGTGACACTTGGCGATCTGTTTTCTCTGGCTACCCCGTTAGGGATCGTGCGTGAAGATAAGTAAGTTGAAATTTTTCGTACTATATATGTTATTTTTCTATAATGTATCGTACAAGGTGACTGAAATATAGTACGATACTATATATATTACAGTACGGGTGGCAACCGCTAGGCACAGTGGATTATCTTGCACCGCCACTACCTGTAAATTTGTTTTATATTAAAATCATTATTAATTCATTAAGTGTGTTTGTAATATATCAATATACCGACTTTTATATCGTAGGTGGCTAGTATTTGATGATAATCATTCCATTCTAAGTATTCAATCTTTTTTTCCACCGTTTGTCGGTTCATCGTCAATTCAGCTTATTAATCCGTCGTGCTACACCTATTATAATACTCTGATTCTATTGCGGAAAATAATGGTAAAATTAAAACTAAAAATTTAAAAATAAGTTTTTATTCGCTGTCATAATGTTCATCAGATTGCGGTTAAACTTTGTCAACTTATTGCTTGCACTTGCGGGAATGTTTCAGGCATAGTACGATTAAATTACACTAGATGGCGCGCGTACTGACAGAGAAATTTATTACAAAAAATATAATAAAATTATAATATGTAATATAATAAAAATAAATATCATTCAATTTCAATAAATGTAGTACCATTCTTATTAAAAATATAACTCTTCGAAATTTAAAACGATATTTCCACAATATTTTTTTCTGCAGCAGCAACGCGCTGGACACAGTAGCTACACTTCATTATAAAATATTTTTTATACGACGTATGTTTAACGTATGTTTTCATACGACGACTGCATTTTTAGGAATAACATTAGTGCCTTGTTTGTGTATTAGTCATATCTGTAACCTGAACGTTAATTGAAATATATCTACACTTTAGTTTCTATTTATTTTTCAAATGTTTACGTTTGATTTAACATCGAGGCCGTAGAATGATCTAATTACGTCGCTTTACTACTTGGAACACCGTAAACGTAAAAATAAAAATATAAAACGAACTCAAAAAAAAAGGAAATTAGTGCATGAATATTTCAATGAAATGTAATTTAATATAGAATAAGCAGCGGTGAAGAAAAACATTTTGAGGAATCCTTCATGTTTAAGGAGTTAAAATATTTTGAGTACATGCGAAGTCCAGTGACATGAACAGTTGAGTGAGCTAACTCTGCTACATATCCCACTCAGAAGTAGGCCCATACCCACCTCTGGGACGTATTTAAGCTGTATATTTTAAACCTTACGTAAAATAATCCTCATAAACTTTAAATTACTACTTTTATAGTTTCAACAAAATGATGCAATCGGCCAGTTCCCTGTTCTCTATGGTATCTTTCCGAGTCTCAGCTAATATAAATTTTATTGACTTAGCTACTATCAACGTCAAAATCAACTGCGCAAATGATAGTACAGCGTCTTAGGTATACTCTACCTACCTCCATATCCTAACCTAACCATCGTGCAGAAATATAGCTTTTTAATTTTTTTTACAGAATAATTATGACAAACGAGCGCGCAGTCCGCCTGATGGTAAGTGAATGCGGTGGCCAATCAGTGTTGCCAGATGCTTTGAACCTTTTATCTGTATTAGAAACTGCTAAAATCTGTATTAAATCTGTATGCTCTTTAAACTTAAAATTTGTGTAATACACACACACATACACACACACGCACAATATACTATAATATATAAACCAAAATAGAACTATTGATCTAATAACTACTAACGTGATAAGCTGATAAAGTTTGATTATCATTATTAAATAAAAATATTTTTTATAGAATAAGAGTGACAAACGAGCACACAGTACACCGATGGTAAGTGGATGCTGTGGCCCATAGACATCTACATTTATCCTCGCTTAAGATGCGCTCAAAATGCAGATGCGTTGTCACGCCTGAGGACTAAGATGGAATGCCTTGTTTCCAGTAAAAAGGGTCTCCGGATTTCTACACTCACCATACGAAGCACAGCAGTATTAAGCTGGTATTCTGTGAGCGTGGTCCTTCCCCGGTCGAGCTGACTCATTCATGCTGCAACCATAAATTAATTTAAGCAAATAACGTGTTAAAACTCAAACATTTGCAACAAACGAACATATAATTACTTTAATATTTTCAGTCATACATATTGTATATATATATATATATATATATTTTATAATACACTTGCAATTCTGCCGTACTAACTAATTACGTTGTGAAGAAATAAATTAACCATAAAGAATAGAATCATGCAATGATGTGTGTAACGCGATATCTAGTCATTTATTTTGCTTCGTTCTGTTTAAGTTGAATATTATGGTAATCCAATCAATAGAGTTAGAAAACTCTGTATAAAAATCTGTATCCAGTGCCAATAAGTATCCCACACCGAAAATCTGTATAAATACGGGGAAATCTGTATATATGGCAACACTGTGGCCAATAGACACCTACATTTATCCCCGATTAAGAATCAAAATGCGGATTCATTGTCACACTTGAAAACTAGTGTAAGACCAGTGTTTGTTACCATTAAAAAGGTCTTCGTTTCTCTACACTCTCCTTACGAAACACAGGAACATTAAGCTGCTATTTTACGCTGGTATTCTGTGAGAATGTGTTCTTACTCGTACTGCAGCTAAATATAGCTAACAAAGCTGCAGTGTGGTTCTACCACGTGTAATTATTTGGATGCAATGACCAAAACTCTTAATGCTATTTTTTTTCAAGGGATGGGCCCCTTCCCTTAACGGAATAGCCAGATACTCTTAATATCCACGGGTTAGGGTATTTCTAAAATTATATCTTTTCTAAGATTACGTAACACAAAGCTGAATATTCACTAGCTGACGTTATCATAACTTGATCATGACCGTGGGGCGCAGGAAGTGGATCATTACGTAATTATAGATCATTATTGATCACTTCTGTCGGCTCTCGTTCACAACAACTCGCCGCTTAATTTATCCCATTTAAGAAGTTGAGAATTCAATGACAAAGGTTATTTTGTAGTTTTAACTTTTAACAAGTTTTTAGTCATATCTTCCTTGATCCCTGAAGCAAGCCGGCTGTTGCTTAAAGAATTTTTCATTCATTCAAAAGCTATTGTAGGTCCGCTACAGAATAGCTACCATATGTTAGAACTTATCCCGAAATATTATGAATTTTGGGCTTTTATCAGATTTGTGGTCGAATTTTAGATCTGTCAATAATTACAGTAATTGTTTTTGCGTGGGAGGGTTGTAACCTGCGATGTGGATTGTTCGCGAGAGTGCAACCAAAATTGTTTTCTTACGCTTGCGTTTGCAACAAAATGTCAGGACTTTTCTATGGAAATTAGGTTATTTATCAGGACTATTAAATTTTCTACTCTGGTAACCCTACTCATGGGGGTATGTTTGCCATAGTTGCCAGTTATTAAAAGTCGCAGACCATCTACTGTTTCATTTCATTCTAATCTGTCGCTCTTAGGTTGTCACAAACTTAGCTGACAGAGTATACGTACGTACTCGTACTTCTTTATGTGTTTGAGATGGAACTAAATTTGATTGTTTCCTTATCGCAGTCACTATTTATCGAATAAGACCATAAAATAAAATAGGTTATCAACATAAAGTTGTTTTAATGTCGTGTTATGTCACTTATTTAAATAAGAGGTAAAAAGGTCGTAAAATACGCGCGTTAAAAAGCACTTAAGTTACGAAGGTAATACCTACTTAAAATGTTACGCAACTTATTTCACTGCTCATTCGACATACTCGTAAGACAAGCATAAATGATTATAACACAAAAGGGGTAGGCAGAGACTATAGAATTCGCTTTGGCACGATCCTGACACGCCTCTCTCCTTTCTTTCACATCTTTATGTACGCATGCTCATAACTTAGCCTATCTTCAATGTTTCGCCGATTTGGTTTTCTGTTTTTTTTAGAACAAGGCTGACAAACGAGCACACAGTCCACCCGATGGTAAGTGGATGCTGCGGCCCATACACATCTATATTTTTATGTTTAAATAATGGTTTGTAGTTGATACGTAAAAGTAGTGCGATTTTGTGTACAAATGTCAGCGCATGTGAACTATTAGTGAAAACGATGAAACCAGCGCTCCGTTGGTGATGTGAACCTCAAGGTAACGTGTAACTGCGTAGACGCAATGAGATATTACCGTTATTGACTGTCTGCTGACTCAAGCTGCCGTTAAAATCTCCCAGAAACCTTACAATGCACCGCATCGATATATTGTGAAGAAGTTTTGGGACATTTTTTTAAGGATAATTTCTTAATATACTCGACGTTGGCAAAAGTAAACCGTACGAGTTCAATACCAAAAAAAAATTGTGCTTATTGAGTCGTCTTGCGTTCTTGAGTCCTCTGCTAAACTCATTCGAGTGCGTAATAAAAATCTTGATACGGGTGACCTTGAACTCCTTTATCCATGTAGGGTGCGACACCTCGTAAACTGAGTGGCAGAATCATTTGGTTTCACGTCCAAATGGATAACATATACAGATCTGTATTGTCAGCCTTTACGTTAAATTTATTTTTATTTAATTATGTTAAAACTTGTTTGAATAAAAGGTGAAACAATCTAACTCCTTTAATTTAAACAAGTGTAAGTTTCATTTTATATGAGTTGTATTTTATCTTATGAATAATTTTATGTAATGATTGAAAATCGTCCTTTATAAAATCAGAAATTACTTCCGAAAATCAAATAAGTAATTATTGTCGACATAGTACACCAGCGATCCGAAGGTGGAGAACCGGATACCCTTTTTACTGGAAACGAGGCATTCCATCATAGTCCTTAGGGGTGACAACGCATCTGTATTATGATTTATTACAGAAGAATTTATCGATCGGTCAAGCTCCCGCCGCCTGATTAAAAAACATAACAGCGCCTAGAGATTTAACAGCTTCCACGAAAGATTGTTATTATTATTTAATAATATTGTTAAATAAACTTGGACATTAAGTTTTACAAGCAACAACATTTAAATAATAATTTTTCTTATTGAACAGAACTTGTATATGCTAAATATTTTCATTTGAAAACAGTGTCGAAAAATAGGGTGACAGTAAACTGGACCAAATAGTACCATGTAACTAACAGTCCCAGTATTCTGTGACAGCCGATCCTTTTTGGTTTGCTGTAGCAAACTAAAGAGGAACGGCTGTCACAGAATACTAAATTGAAGTCACACCTTCCAGTGGTCTTAATAGTGTATATCGGAGCACATCCTTTATCTAGGTTTCTGTGTCTGAGAAATAAAAATATTTAGAAGATAGCACCATGTCCATATCGGATTAACAGCTGCGTAGCTCTTATGTATTTTATTCCTTGTAAAGTGGGGCCTGTATCTCCAAAACTGACAACGCGACAGAGTTCGTTATATTTTTAGCCGACTTCCAAAAAAAAGTTGTGTATAATATAATATTTTTACGCGATATTTTGGTCAATTGTAAATTGATTTTGATGATCCCGTTTTTATTATTTTAAGGATGGCCCATCTGCTTACAATTACTGTGTTGTAAAAAAATATTTTTTGATTTTCCTCCACCGCTAAGAATGTTAACTATTTACTTATATAATAATTTAGGTAGGTATAAGGAATTTAGACGAATTGAGATTGCGATTTGCGATGTGACAGATGAAGCTGTAAAGGCCAAAAGGCTAACAGTGCACTAATGTCCTCGAACAAAGACAATTTCTTAGTCCACTCAAGAAAGTAAAATTAATTTTATATAGAAAGAAAAATCCGATTTGAATTATGTAAATTGAACTACGATAATAGTAGCATATGTTTGAAGTATGACATAATTTCAACAAATTTTATACAGCCCGGATAGCTCAGTCGGTAGAGCATTGGACTTTTAATCCAAGGGTCCAGGGTTCAAGTCCCTGTTCGGGCGGCAAGTTCTTTTTAGGATTTTTCATTCATCACTGAATTTTTTCATTATATTTATTTTTATTACAAACTACTTTGATAAACCAGCGTTTATGACCTTCATAGCTCAATAGCAAAATAATTGATAAATTCTATAGAAAATTTAAACGGAGATAAAAAAATTCTTTTCGTGTTTAAATACATATTTATTGCAGTTAATTTATTTTCATTTAATGAATTATTTTCATATTATAAATATTATTAAATCTTTGCTCCGTGACTAAATCAATGGACCATTCTAAAATGTTTATTATACTACAATGGTAAAATATAAATACAGTGTCGCCCTCTGTGACGAAAACAATTATATAATGTTAGAATATAAAACATCATTAAAAAAATATTGATTACTATTCCTTCGCTCGCATAGAGTGCTGACTGAATCTCATAGGCTCATAGCTCGTATGAGTTTGTATTGTTGTATGTCGCAAAATATTATATGGGTAAATCTTTATACATAAACTAATCAAAAAAATTAGGATAAGTCCCGCTCCGTCCCAGTTGAATTGCTTCGCTAACTACACAAATCAACCCTACGATGTCATCATCTGTTAACGGGGACTTGCTGCATCGTAGTAAAAGTCTTGTCCTGTAATATTAACTATCAATTATAATAACATTTTTTTTGAGTTTACAATCGCTCGCTTGCCGACAGTCGCCCCAAAGTTCCAAACGTCGAGGCGAGGCAAAGGCAATCGCTCGCCTGATGCCGGCTCGAGCGGTCGCGGCAGACTTGCGAAACTTTCTACTGTGATATAACTGTACACGACTAAAGTATAAAGTGCTGTGAACCAATTGAATAGTTAAATGATGTCTCGCGCCTCCATCTTCAAAACTATCTTTCGAAAATGACGAAATACAAACTGAACAATACAGTGCGGTCTCCCTCTGAGGTGACACTCACTTCATACCTCACTTCGGACAGCGCGAGCGTGAAGAAAGATGACAAGGGCTACCAGATATCGGTTCTGGATAACGACAATTCAGACTCGGAGTCGAATAGGAACTTGGAGACGCCGCGGTGTCAATTGTGCCCTTCTTGCGAGCTGCCGGGGAAACTAGCGGCTTCGCTCGTAAAACACGAGTGCGATAAGTTCGGACTGAACGAGCTGAAGGTCGAAGGTCTGAATAACGTGTGCCTTTGCGAGAAGTTCAATGGTGGTTGTAAGTTATGTCCACGTCCGAGCCTGGCTACCACACTGAACCTGAACTTGGACGGAAAGGAACCATGCTTGGCTTGCCACCCAGGTGCCTGCGGAACTCCATACCCTAGTGAGTAATTCTGCGTTAATCTACTTTTGTTTTATTTATAACTTGGTTCTCTATTGTTTATTGTACACACTTTATGATATTAACAATTTTTAAATATTTAAATAAGGTGTACAAAAGAGAGTTCTCTTTCAGCAAACCCTTGAACAAAGAGAAATAGATTTTATAATATGCAATAGCAGCGTGTGTATTTAGTGATGAACTTAATCATTACTTAATAGAAATTGGCTATAAGTTATAATAAAAAATTAACATATTTGTGTATAAATAAAGATAATACATCGTATTATACTCTCTTTAGGTATGTATATTTTAAATGTGTATTCCATCTGAAAAAATATTTTAAAACAACTGTCTGGTGTCTACTTATACAGGTACTTATCTTAAGATCTACGAACTCATTTTATAATAGTTTCTGTTGTCATTTAAAATGTCATCAAAAGGTTTTGGTTTACTTTATTATGCGGTAGGGCTTACAACTTGAAATGTTTGTTTTTATGTCGATTAAAAAGATCTTTATGTTTTCCTAATACACTAGAGTGTAATTTAGCGTCTGTCTCTGGTATAGCTTTAAGTTTTATTTGGATTTAACTTTTTGTTGGTAGTTAGTTCTACATTCATTTAAAATTATTCTATGCTAGCAACCCGCCCCGGCACTGCCTGGATAGGATCTATTAATGTAGTATTATTTAGATTTAAAATAATCAAAGACTAGGTATTTATTTCGTTAGTTTTTTGTTCTTTTTTTTTCAAAAAAAGTCTACATCTTATAGCCTAGATCTCTTCCGGTCTCGCTCTCTATCTGTTCGTAAGCTTGCATCGTGGTTGATCCCGCCATTTCGAAGATGAGCCTGCACAGACAGAAAGACAAACGTTTTAAAATTCGTTGTTAACGTATTACAAACGGACACTTTAATTTTATTCATACGTATAGATCATTCCAAATTTTCCAGAAAAAATAAACTTTCTTTTGTTTTTAAAACCACGACGTAGATATTTTATTTGAACATTGATACAAACCTGTTCTGATAACTTAAGTGCCGTGTTGGTTAGCATATTACGAATTAAATAATTAAGCGCATATAAATATCAAAGAACATACTTCTAAAAGAAAACCACGAGGTAATCATGAACATGAAAGAACAAAATATAAAATTAAATTCTTCTACATAAAGATATTATATAGATATGATGCTTTATATATATTTTTATCGTGGCAGACCCACGCCGCAATATAATGGTTGCAACGTGAATGATTCGACCGGAGTAGAACCAGGATATCAGAGAATATCAACGTTAAATAGCAGCTTAACGCCGGTGTATTTATTTATCTGGAAACAAGGCGTTCTATCTTAGTCCTCAGGATCTCAGGAATGCCACCGCATTTACATTTTGATCTTTAGTCTATGGCCACAGAGCAAGTCTATGGGTTAAAGCATCTTCTTTCTATCCTCATATTGTGTAAACCGTGTGTACTGTGATAGATTTTTTTTTATAGACTAGGGTCACAAACGAGCACACAGTCCACCTGATGGTAAGTGGTTGCTGCGGCCCATAGACATCTACATCTATCTTCCATTGCAAATCAAAATGCAGATGCGTTGTCACCCATGAGGACTGAGATGGAATGCCTCATTTCCAGTAAAAAGGGTCTCCGGTTCTCTACACTCACCATACGAAATACAGCAGCATTAAGCTACTATTTCACGCTGGTATTCTGCGAGAGATAAAAAATACTTTCAATGAGTAATAATTTAAATTTAATTAAAAAAATCTATTCCATTCTATCAGGTGGACTGTGCACTCGCTGGTCACTATAAAAATTATATTAAATAATAAAGAATTTTAAAATTATATGCATGTAGTAAAAGTTACAGCCGATATACGTCCCACTGCTGGGCCAATACCAGAGTAAATTAGTAGCTTAATGCCGCTGTGTTTCGTATGACGAGTGTAGAGAACCGGATACCCTTTTTACTGGAATCGAGGCATTCCATCTTAGTCCTCACGGGTGAAAACGCATCGGCACTTTGGTTCGTAATCGATGATAGATGTCTACGGGCCGCAGCAATCACTTTCATCAGGTGGGCTGTGTGCTCGTTTGTCACCCCATCCGATAAAAAAACTGTTTACGTTACACAAAATTTAAAGTAAAAGTTTAATTGCCTTGGCTGTACGCTCCGGCTCAGCAAACTTCTGAAAAAGGAACATTTGAAATCACGACAAATTCGCAGCTCATTCTGTTTTTTTTGCGCCCGAAGCTATTAAGGGCAACCCCCCGGTAATGGAGGAGGGAGGTGGAGAATGCTCATAGCTACCACGCAGCCGGCTGCGTGGTTATGTGGAGACTTTTACCCACTATCTATACGTGGTAGAGCCATGCTGCAGTTATATTAGTAATATAGTGTAGCACGAATGGGTCGGCTCGACCGGGGAAGGACCACGCTCTCACAGAATACCAGCGTGAAATAGTAGCTTAATGCTGCTGTATTTCGTACGGTGAGTGTAGAGAACCGGAGACCCTTTTTACTGGAAACGAAGCATTCCATCTTAGTCCTCGCGGGTGACAACGCATCTGCATTTTGATTCGCAATCGAGGATAGATGTAGATGTCTATGGGCCACAGTAACCACTTACCATCAGGTGGACTGTGTGCTCGTTTGTCACCCTATCCTATAAACAAAAAATAAACTAAACCCCACCATTAGGGATTGGCTTACTAATCTGACTAGAGATCTTTAAGCCGTAAACGGACGCGACCCTCCTTGGCAGAAAGGAGGGCGCAAGCGGCGAAAAGCCGCTTAGAAGTGTGCCTAACTAAGGCAGATTAAGGGATGTGTTAAATATTTCAAATCAGCCGAAGGCTTGTTGGGGGAGCTCATTCTGTCTACAATTATTTGTTAGCAACATTTTCAAATTCTTTGGCGACAGTCTCCACTCTGTGCAACTGTTTCAGCATAGATTATTGTTTGACATTTCCCTTAGAGAAATAACTTACATAATACTTATTTTGAGACAATGGTACTGCCACAGCTAAAAATGTGCCATGAACGTCAACAATTGACTTAATTTGTCCAGGCGACAACATTTTATTTACATTTGACATTAGCGGTATAAACGTAAACACTTAAATAATTTATCTTTTATTTTATTTTGTGTATTTGTAAGTATAACACATTATGTAAAAAATTTTATTATTCTGCACTCCTTCTCAGGTATTACAACTCCCACACTCCTACGATAATAAAATAAAAGGATCTCCTCTTTTTTTACTTGGTTATATTTTTAAATATATACAAGCAAATATTTCATTAATTTTTTAAAAAATCTTATGTTTGAAATATGTTAATACCCATAACAATGTTTATCAAAATATTATCAACTGTGCTTATTTTCTAAACAATACATCTCTCCAGAAGGCACTCAAACTTCTTGTCTATCCCTTCACGCCTGTGTTTATTTTTAAACCAGTCTCAGCGCGTTTCCGGTGTCGGCACCAACTTACCAAAAATTATACTACGTGAATTGGCCACAGCAGTATATAATATATACTAATACAGTAAGATCAATAAGTAAATTGTTAGATATTAATATATTATAAAATAATGTGATAAATTAGATTTCATGACACCTTCGTACGCGTAACTTGATAAAAAGAGTTAAAATTTTTCTCTTCACTTATTAAACTATACAAAAAAAGAAAATTGAAGTGTTGTTTGTAATGTCAAAATAAAAGCTTTTTACTAAATGCATATAAAAGGATATACTTATAATAAAAACAACTTTTAAAAATTTTATCTGTCTGTTTGTTTGTTCTGGCTAATCTCCGAAACGCCTGGTAACTGATGTTATTAAGAAGTAACTTAGGTTACTTTGATTTAAAAAATCCGCGCAGAAAATTTATAACCCGTGATATTGAATCATAATAAATTCCACGCGTACGAAGTCGCGGGGAACAGCTAGTATATGTACAGAATAAGGCCTACCACATACGTACGGAATTCCGTTTCGATTTTCCGTTTCGGAATTCCGAAACGGAACGAACAGGTCGATCACACACGTACGCAAAATTTCGAACGGAAAACTACCGTAGGTATGTGACGGGTCTTGGATTTCATATGGACCTGCTTCGTTCAAAATCACGAAACGGAATTCCGTTTTTACGTGGCAGGTCTTAGCAGTCTTTAAGGAATTCAACAATACGTGGTGATACATTAAAACTGGGACTTGAAATTATTGCCATTTCAAACAACTTTCAAATGGAAACATAATGATTTCTTATATTTATGCGAGTACTACAAATAAAATGAAACTTATTTTACTTTAAGCGCGATGAAATCAGTAAAATTAGTTTAATTTAATTTCAAATAGGAAGTTAATAATCACGAAAATTGCTTGGTTGATGACCTTCCAACTTTGGTTCGCGTTTCTACTACACGCAGAGGCTGCACATGAGGCGTTTCTTTCTTGATTTTATGTTTGTTATTGAGTAGTTCTGGAAAATGTCTCTCTAGGACTTCTACCAAATTCTACTTCGATTTACCATAATAAGTCTGGATTTGTCAGACGAGGCAGCTTAATTCATGTTTTGTATGGTGAACCGAGATCGAGGTGTCCATTTTAGTCTTTAGGGGTGACAACGCAACTGCTTTTTGATTTTTACTGTAAAGTTTAATAAAGTCCACTACTGAACATAGGCCTTTCTCCATAGATTGCCTCGTAGGAGGATTTCCATAGTTGCCAGGCTTGGCAAGTGGGTTGGCAACAGCAGTTTTACATTTAGTCGTTGTCAGGAAGCCGCTGCTGCCCATCTAGCGCCCACGCGACGATGTGGCCTACTGGATAATTCTAACTCCGCCACTGCACGGGTTTTAACTGACTCCATGATATAAATCGAAGTTTTTTATACGTGGTAGAGCCACACTGCAGCTATTATGGTTGCAGCATGAATGGGTCAGCTCGATCGGGGTGGGACCACGCTCTCACAGAATACTAGCGTAAAATATCAGCCTAATGCCGCTGTGTTTCGTATGGTGAGTGTTGAGAACCGGAAACCCGTTTTACTGGAATCGAGGAATTCCATCTTAGTCCTCAAGGGTGACAACGCATCTGCATTTTGATGCTTAATTGAGGTTAAGTGTAGATGTCAGTGAGCCACAGCATCCATTTAGCACTAGGTGGACTGTGTACCCGTTTGTCACCCTAATCCTATAAAAAATGGATATACAGATGCCTAAGGGTCACATCATTTACTTAGGGTAAACTGCGTGCACGTCTGTCACCCTATGAGAGAGGATCACTTTATTTTTTATATGGAATAAGGTTGACAAACGAGCACACAGTCCACCTGATGGTAAGTGGATGCTGTGACCCATAGACATTTAACATTTATCCGATTAATAATCAAAATGCTACGACATTGTCACCCCACAGAACTAAGATGGAATGTCTCGTATGCAGTAAAAAGGGTCGCCGTTCTTTAGACTCACCATACAAAACACAGCAGCATTAAACGCCTATCTCACGCTGGTATTCTTTGAGAGCGCAATTCTTCCCTGGCCAAGCCGATCCATTTCTGCTACAACCATAATATAGCAGAAGCGTGGCTCTACCACGTATAAACTTTTCTTCTTTTTTTCGTTCTGTAATATGGTTCTTCTTCTGAAGAATCGAATCACATACCACCGCTTAATTGTGATTGGCTTGATCAGCATACACATATAATCACGCTTGTCACTCAGAGGGATAGATACCCCTCTCTCGCCTCCTTTACATCGATGTACCTACGCATACTTGCTCGTCGGTCAGGGGTCTTTTAACTTGGCCTATCTTTAATATATCGCCAGTTTGTTTGATAAACTTCCTTCTAGCGTCCTTTACCGTCGTCCTTTGTCGTTCTTTTCTGCAGCATAAAATTGCTTTGTCACTCTCTTCTCGTACATTCTTTATACATGACTAAACCACCGAGGCATTCCTTTCATAAAATTTTTTTTAAAGAATGAATTTAATCCTGGACACAACATCATCTTGCAAACCACACTTTCCTCTTATCACAAAACTTGTTACTATATGATTCAGATTCAGCCCTAATACTTACTAATCGGATTTTTACAGTACTTATTCTACTCTCATGCTTCTTTTGCGACATCCAACTTTTACTACCATACATTAAAGCAGGTATTTTTATTGTCACAATAAACTAAGATTGTTATATATCGTTTCTGGTACAATTCTGTTTGTTTACAAATAATTTCAGTGGAATGTCACGTGGAACGACGTTCTGCTGACACGGCGTGTCACAACAGCTGTATCAGCGAGCCTAACTCGCGGAATACCAAGCGATTCGCTCCGCAAACTTAGGTCGCTACGCCGACAGTATCTCGCAATTTTACACGCTTTAGTTTCAAACGAGTAATTAGTTTGGATATTTCTTAAATTGGGATAGTATTTTTAAGCATTACAGGTGAAATAACAATAATTAAGTGTCGGTTTCGTGACGCTTTAATCAGTTGCAGCGCTGAGAGGGTTTGAATCCCTAACGGAACAAGTATATGTATGGCCTACAAAGTAATTGTTCTGGGTCTGGGTGTTTATCCTTGTGAATTTATGTATGTAAGCTGACTCCACGATACGGGAGAAGATTCTAGCGGGGGAAAGAAGAATAAAGAAACAAGTGAAGCTGTTGAACACGTGATAGAGTGATAGCAGGAAGGAAAGTGAACCATTTAGAGGTGACGTGAGTACATCCGCTTCCCAACGTGGACCGTGCCGTGGGAGGCGACAGAGGGAACCAAACCAGAGGGGCTGCAGCGCAGCGTCTTCCTTACAACAAAATGAACTGCGGCTGCAAACCCGCCTGCCAAGCATGGCAACTACGGCAAGCAATTCTCCTATTAAGCAATAAATGTTTATTATATTCTTTTTTGTTTATTTTTATTCCCGAAAATCATGTCAAATATATGAACAAGCTCGATTTTTCAATTTCAATATTTAAAGGTTAGTCCCGCTGACAGCAAAGGAACTAACTGATCTGCGCGAATTTGCTATGTACATTGCATGAGAGAGAACTATATTAAAAAAAATGTTTTTTTGCGTTATACCAGTGCGCTCAGTTAAATTTAAAAGTTGAAGTTGGCCTTCGCTACAGAAATTTAAATAATATTTAGATTTCTGTGGCCTTTGTTAACTGTGACATCAAACACCCTAAGGACGCCATACACAGTCCAGTTTACCGTCAAGTTTGCAGCGCGCTTGAAGCGGCGGCGTCTGGTAAAATTAACGGTGTATGGCTCATCACTATCAGTTTGCATGACAAGTCTACTTAAAGCAAAAATTTTATTTTGATTCTGCCGACTTGATCAAACTTGCAGCGTCATTTAAACTTGAACATATATCATATAGTATTGATCACTCATACACACGTGTATGAGTGATCAAGTATACTATATACATAACGTTAGTCGGAACAAAAAGCAAGAGACGCCATGGATTCAACTGGTGCAGCATCATGTGAACTGGACGGCAAACTTGAACGTGAGTGGTCAATATGTATGCACTGCAAACTGGACGCCCCTTCAAGCGCGTTTCAAACTTGATGGTAAACTAGATCTTGTATGGAATCCATCAGTCTCCCCCCGTGATCATGGGCGCTGCGAAGCTCCGAAAACCTCGGGAGTTAAAAAGTTTAAATGAAATGAGATGAAACCCGTTTTGTTTTATTCTATGTGTAGTTTTTATTTTATAGAATAAAGGTGACAAAGGAGTTGTCATACTGGTGGTAAGTGCGTACTGTGAACCATAGACATCTACATCTAACCTCAGTTCATAATCGAAATGCAGATGTTTTATCGCCTTGAGGACTATGATAGAAAAAGGAATTTGCGTAAATTTAAGAAATAATTATGTTTATGTTAGGCTAAGTCAGTATGCCTTACCATTTTCGGATACAACACAAAAAACTAACGCTGGTCAACCTGGGTAACGTCTTTTAGTCTTATACAAATGTATAGCACGTTGTTAATACTTAATGACATGTCCACTCAAGTACCGATACAGTTTAATTAGATAGCGAAGCCTCTATTTTTCATCATTTAAATTCTTCTTTGTAAAAACTGTATGTATGAAAAGACTTCCGTTATAAAGGTCCTAACTAAGATGACCACGCCTTAATTTTTATGTTTTAACTCGCCTATAATTAACCCTTATTAAGATCCTGTGGAAAGATCAATATTCACAGATCAAGTCAATTTTCATAATACAATCTGTATTTAATATATTTAATTAAATATTTTTATCAGCAGCAGATGGCAGTATGTCATTTTTACGTGGTACCTTAAGCTAAAGGGTACATAGGGCGGACTTAATGCCATGTGGCATTCTCTGCCAGTCAACCCTGGGTGCCAAGGACGATTGTTGGCAGGTGCGACCATTATACGTAAATAATTACATCAAAATATATACATACATCAAAATATATATATATATATATATATATATATATATATATATATATACATGCTTATAAACTTCGTAAATAAATACTTAAATGAATGATATATATAATATTATGTTTAAATAATATATAGTGGAATAAATATTTGAAGTAAAAAAGAAGAAAAGAAAGACAAAAATTGATGTGTAATGAAAGTGAAATGAAATGTTCTCGGAGAAGAACTTTGAAAACTTTTTTATTAGTGGCATTCTTAATATCGTTGGGGAGGGTGTTCCAAAGTTGTATAGCTTGTATCGTAAAAGACGACCTAAAAAAATTTGACTTGTGCTGTGGAAACCAAAACCTCAGACGGTTTGACTGTCTGGATGTTCGACCGTCGATCGGATGAAAAAAATGAAAATTATTCTTAAGATAAGAAGGCTATAGGATATTATGGTTGTAGCACGAATGAATCGCCAGCGTAAAATAGCAGCTTAATGTTGCTGTGTTTCGTATGGTGAGTTTAGAGAAGACCCTTTTACTGAAAAAGAGGCATTCCATCTAAGTGCTCAGGGCTGACAATGCACCTGTGTTTTGATTCTTAATCGAGGATAAATGTAGATATCTATGGGCCACAGCAACCACTTACCATCAGGTGGACTGTGTGCTCGTTTGTCACCCTTATAAAATAAAAAATAGAAATAGAGCATTACCAAGTACGTCCTCTCAGCGCACTAACTCATTGTGCTTATGTATGGACAACTTTTCGTGGGAATCACAGTTGGTAATGTGATTCCCAGGAATCCCAGGACACTTGATAGGTGACCTGCACCTTTGACACTGTTGGCCGTCGCTGATCTGGCAATTTCACGTTGCGTAAACAATTAACATCAGGTGTGGTTGTAGTTAAGGGCTGGCTTATAGCTGTTGAATTTTGAAAATGATGCGACAGTAGCCTAATGGCAGGGCGCGGATCGCGAACTCAAAAGGTCTTGGGTTCGAATCCGCCATTTGACTACTGTCGTGAACCACTCCTAACACAAGCACTTTCAAGCTTACCAGGAGTAGTTAAAAGGAATATTAGTAATGTTAATTAATAATACTGCTAATATTTAAAAAGAAAAAAATACCAACACAAGCCATATGATGATTGCTCATGTTTCAGCAAATCACACCAAATCAAATCAATTATATTATGATCGACAGATTATAGGATGTATTCAACCGACTTCAAAAAGGAGAAGGGACTCAATTCGACCGTATGATTTTTTGGTGTGTTACCTGAGAATTTATTTCTGGGTGAACCGATTTTGATAATTATTTTTTATTTGAAACCTAGTGCTTTTCATGTAATCCCGTATATGCTTGATCGAGATTTCACCAGTAGTTTTTGAGTTATCCTTTATAATGTGTATTTAATTGCATTTGAATACATTGATGATGTTCTCATTTTCTTTATGTTGAAGTCGGTTGTACAACACTTTTAATTTTACTACTTGTTACCGGGAAGAAAGTGTGATCCCCCATTTGATGTACAACATAAAATATCATTTCATTAGATCCACGTGCAAATGTTAAAACAAACCATCTCTATTCAAGTAATATAAGAGTTTTAGTATAAAGGTAGAATAAATATAATTAAACGAAACCAGGATTTTAATTAAAAATGTATTCATAAAAATGTTATTAACAGCGTTATATTTTATTTTAATTAACTGATGTCACTGCGAACACTGCGATACCAGTAATTTTAACGGAATTTTCTTATTTTTACATTTATTACATATTAGGTTATTTTACAGTTTTGAAGTGAAAAATTCTTTAAGCACGTTTTGGCACTTTTCGAATGGGGAAAAGCACTGAACTCGTGTGACTGTCCCGCTCAGATAGAAGTTAACTTAATAATATTATTTTGGCTAATTTCTTATTACTCGACACTGGCAAATGTACAACTATACAAGTTCGACTAGACTTATTCAAATTAAAAAAAAATGGTTTTGCGATGAGTGTTTTTATGTATATCGTATATAGCAGATAATTTATAGTAGCTTACGAAAGTGCATTCAGCGTGCGATTTTTAAAGCAAGCGACCTTTAAGGCAACTTGTTCGTATTTTGCAAGTCTTATTAAACTTGCAGTAGTAAATTCGCATTGAGCTGCCTGAAATTTTGAAGTTAATGCCGTGTAGTGGCGACGTTAGAGAACACACTACTACTATTATGACCAAAATATCTGGACAACTGACGAAAATGTCGGGATTTTATGGTAGTTGTTGGGAGAAATAACTATAACTTTTTTTATTGTATAATTAATTTAAGTACACTTAATTTTTAGGTTACCACACAAAGACGTATAAAAAAACATCTCCACCAATTTGGATCTGTTATGTATATATCTGTTATTCATAAAATAAATAAAATTCAAACAATTGACTCCAAAGTTCATTCTTATTACTAACTCAGCCTTTATTATATGAAAGGCCATACGTCAAATTTCCTAGTAGCTGTTTGTCGGGAGATTTTGAGTTTTGACGGGAGTCTGGAAATCATTTAAAATGTCGGCAAAATCCAGGCGAACCTCGACCATCCGGCAGCCCTAACTACTTAATACCCATACCACCCCGTGGCTGTGGTGCGAACTAACAGAAGGAGACTGAAAGAGGAGATGGGCAGTAGCGTCTATCTTATAAAAACTTAAAAAAACGGTAGTTGCCAATAGCCGATAGCCAAGCGTGGCAACTATGTTAAATATCCCCCCTATAAGGCTATATATGGGGGAGGCTTTAATATGCCGGTTAAAAAACCAACTATATACACTATATCATCCCGTGAGTGTGGAATATGTCAGAAGGAGACTGAGAGAACAGTGTGACAGCAGCTTCTTTATAGTAGCAACAAAAAATTAAAAAAAAATTGCGGTTGTCAACTTGCTTGCCAAGTGGCAGCTACGGTAAATATCCCCTCCATAAGGCACTCTTAGGGGAGGTCTAAATTCAGTTGTGGATTTGATAGGCTGTAACAATAACAGTGACCTTTATAAAACAAATATAATTGTAACCAAAATTAAAAAAAAAAATCCGATAAAATAACGTCCTCCAGACTGAATTTAGTTCACGGCGGCCCGCCTCAATGGAAACTGGCCCGAGAGGAGGAAATGGCCTTCTGAGAGGATATTATAATAGTGCCCGAATGTATGCGCAAACAGATGCACTCTCTATTCCGATGGGACGATTATCCGACACGACTAGAGAGGTAAATCAAACGCAGGGTCAACCGTTTTGGTTCCCAAGGCAGGGGTTAAACAGCGCCAACTTCCTAACTCCGGGCTGGAACGAAGAATTTTTTGAAATAAAAACTCAATAATTGATTTTTTTTTATAGAATAGGCTGACAAACGAGCACACAGTCCACCTGATGGTAAGTGGTTGCTGCGGCCCATAGACATCTACATCTATCTTCCATTACAAATCAAAATGCAGATGCGTTGTCACCCGTGAGGACTGAGATGGAATGCCTCATTTCCAGTAAAAAGGGTCTCCGGTTCTCTACACTCACCATACGAAATACAGCAGCATTAAGCTACTATTTCACGCTGGTATTCTGTGAGAGCGTGGTCCTTCCCCGGTCGAGCCGACCCATTCGTGCTACAACTATACTACTAATATAACTGCAGCATGGCTCTACCACGTAAAAGAATGAATAAAAGAAAGAATACCCGTGTCGGTCGAAAAGATTTTCGACCGACACGGGATTCGAACTCGGGACTGAGATGATCACCATCGCGTTTACGATCACTAGACCATTAAGGCAGTCGATTTTCAGCGTGTAACGTCTGTGACCGTATAAGTAATGCTTTACTGCAAATTTTCACTTGCTTCTGTTAAAAAATAATTAACAAAATTATTTATTAATTTTTAAAATTTCATTAAATTAAAAAAATGTTGATAATAAATCGAATTTACGGAACTGTACGCGATAAGAATGTTGTGCATAAAATTTACTTCGTTTAAAAGTGTGTTTTGCTTAAAGTGGATTTTGATAGCAAGGTTAATTAATTGGAGCCTTTTTGGAATTTGAATTAAGAACCGTACTAAAATCCAAAACCAGTTATACATTCTTGCTTTTAAAAACCGACGAAACAAAAAATCATGCACGCCATATAGCCTATCATTATTTGCCCAGGATGAATACAGGCTCCGTTCCCAGGGAAACTAAAGCTGCGCTGCGCTTTCGAACTTAACTCTGGCTGAACAAACAAAGCTATGGTTAGATATTCGGTATTTCAGCGTGCTAGCGTTGGGCTAGCTTTTTATAACTTTAGCCTTAGCTTTACTTTTGCTATTTGCCTGTAATATGAAAACAGAGAGTGCATTGCAATTCGTTTCGATTAAATATTTAAACAGATTTTTCATGCTTTACAGGTACGCAGAAAATCAATTTTTTGTCATTAAAACTACGAATTCACCTTTTTTAAAAATCATACTGAAAGTTAAAAATTTTCCTTAGTGAATCATGATGACCAAAACACGATTGATACATTTTGACTCAATACAAAAATATCGCAAAGTTTCCTCAATCTACAATTTTAGGTACGTCCATTAAGGGAAAAAGCAATTTCAATTAAGTTCTGTCTATGTGTACACCAGTAAATACATACATGGGGGAATTAAATAAAAGAGTATATTTAATTTTAAAAATAAATGTCGTGCGATAAAATTGTACGCGGGCCGGCTAAACACGAGCATATCACCGCTTCTCACTCATGAAGATACTATTTCGTTATTTCGAAACCTTTATGTACCTATGTTTTCATGCCTCTATCGTGTGGCTGTGGGTGACTTAACACGTTCCCCGCGGCACTGATTTATCTGTACTTTCCATTACTGCATTACGAGACGTTTGAAACCTCGTTCTGAACCAGAGGTTGTAGCGGCACGAGGCTTAATAAGCCCCACCGCCTACATGAGACAAAAATCCTTTTTTTGGCGCCAAATGAGGCGAATTGTGTGGTTTTTGTCGCGATTATCATTAAGAATGAGTTGATTAACCTAAATCTGCCGCCGCCTGTGGGCGGATTATTTAGTTTAGATTCCATAGGTAAAATAAAATGTGGGGTCTTATGTACCCCATACCGCACTGAAAAAGGGCAGTTTTTCATCTTGTTTAGTGATGGGAAAAAATATCGATTTTATTTAATTGTACTTATGGATGCTTTTTATTAAAACAGGGCAAACAATAATATTTTTGCAATCGATACATTCTGTGAGAATTTTCTTTGCTATTTTGTCAGCCTCACGACTTGATAAGAAGGTGCGAAGTTTTTCGTAGCATCCTACACATCTCATTTTCTTTGACCCTTTTTCGAGATGATGTGGATTATTTGGAGCGGGTTCTGAAAAAAAAACTGGTAGTGTATTTTTGAAGCGGGTTTATTAGGTGTAGCGATTTGTTGGAGCATTTCTATACATAAGTATGGGATCGTAACGGCCTGTGTATGTTTGGCTTTTGTCAGTTGAATTTATTCGTTATATTCCTACATAATTATTTCACTTAGACTGAGTATAATTTGTAAATATTGATTGGAAACTTACCTGTTTTTCAAATATCGTTAATTTAGAATTATATTTAGCACCCAACTCCTCTTCATCATCACGTTTCGATATCTTATTATATCGTCGCGGGTGCAGCGTTCAACGTTTTGCGCAACACTAACCGCGTAAAGCTAGCGCAGGGTGCGGTACGAGGTGTGCGGGGTACGAGGTGTTCGCAACCTCGTAACGCACTGTATTAAACTTTAATTTATTCAGTGCGGTACGAGGCCTAAAAAATCCGGTATTAAGGTAGATATACCAAAAAACTCGGCATCAATAGCACATCTCAGATATATAGTTATTTCTTTCCTAGACTGAAGCAAACAGAAGTTACGCCTCTCGCACGACAGAGAAGTTTAAGTTTTTCCTTACCGCTATAACGACGAGACACGGACGAGGTGTTTCAAGCCTCGTTTCGCAGTCAACGTGTTAAGGCCAGCTAGGCAGAGCAGCAAACTTTTAGCATAAGGATGACAAACAAGAACACATTCCATCTGATAGTAAGCAGATACTGTGGCCCATTGACATCCACATCGATCCTTGACTAAGAAATAAAATTCAGATTCATTGTTAATCACGGAGACTAAGACAGAATGCATCGTTTCCAGTAAAAAAGGGTCTCCGGTTCTCTACACTCACTATCACGCTGGTATTATGTGACAGCGTGGTGCTACCGATCAAGCCAAACCATTCGTCGTGGCTTTACCACGTATGAGAACATTAGGTACTCTTGAGATTATAAATATCAATTCCCGACGTTTTACAGCGCCTGTGGTCATGGGGTGCGATAAAAATTCGTAATGGACGATACACACGGTCAGTTCAACTGATCAGTTCAAACTAGGAGTGTTTTTAGGATATTTTTTAAAATATCTGATTTTTGATGTATCGATAAATAAACTTTTATATAAAACTCCGATAATGGTATATTTATAATTATCGATATATCGAAAATCCGATATTTAAAAAAATATCAGCAGTCTTAGTTTAAACTAATCAGTTAAACTGACCGTGTGCGTCGTCCATAAAATTAGTTTTATTGAGACACTACCTACTAGTTTATAGTGTATCAACTTGTTACCCAGTGGCCGGTTCAAAGTCAAGAGTGCACTATATTGTATATTATCTATGGTCAAGTGTCACTGATACCGTAGAACAGGGGTGGCGAACCTTTATGTATCAACGTGTCATTTTTGTGAAGAAATGTTTAATCAGCTAATAAACGTGTCATAAAAGAATTTTGACTTCGTGATTGTGGGTAAAATAGTAGTATACAGAATACTTTCGACTCAAAACTCCTTATTCACTACAAAAATATATAAGGACTTTTGAGTTGAGACAAAGCAAACATTGCAAAATGTATTTTGCAATGTATAATAATAAATGTTTCAGGTGTAGGTACGCGTAATTTAGATTAAAGTAACATTAGTGTGACTCCTGTTGATGTATATTAGATGACAAATAACTTATATTAGGGTTGTAAAATCCTAAATATAACAAATGAATTTTTAAATACAGTTGTGTCACCGAAATTGACTATTATGCGTAAACGAACTATGCATTCCTTGGGGGAGACGTGGACTTGTAAAGGGCTGTAATGATGATGACGATGATGAAACGAACTATACGTCATTAGCAATGGTAGTTCACGGTGTAACTAGGATCACTCGCGTTCATTCGTAATATCGGAATCTTCATAGTGGACTTTGTGATTGGTGACGTACCCACAATATTGTGTCGCGTGTCATCGATGGCAGGCGTGCCGTTGCTTCGCCACCCCTGCTGTAGAATGTGGTTCACTGTTTAAGACCGATACTTGCTACTCGTAAAGTAGGGTACACATTATTTGAATTTCGTTTAAATTGAATAATGTGATTAAAATCGCATTATTCAATTTAGAAGTTTAAAAAATATATTTAAAAAATATTTTTGCTATAGGCTTTTCCTTTGTTTACGTATTACACCTGTTTGAACACGTAATACAGAAAACGCAAAAAATTCAGATTATCAAATATTGTGAAAATTAACAAAGTATATAGTATAATGTAATCAATACTTTTTGCAAAAGCAGTGACTTGTTCTGATAGGAGGGATCTATCAGCACAAGTCACTGCTTAGTCCCAAAACGTTTTTTTAAGTCAGTAAGAGCTTTTATCAAAATAGTTTTTTCTTGCTTAAAAAACTATTTTTATGTTTATATTTCTAAAGTGAATTTACGATCATACGTTCGGATTGAGGTTTGGGAATGATATAAGCCTGATGTAACAGACCAGATCTTATGTGATTTAATGCCAAAAGTTGACAAAGTTCAGTCGAGCCAGGCTTTTATTTCACATTGTGAATTTCAAAAAAAAAAAGGTTCTGGTCCTGATTGTGTACTTTTTGACCCTTCTACCTCTTGTCGAGATGTTCTTTGTCTACAATAAACCTGTTGTCACATTTCAGAGCGCTTAAAGTATTTATGAATGAAGAAATAAGAAAGAAAGAAACATTTAAGTATTGCAAACTCGCCACACACATAATTGCACACAAATATAAATATTAGTAAACACAACAATTAATAAACTCATAATAAAATTAAAAAAAATAACAACTTGACAGATATATCATTTAACTAAAGTATGTATAAATTACTATTAAAATACGTCATGCAGTCTCCTACTAACTTTAAAATCACGTTTTATGTTTGTGCAAGCAATGCTAAGTAGTATAAATCTGCAAGTAAGTCCCTTTGCGTTGCTTATACCCTAGTTTTTTATATTAAGATTTTTGCCTTGGATGCTTGGATGCTCTAGCCATGTTACATACCATTCGGGAGCTTCGTTTTTATGGATAGTTTTTTTGCTTCACAATACTCGTATGCTTATTCATCACATTGCGTAGTTTTTGGGAGATTTTGATGACAGCTCAACCCAGCCGACAGTCGATGACGACAGTCACTCAAGTTCACTTACTTGTTTTATCGTTTTCTCTAATAGTTCACGTGCGCACACATTTAATACACAAAATCGCATCTATACGTATCATAAATCCAATTCAAGCCATTATTTAAACACGAGAGTAACAGTCCGTCAACGGTCAAGTTTCCGCCAAAAACCCCTCTTATACCCTGGTAGAACGTAGTATCACAGAATAAATAATAGTACTACATACTTAGTACCGTACAGTTTCCTGCGCTAACGATCTTATAATAATGCTAGTGTAGCATGTAAGTGCCTTATATCTTGTAGCGTAGTGCTTATACTCTGATAATACTTGGAAATCAGTAAGCTTTGATTATATACCTGTATATAATCAAAGTAAGTATAATAATATAAAAAATGCGCAGGTTGTTGAGAAACGTGCATTAAACGATAATTTCGTAGCTGGATTATCCATTTTCCGGCAACCGACACGCAATTCTGTCAACATGTAGCTGTTACTGGTTTACGGACGTGATACCTGCGCCCGGTCGATTGTAAACAAACGCAAAATGATGCTTTCTTATTGTAACAGCAGGAAAAAGGTATTTTTGCAACGTTATTTAAGCAAATAAAAAGTTTACTTAATATCGGTCACCAAACATATGTATAACCACCAATTCCAAAGAAAGAAGGCGAAAAAAGATGGTAAAGACTCGATGCAGCAATTTTTTATTCTTTAAGAAAAGGACAAGCATTACTTAAGAAAGGAAGAAAACTTTTGTGACCTCTGAGAACATCTGCCCGATTCTTACACTCTTTTTACACATTAACAACATCTGATGATAAGTTACTGTCGGTAGCCGGTACCCATGAATAACTGCACAACCAGGAATGCATGCAACACCTGGATTGCAGATGCGTTGCCAACCTGTAAAAAGGCTATAAAAAAGTAGACTTTTTCTTAAAGGTCGCTAACTCGTATCGGTCCGGAAACATCGCTGGTGGTAGTCGATTCCATAAAGAATTTATATTAAACTTTCTAATAAATTCCATAGTGGTGTGCGCTGTGAGATAACACATTCAGACATGAAAGCTGGCCTATATACTAACTGAATACATACTTAATAATTTTTTGCATTGATTTTTGTTTCTACATCAACTTTTTCTACTAACCTTCTTCTTCTTTTTCTATTTAACCTTTTTAAGCGTGTGGTGGCGACAGAGTGAAACTAAAATCGGAAATGGGCAACAGCATCTTCCTGATAACAACTCAAAATTATAAAACCCCAGCTGCTGACCTGCCTGCCATCCTGCCAAGCGTGCCAATTGTGGAAGAAATCTCTCTCACGAGGCAATCAACGTGGAAGGCCTACGTTCAGCAAAAGTCTCATATAGGCTGTGATGGTTATGGAGTGTTAGCCTCTTATCTTTGGTCTATTATGATGATGTAGGTCAAATTCTGCTGAAGCTTGTCTCATTTTATCTTTGCTACAACCTCAAATTTACTAGCAGAGAATGCCTCAGTCTTCATGCCTTTTTATACATAATATTATGTGTATCATTATTATCATCATCATTACAGCCCTTCACACGTCCGCTGTGAACATAGGCCCCCAAGTAATGCCACAAAGCACGGTCCTGAGCCACCTGCATCCATCCACTTCCCGCATGTCTTACCAGGTCATCACTCTGTCAGTGCCCCTCACACTTCGTATACCGGTGCAAGGCTGCCACTGGGGAACCTTGTTTTTTCATCGGTTTTCGGTTCTTCGAGCTATATGGCCGGTCCATTGACACTTCAACATATTAATCCTTTGGGCTATGTCGGTTCGATCCCCGCCAACATCAATGAAATTGTTAATTGCAATTTTAAGTGCTGATTTACCACGAGCTTTGCGGTGAAGGAAAACATCGTGAGGAAACCTGCATGTCTGAGAAATAAGAAAAAATAATATTTCGAAGACATGTGAAGTTCGCCAACACGTATTGAGGCAGCGTGGCGGACAATTCCTTGCCCTAAAACCCTCTCAGAAATGACTGGAGGTCTGTGCCCAGGAGTGGGACGTATATAGGCTGTAACTTTAACTTTTATATCTGTTACTCTCTGGTTCTACTGCGGATGTGAAAGAGAAATGAGGCATTTCTTAGTTTATCACGGAGAGAAAATCTGTGCATAGCCTTCTCCATACCTTGCTGACCGACCTTGAGCTTCCTCATACGGTCAGCAATTAAGGACCCACACACACTAGTTGTACAAATTCGTTTTCAAGTTTTGAGGTATACCTGATGAGAAGATGCGTCGTAATCTCCCAAACGCTGCCCAGCCAAGTAGAATCTGTAGATTGACCTCTCGGTCGAAATTGGACTTACCTAGTCGGACTATTTGTCCTAGGTAAACGTACTCGGTCAACAACTTCGAGCATAGTGCTCTCAACAACTACCAGCATAGGTGTGATATGAACGTTACACATGATCTTTGTTTTATCCATGTTCATCTTAAGACCTATCCGTTGGGATGCACTATTGAGGCCAATAAGCATAGTGCTTACGTCCTCTAGCGACTCTGCCATAAGGACTATATCGTCGGCAAATTGAAGGTAAGCGAAGTAAACGCCGTTGATGTTTATACCGTATCTTTTTCAATCCAGTAGGTTGAAAACGTCTGAAAATGCAGGGGTGAAGAGTTTCGGGGGTATAACGTTACACTGTACACCTCTCTGCAGTTGGATAGGTTTCGAACTCGTGGTTTGTACTCGCATAGCCATTCTGGCCCTACTGTACAAACACTTCAGCACTTCGTTATACCGACATTCAACTCGGCACCGCTGAATGGACTGCAGCACTTGAATTTCGACGGAATTATAGGTTTTCTCATAGTCCACATAAGCAAGACAAAGTAGCAGACTGTACTCTTCGGTCTTCTGTGCAATTTGCCGGAGGTTATGTGTTGGTCTATGTTGGTAAAGCCTTTTCGGAAACCGGCTTGTTCGTAAGGCTGGAAGTCGTCTAGTCTGCGTACGAAACAATTCGTAATGAATCTCGAAAATATTATTTGTGCGAAGTATTACAAATAAATATTTTTACATGGTAAAACCATGTTTCAGCTATATCACGTTTAGCGAATATATGGTTGGCTAGACCGGGGATGGACCACGTTCTCACAGAATACCAACGTGGGAACGTAATATGTTGAGTGTACAAAATCGGCGACCCTTTTTCTAGAAAGGAGGCATAACTCATCTACAATTTCATTTTTAATCAAGGATAAATGTAAATGTCTATGGGTTAAACCATCCACTTACCATCAGTTGGACTGTGTGCTCGTTTGTCACCCATATTCTTTAATAATAGTTTTATATAAAATATATAATGGAATAAGAACCAGTTTGAGCCTAGGAATACAAGTTTTGTATTAGCAATGTTGCTAATAATTGCTAAGAAGCACACTATGATGTTATGTGACGTTATTCTTGAAGTATATTAAACACACAGCGTGAGATTATTTCTTGTTGATCCGCTTCCCGTCCGTTGCGAAATAGGTTGTATTTTATTTTAGCACTTTGTTTCTTTATCTATATTTATAACAGAGCATATTGCTGTATGACATAATATCAAGTTATTTACCACAAGATTTCTTTTTTTACAAGTAAATGATTCAGATGAAGTAATGATGACCATTATTATCGTTACAACCCTTCACGAGTCCACTGCTGAAAATAGACCTCCCATGAGGAATTCCACAAAGCACGGTTCATCAGGCATTCGGTCATCCACTTCCTCCATCTCATACCAGCTCGTCACTCCATCTAGTGACCGATGATAAATACAATTGTTGATTTCTTAAATTATTAAATATATTAAATTATTAAAAATATGTAAAAGTAATTAATTAAACGCGAACGCGATAGAATCCGTAAATTTAGTTTTATTCAAATACAGTTGATTTTTAATCGCATTTTTCTAACCCTGGAGTTAAATAAAGCCATTCAGTCTCACTGCCAATTTGTTTTTTAGTTGGTCTAGTTATTGTAAGCGCGCCTGCTGGTCATGAGGGCCCGGGTTCGAATTTCCAGGTCGGGCCAAAATCAGTTACTGGGTTTTTCTGTAAAGAAATTCAGGAAAATCAGTAAGTTGAGCGTGTTCCACCCCATGCCTTAGAAATCACTTAAAGCCGTGAAACCTGCGCCTGATCTTTCTGCGGTCGTGTCGGACCGACCCATCGGACAATGAGAGTGAGAAAATAGGGAGCACACTTGTACTTACGCATACACCCGTCCACTAGAAACCTGTCCTGCGCAGGTGGTAAATCTATATATATATATATATATATATATATATATATATATATATATATATATATATATATATATATATATATATATATAGTGCATTGGGGTAAGATCGGTGATGGAGTAAGACCGTAAAATTCAAATTTCCGGTGAATTATGCTATATTTTCGAAAGCTAGCAATATGGTACAAGACTCCATTTTATTCTGCCCCGACCCCAAGTTTCAGGCAGTCGCTCCGAAAAGTATTTTATAAAACAAGGTAGTGCGCTGCGCAGTATTTTATAAAACAAGGTAATTTTTGAATTTTTTCGTCTGTCCGGTCTTTCCCTATCACTTTTATTTGCGATTTGTAGCGACGTCCGGTCTTCCCCTTGATGGCCAATTCTTCACCATGCATATAAAAAATTATGCCTTGTCTTCGCACACGTTTTAAGCAGAAACTGTTGAGTTTTGAAAAGTAAAAGCTTCTTATAGCTAAATAACGTGTAACCATTAACGATTTGCGCCATGTTTCAGAAATCTGACGTATATGTATGTCGAGAAAATAAAGTTTTTGCCAGACTCTTTTAACTAGTCGGAAATCCGTCCGGTATTACCCCAACGCACCTTATATATATATATATATATATATATATATATATATATATATATATATATATATATATATATATATATATAAAATATTCTATAGTAATTAAACACGTTTTCCAGACATCTTTTATAATGCAAATAAGACTGCCAAGTGGTCGTAAAAGTGTTTACTTATCTCGAGACCCCGAGTTGGAATTCCGGAAAGGGCAAGTTTTACTATCAAGAAATTCTCATTAGCACAGGAGTCAGGAAGTTGGAAGTGTTTCATCCAGCCCCGTGCCTCGTAAAGCGCGCTAAGCCGTTGGCCCTGCTCCTGATTTCTCTACATTCGTCTAGAATTACCGTCCCATCGGACTATGAGAGTGAGGGAATAGAGTGGGTGCACCAGTGCTATGCGCAAGCACTTGGTTACTATACATCTGTGCTGTGCAGATGGCGAGCCTCCATTGCAGACTGGTCGCTGTGACTGAAATTCGGTCTAGTGGACATTTTGGATGCCTTGATAGAATAACAGACACACTATCACACCCAACCCAAGTTCACTGCTGAAAGCTTCCCCCAAAGATTGTCACAAAGTTCGGTACAGAGCTACCTGCAGCTATTGACTACCTGCATGTTTTATCAGGTCGTCACTCCGTCTAGTGAGGTTCGCTCCAACATCGCGGTTGTCAGTACGGGGCTGCCACTTAGCAACCTTTCATTCCCAATCAGTTGTCGATTTTTCGAGCTATATGGCCGGCCGAATGTCACAACATAACCTATTAATCCGCTGGGCCGACACTTTTGTTCTTCTGAGAATATAATCGTCACGGATTTTATCTCGCTGAGAAATTGCAAGCTTCCTGACATAACGCACTGTGAGTACTCCTGAGCTTCCTCATACGTCCAGCTGTTAAAGACTACGTTTGGGTTCCATAAGTCATCACTGACAACACGCACTAACTCGCACTTTCGTCTCAAGCTTCTGAGGAACATCGAACAAGAAGATTTGTCGTTGTCGATTTGTTTCCTAAACGCAGACCAGCCGAGTTGAATTCTTAGGTTGACCTCAGACCTAGGTTGGACTCACTTAATCGGATGTCTAGACATCACCTATTTTAATTTGATAAACGTAGAAGTGGTACGAATTTACAATCGTTGATTAAAATTGAAAGGGCAATTAATTTCAGCATTACGGAAAACAAATTAGTTTAAGAGCGTTTTTTCATTTGCCGATACCGATAAAGATATCGTCATCGACGTACCTTACTGACACCCATATTATCTAGAAGCTTTTCCATTCAACGACACGGCAACGGTATGTTTCTATAATATATCGTCGCAATGGGTGATAATAGCTTTTTATGATGTGCCAATTAAGGCAGGCAAAAGTCTGCCACCGTACAGCCTAGTCTGATGTGTATTCACAAAATTCTTCACAATTTTGATGTCAGCTAAACGGTTAGGTATCTAGCGGACAATTGATGACGATGGTATGTCAAGTCACCATTTGACGGCAATTGAAACATCCATTTTGCGTATCAATATTAATAGTTGACATGAATTTTATAAATCAAAATCCACTTCGAACAATGAGGGCATCCGAGACTTTTTCTGCTACGAGGGCGGCGCCACATTTGAATGAAGTGTAGGCATTGAAGTAATATGTCCTTACGTACTAGAACAGCTATCTCAAACAAAAAATGTGCGCTACTCTGTGTTCGTGCGGTTGGTTTTTTATCATAGAATAAACACAGGTAGAATGATCCGTATCCGTTAAATAGGTAAATTATATCGAGAACCATATTTAAATTTAGCCATTTATTTTGTATGTTAAATTTGCTTATTTAATATAATATTACATAATATTATATCACAATTACATTTTAATGATGTTTTTATCTGAATATTTTAAAAGGTATCTATGTTAAATATAAAAAACGTACTAAATGTACGATAACAAAACTTATTAATATAATATTTAAATTACAAATATATTTATTTAAATTAGAATAAGAGTCGTTCATAAATGCTGGGCACGCGAAAGTAAAAAAAATGGACGAATTTATTCCGCTTTGACTTTGATGTGGAAACCTAAAAATAAAATAAAAGAATAATAAGCAGATTTAAACACGAAAAATTTAGCCAAATTATAATAACTACGACACGAGATGGCGTCTTGAATATAATTTGTTTTATTATTAATCTTTATTATTCTTTTATTGATTAAGTATCTTATTAACCGATGAAAAGTAATTCCTTGGTTTTATCTGACATTTCTTGATTATTTGTGCAATATCTAAGTACACACGACGGCAAATTTTTATCAAGAGATTTTTTTAAAGCAACATAACACGTGACAACTCTACAAGCGCCTTGCGAGTGACAGTGCAGTGTCGCCTCTAGTACGTAGTACATAATAGCTCAATGATTGAAGGTAATATTTGACAGATTCCATGGCGCAGGAAGATAATTTGTTAGAAAAATGTAGAGAATTCACGTTTCTTTCTGAAGTATTAATCAATATTTTTTATTAGGTAATTAGATAAGAAATGGATAAACGACATCTAGTGAGGCTAAGATTAATGTATTAGCTCTCATTATTGAAATAAATAATACCACTTCTACACTCCATAATACAGGACCAACACCACCGGCGGTTAAATTCCCGCCAAAATCCGATCGACACTACAGAACTTTGATGACATCTATAGTAAATTATGCATGACTAGATTGTCATAATATTATGTTTTTTATTAATATAGACAATAATTATTATAAATTTATTATTACTGGTTTACCTATGTCATAATAATACAAAACAGTTTTTTTACATCCAATAGTTTAAGTGAGAACGTCGATAGAGCTTATCGAGAAGCTAAAAATAAGATCCGATCATAGTTTAAAATTTTCCACAATTTTCAATGTATGTATCACGTATTAATGAATATAACAAACAACTTTATTTTATTTAATAGATTTAATTATATCTACATTTATTATAAACATAGGTCAATTTTAAGCAAACAGCACATACGTTGTTCCCTTCAATGGAAATGAATGCCACGCACACATGCATCGTGCATCTGAGTGTATAATTTATCGGGAACGGGACTTGACGATTTTGTGAAGAGCGGGCGTTCTGGCGTTTACCGACATATCGTCGCTGATAGCCTGCCGGTTACGATACATTATGTAGCGTCAGTCAATGGAAATCATAACAAGAAACTGATAACGCCGCTCGATGGAAAGTGGTGAATTGGTGTACAAGTGTTTGAAATATTACAATTTAGGTACGTGAAGGTACCTAAATTGTAATATTTCAAACTTCGAAAACTCAAATTAAAAAAAAAACTAACTACCCACACTAAAACCGACTAAAATATTTAGTATAATAAATATCAACTGTTAAAATGGAGTCGATAAAACAGCTCCCTTTTGACCATTTATTATTTCATAAACTGATAAAGAGCTATCGTATCGCAGAGGCATCTATGCAAACAAGGCTGTAGTTTCTGAGTTATATGAAAGTGACCATATTGACCGGATATTACCCTTACATATACACAGGTATATTTACGTTGCTTGACTAGCTCCTTATGTCGGAGCTATGGTAGTCGTAGCGTATAGAACATTTATTGATGCCCTAAGGCTCAATTTACACTACTGCAGAACGGAATGGAAGCGAATTTTAGTAAAGAAAGTGTACGTAGTAAAATGAGTATTATATTAATTGTGTAACGCGCAAACTAGATATGAGCATAAAAAAGAAGGCGCGCGTCTTCCGGGGAATTCTTGAGAATTCCCGTAGCTACTGCAGCCCAAGAAGGGCGTGGAATCTAGACTAACTTTTCTACAGCCCCAAGGCGATTGCAGTAATAGCCCGTAGGCGAAGTCTCGGAATGCTCGAGCATTCTCGCGAATTTGCGCGCCTTCCCGCACGTCGCGTCAAAATTGAGACTTCCGTTCCAATCCATTCCGCCGCAATGTAAATTGAGCCTTACAGTTAATTTACGAAGTCTTTTTTTAAATACTAGCAATGCTATTAACGTTACTAATATTCCCTTTAACCACTCCCGGAAAGCATAAAATGCTTGTGTTATGTTCACGACAGCAGTCGCATGGTGGATTTGCACCTACGACCTTTTGAGTATCGCCGTCCGCACCCTTCGATTAGGCTACTGTTTTTAGTTTTACTCAAAAGTTTAATTTCCGTACACAGGTGTAAATAAAGTTTGAATAAATAAAAAAATTAACAGTTGATGTATTATACAGTTAATACATTGGATTTACAGCTTGCATAACATTAAGTACCTGTACGTTATTATCGACTGCTCTTCACTTTCACCGTTAGTTGTTCTTATTGAAGTTTATTTGTGATCTTGATAGGAGCGACCTCTAGCGGTACAAGGCGAGCTGGTGCCAAAACTGGACAGCTCTTGTCTGTGTCTTTACCTCTTTACACTAACGGCATTTTGAGGTTGATAATATTTTTAAGGCTGTCAAATTAATGTCTCTTCTCTGGTTACAGACTCGTGCAATTGGTTTTTTGCCAACGTCAAGTAGTTGGAAATTACCTTTGATTATATAATTCTATATTGCTTCATTAAAGAGTTATGTGTAAAAAGTTATGAGGATATCCACAGTAAAACAAAAGTAACTGACATAGCCCAACGAATCAGTAAGATGAAGTGGCGTCTATCCCTCTAGATAGAGTGACGACCTGTGGGCTGTGACTTTTCAACTGACTTCAAAAAAGGAGGAGGTTCTCAATTCGACTATATTTTTGAATGTGTGTTACCTCATAACTGTTTTCAAGGTGAACCGATTGGAATGATTCTTTTTATTTGGAAGCTGGTGCTTCTCGTGTAGTCCCATATAAATTTTATCAATAACAGACCAGTTAGTTTTTGAGTTATGCTTAATAATGCGTATCTAATTGACTTCGACTTCTTTAATGACGTTCTCATTTTATTTATATAGATAGCGGTCGCGAATTTTTTTTTTAATTTTACCACTTGTTTACAATATTTTTGCTTATGTCTTGTAAGTTCAATACCAATATATAAACTAATAAAATCTTAACGTTAAAGCCTAACTATACTTTGTCATAAAACAACTCTTCTAATGACATAAAAGTATTAAATCTCAACTCTCCTTGAATATGACGAAGTTGCACGACCAGGCTGCTTATGTGACTAAACCTGGCAACCACCAACTGCTCTAGGTTATCGGGAAGTACAAATAAAATGTCGTTTTCCTTGTGCGACCGCAATCCTGGTGTTTGTGAACCAATATATAAAATATCATAGCTTTATCTCAATCCAATGTTTATGTTTAGACTAATTATGAAAGCGCGTTAAATTTAAATTAATTTTTAATAAAAACAAAAAACTGACCTTAAAAAACTGGAAAGAATAAAATATTTGCGCATCATCATCATCATCATTACAGCCCTTCACAAGTCCACTACTGAACATAGGCCTCCAAGTAATGCCACAAAGCACGGTCCTGAGCCACCTGCATCCATCGACTTCCTGCATGTCTTACCAGGTCGTCACTCCATCTAGTGGGGGGTCGCCCTACACTACGCCTACCGGTACGAGGCTGCCACTCAAGAACCTTTCTTCCCCATCGGTTATCGATTCTTCGAGCTATGTGACCGGCCCATTGCCACTTCAGCTTACTAATCCGTTGGGCTATGTCGGTCACTCTGGTTTCACTGCGGATATCCTCATTTCTGAGTCTATCACGCAGTGAAACTCCGAGCATAGCCCTCTCCATAGCTCGCTGAGCGACCTTGAGCGTCCTCATACGGCCAGCGGTGAAGGACCACGTCTCAGATCCGTAAGTCATCACTGGCAACACGCACTGGTTATACACTTTAGTTTTCAGAGATTGAGTTATACCTGACGAGAAGATGTGTCGTAATTTCCCGAACGCTGCCCGGTCGATGGTTCTGTAGTCGGATAGCCATCGTAGCCCTACTGTACAAACACTTCAGCACTTCGATATACCGACAGGCAACTTGGCACCACTGAAGGGACTGTAGCACCGCCCAAATTTCGACGGAATCAAGGGCTTTCTCATAGTCCACATATGCCAGGCAAAGTGGCAGATTGTACTCTTCGGTCTTCTGTACAATCTGCCGCAGGGTATGTATGTGGTCTATGGTACTGAAGCCTTTTCGGAAACCGGCTTGTTCGGGAGGCTGGAAGTCGTCGGGTCTGTGTGCGAGACGATTCGTAATGACTCTCGAAAACAGCACGTAGACGCGGCTCAGAAAGGATATCGGTCTGTAGTTCTTCAAGAGAGCGTTGTCGCCTTTCTTAAAGAACAAGAACACCGCGCTTCTGCTCCACGCCTCCGGAGTAGTGCCACCATGGAGGACGGAATTGTAGAGCTTCTGAAGGACTTCAAGTACCGGTGTTCCACCCGCTTTCAGAAGCTCCGCTGTAATTCCATCCTCGCCTGGGGCCTTGCCGTTTTTAAGGTGGTGGAGAGCCATTCTAATCTCGCTCAGACTGTCGTCCGGGATATCATCGGAATAGGGTCGGATAAGACTTGCTCTTGGGTCGTTACTCTCACTTGCGTGTGGCTCCAACGATGATGTGTACAGCTGCCCATAGAACCTCTCAATCTCACTCAGAATCTCAGGTGTCACGGAAACGATGTTGCCACACTCAGTCTTCAGCTTTGACAGTTGGCTCTTTCTGGCAGGCAGATCTCTGGCAAAGACTTTGGAGCCCTGGTTCCGCTCGATCGCTTCTTTAATACGAGCAGTATTAAAGTTGCGTAAGTCTCGCCGCATGCATTTGGAGATCTGTCTGTTCAGTTGCCTGTACGCTGTCAAATCTGTTGACGATTGCAGCCTCATCTCCCGTCTAACAGCCATGAGATTAAGAGAGATCTTCTGCGGCGGGTCTTGCAGAACTTAGCTCCGACCGCATGGACAGTTTCCACGAGCTTATCATTCATACCGTCCACTGCATTGCAATCCTCTAGGTACTGAAAGCGGTTACGTAACTCGAGCTGAAAGTTTCGGGATTCTGGATTAGAGCACGAGGGGGACGGAGCGTTGACTTCATTAGACGAGACCTCTCCAACGTTAAGTTTAGGTTCAGTGTGAATCTAACCATTCGGTGGTCGCTGCCAGTTTTCACCCTTGCGATCACTGAGACATCACTGAACAGTTGGCGTCTGGTCGTCATAATGAAGTCAATCTCATTTTTTGTCGAACCGTCGGGGCTCGACCAGGTTCATTTCCTGTGGGGCCGCTTCTGGAAAAAAGAGTTCATCATAAAGAGTCCCTCTTTCTCCATAAAGTCGGCCAGCTGCTGGCCCCTTCGGTTCCGTTGCCCTACTCCAAATTTCCCCACCTTCAGCTCACCGCTTTCTCTTGTGCCTAGTTTTGCGTTGAAGTCTCCCATCAACACCGTGTAGTGGGTTTTGGAGGAATGCATGGCTCTGGAAATATCCTCATACATTTCCTCCACCTCCTCATCGGGATGTGCCGAGGTTGGTGCGTAAACCTGTATGATCTTCAGCGAATACCGTTTGGTGATTCTGAGTATCAGGTACGCGACCCTCGTCGACATACTCCCAATCTTTACAACGTTGTTGACTAGAGACTTGTGGACGATAAATCCGACACCTCCTTGGGACAGATGGTCGCCCTTCCGGTGGTAGAACAAGTTGCCGGACTCGAGGATTGCCGTGTCCTCCCCCTCTCTTCGGACCTCGGATAATCCAATAATATGTCAGCGCAACTTGTCTACCTCTTCTTCCAGCTCCAGTATCTTCTCGTCAGTCCTCAGGGTGCGTGCGTTATATGTTGCCAGGTCGAGTCGTCGTAGGTGGCAACCGAACCTCCACCGGAGATTGTTAGCACCCCCTGCCCCGCCGTTACCATGGTCGCCACCGTAGCCAGGAATAGCGGGGCCGCCGGGGACTGGGGCCGTTTTTTGCGTCGTTATTCATGGGGGGATATTTGCCATAGTTGCCACGCTTGGCGAGCGGGTTGGCCACCGCAGTTTTTTATTATATCACAGTTGTTATCAGGAAGATGCTGCTGCCCATCTCCTGCCTGTCTCCCTCTGTCGCCTCCTGCGACACCCACGGGAAGATATGGGATAGTGGACATTCTCAACCGCCACTACACGGCACATATTTGCACATATTGGCGCATAACAATAATAAAATAATTCCCAAATAATAGCGTCTTTTTTTAAAGAAAAAGGGTGACAAGCGAGCACACAGTCCACCTGATGGTAAGTGGTTGATGTGGCCCATAGACATCTACATCTATCCTCGATTACGAATCAAAATGCAGATGCGTTGTCAGCCTTGAGGACTAAGATGGAATGCCTCTTTTCCAGTAAAAAGGGTCTCCGGTTCTCTACACTCACCATACGAAGCACAGCAGCATTAAGCTGCTATTTGATGCTGGTATTCTGTGAGAGCGTGGTCCTTCCCCGGTTGAGCCGACCCATTCATGCTACAACTATACAATTAATATAGCATGGCTCTACCACGTAAAAACGTCTGATGTTCGTGTCTAGATATAGTAATCAAATAATTAAAGTTTCTGTAACCGCACTTGTTTATGATTAATTACGGCATTAAAATACACCGTGAGACCTTAGTTACAGAGAAGCATGCACCCGGTAGGACAATACTTATTTAACAACAGTTCAACAGTTATTGTTTTGACTAATGCCCACACAGTATAAATGTTTTGTTTATAATTATAACCTATATAGATGACCTGTGAGAAACATAGTTGTATGTAGGTGTTTTATTTTCTGTATACAGCTCTTTATCTTAATTATAATTATGATTACAGCGTGCCACAACTCCTCTGGTGAGCACAACGTTCTAAATAGTTATAACAAAAACACGGTCCTGAGTCACCTCCATCATTTCCTGCATCTCTTGCCGGGTCAGCTAGGCTGCTACTCGACTGCATACAGTTCAACACGAGTCCATATGCCTCTCCTAAGGAATACTAATATGCACGGTCCTGCGCCACTTGCATCCATCAACACTTGCATGGTATACAAGGTTGTACTATTCGAGAACCTTGTTTCCCCGTAGATTGTCGATTCTTCGAGCTATGTGGTTAGCCATTTACTTCAGTTTAATGATCCGTTAGGTTCTGTTGATTACTCTGGTTCTGTTGCAGATATATTCATTTTAAAGTTTATTATCGCTATATATTATGGTTGTAGCACGAAGGGGTCGGCCTCGACTCGACCGAGGATGGACCACGCTCTCACAGAATATTAGCGTAAAATAGCAGTTGCTGAGATTCATACGTTGAGTGTAGAGATCCGAAAACCCTTTTTTTACTGGGAACGAAGCATTCCATCTTAGTCCTCAAGAGTAAACGCATCTACGTTTTGATTCTTAATCGAGGATAAATGTAGATGTCCATGAGCTACGGCATCCACTTACCATCAGGTGGACTGTGTGCTCGTTTATGACTCTTATTCTATAGAACAAATCATGCACCAAGACTCCGAACTTAGCTCTCTCCATAGCTTGCTGTGTGACCTTGAGCTTCCTTATACGGTCGGGTGCTCTACAGGGCCTGATGAGAAGGGATGATATTCATCACCATCCATCACAGCCTATAATAAGTCACTTCAGAACATAGGCCTCCCCCACAGGTGCTTCATATAACCTGCCGTCTCATATAACTGCTCTAACATAGTTGGCAAGCTGATTAACAACCGCAGTATTATTTATCTTCTCATTTATATCACGAAAACGCGAGTCCACATCTCCTGGTTGGTTTTCCACTATTGCTTCTCACGACCGGCGACACGCAAAGGCGACATGGGGTAGAACTTGCACCGCCCCTACACGGTAAATCGGTAATGAATTTCAAAGTTCATCATATTGTTTATTCCGAGCTCGCCTCGCCTCACCTCGCGAAGAAAGTAGCCGACCCTGTTTTTAGTATTTCTAACCCACCGGTGTTTTCAATCACTTGCAAAACACGTTATTGCGTCAGTGCGTTTGTTCGTTTGTTTGATGTACCGCCTGCTGTGTAGGGAAAGTGAAACGGTCCCGTTCTTGGTAATGATGTCGTTCTCGCCGATTTCGTACCGCGAAAAACTTCTAAACAGATAATTCGCAACGTAAAATACTAGCAGTGTGGCAAACCTGCGCCTGTAGTTTTACTTGTAGCGCAGCGTTTTATCTAATGCCGGGTTGGTATATTTAAAAACGCTTCGTTTTCTTTTACAGGCCGATTTGCAGTAACAACTGCAAGAAAACTTAATTTTTAACTAGTTTAAAGTTTTCACCGTGTTAAGTGCTCTTCAAACTCGGCCGGACATATTTTATTTTATTACGTGGAAATAAGTGAGTTAGGTTCTAACAACTTCAGTAAGTGGTCGCTATAAATTTTACGCGAACACACATCATTTGCACATCACAGTACGCGAAGGACATAAGTTCGATTCCTGCCGGCACCATTGAAGTTGTTAATTGCAATTTTAAGTGCTGATTTACCACGTGCTTACTACGTGGTGGTGAAGGAAAACATCGTGAAGTACAGTTCACTTGTCACATGTCTGCGAAATTTAAAAAAAAATTGAAGACTTGTGACGTCCGCCAACATGTATTGGGACAGCGCGGCGGACACTTGCTTGCCGTGAACAACCCTCTCGGAAGTGACAGGAGGCCTGTACCCAGCGGTGGGACGTATATAGGCTGTAAATTTAACTTTTGTCGTTATGAATTAATTTTGATTGTAAATGTAATTTTTCTTAGGGTGACAAACGAGCACACAGTCCACCTGATGGTAAGTGGATGTTGTAGCCCATAGACAACTACATTTATCTTCGATCAAGAATCAAAACGAGGCATCGTTTCCAGTAAAAAACGATCTCTGGATGTCTACACTCACCATACGCAGCACAGCAGCATTAAGCTGGTATTCTGTGAGAGCGTGGTTCTACCCCTCTCGAGCCGAACCATTCATGCTACAACCATAATATATAGCTGCAGCATGGCTCTACCACGTAGTTAACCGTGTGGTGGCGGTGTGAGTATATCCACTGCCCCATTTCGTCCCGTGGGTGTCGTAAGAGACGACAGAGGGAGACTGAACCAGGAGATGGGCAGCAGCATCTTCCTGATGACAGCTTAATAAAAAAACTGCGGTTGCCAACCAGCTTGCCAAGGATAGCAACTATGGGGCACCACCCTACAATTTGCTTTCTCTGCGGATATTCTCCTAGTCCTTTAATGAGAACAATATGTCCGTGGCCAGTAAATAATTACATTTACGTGTTCCGTTGGACCTACTGAGCCTATTTTTGCAAAAACATTTGCTTCTTTAATGTTTTAGCGAGGCAAACATACTAGCACATTGCCCTACCTACCAGTAAGGCGAGGTCACGGCTTGCCATCCTTTTGTCAGACTCTATTGTAGGTCTCAACTGTTTGGTCTTGTGTAGGTGATTGGTTGCGAGTATTGTCACTATGTACTGTATACTTTAAACTAGCAACAAGTAGCACAAGAGAGTTGAAATAATATTGAAAATTGTAAACTCCGTACCTAATTAATTATTTTTTAAACTATCATAGTTAACCTTTCTTTTATATTGATCTAATTTGAGGATGGTGAATGATAGTTGAACTATCGAGTAATCTTGTACATGTAAAAAATTAAAAATGTCTTGCATAATTACTGTTTTATTATACTAGAATAAATAAAACAAATTTACATAAAATAATGATTTCTTATATTTACGTAAAAATTTTACTGATTTTATCGCGTTGAATTTTTTTTTAATTGGCGGCATTTTGTGTGCTTTACAGCACCGATGGTCGCGAGGGATTCAAGCGATTAACGTCCCGACGTCAAAGTTAACCCTCAGTAACTTTAGCTTTTAATTAATAATTTTGGTCCAATCTAGGCTGAAGGAGCTTACAGTATGTTGAACTCTTGTTGTATGCTTAGGTTTGTTAATTATAGTATCCGAAGCAGATGGCAGCACCCATCCATTTTTTCTTTAGAAATTAGAACGATTTTTAATTTCACTTGTCTCGGGAATCATTCTTGGTAGGAATCGGCATTCTTTTGCGAGGCTTTGCGGTCCTTCAAATCTGATGTAATGGCGAGGTCGTTAAAACTTGAGCTGTAGGTAGACGGGCTAACTATGACATCAGGTCGTCAAACACCTTTGTCCCCCCCCCCCCGCGACCATGGCACATGTGAAATACCCGAAACGTAGGAAATCAAAAAAAATTGATATTAATCGCAATTAAATCCGTAAAATTACAAAAAATTACTTATGGGAACTTATTACATAGGTGTGCCTACAAGAAATTTTAATACAGGAATACTAAGCATTTGACGGCATGATATCGGAATGGTTAAGCGTTAACTCACTTAAAAAGAGAGCATTGTCATTCAGCAGGCAATCTAAGTACCTCCTAATAAAAATGTATGAGAGACTATTTAAATTGTTAATTGGCTCGAAGTAATTAAGCATCAAGTGGCTTCAATCTCGTTCAGTAAATGGCTATCGTGGTGTTCGTTTCGGTAAATCCAATTACAATATATTACAATATATTATTTTTAATTTGTTTTTAGTTAAAACTTCCAGCCAATTGCAGCAGAGTTATCATCAATAATTTTATATTTTGTTACTTAAATCTGTTTTTGGTTAAAGCCAAAATGTTATATGAACTTTTCTACTAGGAAATCAAGACGAGTCAAAGGTAAACAATAAAAATATGAACAAAAACTTGGGCAAAAATGAAATTGGGGCTCGATTTGAACTAAAATAAATACTTTAAAGGTGCATAACTACTTACTCATCAGCTCCTTATGCTTTATAATTTAAATTTATATTACAATTTCACGAATTTAATTTTTTATATATTTTTTAAAATATATAAAAATTACCAAAATTAATAATTAAAAAGCTAAAGGTACTCCGGGTTAACATTGACATCGGGACGTCAATCGCCGAAGTCCCACCCAGTCGGGTATTTAAAAAGTTAAATATCTGTACCAGTATTAGTGTAGTAGTGTAGTGTTCGCGTAGAATATAAGAAATCATTATAAAAAAAGGAACTTGTTGAATTTAAACATGTTTATGGCCAAACTCATAAATTTATAGAATCAGGCGTTACTTCGTGGAAATCCATTATAATAAAGATATTATTTAATTATTATCTTTATTATAATGTAATTATTCTTAGCAGTCAACCGCTGTAGAGACTACATCACCTGAAGATGCCTCGTGTAGAGGGGAAACACGTGTCGTATTATCGTCGATGGTGTGTCTTTCCTGGAATATTGGTGTTGGGAGTAGTGGTGCCGGGAGTAGTGGTGTTGGGAGTAGTGGTGCTGGGATTAGTGGTGATGGAATTGGTTCACGCAATTGAGGGAGGGCGGGAGGTGCTCTTCAATCCAGGTAACTAAACACATCATTGTATTTAGTTAGCGGAAGATTGCAAATTAATTAATATCTTTATCATAAATTTATTATAATTAATTTCTTATATTTACGCGAACACTACACATGATTAAAACTACTTTTACGGATTTTATCGCGTTTATTTTTGCTTTTAATTACTTTTATTTTTAATTCCCGACGTTTCGGGCGCTTTCCAGCACCCATGGTCACGGGGGACTGAGATGACTGACGTCCCGATGTCATTGTTAAACCCGGAGTACCTTCAGCTTTTTTAATTATTGTTTATGGTCCGATCTATTGTGTACGTGTTGACATTTGCAATTCTAAGAAAAGCGAACCTATTCGAGAAAGTTACTAAACCACCATTTCAGAGTTATTCCAAGAATATTTTAATGGCGTAATATATTAAATCTTAAATCGCTGGTATTGTTGTTAGTGTCAATTTCTAATTTATTTCATCTCTATATATAAAAGTCAATTGCTCTCCGTTAGTCTAGCAAAAATTCGAAAATGGCGAGACCGATTTCGATAAAATGTTTTGTGGGTGTTTGAGTGTGTGTCTGGATGGTTCATTTTGCTCCGGTAGGTGGCGCTGTTGTCGAGGTTCAGAAATCACCCGTGCAAAGTCGGGGCGTATCGCTAGTCATAGCATACTCATTTTATATTTCAAAACACCCAATAATATCAAGAAATAATTACACACAATAAAAAAATCACAAAGAATAAAGCTTTAAACTATGAAGAGTAGAGGCAAGGAAGACTATCTCTACTAAAATGACGTGGAGAATAATTAATAGCGAAACCGGTAAGGACAAATATCGTAACATAAACTATCAATTGAAAATTAGTAATGAATTAACTAGGTCAAATCAAAAAGTCGCAGCGGTGTTTGAGAAATATTTCACTGATATTCCTATCTTGACAACAGAGTCATTGAATAGTTCTCCAACATTTACCGACTCATTACTGAAGCAGAATGTTAATCCTCTTTGAAAGAATTGAGATTTAAAAAAGTATTTCCACAAGATATTGTAAGATATTTAAAAACCCTTGATGGAAAGAAAACCACATATTTATGGAGAATTTTCGTTACATTTATTGCGTCCATAATAGATTTAATTGCACCTCATCTTTCGAATCTGGTGTTTGTTGATTTAATGAAACCTAGTAAAGTACCTAATACCTTCTTATTATAATAAATCTTGTAGTACATAGTACCGGCTAATCTCTCAATAAAATTTATGAAAAAATAATTTTGGATTCAATAAGTATTACGTTATAATATATATATATATATATATATATATATATATATATATATATATATATATATATATATATATATATATATATATATATATATATATATATTGAATAAAAATAATTTCATTTCATTTGTGTGTATGAAAATGTGTCCGTCGAAATGTTTTAAATTAGGATGGCGCTACAATAGCAGTAGGGTAAATTTTAAAAATATTAAAATTAATTCGGACTGTTTTAAAAAGTTTTATAACAGTCACACTAAAAATTACTAAACGTATTTGAAGTTCACAAAAATAAAATCACTCGCAACGTTTTCTCACAACAGTAGTTTTAGATTATATAAAAAAAAAATCGGACTACGCGAATAGTTGAAGTTTTGTATACTGTACTGTAACTAACTACTCTATACACCAAAAATATTAAATTTTCTAACTCGGCACATTTCAATCCATCGACCACTGATACATCATAATATTCATAACATACCCTGTATCTACCCTAGCGCCATTTTGGAAGGTTTTTGAACTGTTATTTACAGCTAACAGCTGGACACTTCTTTATCTTGTACCCCATATGAAACAGTCCTCTTTACCTCTACCCTCTATATTTTAAATCTTGCAAACAATTCGACTTTGATACTTGTTGGCAGCTATTTCAGAGACTATAATACAAAAAACTAAAAAACCGGCCAAGAGCGTGTCGGGCCACGCTCAGTGTAGGGTTCCGTAGTTTCCCGTCCGTTACAATAAGTGTTCCCACTCATGAGTTTAAAGGTGGGTATCCATTATGTTCGCGCTCCAGCAGCGCTCCGCGCTCCTGCAACTGCTGCCGGTAGTGGGTACTGTTGTTTCCATCCAAGTTCAAAATGATTTTCCTAGAAAATCCTTATAAAGTTCTACTTTTCAGATTTTTTTCATATTTTCTAAACTAATGGTTCAAAAGTTAGAGGGGGGGGGGGGGGGGGACACATTGTCTTTTACTTTTGGAGCGATTATTTCCGAAATTATTGACATTATCAAAAAATGATTTTAGTAAACCCGTATTCATTTTTAAATACCTTTCCAACAATATATCACACGTAAGGGTTGAAATTAAAAAAAAAATCACTTCCCATTTTACATATAGGGGGGCTACCCTAATAAAACTTTTTTTTCCAATTTTTATTTTACCACTTTGTCGGCGCGATTGATACACATATTGGTACCAAATTTCAGCTTTCTAGTGCTAACGGTCACCGAGATTAAGCGAGGACGGACAGACGGACAGACAGACATGGCGAAACTATAAGGGTTCCTAGTCACATTATAAAACCTTTTACATCGCACCATAATAGGTTTTATATTTGTTCATCATTCACTCTGGTACTCGCGTGCAATATTCCAAGCGCAGCTATACTTTCCTGATTTGTTTCCCTCAGTCGTCTCTTACGACGCCCACGGGACGATACGGGATGGTGGATATTCTCGCACCTCCACTACATAGTCAATGCACAGGAAATAAATCAGAAGAATTTGATTTCTTCTGATTTATTTCCTGAACCAAACTTTTATTAGACTGAATTTAAAAGCTACTATAGACAAATACGTGACAAAAAAGATTAGACATAGAAGTACCGTATGGAGATACAGCACTACTCAATAAAAGCATTCTATAAATGGCGTCACTGATTCGCAACGAATTGCCAGATGATGTCAGAATGTTGCCTATTTCACGATTTAAGACGTTATTATACAAATTTCTGATTAATAAATATTATTATAATTTACCACGTGCTCGGCGGTGAAGGAAAACATCGCGAGGAATAAGAAACCTGCATATCTGAGGAATAAGAAAAATTAAATTATTTCGAAGACATGTGAAGTTTGCCAACACGCATTGGGGCAGCATGGCTGACACTTCCTTGCCCTAAAACCCCCTCAGAAATGCTTGTGCCCAGCTGTGAGACGTATAATATAGGCTGTAACTTTACTTTACTATTATAAAGTCGAAGAGTACCTAGAGGATAAAGTATTATAATTTAATAACAATAGTTTTAATTTAATTGTAACTTAATAATATTAATTCGAATTTAATTATAATTGAATAATGGTAATTTATACATTTACCTAACATATGTGACACATTGTAATAATTTAATAGTTTGATAAGATTAGTATAATAAATTATAACTTTGACATTTAATTTGTATGACAATATTTTAAATTTTGATTGTACGTATTATCAAATATATTTAATTTTGAGTTTATATAACTTCAAGGTATTTAGTACGACAACAATTAGCATTCAACTCAACATTCTATTGACAATATTTTTCTTATTTATTTCTTCTTAATCTTCATTTTATTTCAAAGCACCATTACTGAATTAGTAATGCGTAGTCTAATATTGTAGTGTATTTGCACACCTCATAAGGTACGTATACTATATACAATACAGTGTACGTATTCCAATTTTCTGTAACAACTTTTGTACTACCTGTTTTACGCAAATAAATGAATTTGATTGATTTGATATTGCTATTGCTACAGGCAGAACCGTCTTCCTAATAACTACTGGAAACAAAAAAACTGCGGTTGCCAATCCACTTGCCAAGCGTGCCAACTATGCCAAATATCTAGCGTATTAAGCAATCTATGGGGGAGGCCTATGTTCAGCAGTGGACTTTAATAGGTTTTAACCGTAACGATAACTGTACTTTAAATTGTACGGAAATACAATACATAACTTCATTCGAGATTTAAATCGTGGAATAACTAATACCTGGTAAAATTAATCGTGTATTAATCGAGCTTTGGTTTTCGAGCTTTGGAACCTAATTCCACCCATCGTAACGCTTAGTTTAAGATACAATAAAAAATAAATATATAATAAAACGTTTACAGCGAATTCCATTGTCTCTTCGATAATTAGAAAAAATTAAGGCAATGATATGCAAACTGTTATTTTATGAATAAATCTGCTAAGTTTGCAACAATTACAATATTCATAAGCGAATATTATGAAAAGCCTGTGAATTACAAGCATTGAGGCTACTGCTTAACTAATTATATAAACATTTGTATTGGTTAATATTGCAATAAGCAGTAGACAATCAATTTTTAATTAATCTGTATGAACTAGTTTTATTCATTCAGTTCATAGAAACGAAGTATGATGCAAAGGTTGTTGTAGTCTCGTGGCGGAGCCACGCTGCAGCTGTATTACGGTTGTAACAGGAATGGGTCGTCCAGGGTAGGACCACGCTCTCACAGAATACCTGCGTAAAATAGCAGTGTAATGCTGCTGTGTTTGGTATGGTGAGTGTAGAGAACCGGAGACCCTTTTTACTGGAAACGAAGCATTCCATCTTAGTCCTCAGGGGTAGCAAGGCATCTGCTTTTTGATTTAACATCAAGAATAGATTTAGATGTCTATAGGCCACAGCATCCACTTACCATCGAGTGGAGTGTGCGTTCGTTTGTAAACAAAATATCTCGAAACAACACACTGCTTACGCTTCAATGTCATGGACTCGTGGAGGATTTTGTAGCAGAATAGAACACGCCGCGCAACATGTTCTCGGTATCTTCAATTTCTAAGACATATTTTTTATTATAACGTTACTTCACTGTCGAGAACGTTGAAATAATACTAGTTTTAACGGAATTTATCGCGTATATTTAACTTTTTTACCCGACGTTTCGAGAGCTTTACAGCACCCATGGTCACGGGAAGGACTGAGATGTTCAACGTCCAGCTGTCATAGTTAACCGCGGTTACCATAGATTAAAATTTTAACTTTTGTTCCGATCTACACAGTATGAGCTTATGGTATCATGGAGTCTTGCAGTTGTATGCTTGGGTTGGGATTTAATTTTATTTATTATAGGATCCCAAGCAGATGGTAGCACCCAGCCATCTTCTCTATTGAAATTAGGATGTTTTTTGATTTCAATAGCCTCGCGAATCATCCTTGGAAGGAATCGGTGTTCTTTAGCGAGGATTTGTGGTCTATCAAATCTGATGTAGTGACGGGGGGATCTTGTACATGTTCACAGACTGCAGACTTCCCGGAGCGTCGATTCTTCACATCAGCTATATGTTCTTTGACGCGGGTTTTAATTGATCTTTTAGTTTGTCCTATGTAGGAGAGACCACATTCACAATCAAGCTTGTACACTCCTGCATCTTGCAGAGGGACGTTACTCTTGACTGATGGTAAAAACTGACCAATCTTCTTCGGCGGCTTGAAGTATGTTTTGATGGAAGCGCGCTTCAAGATGTAGCCAATCTTGTCAGTGACTCCTCTAACATATTGCAGTAATATGCTGTAATATTTTCGGCATAACGAAGGATCTTGCTAAGCCATTTGACATTATATTTCCCCTTAAGTGAAGAATCTAAGACGATATCGTGAGTCGGTTAAGTCATCAGTCAAAATAAAAATAAAAAGTTACGGGCATCGATCAGTAATAGAGAATTTATTAGTGATCGATGGTTACGAGTTATATAAATACCTTATGATGTCTACTGAGGGTAACAATGAAACTCCTAACCAATAAAAAGGGTCTACCATTCTAGTCACCCGACATTCGAAACAAAACACGGCGCAGTGGCGCAGTGGCTTAGCAATTATTTACGGCGGTGACGGCTGCGGATTATATAAGTATTTTTATGGTCTACAAGTACCTATTTGTTCCGGATTTAGATGTTTCTCCTTGTGCAATTTATGTTCGTAAACTGCATCCACGGTTTAGGAGAAAATCCTAGTGTGGGAGTCATGTTTTTTAAAGAAATAAAGAAAGATTAATAAGGAATGATGCATCATATTTCAGTTGGTATTTGGAGAGGGCATGGTCTGCCTGTGGTCACACTGGCAGACCATATCCTCTCCAAATACCTGGCTGGCTTTATTTGTGCAGTTACCATAATACAGCAGTAAAATGGCCTGAACTAAATGGGGCGATAGATTACTTTCACCCACCACCCTGTGTCTGTTACGATGTACTATTTTTTTAAAGAATAAAGGGGACATGCGAGCACACAGCCTACCTGAATGTAAGTGCTTTTTATACGTAGTAGAGCCATGATGCAGCTATGTTACTAGTAAAGCTGTAGCACGAATTGATCGGCTTGACCGGTAGGACCACGCTGTCACATAATACCAGCGTAAAATAGCAGCTCAATGCTGCTATGCTTCGTATGATGAGTGTAGAGGACCGGAGACCTACTTTAATGGAAACGAGGCATTCCATCTTATTCCTCACGGGTGACAACCCATCTGCATTCGCAATCGAGGGTAGATATAGATGTCTATGGGTCACAGCAATCACTTAAAATCAGGTGGACTGTGTGTTCGTTTGCCCTTATCCTATAAAAAAGTGAATACTGTGGCCCATAGACATCAAAATTTTTCCTCGATTAAGAATCAAAAAGCAAAGTGTTGCCATTTTGAAAACTAAGATGGAATGCGTCATATCCAATAAAAAGGGGTCTACTAGCGATTCGCCTTGGCCTCACCCAGGTAGGATCTAACAATGTAGCGTTATTTACGTTTAAGATAGTCAAACAATTTAAAAAAATATATTTTTCTTCTAAAATAATCTCTTAGTTTTTGAAATAGAATATGGCCTAGATCTCTCTTAATACTACTCTCTACCAGTTCGTGAAGCTTCATTACAAACGGTGAAACCATTACAAACATTAGCACGGACGGACTGACGGACACATATAAGTATAAAGAGACTACGGTTATTTATTATTAATGTCTAAAATTTATTTATGTCTTAGTAACATACGAATAACCCCCTGAGCTCAATAAAATGCAACAATTTCAAGATCACAGACGGGCACTACAGCTTCTTTTATATATGTATTGATTAAAAAACTACTTTTACGGAATCGAGAAGGAGGCTGGGTACTACCAGCTGCTTGAGACACAGTTATTAATAAAATTGAAAACTAAACCCAATCACATCACTGCAAAACTTCAAGGCACAGTCAGTTCATTCTGCCTAGATCGGACCATATATAATAAATAAAAAGCTGAAAGTACTGCGCGTCAACACTGACATCGGGACATCAGTCGCCTCAATCCCCCATGACCATGAGTGCTGGAAACACCCTAAACGTCGGTAATTATAAATCATCGATAAAATCCGTAAAAGTGGTTTTAATGAATGTGTAGTATTCCAGTAAATATAAAAAATAATTACATATATATTTGTATTGATTCAATTGTTGCAAAGTAACAAAATATATTTATCTAACAACTTTACTAATAAAAACAATTTGAAATACGTACAAAGTTATCTATGCAATGCCTGGTATGTTTACTTATCAGTAAATTTTTCACAATATTTTCCAATTACGTATTCCTTGTTTTTAAAAAGAACACGTTGGTCTGGTTATACGATAACAACATTCGTAGGCTTATGTCATTGATAAAAATAGTAATTTAATTATTATTTTTTCATTTATTTATTTTAGCCACGTTGCACGAAATTGTACGTACGTAAGATAATAGACGGTAATAACGTAGATATAAAACATTTTTTTTTAATGGGACTATCGTAAAATCCATTCTTAGTGAGAGTCTACATTGTGAAATGAGTGAGTAACTATGCTAACTTTTGGGGTCAATCGGGTGTATGGTTTTAGAGACATCGTGATGAGTCAGCCAGTCAGTTGTATTTCGCTTATATATAGAAGATGACTGCCTCGTTGGTCTAATGGTTGTAGTAGTGCGACAGCTGATCACGAGTACCTGGGTTCAAATCTCGGGTTGGGCCAAAAAATCAATTATTGAGTTTTTCCGTCGAGAAATTCAGTCAGTCAAACAGAGTCAGGAAGTTGGCGGTGTCGCACCCCCGTGCCTCGGTAAGCATCTAAAGCCGTTGGTCCTGTGCCTGATCTCTCTCCGGTCGTGTCGGCTTACCGTCCCATCGGATTATGAGAAGGAGGGAATAGAAAGTGCACCTGTGCTTGGTTATGCACTAGAGCACTATGATCCTATCCTGCGCCGATGGCTAATCTCCGTTGAGACTGGCCGCCGAGATCAAAATTTGGTCGGGAGGATATTATAATTATGTAGAAGATACATAGCCCTCCTTTGTATATAGTTATCTAAAAAGTTTCTGTTTTGATATCGAAATGACTGTCCCATTTTGAGCTGAAGGGGTTATTTGCATTCCAAACCATTTTTTGAATTTTTCTCGGTCAGTGAGGGCTAATCTTTAAAATTGCTAAAACGATTCTTATGAAATTACGAGTAGCAACGTCAGGAGATTTAGCCTATTAATATAGGCTGGACATTTTAACAATAAATAGATATATGTACTTAATATTATGGTCTTTGATAAAAATTAATAGATTCAGGCAAAGTGAGGGCTGGTCTTTAATGTTTTTGCATTCTGTACATGACTACTACTGAATGCATGTTTTGGGTATTCATTTTTTTATTCGAAAAACAACTGGCAAGTGAACGTTACCATGCGATTTTGACGTAAGTTTTTACACAGATCCATTTCCTGAGCAACATCGAACAGTTAATTAGTTTTCTTTTTTCAATCGATCTAATTGCTCGGTCAAGGCAGCCATTGGACTGCGGCTTCCTTCACTGATTCGTTTTGTTTTTCGATATTTTATTTTATGCCTTGAAAATTTTCGATGGCGACTGTTATAGGTACGAAAGAATAACTACAGTGTATATATCTTATTCATTATCTAGTTTTACTTATGGAATAAGTAAAACTAGATTATATACATCTATCCTCGATTAAGAATAAAAATGCAGATGCGTTGTCAGAACTGAGGTAAAGGGGCACTCCGGTTCTTTTCTCTTACTATACAAAACACAGCAGCATTAAGCTGCTATTTTACGCTGATATTCTGTGAGAGCGTGTTCCTTCTTCGGTCGAGCCGACTCTTGCTACCATCAAAATATGTATGCAATATGGCTTCGCTATGTATGAAATATATTTGAATAATATTTTGTATACGAACTCGCGGCTAACTAAATGCCAACTCACTGCTCTACGGAGCCGTCAACTTTGATGGTTTGTGGGATCCACTCCACAACTGTATTGTGGCTGCAGCATGAATGGATCGATCAGGGAATGATCACACTCTCACAGACTATATAGTGCTAAATAGCAGCAATATTCTGTCGTGGTCCAAATGTGATGAAAACAGACCCTTACTCGTAACACGAGATTCCCTCTTATGAAATAGAAACAGAAGCAGAAACTTTTTTATTCAATATAGATTATAAATAATACTTATTGAAAGTCTCTCTTTTGTTTAATTACCACTGGTTCGGAAATAACGTATGTCTAGGGAAGAACCAGCAAGAAACCCAGCGGGACTTAGTTAATAATAAAGAATAACAGTTTACAATCATGTATGTTACAATTAACAACACAAAATAAATTAGATATAGCTTGGTAGCGATCACCGTTCCCAGGATTTATTATCATCCATAAATTCCTTAATTTTAACCTTTTTTATACAAATTTTATTTTACCTAGGTGGATTGAAAAGTACTCGGCCTAACACAGATCCATTCAAATCTAAAAATCAAATCTACCCACATTATTTAGTTCAGTTCAGACTAGTTCATTGTGTGAAGTTCGAAACGTGTGCGATAATTAGTTGTGATTTTATAAATTTATTAACAAAGTAATCGGACATAATTTCCGCGAATGGAGCAAATCGAGCAGCGTGCCGTCATTAAGTACCTCCGTAAGAAGGAGCTATCATCAAAAGCCATCCATGATGACATGGTCAGTACATTAGGCGATTGTGCTCTGTCATATTCATCCGTCAAAAAATGGATAGCAGAATTTAAGCGTGGTAGAGAGAGTGTGAAAGATGAACCCCGCTCTGGAAGGCCTTAGACGTCAACTACTGACGAAAATATTAAAAAGTACTTGATTTAATAATGGGAGACCGCAGATTAAAAATTAGAGAGATAGCCGTGATTATAGGCATCTCTTATGAACGAACTCAAAACATCATTGTCAACGAGTTGGGTTTCCACAAGGTGTCTGCGAGGTGGGTTCCGCGACTGCTTTCAGTTGAACAAAAAAGGACGCGATTGACTATTTCACGCGACTGTTTGGAGTTATTTGAAGCCGATGCAGATGATTTTTTGAATCATTTTGTTACTATGGACGAAACATGGGTTCATTACTGTACACCGGAAACAAAACAACAATCAAAACAGTGGAGAAGACCTGGTTCACCACCCCCTAAAAAGGCTAAGTCGATTTTGTCGGCAAATAAGGTGATGGCTTCAGTATTCTGGGACTCCGAAAGGTGTGATTATGATTGATTATCTTGAAAGGGGTCAGACTATAAACTCTGATTACTACTGCACCTTACTACGTCGTTTACGAGAGGAAATAAAAGAAAAACGTCGAGGAATGCTCAGAAGAAAAGTCCTGTTTCATCAAGATAACGCCCGTGTTCACACGTCAGTACAGTCAATGGCTGAAATTCACAACTGTGGCTTTGAACTGTTACCGCGTCCGCCGTATTCACCTGATCTGGCACCATCAGACTTCTTTCTGTTCCCTAACCTAAAAAAGCACTTGGTAGGTAAAAGATTTTCGACAAACGACGAGCTCAAAGCAGCTGTAGACGCATATTTTGACTCTAAGGAAGAATCATTTTTTTTCAACGGTCTAAATGCTTGGAAGGGGAGGTGGCAAAAGTGTATTGAACTTGATGGTGATTATGTAGAAAAATAAAAATATAACTGATTTAGTATGTGTTTATTTTCTTGGTTAGGCCGAGTACTTTTCAATCCACCCTCGTATAAAGTTTCTGAATTTTGAGCAGGTCAAATTTTGTATATTTACAGGAGTAAGTAAGTAACAAGGCTTCATTTACTTTAATGTATCGTTCGTTTTATACCTTTTTTAAACAAAATACCAGTTCAATTATTTATACGTTTTAAGTTTTTTTCTTTCGAAGTAATCCTAAGCGTATAGTAATTTATACGTGGTAGAGCCATGCTGCAGCTACGTTAGTAGTATAGTTGTAGCATAAGTGGGTCGGCTCAACCGGAGAAGGACCACGCTCTCAAGGAATATCAGTGTGAAATAGTAGCATAATGCTTCTGTATTTCGTATGGTGAGTGTAGACAACCAGAGATCCTTTTTACTGGAAACGAGGCATTCCATCTTAGTCCTTACTGGTGATAACGCATCTGCATTTTGATTTATAATCGAGGATAGATGTAGTTGTCTATGGGCCGCAGCAATCACTTACCATCAGGTGGAATGTGTGCTCGTTTGTCACCCTATCCTATAAAAAAAGGTTGCTGAATGAATAGTTTATAATATAAACTATTCTAACATGCACTTCGTATGTAATAAAACCGGTCGTTACGGAGATCGAAACGTTTCTTGAATATATAATATGAATAGGAATCGGGCATTAGATTAAAAATATAGTATAGTAGTCAGACATAACATTTGAAAAATTTGGTAAGAAAGGTCTTTACTATAATAGATCAGTATAATATATATTTGGGTGTAACCACAACAATCGTTTGTCATTGATCGACGTGTTTTTAAAGCAAGTGTAGATTTTGACGTTCATATAAACATATAGAAAAAATGAGACAAAGATAAACAAGAGTACCCACATTAAAAAGAAATATACTTTTTCGCAATTTTACTTTGAGAGGTGAAAGCTCATCTGCTTTCTCTTCACATCTCATTTCTTCCTTTATCGAGGATAGTTGTAGTTGTATACTGGCCAGCATTCAATTACCATAATTCACAACATAATAATAATTATAACGTCGTAGTTGATATAATCAAAACCGGTAGCATTGACCTAAGGAGACACTCGTAAAGATCGTTAATTCAATTTATGTTTTTAAGATAAAATCTTCTAACTGTAAACTTATTTCAAGCTTTCACTTTACACATGATTTATGTTCACACCGGTCCCAACGAACAGGTAGAGCATTCAACGTGTGGACATAACATAGCGTTTACACGTTGCATGTTAGGTATAGATGCGTCGAGCACTTTTTTCTGAGCTACCGTGTGATCGATGAAAATACTAGGTTTAAAGACGTATCTTTAGAGCTTGAATGGATCCAGGTTTTACATTTCAAGGAAGGGTAAAACTAGTTTTATATTCGTAGTAACATTATAGTACACGAGTGTGTGATCAAGCACAGGAGCACTCTCTTTTCCCTCACTGTCATAGTCCGATAGGACGGCGGATCCGATACGACCGAAGAGAGACATCAGGCGCAAAGTCAACTGCTTTTCGTATTCGTAACAGAAAACTTAATAACTTATTTTAGCCTAACCACGCTGGCTCGAACCCAAGACTACACGATCAGTTGTCGTGCTGACAACTACTAAACCAAAGAGACCGCGTTTTATTTAAAAGAGAATTTTAATATTTTATTTGGCTTTATAACATTTTATATGGTTTTTAATAACTACGGCGTTATATATCAACGTATCATATAAAAAGTAAAATAGTAGATGCTGTAAATTAGAAACATATATTATCCTCGATTACAAAAGAAAGTACAGATTCGTTGTCACTCCTGAAGAATTTTCTAGAAAACATTTCTCTAGAAGCACAAACATTTGATGCACTGTAATAAATCCTGCGAAGTTGACTGATTTGGAAAATATCCCAATGTTTCACTCGCAGCGTTTCCACGAATTTATCTACAGCGAGGGTTTGGGTAATCGTCTTAAATTTTATGACAACCCGAGTTGGAGCGCCGTCGGCAAAGCTGACAAATAATTTAACTCCGACTCATACCTGGGTATAATAACGTTAACAAGCTGCTATTTTCAACCGACTTCCAAAAAAGAAGGAGGTTCTCGATGCGACTGTTTATTTGTGTGTTACCTCAGAACTTTATTTCTAGATGAACTTATTTTGATGATTCTTTTTTTATTTGAAAGCTGGTGCTTCTCATGTAGTCCCATATAAGTTTGATCAAGATATGGCCAGTAGTTTTTGAGTTATGATCAATAATGCGTATTAAATGGACTTCCACTAAATTTATTTATTTATTTATTTATTTACTTTATTGGAGACAAAACAGAAACAAAAGATATGAAAGAAAAATATACAAGTAAAATAAGACAATGGTAATTACAATTGTTTCCTATAAACTGTCTCACTAAGAACATACATAATATTTGTATTATGAAGCAGGTCGTAATTGGTATCGTCTGCACAACAAGCAGGGTAACAGGTCTGCACTTAAATAAAAAGAAAACAATCATCTGAAAACAATCATCTAACATGTACAAAAATAAATACTAAATATACTTATATATCTAATTCATAATTGCTACTAAAGTGCTTTTTAATTTAGTTTTAAAAGCTGAACGGGAGATAGAGAACATATCGATGTCGTTAAGCATTTTATTATGGAGGACACACATTCTGTGTACTGGTGCTCTTTTACCAATGTTGGTCCTGGTTTTTGGTATATGAAATAAATTTTTTGATCGGGTGTTTTTGGGTGGTATACGAAACCTTACCTCGGATAATAACTGTGAACACTTAATCTCACCAACACAGATATTCCTAAAAGTAGTGGCGTCGATTAAGGTGCGTCGGTCTTTTAATGACAGCATTTGATATTTTGTTAAGAGCTTTTCATAGGAAACGCGAGGTGAATGCATTCGATAGTTAACAATACGTAAGAATTTCTTTTGGACCTTTTCTATTTTATCTTCGTAAACTGAGTAGAATGGATTCCAAACGGGGGACACATATTCTAGATGAGATCTAACTAATGACTGATAAAGGCAGGTAAGAGTATCTTTGTGTTTAAATGATTTTGTTATACGTGTAACGAAGCCTAGGATTCGGTAAGATTTATTCAATATTTCCTCGATGTGCCTATCTAGTGTGAGTTTGGTATCTAAATATACTCCAAGATCACGTATACTAAATTCTGATACAATTTTGTGACCACCTAAGTAAAAGTCCGCGTGTACTACATTTTTGTTCCTAGTATATGTTATGTGTTTGCATTTATTATAAGCCAAGAATAATTTATTAATTTTACAATAGTTTTCAAGTCTATCCAAATCGTTTTGTATTAATTTTATGTCGTCAGGTTTAGTTACGGCAGAGTATAATTTTAAGTCGTCAGCGTATAATAAGAATTTACAGTGGTCAAAGCAAGTTGAAATGTCATTAATAAATAGGATAAAGAGGAGTGGCCCCAGTATTGATCCCTGTGGTACGCCAGATATTACTACAACGGGTAAGGAAATGTAGCCATTAAGCACTACCGACTGTATGCGGTTTTGTAGGTAAGAAGCAAACCAACGTAGAAGATTACCTTTGATACCATTGTAGGAGATTTTTTTTTAAAGTAACAAGTGATCAACTTTGTCGAATGCTTTTTCGAAATCGGTGTATACAGTTTCAATCTGAGATTTATAGTCTAAACTATTAAAAATAAAGTTAGTAAAAACAAGAAGATTTGTCAGTGTAGACCTGCCATTAACAAAGCCGTGTTGTTCCTCTAATAATGTATTTTTCAAAATTGAATATATATGATCGTGAATAAGTTTCTCAAAAATTTTGGGAATAGCCGAAAGAATTGATATTGGACGGTAATTTTCTACGTTGTTCTTAGAACCTGATTTGTGAATAGGTGTAATGTATGCTTGTTTCCATTGAGTTGGAAATGTTCCAGTTTCCAAACATTTGTTGAAAATTATATTGAGCGGCATGCAAATTGTATTAGAAGTGTGTTTTAAAAACACTGGCTTTATTTTGTCAGGTCCAGCGCCTTTGTGTGGATCAATGTTTTTTAAAGCAGTGCAAACTTCCAACTGTGTGAAACGTATGTCATGTAAGTTTATTCCAGTAAAATTATCCTCTAAGTGTTGAGTTAATGTATATGCATTGTCTGACAACGGTTCAAATACGGATTTAAAATGATGTGAAAACATTTCAGATATTATTTTTGGGTCGTCTGAAGTTTTGGTTCCCAGCTTCATTACTTGAGGATATCCCGTATTTGTTTCCTTTATATCTGAAGTATATTTCCAAAAGTATTTTATATTATCCTTTATTCAAGACTCAACGTTCTCTATATATTTATTGTAATATTTAATTAAGAGACGTTTAGCACGTTTTCTTAATAGGGAGAACTCTTGATAGTCACGTAACGAATTGTACGTTTTCCATCGTGCCCACATTTTGGATTTACGCCTAAGTGTATAAATTAAGCTATTAGAGAACCACTTAGGGAATCTATTGGTTTTAACTTTGATAAGTGGTACATAAGATTCAATAACATGCATAATTTTGTTATAAAATTTGTCAACTACAGTGTCTATACAAGAAGAACTAAGTTCAGAAACCCAATCAGTCTCTGATATAGCAGTATTAATTTGGTCATAGTTTGCTCTGTAAAAGTTTCGTTTTGTTTTCTGGTTGGTGGGCATATACTTGGATTGAGTTGATTCATAAAAAATGTCCAGCGGAGGATGGTGAGGAACGGCTTTTAAGAGTGGATCATCAGAGATATTGACTGAACAATCAGGTGAGTTGCATAAAACAAGATCAAGAATTCTACTGTTTTCGTTTTTTAATGTATTTATTTGTTTCAAATTCATAAAGGCCATAATATGAGACAATAATTTAGCTGTATCAGTAACTGCATTAACAGGTCTCAAGGATGGACCATCAGATGACCATTCCAGGTAGGGTAAATTAAAGTCACCAGTAATAATGTAATGTGAGAATAATGCCTTTGAGTGAATGTCGTAAAGTGTATAAAAGTATTTATCATAGGTAGTAGTTTTAGACGCTGGTGGTATATAGCATGCACTCAATAATAAATTTGAATGTGGGAAATGAAGAAAAATAGTTTCTAAATCGGTGGCTTCTAAGTCAAGTTTTCTAACAACATGGATCGATTTCTTAACAAGAATTAGCACCCCGCCACCGCCCTTTTTATTAAATAACATACAGTTCCGATCGCGTCGAAATATTGTATAAGCATCAGTTTGAATTTCAGCATCCAAAATTGTATCCAACAGCCAGGTTTCAGTTAAAATTACAATATCGTATATTGTAATTTTAACTGAAACCTGGCTGTATAATTGATGATTTTCTCAATTTGTTTATATTGAAGTCGATTGTACAAAATTTTTAATTTTACCACTTGTTCGTATAAGATGATAGAAACTCAAACACAAATAGTATACTAATAGACTATGCCATTTACCGAGTTGCAAAAATACAGTCATCATGCAAAATTGCATTACGCCATAAGCAGGAGTCTACCGGGCCTGGGCTGACGCATCAACGTCCCTGGATGCAAATACCAGCGCTCTTAAAATAAAGTATAAATCCGCCTCTCAAAATTGTCATTGTCAAAGCAAATTCAGAGCACATCGGCAGAATTGGCGAGAGACTAATTCAACTTCCTTCGGGAACACGTGCATTCTGGTCTCTCGCCAAGGCTGTCCAAGGGAGCTTCTGTCAACCATCTCTTACATTTCTGCACAGGCAGGATGACTCACTGGCCCATGCTGCAAAGGACAAAGCTGATCTGCTGCGCTCTCTCTTTGCGTCCAACTCGACTCTTGATGACGGAAGGAACACGCCGCAGACCATCTCGCTGTGTGGTTGCTCCATGTAGGATGTGATGTTTACCAGCGCTCGGTGCCCAGAACACTCCTCTTCCTGGACGTCAATAAGTCGAGTGAGCCTGATGGCGTCCTTCCTATTGTACTAAAGACGTGTGCTTCGGACTTGGCAACGGTATTAACGCGTCTTTTCCGGTACTCCTACTCCCTAGGCGTAGTCCCGAAATCAAGATAGACAGCTTTAGTGTACGTCATAAAAGGCAACCGCTCTGATCCGTCTAAGTACAGGGCTATCGCTATCACCTCCTTGTTCTCCAAAGTAATGGATGGATGAATGGATCCATTATAAGCTGCCATCTCTTGAGGTGCCTTGAGGATCACCAGCTGATTAGTGACCGCCAGTACGGTTTCCGTCAGAGTCACTCAGCTGGTGATCTTCTGGGTTACCTAACTCATAGATGGGTGGAGGCAGTGGAGTCCAAGCTGGCCGTTAGTTTGGACATAGCGAAGGTATTCAATCGGGGTTGGCATAAAGTGCTTCTTACGAAGCTTCCTTCATATGGACTTCCCGAGAAATTGTGCAAATGGATCACCAATTTTCTTGCAGATCGGAGCATCAAGATCGTAGTAGACGGTGCGTGCTCCGATTACAAGCCCATTAACGCTGGTGCTCCACAAGGCTGCGTGCTATCACCAACGCTGTTTCTTCTGCTTATGAATGATATGTTGCAAACCGGTAACATTCATTGCTATGCGGACGACAGCACTGGTGATGCTTTATTCACCGGCCGTGCCAATATTTCTCGGGAAAACGTCGCCGAGTACCGGGACAAAATTGTGTCTGAAGTCGAGACCTTGTTCAACAAAGTCTCGGACTAGGGGTGACTATATCTAATCCGGTTCAATCCCCAAATGACACAAGTTTACTTGTTAACCGTTTAAATCCCCTTCGTCGTATCTCCTTAGTTTCAAAGCACTCTCCTTGTTGCCTTAGCTAGTATCGGTATCCTCGGCGTCGACATATCAGCAGAGCGAGACAATATTTTATGCCGGTATACCGCACAACTTTACAAGGCGCAGGTCCAGCCGCACATGAAATACTGTTCCCATCTCTGGGCTGGGGCTCCCCAGTGCCATCTCCTTCTATTTGATCGCATCCAGCGCAGAGCTGTTCGAATCGTCGGCGACTGAGCTCTTTCCGATCGGCTTGACTCACTGACACTGCGAAGAGATGTTGCATCCCTTTGCGTGTTTTATCGCATTTACCACGGGTAGTGCTCTGAGGAATTGCTCGGACTATTTCCAGCCGCACAATTTCACTATCACACATCGCGACAAAACTCGCGATACCATCCACGCCATCTGGCTGACTGGCGGTCCACCACTGTGCGATTTAAAAGAAGTTTTCTTCCTCGCACTACTTTCTTGTGGAATCGGCTATCACTAGAGATTTTTTCGGACCGGTACGACTTAGTGACCTTCAAGAAAAGAGCTTACTCTTTTTTAAAAGGCCGACAACGCATCTGCAATTCCCCTGATGGTGCAGTTGTTCATGGGTGGCGCTAATCACTTACCATCAAGTAAGCCGCATGCTCGTTTGCCCCCTCTCCTACTAAAAAATCATCATTATCATCATCAGCCTGCGGCAGTCCACAGCTGGACATAAGCCTCTCCCAAAGCGCGCCACTTAGCCTGGTTTTCGGCTACACGCATCCAGTTTCTATCAGCCAACTTGCGCAGATCGTCGCTCTATCTCGTCAGGAGGCCACACTACATTTATGTAGACGTGGTTTCCACTCTATGACACTTCTACTCCACTAGTTGTCATTTCTGCGACAGACATGACCAGCCTATTGCCACTTCAGCTTGCAAATAAGAAGGGTTGTGTCGGTGACCACAGTACTCCGGCGGATTTCATAATTACGAATATTATCCACCAGAAAAACTTCGAGCATAGCTCTTTGAATTTATGAACTTTGTTTTATGTTAGTGTCCTCGTTTCGGGACCATAAGTGAGTACAGGCAGGAAGCACTGATCGAAGACTTTTGTCCTCAAGCTTTGAGGTATGGGCTAGCAGAACTGACGAAGCTTCCCGGTTGCAATTATCATCACTAATTAAAATTTTAATAAAACAACCACGAGCAAGTGAGGTCAATTCCCATCAGTACCAATAAATTTATTAATTTGCGTACAACTACTAGGCGACAGAAACACATAAAAAGGTGGTGTCCACACAGGCTGATTCCTAGGCAGGTAAACAGACCCTCGCCACACTTCACACTTCGGGCGCTACTCACCGGTATAGGTTAATTCAATTTAGTCTCGTCGAAATTGCAGTATATACAATTTTGGGTGTTATCACACCAATCGATCGATCCTAGATCGATGCCATTGATTGACGTCGATCGGTGTCGATTGATTGGTATTGTAGCTTTAGCTGATCGACGGATCGACGCCGAATGATTAATCCATGTATTTTTGAGCTCATCATCAATATCTTTCCGTTCCGTTTGAGCCGTGGTAGCTCAGTGGTTAACGCTCGCTGTAAATATAACAGAACGCGAGTAACCCGGGTTCGATCCCCGCCGGCACCAATGAAATTGTTAATTGCAATTTTAAGTGCTGATTTACCACGTGCTCGGCGGTGAGGGAAAACATCGTGAGGAAACCTGCATGTCTGAGGAATAAGAAAAAAAATATTTCGAAGACATGTGAAGTTCGTCAACACGCATTTGGGCAGCGCGGCGGACACTTCCTTGCCCTAAACCCTCTCAGAAATGAGGGGAGGCCTGAGCCCAGCAGTGGGACGTATATAGACTGTAACTTTACTTTTACTTTTACATCAATATCTTTCAAAATATATATTCAGATTATCTTCAATAAGGTGCGATCGGTGGAGCGGAGCGATCTCCCGAATAATCAAGGAGTTCGATCGACGTCTACTGATCTATTCTACCATCGATCGATGCCATCGATCGACGATCGACCGATTGGTGTGGTAACACCCTTATTAGCCAACACACACAAAGATTTGAAATTGCTATTTGTTATGATTGTGCGTAGCTCGAATTGCTTGTGGTTAAATTTGATTAACGGTCTCAGAGGTTAAAAAAAATTGTCAGTGAGGTTACATCTATGTTATCTGTTCGTGAGAATTGACTCAACTTTGACTGCCTCGTTGTTTTTTTACATAGGGCCTACGTATACCTGCCTCATGGGGGCAAGGACGAGTTGGTTACGTCGTAATCCCATCGACTAAAAAAACCCCATGGTGTTCCACCTTCAATGTATATTGGCAAGGCCTTGTTGTTCTAGTGATTGAAGATGTGGTTGCTCATCAAGAACCTAGTTTAAATCCCAGGTCAGGCCGATATCTGTAATTGGATTGTTCTTCAGCCTTTTCTTGGCGGTGTTTCATCCCCGTACCTCGGAAAGTACGGTCCTGCACCTGATCTGTATCTGGTCGTGTCAGATTACCGTCCCATCGGTTTATGAAAGTAAGGGAATAGGGAGTGCAACTGTGCTTGCGCGTACACTTGGACACTATAATCCTGTTCTGAGCATGTGGCTAGTCTTCATTGAGATTGGCCGCCGTGACCGAAATTCAGTCAGGAGGACATTATTTTTATTATTTTTTTGAGAATTGGATGTGTTCTACAGTGGGATATAAATAAGATTATTCACTTTCCTTTTTAACAACAGGATCAAGGTCAGACATCCCGCGAACATATCCAGCATTCGTAACGTTTCCAGTGATTAACGGAACACTCCACGTCGGAGCTAGGAAGAAACCATAATTGAGACAAGTGATCCATTGATATCCTGCACTCGGATCATCGTTTATATAGACAGAAACACCTTCCAGATTAACTTTAAACGCCCCACCGGTGTTCAGATTATACCAGTATCCCCCTGTCCCGCTACAGTCTCCACAAAGTTTGTTCGACGATCCAGTCCAATCATACAGGTATTTTTAAAATTTTTTACTTAGATACAAACAATACAATACTATTTCTTAAACACAAAGACAATAAATTATATTAAAAAAAAATGACGAACATGAAGAGAAAACTAAAGGCGCTCTTATTGTTTCATGGCATATTCTTCTAGATGACATTGAAGAAGGAAATAATAAGCTGTTATAGAGAAGAGCCTCCCCTTTTACTGGAATCGAGGCATTCCATCTTAGTCCTCAAGGGTGACAACGCATTTGCATTTTGATTCTTAATTGAGGATAAATGTTGATGTCTATGGGTCACAGCATCCACTTACCATCAAATGCACTGTGTGCTCGTTTGTCACCCAATGCTGCAAAAAAAAATTAGAAGGAAGATAAATCCAAAGTCTGGTTCGAAATAACGTTAGTGAAATTTTCTCAATTCTTTATCAATACATACATAATTAATTTTCCATGTAATTGATCCTTTACAAGTAATATTCCGAATCAGGGTGTTTGTCCATGAGTCATTTGTTTTGTAAATATATATTATGCCTCGACGATTAGGGGTAAAATCCTTGCTTTCCTATTTGTTTGGATAATTAATAAATTCAGGCGTTACTTTGCGCAACGTAGTAGTTTACTAGCTTAAAAATACATTGTGCTTATCTCAGCTAATAAATTTTTTACATCTTTAATATTTGTTTTGTATAATTTTTTCAACTGCTCAAACATTTTTTGAGTTACCTCAGATGGCGACCTATTCCACCTATACGTGTCTTTGTTTTATCTTCAAAGCTTTCTTTGTAGAAAATGTGCACACGGTCCACCTGGTGGTGGCTGCTGTGGCTTAAAGAAACCTGCATCTAACCTTTATTGAAATATATATGCATTGTCACCCCTTTTTTTTTACATGGGGAAATGCCTACGCATACCCGCCTCGCGGGGGCAAGGACGGGTTATGTCGGACTCGCACCGGCTAAAACCCCATGGTGTTCCACCTTTGTCGCATATTGGCAGGGCTACGGGAACGCTTTCGCACACATCCGCGGCCCTACTAGCGTCTGCCGCCCCATGGCAGCACCTCCTCGGGAGAGGAAAATTCCTCCCCGTTCTCCTTCCCAGGTAAGGCGCACCAGAACACATGGCGCGCCTTCCTCCACGGCCTCCAATTACGTCTGTGCAACAGACGCCCCCGCGTCCGATGCACAAAGGCCATGGGGCCAGGAAAAACGAGCACTTAGAAGTACTAGCCTTCCCGACCCCAGCGGCGGATCTGGTCTATGACTCCGCCGCCAACCAAGATTCGGCTGCGGAGGGTAGGGAGAGCGGCGCCTCGCAATACCGACAATCCTCTCCCCCCGCAGCCCCACCACCACCGCATCAACGGTGCGGCCCCGTTTGAGTCGCGAAGGATAGGGCGAGTGGCGCATCGCCATACCAACACTCCTCTTCCTCCGCGACTCCACCTCGGCTGCAGCGGTAGAGGGTGCGCGAGTCCCCACTCGCTGCAGTCCACCAGCACACATCCGAAGTGGGCTCCCCAAGCCCACTCGGAGTGGCCACCTCAGGCCGGCCCTTCATCTCGGGCCAGCCACGTGGGTTCCTCTTTGTTCACCGTGGGAGACCAAGCCACGGCTACTAAGCCCCCCCGCCACGACAAGGCGGAAACCCGTTCGGGGGGATGCATTGTCACCCCTGAGAACTACATACATACATATTCTATATACTTACCTTACAAAATAGACATCTTCAAGTTGTTATTTTACGCTAGTATCTATTCTGTGAGAGCATAGGTAGCTTTAACGTGGCTCTACCATGTTTAAAACAATTCCCATTTCGTCCTCTTGGATTGAACTAAACAAAATATGTGAGCAAATTCCTTTTTTTTATAGGAGAATGATGACAAACGAGCACACAATCCACCTGATGGTAAGTGGTTACTGTGGCCCATAGACATCTACATCTATCCTCGATTGCGAATCAAAATGCAGATGCGTTGTCATCCGTGAGCCGTAAGGACTAAGATGAAATGCCTCCTTTCCAGTAAAAAGGGTCTCCTGTTCTCTACACTCACCACACGAAACACAGCAGCGTTAAGCTACTATTTTACGCTGGTTTTTTGTGAAAGCGTAATCCGTCCCCGGTCGAGCCGACCCATTCGTGCCACAACGATACCACTAATATAGCTGCCCCATGGCTCTACCACGTTAGTAATTCCCGCCAGATCTCGCGAAAAAAAAAGTTTTATCAAATAAAAGTATTTGATAAAATAAGTGTTACTTTTTAAAATGTTCATTTTAGTAAATTCAGCATTTACGAGTACAGTTATGTGTACATAACTAAGTTTGAAGTGTTGTTTACATAACTAAGAGTTATTTCAGTTGGCGTGCTTCTCGTATTTTCGTATTAATTTTAACATTTTAACAAAATATAAAACATTTTTATCGCTTGCAATTTAGTTATTACTTTGATTATGTTATCCGACGAAACTCGGACATATGGTAACAGAGCGTAACGTTTTAGGTCACATTAGTTAGATGCGCATTCGCCGGGGTACTGGTTGAGTGACGGTGTCCACTTCAGATAAAGATTTGTGGACTGCAATCAAAACCAAGGGAACGATCGCGTTCTGGATATAGCGATCAAACACAGTCCCAGTCAGCTAATTTTGGGTCTGCAGCTTGTGTATAAACACGTTTGTATAAGCACACAAAGCTGGATACATTAGTGTCAAATCTGCTCATTTTGAACCCGTGTTGCCAGTGATGATTTTATAGATCTGAGACGAATCCTTCACTGTTGGCCGTATGAGGAAACTCAAGGTCGGTAAGCGAACTATGGAGAGGTTTGGGGTTTTTCTGCATGCTAAAGAACTAAAGTAACCGACATAGCCCAAATGATTAGTAAGCTGAAATGGCAATGGGCCGGCCATATGGCTCGACGAATAGACAACTGATGGGGGATAAAGGTTCTCGATTGGCAGCCTCGTAGTGGCAGGCGAAGTGCTGGACGTCCCCCAATAGATGGAGTGACGACCTGGTAAGACATGCAGGAAGTCGATGGATGCAGCTGGCTTAGGACCGTGCTTTGTGGCGTTTCTTGGGGGAGGCCTATGTTCAGCAGTGGTTCTTCCAAATTTAAAACGATATTTCCACTATTATTTCTTCTGTGGTCGGGTGCCAGCTAGTATATATATTTAGAATTGACTTATACTAGCTTTTAATTCATACCCGTATTGTTATAAATTCTTTAAAAAAATCCCTTCTATTTTTATATTTCCAGATGCAATATATAAATATCATACAACCTGTATCACCCCCACAATGAAGACGTATCTAACGACACCTCATATGTTAAAATCTATCAAGCCGTTCACGCCACAGAGCGTGGCAAAGAAACAGACATAGGTACATACATACACTCGAAAAACAACACCGTCCTTCTGGGGCAGTCGGGTATAAAGTACAATGTAAAATTAAAGTACATATGCACCTACTTGTTCAATAAAAATTTCGGAGTCCGATATTAAAGCTGAGAACAAATTATCGGACGCGTCCGTCAGCCGCGGCTGACAGTCGCGGCTTAGCGGTGTGCACGGTAGCTGAGACGGCGTCCTCGGACGCCTCGCTTCGGTCATTCCAGAAAGGTTTTGTCAATCGAGAAACATGACAAACAGTGACAGCGAGGACGAATTTATAAAGTTAGCGGCAGCTGCTTTATGTCGTCCTCCAAAAAATAGGGGACCCAAACACTCCTTGTCCATGATATTAATGTAAAACGACTCGAGTATGACGAATTTCATACATTGTATACAGACTTACAAAAAGATGATAAACTTTAAAAATGTACTTATGAATGTACTAATATGTACTTATAAATATAGGCACTCGTGGCTATGAACACATTCAATTAATTTTTTTTTCATTACACATCATGTCGCGAGCGCAGTTGGTTCGCTTGTGACACTCGAAACGTCCGCGGACGCGTCCCGTGCCCCGTTCACACTGTCCGCGGACGCACCAAACATCCAGCCGGCCAGATTCTGTTCGGACGTCCGAACGCTCAAGAGCGACGCAAGGTCATGTCCGCGTCTTACAGCTGATAGTTTGCACAGTGTAGTACTAAATGTACTGGCTAGATCTCAATAAGCCGCGGCTGTCAGCCGCGTCCGTCAGCCGCGTCCGATAATTTGTTCTCAGCTTAATTGGGGTGGGTGTTGCGACGACAAACCGTTTACAAACACCGTTTTGTGTTTTGCTACGTTGTAACCGTTTTACGTCTATTCGTCGCACAAACCAGTCTTCGAATTACTTGTTGCCATTTTTTATTTTACGCCTATGAAAATACAGTCGAGAACGCAATGATTCAACTATCTATCTCACTCGTCGCGTCGTCGTCCTTAACGTTTCGCGTTTTATTGTAGTCTTAGGTTCCGCATTCGTTTACAAACGTTAGTAAAGTCGAAAATCTTTGATAGTTGTTAGAAACAGCAACCATTTCACTCGACGAAAACGCAATTCTGTTCCACGTTGGAAAAGTTTCGTTCTTAAAGTCGTCTTCAAACCAGTTTTGTACGTGGTAGAGCCATGCTGCAGCTATACTAATTGTGTAGTTGTAGCACGAATGGGTGGGCTCGACCGGGGAGGGACCACACTCTCACCGAATACCAGCGTCAAATACAAACGCATCTGCATTTTGATTCGCAAACGAGGATAGATGTAGATGTCTATGGGTCACATCAACCACTTACCATCAGTTGGACTGTGTGCTCGCTTGTCACCCTTTTACTATAAAAAAAAGTTGCGTTACGACCGTTTTCCGCAATCGATTTCGTCGTCGTTCGTCAAAAATTCGACAACGACCCACCACTAGATAATAATATCGGATCAGATAATGCGGACACGATGTGACATTGGCATCATTAGGAGCAGTTACAACAGATACGGGCAGGTTAAAACGGGAGCGTGTTTCACTTATAAGAGCGTGTACAGACAAACGACACCGCTCACTGCATACAGGACTGCAGTTCGTCGAGTCGGTCTAAAAGCGACTTTAGCAATCAGATCTTGATCTGAGTCAGCAACCGACAACAAATATATCATATATTTTATTATCTAGAAGCACCAGTTTCTATGTTCACCGCAACACAACATGCATTTTAAATTGCAGAATTAGTAACGGAAGGGAATTAATTAAATCTATTAATAATCTACTGCACCCTAAAATAACTTAGTAAATTTACAGATACAATAAACACTTAAAACCTAATGAACTATGTACTCTTTGACAGTAGATATGAACAAAGGAACATACATATATAGGCTGAATATTACGTACATTTATAAACACATTACCCTCCGCAGTCAGGTAAAAACGTCGTTGAGACTTGAGACTGCTGGATAATATGACTATAATATACCTTCGACTATAATCTGCGTGGCATTTCAATAGCTGCCGGTGCCATTCGTCTGAAGTACCTTTAACTGCGTAATGTTCCACGTCGTCCACAGTTTAAATAAAGTATCTAATCTATTAGATGGTTATAACATTCACCCAACACATGCAACGCGCTTGTTACAGAATCACGGAATACTGGTAATCGAAATTCTAGCGTAATTCATTTAATTTTCAGGTTTGTATTAAGCAAGTTTTATTTGCCTGCCTTGTTGGTCCAGTGGTTGTAAATACGACTGCTGATTATGACGTACTGGGTTCGAATGCCGGGTCGGGTCAAAAAATAAAAAAATAAAACGGGATATTGTATTCATCAGTCAGTTCATCAGTTATCAAATTCTCAGCAGCAGCCCAGAGTTAGGAAGTAAGCGGTGTATCACCTTCCATCCTCGGAAAGCACGTAAAGCCGTTGGTCCTGCGTCTGATCTCTCTCCGGTCGTGTCGATTTACCGCCCCGTCGGACTATGACAGTAAGCGAATAAAGAGTGCACCTGTGCTTGCACATACCCTTGGGCACTATAATCCAGCACTGCGCCGATGGCTTGTCTCCGTTGAGGCTGGCCTTAGAAATCGAAACAGATGGCTACCATCTGCTTGGGATCCTATAATTAATAAAATTAAATTCCAACCCAAGCAAACCACTCCAAGAATTCAAGATACTCTAAGTTCGTACTGCGTAGATCGAAACAAAAATTAATAATTTTAATCTGGAGGCAGCCGTGGTTAACTATGACATTGGGACCTCGGACACATCAGTCAGCCCCATGACTGGGGTTGCCAGGTCTTTAAAACGAAAAGCCGAACAGAACAGCGAGCTTAGTCGGACATTTTGGTAAAAAGGCCGGATACCCTTACTTTTTAGTCTTAGTAAAATGACATTTTTTAAAGTAAAACGATGCTTTTTATCATTTACCATAAAATCTTCTTAAATTGTAAAGAATATAACAACAATTGAATAAATCAGTCTTCTTTATTGTTAATCATTTAATATTCATTACAATATCAATTTCAATAATTGCTATAGTATGTATGTAAGTACATGAACATGTAAAGAAATGGTCAAATTTAAAAAGCCTAACAAAAGCCGGACAGGCCGGACACGTTACCAAAAAGCTTGGCTGTGTCCGGTTTTATCCGAGCGCCTGGCAACGCTACCCGTGACCATGGGTGCTGTAAAGTGCTCGAAACGTCTGGAACGTAAAATAAGTTAATCCGTAAAAACTAGTTTTATTTAATTTGTAGTTCGCGTCAATATAAGAAATCATTAGCTTGTTGGCACTGTGCGTCTATTTCTAAAAACAGAAGCAATAAAAATAGACAAATTATTATTTGTACTGATTTTTTTATTTGTCTGCCTGCCTTCCTGAACCTGTTGCCAAAGTAAATTTAAAAAAAAATCTTGTACAGTTCTTCACAACATCCACTTACCATGAAGTGCACCATGTGCCTATATATATGGACTATGTGACGCCTTTATTATATAAAACAAAGATTTTTAAATGATTTATTTTTCTAGTTTTTTTTAAACTAGATCAATATCTGGCTAGTTCATTGCTGTGGTACTTGGTACTTAAGGCACCAAGTCGTTTCGCTCGAAGTGCCATCAAGGTGCTTCCTGCATTTTAATGTTCACACACAAAAGATCGCGGACAGATAATTGTACATAAATAAGATCATTTATTTTTAAGCTGTGTCAATAATGTTAATATATACAATTAATTATATATGATTTCCCTAAATTTATTTAAGTTTATTTTATATATTGTAAATTGTAATTAAAAAGGGTTTTTTGCTGGTTCTTCCCAAGACAACAAGTATTAATTAAAATTTATATTGACTAAAAATTACATTATTCTAATTTTATTTGAAGGTTTTGTTATTGTTATTCAAATGTCTGTTTAGAATAATATTAAGTTCTCTACAACATCTCTAAAATAGTATCTGTCTTACTTTAAAAAACGTCATCCTAACAAATATTTAAAGTTGCTCTCCTAAACAATAAACTATGCTATCAAATGGCGTAACACATTAACTATTATAATAATATAATGTCTTCCAGATCGAATTCCGGTCCGGTGGTCGGTCTGAACGGAGACTAGCCATCTGCGCAGCACAGGATTATAGTGCACATACAAGCACATCTGTACTCTCTATTCCCTCTCTCATAGTCCGATTGGACGGTAATACGACAGGACTGGAGAGTGATGAGACAAAAGGCTTTACGTGCTTTCCGAGGCACGGGGGTGGAACACCACTATCTTTCTGGCGAAGAAGAATTTTTTGACAGACAAACTCAGTAACTGATTTAGGTCCGACCCGGGATTCGAGGTACCGGGACTGATTGATTCATTCATTCGTGTTTAAGACCGCCAGACCAACGAGGCAGTCAACTATACTACGTAAGTTTCGAAATGTACAATGTTAATTATTGTATAACTTTAATGATTTTAAATGGTTCTTAAAAAAAGTTCCGCTGGGATTCCTGTCGTTTCTTCCGAGAACTGAGGTCCAGAGAGTAGAGAGGATCGTGTTAAATTAAACATAAGAGTGACTTTCAATAAGTATCACTTTTAATTTATATTGAATAAAGACTTTCTATTTCCATTTATACTAATTTTACTGTGAGTGAATTAATATTAACAGTCCTAAAATTAAAATTAACCCTAACAAATATTTATCCAAGGGGATACTACTTATTCGTTTGTTCCGTATTTTAGTAACAAAATTTATGCCGTAACCGGTACGTACGTTACTATCAAATTTATACCGTAACCGGTACGCACGTTACTATCAAAAGAAGTTGTCACAGGCGGTAGAAACTGAAACATTAGATGGACAACAGCTTATTTGTAATAACAGCTCAAAATTATAAACAACTGCGGTAACCAACCCGCGTGGCGATTTTTTTTTAAGATTGAGACGAATGAGCACACAGTTCACCTGATGGTAAGTGGAAGCTGTGCCCATAGACGCTTGATCTACGCTCGATTAAGTATCAAATTGCAGATGCGTTACCACCCCGGAGGACTAAGATGGAATGCCTCGTTTCCACTAAAAACCATTGGGTCTATACACTCATAATATAACACAGCAGAATTAAGTTGCTATTTCCAGCTGGTATTCTACGAGTGCGTGGTTCTTCCCCGATCGAGTCGACCCATTCATGTTACAACCATAATATAGCCGCAGCATGGCTCTACCGCCTAAAAATATTACCCTTGTGAGGTTATGAGGCAATCTGTGGGGGGGAGGGCTATGTTCAGCAGTGGCTTTTTATAAGCCGCAATGGATGGATAGACTAGAATATCCCATCATGGCGGTAATCACAATTGTAGGATCCTGTACATCGCACTATATAAATATTTAACAAGTGTCGCTTAGTCGCTTACTCATAATCATAAGCATTGGTCTCGCCTGCTACCGCGTCTGGTAGTCGCAATTCGACATGATTTGATATTACGTTGTGAGTTTCTCTTCACAAAGGGACGTCTTTGTTGACAGCCGTCGAACATATTGTATCGACTGATTTATTCGGCTTTGCATTTCAATGAATAACCTAACATTTTTTTCCGTTCGTTCACAACGGTTCAACCGCAGCTGCTCTTTTGTGTTTTTTTTTCTTTACTATCCGATTGGCCCCAGTTCTGGATATCAACATAATTCAATCACTTTGATAATGTTGTGGTAACGCCACGTGACAGTTGATTTAATAACTGGCCAAATGCGAGTCGAACTCGCAGATGAAGAGTTCCGTATGATCGTAAAACACGTTTCTAGTAGGGGACACCCTTTGATTTTTAATTTATTTTAACTTTTATTATGTGTTATAGCGGCAACAGAAATACAAATTCTGTGAAAACTTCAACTGTCTATCCATAACGGATCACGAGATACAGTTCGCTGACAGACAGACGAACAGACGGACAGCGGAGGCTTATTAATAAGGTCCCGTTGGTTAGCCTTTGGGTACAGAACCCTAAAAAAATAATAAATTTTTGTTAGGGTTAACTTTAATTTTAAGACTGTTAAATATTAATTTGCTCATAGAAAAATAAATAGAAATAGAAATAGTTTTTATTATGACTATAGACTGTGTTCTCGTTCATTGTACACACTGTGTACACTCCACCTGATGGTAAATGGTTTTGTAGCCTATACACATCTAGATCTATCGTCGATTACGGACTAAGATGGAATGCCTCGTTTCCAGTAAAAAGGGTCGCCGGCTCTCAAAACTTGCCAGAAACACAGCAGCGTTAAGCTGTTATTTTACGCTAGTATTCTGTGATAGCGTGTTCCTTTCCCGGTCGAGCCGACCCACTCGTGCTTAAACTATACTACTAATATAGGAGCAACATGGCATGGCTATACCACGTTGAAATTTATATACATTATACCCTTATGTTTAATTTACCACCAGTTTCTCTCTCTCTCCTGGACCTCTTTCCTGGGAAGAAACGACAAGAAACCCAGCGGAACTTAAAAAAAAACACTTTAAAATTATTAAAGTAACACAATAATGAACAACACAAAACGTATTAGAGATAGCTTGGTAGCGATCACCTCATAGAATGCGGTATAAACTAGATATCAATAAATAGAATAAATATTACAAATACTAAATGGATCGACTCTATCGGACAAGGAACACGATCTAACAGAGTACAATCATAAAAGAGCAGTATAATACTGTATTAACCGGCTTAACAATGCACATAACTAGAACACTTTGTACACTTCCAGAATGGATTCATTATTCTCGAAGCTTCGCGGTAGAAATGACACCATTGTTCCGCTTGCTACTGGTATTGAACCCGGGAAATGTGACGCTGAGCGTCACGCGAGCCGTTTGTTTTTGGACGTAAGATGTAAAAGAACGATATTAGTCTATAGGCAATAATACAGTTGCTTATATTGACTTTTCATGAAGGCTTTTTGTTAAGGCTTAAATTGTCTGAAGTGAATTCTCAGTTCAGTTCAAAAGTTTTTAGTGTTTTTAGTAAAGTAAAAAATATTTATTAGACAACAAGATTTATTAATCAACTGAAATTGCCGTGGTCCCCACACTAGGTATGCCTGTATCGTGGGGTCCCAAATCCCAGAGTTATACATGTAAAGATATCCCTGTAGCACTGCACAATTATTTAACTAACGCTAATTAAATAATCTTGTAAGAAAACAAAACAAAATAATTTAATGGAGGAAGTTTGTGATCAACTACGTAAACAGAGTTTCTGTTGACTTCTATGTTAGATAAACGAGCACGCAGTCCTCCTGATGATAAGTGGATGCTGTGGTTCATAGACATCCACATTTAACCTCGATTAACCTTCTCTTTGTCATCCCTGAAATCTAAGATGGAACGCCTCGATTGCAGTAAAACGGGTCTTACACTCACCCTACGAAACACAGCATCATCAAGCTGCTATTTTACGCTGGTATTCTGTAAGAGCGTGGTCCCACCCCGGTCGAGCTGACCCATTCGTGCTGCAACCATAATATAGCTGCAGCGTGGCTCTACCACATACAGAATGTTATATTAATGTTATATTATAATAATAATATTGATATTTAAATAAATATAATAAGTACATATAAATATGTACATATATTATCGTTATGAAATTATAGTAATCAATTTCTCTGTCTCTTCTTATTATGTGAGTTCATGAAGCCATTTGAAAGTTTGCACCTTTGTCTCTAACACTGATTTAAAATGAATGTCACAACACGTGGTAGCAGTATTTTACGTTAATACTGATAGAAATAGATAAAAGCGTTGAGCAAACTTAGTACGGCAGACCGGCACTGGAATTCTAAAACGATGACGTGCAGTCATTTCACTGTATTCTGGAGACAACAGAATTGTTTTGTATATAGCAAGAATATACAAGCTTTCGCACATTAAAAATTTGAGTGTCTTAATAAAGTTGTACAAACTCGACCATAATATTACATTAGCCTTAAAATAACATACATAATATTATGCTTGTACTTACTCACACTTGACGGTATGAACGTCCACATTTTTTTTTATAAACAAACAAATATAATTATTGTTATTATTGGTGAAGATTACACGCAATAAAAATAAGATAAAAAGCAACGGAAAAGCGTTTAAAAGGTTCAAAAAATTAAGTAATGGAAATTTAAACAAACACTATTGCACAGCCATGTTTCTGTTCTCTCTTACAAAACGGCTTAAAGGAACCTTTTCACCAAGATTCGATTTACTAGATTAATCCACGAGAATGTTAAATCTCGATAGCCGGGGTAGTTTGAGCGGCGCTGAGAAAGTAAGCAGGTGTAAAAGATCCAGAACATCGAGAATACCATTCGCTGACTTGCACAGGAACAATAAGTCGTGCACGTACAGTCGTGCAGTTCGTCTTTGATCTGATAGAGCACAAATTTTAAAACTATCTACAGTATCGTAATTCAAAAGTGCCTTGGCTAGGTAACAGTTATATGTAAGATACCACAGATATTTTTATTAGATGTTTTCTAATCTCTAATCTAAATATATCTCTAATCTAATAATCTAAATATACGTCATAAAACGAATTCCAAACCGCACTATAATATTAACCTGTAGGTACTTATACTGGCTCTCTAAACCATTTGAATCGAAACACAGCAGTGCGGGCATCGCTATTTCGCGACAGAAATAGGTAAGAGGGTGCACCTACCCTAGGCTAAAGGAGTCCTTTATCCTAGAAAGCTTTACCGGTTTAAGGTTTTGTGTACTTACTAGCTAGATTCGCGGCTAGCAAAATTTGTATAAAATATGCACGCTTCTTTAACAAACTCTAAGGAATAACTGTTTGCTTCGCCAATGTAGTAGGACCGCCGCGAGTTTATTTTGATTTCAAGGAATTCTCAGTAGAAGCCAGAAGTCAAGAAGTTGGCGGTGTTATACCGCTGTGATTCGGCAAGCATGTAAAGCCGTGTCCTTCCTGTTCTCTCCCCGGTCATGTCGAAATACCGTCCCATCGGACTCTCAATCTCATAGAGTGAGGGAAAACAGAGTACATATTTGTTTGCGCACTCGGACATTAGTCTCCTTTGATACTGGCCGCCGTGACCTAAATATTGGTCTGGAGAACATTATTATACAAATTTCATGTCCCCTTTTTCTGTCATTGATTTGGCCGTGTCCCTTAATTCGTCACGACCAGAAAGTGACAATATATTGTTCCATATTTTTATCTTTTAGTAGGTACTCGTATATTTTAGCAGACAACGGTGTACGATGTACACCTCGTATGTCGGTGATATTTAAAAATTGATAAAAAATATGTTTTATTTCGGAGAGTGTGCGCAGGAATTATAACACTTAATCCCTTCCTTTCCCTTGCACCATGAGAGAACCAAACGTACGGCCAGTCTCCACCCCTTCGATATCGACTTACCACGCATTCAAACCAAACGGTTTGCTTCGTTGTTCGTCATGCGTACAGCAAAGGAGTGGGATAATTTGCAAGTCTCTCCGTCCGATTATAATAGTGTATAAATGCCCCTGTGTACCGTATGGTCAACGAAGGGAGCCGGAGTACATTAATATTGATGTTGAAGCGTTCCATCCTAGTCCTCGGGTGTGACAAAGCATTTGCATTCTGATTCTTACTCAATGATAGACTTAGTTTTATATAGCATACATGAAGTTTATAACATTCATACAGCATCCACAGCATCCGTTTACCACCAGGTGGACTTCGTGCTCTAACTTTTTAATAAATCTTATTTTACAATTTGAAAGGCCACAATTTACACTTAGACATTGAGTTTTCGCGATCTAATTACTACGAAACGAAATGAACGTTTTAATTAATGCATTATGCTTATGCATGCCTGATATTTGCGTCCATTATTTAAAAAAAATACAAAAAAATTTCCGATAAATCTTTTCCATAATTTATCGTAAACAGTATTACACAATTTTCCCTCAAGTCTTTGTTTCGATACTTCCAGGCTCTTGTTATCAGAAATAACTATATCTAATGTGTTTAGATATTTTTAGCCGCAGCTTTTTATTTCATAAAATGACATTTACCTAGGTGTATTTCTGAAATTGTTTGTTTTAATATTAATACAAATTGTCGCGTAATGGCGGCATAAGCTAGTCTATCTACTCCATATCATTTCGTGGGTGAGTGTCGTAGGTTTTTGGCCGTATGAACTTAGATGCCTTTGCCTTCCCTGCATGGAAAATGTTTATAAAAAATGTTATGCAAACTATAGCACCCTACATCTACAAAATATTGTTATAATATCCACTACCACATACCGCCTCGTGGGCATCTTAAGAGGCGACAGTGGGAAAACGAAATATGAGATGGGTACCAGCATCTTAATGATATCAACTCAGAATACGTATTAAAAAACCGTGGTAGCCAACCTGAAATGAAATGAAATGAACGATTTTTATTCAAAATAGATTAATGTAATACTTATTGAAATTTATTTTTTAATAACCACTAGTTCGGAAAAAAAACCTCTGTCCTGGGAAGAACCAGCAAGACTAATTTATTTTGTATAATTTTAGAATTAATTTTTATACAACCAGAATGGTGGCGATCACCTCATTCCTAAGGGTTATTTTCATTTATGTATTCTTTTATATTATAATAACGCAATTTTTCAATAATAAAACATTTAATTGATAAAAATTTCTTTTACGGATCTTATCACGTTTAATTTTAAATTATTTTTAATTCCCGAAGCTTCGGGTGCTTTCCAGCACCCATGGTCACGGGGGACTGAGGTGACTGACGTTTCGATCTCAATGTTAACCCGGAGTAGCTTCAGTTTTTTAATTATTATTTATGGCCCGATCTACGTGGAACGAACTTACTGCGTCTTGAAGTCTTGCAGTGGTATGTTTGGGCTTAGTTTTTAGTTTAATCTTCTTAATTACAGGTTTCCAAGCAGGTGGTAGTACCCAGCCTCCTTCTTTATTGTAATTAGGATGTTTTTTAATTTCAATAGCCTCACCTATCATCCTTGGTAGTAATCGATGTTCTTTCGCGAGGATTTGCGGTCTATCAAATCTGATGTAATGGTTGGGGCCGTCTAGGATATGATCACAAATTGAAGACATCCCTGAACGTTGATGCTTTCCATCGACTATATGTTCTTTTACTCGGGATGTAATCCGTAAAAGTAGTTTTAATCAATGTGTAGTGTTCGTGTAAGTGTAATTATCATTATGTAAAATATTTAAACTTGTCTCGACAAATTTTGTACATTTTTTGAGATTTTGTTGTCAAAGCGTATAAATTGCCCCATAAATGAATTAGATACTAATTCTGTGGAGTCTATGGACCGTAGGAAGATTCCATAAGACATTACACTATGAAAGTAACTAAAATAAACTAATCTGCCTCAACATGAGTGCGACTTCTAATCTTTTTTACAGCATGTGCTGCAGAACTACGTCTGCCGGCTAGATTAGACGTGACAACTATGGCACATATCTTACCTTTTTTTATAGTATAAGATTGACAAACGAGCACACAGTCCACCTGATGGTAAGAGGTTGCTGTGGCCCATAGACATCTACATCTATCCTCGTTTGAGAATCAATATGCAGATGCGTTGTCAGCCGTGAGGACTGAGGACTAAGACGGAATGCCTTTTGTCACTACACTTACCATTCGAAACACAGCAGCATTAAGCTGCTGTTTAACGCTGGTATTCTGTGAGCTCATAGATTACTTCACAGGTCTACCTATGAAGTAATCCATGGGAGAGGCCTACGTTCAGCAGTGGACTTTCGATAGGCTGTGATGATGATCGCGACTATGATGATGAACAATAGTAATGTTGTGGTGTGATAGGGTAAGGAATAATCAAATCAAATCAAATCAAAATTTATTTATTTCAGACAACAAAGGTCCAAAAAGGAATAAGGATCTTACTACCAATGATAGGATACGTTAACTTTTTATTAGCAAATTTCCTCGTATACTGGCCAAGCGGGTCAAGGACGGGTGGCGTTGGCCTTGCACTAACTAAAAACTTTTCTACATATTGGCAAGGCAGGCAAACGATTTGCGCCCTCCTTCCAGGGCCAGCCACTTCCCACCAGCTACTCCGAAATGAACGAGTGCTCATAGGTCTGCCCCAAGGAATACCAAAAACCACGGCTCTGAGCCACCTGCATCAATAAACTTACTGCATCACTTACCAAGTGCTCACTCGATCCAACGGAGGGTCGGCCAACACTGTGCTTGCATTTCATCATCGTCTTTACAGCCCATCAGTACTCCTCTGCTTAACCAAGGAATGCCACAAAGCACGATCCTGAGTGACCTGCAATAGACGTACCCAGTTTCCACAAGTTAGGTAAAAAAAGTTAAGGCCAAGTGATATTAACCGTTTTGCTTAAAAATTGGTAACGCAAATTTACAGCCTTTATACACCTTTATACGTCCCATTGTAGTACTATTATTTATTCTGCGCCCTTGGGCAGAAGCATCCCCTCATTTCTGAAAGTGTTCTTAAGCGATTAGTTTGCGCGCTATTCCTGTGTTGATTCCGGACTTCAGATAACCTCATAATATTTTATGCCTTAGACGTAAAGGTTTCCTCGCGATGATTTCATACACCACTGACTCATGTTCTTGTACTCTATGACTTTTATAGTACGAAGCACGAACGACTGCTCATGCGTTATCGGAGACCACATTAATCAAGTTTTCCTTATGAATATTCAATAATTAAATACATCCAAGACTCCCTTCGAGTAGAAAGCTTACTCGCACATACAAAATAAAATATCGTGACACAATATTTTATTTTGTAATTTCGTGCAAATTTTTCGAAGATGTAATGCTATGTGTCAAAACAATTAATTCTTATATATATATATATATATATATATATATATATATATATATATATATATATATATATATATATATATATTTACATAAATAATATAGCATTACATCTATATAATATAAATACATATATATATACATATATATCAGACCTTGCTTTGATCCTGACACGATTTTTAGTCAATCAACCATACTACAAGAACCAAAGATCAAACTTTTGTAAGTATTCTTTGATTAATATAAACAAAGCAAGTATTACGTCTAGTTAGTTTCGCTGATTATCTACAGTTCATATTTTATAGCGATGTACTATTTGCTTATCAAAAAAAATTGTAGCATTATAAACAGCGCCATCTTACGATACAGAACAAAAACCAACATAGCAATAAATAAATTATAATGGCCTTGTGGTGTTTAAATAGACTCTACTACCTTACTCTTAGACAGAAAAAGAACCATACTACTTCATAATACCTAATTCTTAATATATTAGAAAGAAGTGTCTTTAGAAAGCATAAACAATTTACTTGTTGAAATATAGTATATTGGATATCTTTCAAATACCCACAATACTTTATCAATTTACTATCGACCTGCCCGGCTTCGCACGGGAGCGATTTACATTTTGTGATGTCATTTATGTTTAAATAGCATTGTTCGATCGATTTAAAGTTTGTCGCTATGGTAAAAAGTGCGCTTAGTAAGAAAATATTATATTAATTAAATACGCTTGTTACAGCGTATTATTCGCATTATAACGTTAATTACTCGGCTTACCGTTACGTAAGCCGAAAATTAAACCTTTGATTAATTTTTTATGTCAATGTCAAAGTTTTATCATTACTGCCAGCTGTTATAGAATGTTTTATACAATGTTTACAGCTGACTTTTTATTACACAATTTGAACAGATTTTGTCTAGAAGTGACCTGCAAAAGGGCTACATATAGTTATAGCTTTCCATGAGAAAAACACCCTACGCTCGTGTAAGCCCGCAACGTTGTATGACATTTATAATAAATACCTTGCAATTTGTTGATCGTCATTGAAAATTACAATTTTATGGGAAATTAGAGTCGATTAAATTAAGCAGGTGAATCCATTGGTATCAATGGAATACGGGGAATTCAACACACTTACTAATTTGGGTTGATTAAGGTTCCTTAACAAAATAATAGGACACCCTAATTTTAAAATCAATTTATATGTGTCCACTTGCATTCCAGAGGGTTGCAAGGAATTGAGAAATTCTATTATAAAATCAACAAATTTTTTCAGGTCGAACAGTGTGTACAGAATTGTAGGTATGTTTGCGTCGGTGGATTGAACTTCACGAGAATTAAGTCATATATCTTATCTAATTGATCGTTAGTAGGTGAAAAAAATACCTCTGTTCTTGAACCAAGTCTTGGAATTTATATTATTAATTTAGGGATAAACATCGTCGACCAGTTCTTGAAGGTCAGTTTCTATAATGCAATTGTTTTTGCTGTTTTAAATTAATTATTCCATTGTCTTGTGGCATCTGCTCGTTTCTTATTTAGAGCAACAGCTCTGCACGACGCCGGTCTCATCTGCAGACAGTGAATAAGGCCAAGGCGGCCAACCGTTTCTCTGTGAGTGATTATTTTAGCTGCTCGAAATATTGAATCTGTGATATGTTATAAACTCTTTATTTGAATGATTTTTCTACTATTTTTAAGATACATGCTGGATTGCCCCAGATTAATAAATTTAACAAAATCAAAGTTGTAGGGCCTTAATTTTAAATATTACATACATTATGTACCTAGTGTACAGAATATGAGTTATTTCCACACATTACTACAAATTTAGAATTATCTGTAGAATTGCGAATCATTTATTTATTCATGTTTATTAAACAAATGAAGCAGCAGATGATTAATTAAAAATATTAATTAATTGGTGATGATGATGACAACCCTACCGCATTGTTTTTAACGACACTACTTCGCGAAATGGGATACTTTCGCTATGCTAATGCCGTAATGTCTAGGTCAGTTACGTCGTCTGTCAAGAGCGTGGACAAGTGGGACGAGACTCGATTTTGTGTCCATTACCTGTTTTATTTCTTATTATGTTTTTTTTACTCATTATAAGTCAGTGATTGACCACAAACTCACTTGGAAGTAAGTAAAGAAAAGTCTATTCCATCTTGCCTTAAAGTTGCTCAGATTTATACCTGGTAGAGCCATGCTGCAGTTATATTAGAAGTATAGTTGTAGCACGAATGGGTCGGCTCGACCGGGGAAGGACCACGCTCTCACAGAATACCAGCATGAAATAGTAGCTTAATGCTGCTGTATTTCGTATGGTGAATGTAGAGAACCGGAGACCCTTTTCACTGGAAACGAAGCATTCCATCTTAGTCCTCGCGGGTGACAACGCATCTGCATTTTGATTCGTCATCGAAGATAGATGTAGATGTCTATGGGCCACAGCAACCACTTACCATCAGGTGGACTGTGTGCTCGTTTGTCACCCTATCCTATAAAATAAAATAAAAAAAATAAAAAAGATTGTATTCGGAATCAAGAATCAAGAATCATTTATTTGCATAAAACACTGTAAATAAGTTGTTACATCAAATAAAAGATCAACATGTTTTGTCCTGTTAGGACGTGCAAATATTTAAGTATATGGTCAATTGAATTTAAATTAGTTATTATTTAAACAGTACAATTATTATTATTATTATAGTATTCATATTTAAAATCGTAATTCATTACAAACAGATTGAATTGAATTAAATTGAAATAAAATTAGTTATTATTTAAACAGTACAATTATTTTTATTATTATAGTAGTCATATTTAAAATCAAAGTAAATTACAAACATTATATTCATGGTCAAGTGAATTTATTTGTAATTAAAAAACTCCTTAATATTATAAAAAGCCCTATCCACCAACCACATAAAAAGTTTGCCTTTAAATTTACTAAGAGGCAATGACTTTATGTCGCTGGGCAGTTTGTTAAACACCTTTATTGCCATCGAGTAACAGCTCTTATGAGAGATTGCCTTCTTTCTAAATGGAAGAACTAGTTTATCCTTATACCTTGTATTAAAACTAACAACATCACTATTTTTTGTAAAAAACTGTTTATGTTTTTTGACCAAGACACCCAACTCGAAAATATAAATGCTAGGAAGTGTTAGAATTTTTAGGGTTGGAAAAAGTTCTCTACAAGAATATAATGGACCAACCTTGCAGATTGCCCTTACACACTTTTTTTGAGCAATAAAAGCTTTGTTCACTGTAGATCCATTTCCCCAGAGTATTACGCCATATCTCAAAACGGAATCTATACAGGGTGGCCCAAAAGTCGTGGATCAAACGCAACTAGGGGTTAGATGGGGTCATCAGCTGCAAAAAGTTGTTCTACGGGAGGTCCTTAAAGTCAACCCCTGCAGAGTTATAATTTATTTTGTGTTTTTATGAGAAAATTGACTTTTTTTAACTAATTCTTATTAGAATGCCAAAAAAATAAACATCCTCTATCTTTTTTATAATTTTCACTAGATTGGTACTGATGAGTCCTTGCGTTAGACATGCTATTTATGGTTGTTTATTGGGTGTGTTGAAGATAATGTTAAGTTTTACGATTATTATTTTTCTCAAATCATAACTTTTTATTTACTTCGGACCCCACTGTGAAAAAAAAATACTCTACCGAAAAGTGACCCTGTATTACAAGTTTTGGCGCATTTAATAGGGATTCTGAAAAGGTATTACACATGGCCATGAGTGGCTCTAATATCTTTCTAGGACGAAAAAACAAAGCAACGATTGTGAAATAATTGTTTTATTAAGCAAAACATTTTACAATAAATGCTCAAAATTCCTGCCTCTGACCATAATACATAATCTGCACCGTCTAATAAAATTCCTACGTAACCTACGGAATGCACTTCTGTTGTTAGTTACTTGTACTCTAGCAAACTCGAGCTTTTGTCGTAGTTCTTGTTCGCTATTGTTCTCTCCTTGGTAAACTATTTCTTTAAAATAGCCCCAAAGAAAAAAATCTAATGGATTTAAATCGGGCGACCGGGGTGGCCACGCAACATGTCCGCCTCGACCAATCCACCGGTTGGGGAAGTGCTCGTTCAAATGATCTCTGACTGCTCGAGCGTAGTGAGGCGGGGCGCCATCATGTTGCAGCCACATTTCTGCTATTCTTTCTTCTGGAACTTCAGCTTCGTTAAGAATATGGTTTAAATTATTTTGCAAAAAATTTAAATACTGAGCACCATTCAGCCTTGCTGGCATTTCATGCAGCACCAACTGCTGGCCAATTATACCAGCCCACATGTTAATACCAAACAGATTCTGGAATCGATCATTTCTTATGATATGGGGGTTTACTCTGGAGTAAAAATGTAGATTGTGGATATTGAATACTCCCATTCTTCTAAAAGTTGACTCATCCGTCCATAAAACCTTGTTAAAGAACTGCGGATCTTCTCTGTGATATCTTAGCATCTCTCTACAAAACCGCACTCTAGGTTCATAGTCACCGGGCAGCAAAGCTTGCACCCTTTGCACGTGGTAGGCGTGATATTTTTTTCTGTTAATGACACGTTGCACCGTCGATCTTGGAATCCCGATATTACTGGATATTTGGCGTTGACTTATACTAGGATCCAATCTTAATTCTCTCAGCACTTCATCTTCATTTTCAAATTGCATCACTGGTCTGCCTGCTCTCATAGCATGCTGACCGGGTAAGACTCCCTCCATGTACGAATTATGTACGCGCATAAAGACCCTGTAATCCGGAAAACGATCACGGTTAGGGTAGCGTTGACGATATTCCCTGGCAGCAGCCCGGGCATTACCGTCGCAAAAGCCATACAGGTAATGCATTTCTGCATACTCCCGTTGGGTGTATTCTCTCCTCGCAGCAGCCATCTGTCCACTTTTGTAGCCAATCCGTCCGATTCACACAGCACTGGTCACAGGTAGGCAATCTATCACAAGTCCGAAAAACAAAGCGTAGGTCAAAGGAAAGAAACTGGTCACAAGTCGTCGTAAAACCGAGAAAAAGAACACGTGCGTACCCACAGGCAGGAAGCGAGTTACTAAAGAACACTAAACATTCTAAAGAAACATGCTCACGCGCATCCCTCAGCCCCCGCCCCTGCCGGCCCAGCCTTTTGTTTCCTAGAAAAGATATCGCTACCTGAACTGACGGGCCAACCGGCCTTTTACTGACAAAGGATTAAATAGTTAGTGTAAAAGAGAGGCAGAGAGTCTTTGTCATTAATTGTATTAATTCTAGTTTATTTTTAAATAAGCCTAACCGAGTTTTATGGTTGGGTTAACTTTGGCCTTGCCATGAATAATCGTCCTAAAAAGATATCAAAGCCACGCATAACCATGTGTAATACCTTTTCAGAATCCCTATTAAATGCGCCAAAACTTGTAATACAGGGTCACTTTTCGGTAGAGTATTTTTTTTTCACAGTGGGGTCCGAAGTAAATAAAAAGTTATGATTTGAGAAAAATAATAATCGTAAAACTTAACATTATCTTCAACACACCCAATAAACAACCATAAATAGCATGTCTAACGCAAGGACTCATCAGTACCAATCTAGTGAAAATTATAAAAAAGATAGAGGATGTTTATTTTTTGGCATTCTAATAAGAATTAGTTAAAAAAAGTCAATTTTCTCATAAAAACACAAAATAAATTATAACTCTGCAGGGGTTGACTTTAAGGACCTCCCGTAGAACAACTTTTTGCAGCTGATGACCCCATCTAAACCCTAGTTGCGTTTGATCCACGACTTTTGGGCCACCCTGTATAGCCATGATAGGCGAGTAAAGCAATTTTTTGAGATGAGGTCCTTGACAATCTTCGTAATGGGTAAATGAACTTATTGATTTTTGTACATACTTCTATAATATGTCTTTGCCAAATACAACCATCATCAATATGTATCCCCAAGAATTTTGTATTTTGAACCTCCTCTAGTTTTTGTCCATTTATATTAATGTCAATAGTTTCTTTATATTTCCTTAGGTTAAATTGTATTATTTTTGTTTTGCCTAAATTTACTTTGAGTCTATTCTTGTATAGCCAATCTGTGACACTTATAACAGCTGTCATTATTTTATCATTGTAATTGGATTTAGTGTCAGTACTTATTATGATTGAAATGTCGTCAGCAAAAAGTACAGACTTGCAATTGATAAAGTCAGGTAGGTCATTAACGTAAAGCAAAAAGAGGAGAGGCCCCAGGACACTCCCTTGTGGGACTCCACTACGGTTGTGTTTATATTTGGATCTGTACGATATCATTACATTATTAACGTCTATATCATTTATTTCAACACACTGTTCTCTACCGCTTAGATAAGATTTTATCCACTGTAATGCTGGGCCCCGAATGCCATAGCAGTACAGCTTATCAATTAAGATATCATGACACACTACATCGAAAGCTTTACTCATATCAAAAAATACTGCAGATACTAGGTGGTCTTTGTCTACACAATTAATTATTTCGGTAACCAATGAATAGGCTGCTAATGTGGTCGATTTATTTCTTTGAAATCCATTTTGCTCTACTTTTAGAATGCCAAATTTTGTTAGATAATCGTATATTCTAGAATACATAGTTTTTTCAAAGACTTTAGACAGTATAGGTACTAAAGTAATTGGTCGATAATTATTTATGTCCCATTTATCATCCTTTTTATGTAGCGGTTTTACTATTAAAAACTTGAGAGCTGTTGGAAAGGATCCTTCTATAAACGATATGTTAACCAAATGTGACAGAATTGGCGATAATTCTTCAGCACACATCTTAAGGATTCCAGTTGCTATGTTGTCATAACCAACTGATAGTGTGTTTTTCAACGAAAGTATTACTTTTTTTATCTCATATTTATTTGAAGGACGCAAAAAAATACTTTTCATATTATGTTTGGTTAATGTTTTATCAATTTGCTTCATTTTATTCGGAGAATGAATAAAATGTTTGTTAAAATTCTCGGCCATTAGTATTTTGTCACTAATAACTTTATTATTTATTTTTAATTCTTTAATACTTTTTGGGATATTATTAGCTACAGTTTTGTTTTGGATAATGTTCCATGCTGCCTTGCATTTGTTTTTACTATTTGAGATATACTTGTAATTGATAATTTTTTGGGATTTACTTATAACTTTTTTTAGAATTTTAGTATAAAGGTAATATTTTGACTTGTTTGATATTTTTTCATTTGGTCTTGATGTATAGTAAATGTACCTCAATTTCCTTTTTGTTTTACAAGACTTTCTAAGTCCTGCTGTTATCCATTTAGGGCCACAAGTTTTTATCTGACGTTTAATTTTAATCACGGGAAAGCATAAGTCATAGAATAATCTAATTATGTCATGAAAATTACTAAAAGCTAGGTCAAAGTTTGATTCGTCATATATGTCATTAAATGTCAGTTGCTTCATTATTTCTTTAAATTTTCTCCTATTGTCAGTGCTATAGTCTCTTCTAAGTATCCAATATGTGTTTATGTAAGTTTTATATTTATAAGGAAGTTTTATACTAAGCGTTTGACCCGTGTTATGGTCAGATAACCCCAATTCATATATTTTACCTTCGGCTTCTCGATCATTGCTTATAATATGATCTATACAAGTTTTCTGTCTGGTAGGCTTTTGTATGTGATGAGTGAGGTTATTGTTTAGTAAAATGTCTTTGTAGAATTCAGAAGCTTGTGTGCACTTAAGTGTGTCTATATTAAAATCTCCGGCTATAATTATTTTAAAGTCATTATATCTGTCACAAATATTATAAAGCATGTCTTGAAATTTATTTAAAAAGTCTGTTACATTGGACTTAGGTATTCTATAGATGCAGATAACACAACAGCGATGGTCTGGCAAAATAATACCGCATACCTCAAAAGTGTTTTCTGCTTGATATTTATTAATTATTGTAAGATCTACAAAGTTAAAATTATTTTTACAAAGTATGCATACACCACCTCGTTTTACGTCAAGCCTTGAATAACTATTTGCAATAGTGTAGCCATTCAAATGCACACACACTTCTTCACCTGCTTTCAGAAATGTTTCACTAAGGCATATAACATCTAATTCACATCCTATTTCACGAGGAAAATCAGTTATGTATATCTGCAACAAATCAGTTTTATTAAGAAGTCCAGCTATGTTTTGGTGAAAAATTGTAAGGATTTGGTTTTTACAGACGAAAAAAATTGTCACGTTTTGACCCTTCAGCTGTTGCTTCGATATTAGCATTTACATTTTCGTTCCGGTGCCTTGCATAATTGTTTACATAGCGAAAATAATCTAAGATAGTTTTCTGTGTGATTTTTCTACTTTTCTGTTTATTGACATTTTTATGGGGGAAACGGATTAAATCATGACGTTTGTTAAAGCTAAAGAATTTTTCGTTGTAGTCGAGGCTATCTATTAAAAAATTTAATTTAGTACAAATGTCAAAGCGTTTTGTTTTATCGTCAATGTGAATGAAATGACAATTATTGAAATTGTTACATAGAAGGCGAATGTTCCTATTCAACAGGTTTTCATTCAAAAAAACATTTTGACGTGACAACGTCTTATAAATTGGTTTGCCGGGTGACACTTCAAGAAACTGCGTTACGCTCCGCTCACGTTATGCGCTCACAATGAGAGCGAGTGAGAGGCACGCGTCCCTTCCACTCGGGCATGGTTAGCCCGCCTAAGAGCGAGAGAGACAGACATAAAAAGTGTTATTTCATCCTTCTTCCTACTATACGAATGAATATTCACATTAAAATTATTTTACCACTCAAAGTCGTTGTCACGTAAAACTTTCGCCCGTATACCGACTTTACAGGCAACCAATTTTTTTTTTTTTTTAATAAAATTAATAGTTAAGTTCTGGTTTTTTTTTCAAAAATGCAGATAGTTCTAATAATACTTTAGTGGGGTTACAGTCATTTTCACCAACATTAATTACTATTTTATCTTTATTATTAAAAACAACATTTTCGCATCCGTTAAGAATTTCTTCTGTAGGCGCTTGCGGTTTTGTATCTACTGTAATACAATATTTTTCATATTTGCTGTTGAGTCTTGATCGAATCAGTGAAGAAGCTAATCCTACACATTGTTGCCCTCCAAATATGTGTATCTTATTTAAAGTTTCTTTAGCCGTAGTAGCAGTTTTAGGCGACGTGATATCTTCTAGTGATGTATCCTTATCGCTTTCCTTAGTTTTAGCTTGTATTGCAAGTATTGTATGTCACTCTTTTGTCGCTCACTCTTTTGCTGTACGAATTACAAAAGATGAAGCAAACCCTTTGGTTCTAATGCGTGAAATATCGAAAGCAAAGGAGTGTAGAGCCGCCAACCGTCTGGTTGTCCAAGGGCGGAAAGGAGAGGGACTCAATGTACGACAGTTTCCAGAACTATTTCTAAACTATTTAACTTTTGCGACGCAAATGTATTTCAAGAAGTGATCTCATTATTGTGGTCAAGAAGTGGTATTATTAATTATGATATTACGTAACATTATTTCTTCGACATTTAAAATAAAAACAACTTTCGGGACGTCTTGCATTATTATTTTTAACGCACATCTTCTAAGCGTGAGGAGTCAACAGATTTTGAACTTTGGCAACACTTGGCGAATATTATAATAATATCATGGTGACCATTTTTGTCTTAAAAAGTTTTATCAATATATAGTTTTTTTCATTTGTATCTTTGATATTATTGTTTTCCATCTTCACATTAGCCCAGAAACCTTGTACATGACGACATTACGCAGATTTAGATAAGCATACATGGAGATATCATTATATTGTCTTGGAATTTGTTGCTCAATCCTTTGTATCGTGGATTTGTTATATTTAAAAATTATAAATAGGTTCTAAAATGGAAAAAACAAAATGCATACCATAAACTACGCGTATGTACGATTATTTAGTCTATAAAAATAAATTAAATTGATGTCTGTTTATAATATCAACATAACAGCTTTTTACTAAATGCATGATTATGAAAGTTAAACGGTACTTTTTTTAAACACATTTTAAAATTTTTGCTTGTCTATCTGTGTGTCCTGGCTTGTCTTCGCAACGGCTAGATCGATTTTGACGAGACTCTCACGTGCTGATAGCTAATGTTGTAAGGAGTAACTTAGGCTACTATTATTTAAGAAAAACAATTGGGTTTCCGCGCAAAAAAATATTAAAATCATGAAAAAAATCCACGACGTTGAAAGTTGCGGGAATAGTGTTGAGTATAATACGAGATAAAGTATTATTTTATTTTAGGTTACAAATTTTTGTCATATAGAAATAAAACTCTGTTACGAACTGATTCCCACCGGCTGACTATTCTCACCAGTTATACAATAATACTACAAGAACCAAACATAAAACTAAACTCATAAATATTCTTTTGTTGGTGCTTATGATTATTATCTGAGTTATGATGAATATATGCCTTATTATGAATACAACTATTAGTTATGCTTAATTTTACGACGTCTAGTTAGTTTCGCTGATTATTTACAGTTTATATTTTATGGCGATGTTTTATTTGTGTTTTTGTAGCGTCATAAACAGCGCCATCTTACGATAACAAACAAAAACTAACATAGCAATAAATAACTTATAATGGCCTTTTATTTTTTAAGTAGATTCTACTTAAAGTAGTTTAAGTAGGTATTTACTATAATTATACATATTTGGGATCGTGGAAGTTGGTAGGTACTTTTTTGTAGACATCTTTAAAATATTAAATCGAGCAGTTGGGTACACTCTTAATGGATCGGTACGGCCCGGAAATGACCAAGCTGGTACACCAGTATAAAACAGCAGTTTGTATGGTGAGTGACGAAAACCGGAGACCCTTTTCATACTGTAAAGTGGCATTCCATCTTAGTCCTCAGGGGTGAAAAATATTTTATTTTGAACTAGTGACTCTAAAGCGAAACTAGATTTCAGATAACAAAGACTATTCATTTTATCAATTTTTCAGTTTTTCAAAAAAAAATCTATAATTTTCTTAAAAAATATAGTTTGTTCAGTATGGTTCAGCAATTCCGAATATCTTTGAATTTTTTGGGTATTTTATTATATATTTTAAGCGCCATGCAAAACACACTTTTGTTAAATAACACTGTTTTACTTGCAACTGAGCTAAGTTTAGTGTGTCGCACACTAACATGGTGTTCAATATTAGTTGTTACCATAGAATAGAGTAATATATACAGAAAGTTGTTACACGGTTGTTTATGTCTTAACCCCAAATAACCCGCTGAGCTTAGTTGAAGCCAGACACTTCAATTTTATTTATAAGTATCTATAGATTGTCTAAACCATCTGCAATCTGTCTGAAGTTAGGAACCAGCCCGGCACCTTTCTAACACTTAGCAGTAGGATTGCCATTGTAAAATGTGGCCAAGACGAGGGCGTATAGCTCGCACTGTCAAAAAGTAATCGGATATCATGTAGAGCCAAGCTTCTAACTCTACACGCCCTAACTTAACTGAGGTGTAAAGTTTATAAAGTTAGGGCTTGCAGAATTAATAACAAATAACAATACCGTATAGTGGATGTATAGGAATACCAGCCACACCATATCGCCCCGTGAATGTCGTGGTAGGCGACAAAGGTAAACAAACCAGAAGACGGGCACCAGCGGCCCCAATAACAACTGGGAAATAAAACCCTGCGGTTACCAACCCGCTTGCAAAACGTGGCAACTGTGGTAATTATCCCCCTTATAAGCTAAGATTGTACAACCAGTGCGTATTTCCAGTGATGACTTATGGATCTGAGACGTGGTACTTCATTGCTGGCCGTATGAGGAAGCTCAAGGTCGCTCTGCGAGCTATGGAGAGGGCTATGCTAACAGAGAAACCCCTCTGCATGATAAACTTAGGAATGAGGATATCTGCAGTAGAACCAGAGTGACCTGCATAGCCCAGCGGATTAGTAAGCTGAAGTAGCAGTGGGCCGGCTTTGTAACACGAACAACCGATAACCGATGGGGAAAAAAGGTTCTCGAGTGGCAGCCTCGTACCGGCAGGCGAAGTGTAGGGCGTCCCCCCACCAGATGGAGTGACGACCTGGGAAGACATGCAGGAAGTCGATGGGTGCAGGTGACTCAGGACCGTGCTTTGTGGCATTCCTTGAGGGAGGCCTATGTTCAGCAGTGGACTTGTGACGGGCTGTAATGATGATGATGATGAGGCAATCAATGGGAGGCGTATGTTTTTCAGTGACATTAATAGGCTGTAATGGATGATATTGAATTTTGTTTTAATAGATTAAAATATAATAGGTGAATGCTGTGGCCCAAAGACATCTACAAGTACGTCGATTAAGGATCGAAATGCAGATGCGTTGTCACCCCTGAAGACTTAGACAGAATGCCTCGTTTCCAGTAAAAAGGGTATCCTGTTCTCTACACTCACCATACAAGTGAGTGTAAAGGACAGCATTAAACAGCTATTTTAGCAGCTTAATACTGCCGATTCGAGCTGACCCATTTGTGCTACAACCATAACATATCTACAGCACGACTCTACTACGTAGTTTTTTTTAATCGACTTTAGAAATACTAACCTTTTCTCGTATGTCAATGTCATGGTTAACCTAAAGCGAAACACAGATGAGTCATCATCTTAATTGAGAGGGCCAAGTCCCCGCGGACGGTCTCCATGTACACAGTAGGAGAGCTCGTCAGCAAACACCATGACAATAAGTTCTGCTGGCGCAAACCCACACCTTGACACTGTGTGACTTTGAAGGTGTGGTGCAAGTTAAAGCTGATAGCGGAGTATGTTACGTTGTGTATGTCTAACATTAAATTAAGCTTAGAATTCTAAGTTCATTCGTACATAAAAGTCTATAAAAGTCCACTGCTAAACATAGGCCTCTACCCAAAGATTGCCTCATTTGGATAACTTTGTCATAGCTTGGCAAATGGCAACCACATTTTTAATTATTATGGGGAGATATCAGGAGGATGTAGAGGCACATCTCCTAATTCAACTTTCCTTTGGCGCCTCTTACTTACGCAGGGACGATTTGAAATTTAGCTTTTGTTTGAATATCAAAAATGCTGTCCAATATTCAAATTAATATCATGCACTATCATTAACACAAACAAAATTTTTTTTCTTCCTAACATAACTATCTCACCTCCTTTAAATCCATATACCTAAGCATACATGCTCCGGTCATGTGATTAAGGTTACTCTTAATTTAACCCATCTTTAATTTCAATTTGATCGATAAACTTACATCTAGGACGTCCCTTTCCGGCTCTGCTTACAACATAATATTGATTTGTCACTCATACTTCCTAATTAGTAATTTCCTTTTTAATTTTTAACCGACTTAAAATGAAAGGGAGAGGTTCTCAATTCGTCGGATTTTTATTTTTAATGTATGTCCACCGATTTCTCGAAGACGCCTGGACCGATTTAGAAAATCCTTTTTTTGTTTCAAAGGGTATATATCCCAGGTGGTCCCATTTAAATTTTATCGAAATCGGTCGAACGGTTTTAAAAAGTCAACAATAAATTAGTGTAATTGATGTCGGTTGTAAAAAAAAATTAATTTTACCACTTTTGTCTTTAAATTCTACTTTATGTGATGTTGACCACTATGTTGTATATAAGTATAAGGTATATAAGTTATAAAGAGTATTCCTAGCGAAATTGTACATTAATTAATTACCAACTCACGATTATTATATTGCTTTTAAAATTAAACTTTCATTTATCGTGTAGAGTTCCTGATAAAAGTGATATTTTGAATAGAATTTATTTTATACTTTCATAAAAATTATGCATACTCCTGAAGAGAGTATAATGACATGACATGGTAAATATTGATATAACATTGTTCCAATAATTAAACCTTGTCATTTTTCCAATAGATTTTTTAGTACTTTTTGTTACATAAATAACTTACTTGAACAATTTATCATTGCATTGTATTGATAAAATAATTCCTACTCCAAATTAAGTTGCACGACTCAATCTTTGAATGTTGTGTACACTTGTTATTGATATGCATATCAGAGAGTATAAAAATGTGTACCTATGCTTTTGTGGTAGTGCCACATATGTGTATGGCATTAGGTTATTGTAGGCTCGTGGTAGCGCCACGCTGCAGCTATATTATAGTTGTAGCACGAATGGGTCGACTCGACTGGGGAAGAATCACGCTCTCACAGAATACCAGCGTGAAATAGCAGCTCAATAGTGCTGTGTTTCGTATGGTGAGTGTACAGATCCGGAGACCCCTTTTTACTGGAAACGAGGCATTCCATCTTAGTGCTCAAGGGTGACAATACATCTGGGTTTTGCTTCTTAATCGAGGATAAATGTAGATGTCTATGGGCTACAGCATCAACTTACAAAAACAAAATGAAATAAGTAAACGACACAAATCGACCATTAAAATTGAATTTGAAACGAAATCGCTATTCGCGTATGACTTACTCCATAGCAAATTTTATCCATGAGTCCATGACCCCCAAGTAAGTCTATTAGCATAAAGGTGCACCGACTCTAGCCTTAGTAGCTGTTTGTACAATTGAAATAAATTCACCCCACATCCATTTATGTGTGTTACACTTTTTTCCTTTTATTAAAATACGTAGTAGCGGTATGAGAATATCAACTACCCCATATCATCCCGTGGGTGTCGTAAGGAACGACAGTGGTAAACTTAACCAGGAGAAGACCAGAAACATTTTTCTGATGGCAGTTGAATAAAAACTTAAAGTTTTTTTAAATACCAATTCTTGATAAAGTTAATGGTATTTGGTTAATATTAAATGTAAATAACGCCACATGTTTTTTTATAGAATAGGGGTGACAAGCCAGCACACGGTCCACCTAAAGGTAAGTGGACGCTGTGGCCCAGAGACATCAATTTTTATCCTTGATTTAAAACCAAAATGCAGATGCGTGGTCACCGCTGATTAAGATGGGATGCCTAGTTTTCAGTAAAAAGTGGTCTCCGGTTGTATACACTCACAATACGAAACACAGCAGCATTATGCTGCTGTTTTACGCTGGTATTCTGTGGGAGCGTGGTCCTTCCCCGGTCGAGCCAACCCATCCGTGCTACAGCCATAATATAGCTGGAGGGTGGCTCTACCACGAAAAGTACATACCTATTATGTTCTGTCTTTGGGGAAGGTCGCTGCTTTCTTCTAAAAAGACCTTGTTTTATAACGCACTTCTAAACGGTACAGTTACGATTTCTTTTTGAAGTTTGAACGTCGTCACAGCCATCCCAACACAATTGCTTTCGTCACCTCAATAAAAATATATTGACTTTTGTTTGGAATTGACTATTGAATACACACACATTAACAGAAAAGACGAGCGACAAACGATTTCACCGCTAGATTTTGTTTTTAATATGCATGTACAATAAATAATGTTTATAAAAAACCATTTAATTTTTAATTTTAAAAGGCTAGGGTAATTACTAAATAATACAGTGCGAGTCTTTATAAAGTGCACATATGAAAACCAAGGAAACTACATATAATGTCATTGAAGAAAAAATTATTTATTTTTTATGAATATTTTAGTATTTGAAATTGCAGCTGCTAACCCTATTTAAATAAATTGTTATAACTTTTAAACTGAATGTCCTATCAAAATAGAATAAACTTTCAAATTATTTTTAATAATAAGCCGTGCCAATAAAGTAAAAATTTCCAAAAAAATGAACGTCATAAAATTAGAATAAAGGGGTCTTTGATGAAAATCTGGTATTTTTTTCATGATTTTTACAATAACTTTAAGATTTCTCGAAAAATCGTCGCCTTAATCCTACTTTTTTTAAATCTTATGTTATTTTACAAATGCACATTTATTACTCAAATGCAACCATTTCCATGAGTGTTTGAAAAAGCCCTTGCATTTGCGCATCGTTTAGCTACGCACCCGCCATTTTTTATCAGGCAGGTAGAGACCCTTTTTTTGGATGAGTCATTGTTTTAATAAATAATAAATGATTTATGTAGATAAAATCTAGTTTTATTCCTAAAAATGCAGTTTTCTCTACCTGCTATGGTGCTTAACTGAGTTATGTGCTTTTTTTAAAATGCTAATTAATAAAGTTGTATCTGAGTAATAAACGTGCATTTTTGCCATTAGAAAGCTAATATGATGTAAAATAACACAAGAGTAAAAAAGTAGGATTAAGGGGACGATTTTTCGAGAAAATTTAAAGTTATTGTAAAAATGATGAAAAAAATACCAGATTTTCTTCAAAAACCTCTTTATTCTAATTTTATGACGTTCGTATTTTAGGAAATTTTTACTTTATTGGCACCGCTTATTATTAACAATCATTTGAAAATTTATTCCATTTTGATAAGACATTCAGTTTAAAAGTTATAATAATTTTTATAAATAGGGTTAGCAACTGCAATTTCGAATTTTAAAATATTCATAAAAACTAAATAATTTTTTATAATTTTTCCGTCGATGAAATTATGTGTAGTTTCACTGGTTTTGATATGGGCACTTTATAAAGACTCACACTGTATAATGTAGTGTGCTCAGATTTATAAGAAATTAATATTTATTTTAATTATTGGTAATACTAATACTTGGTTAACAGATGTTTCACAATGTTATGATTCACGTGACAGAGCCATGCTGCAACTACATTATGCTTGTAGCACGAATGGGTTGACCGGGGTAGGACCACGCTCTCACAGAATACCTTACTCAATACTGCTGTATTTCGTATGTTGAATGTAAAGAACCGGAGATCTTTTTAACTGGAAACGAGACATTCCATCTTAGTTCTCAGTACTAGCAACGCATTTACATTTTATTTCCTAATCGACACGTGTCCCCCGGGTGGTGCTAAATGAGCGACAAGCCGATACCACAGACTCGGCTCCACGCCGTGGTAACGCGTAAAACATACTACCCAATATTTCGCACCACGAGGAACTATATAAAAGAAATGGCCCCGAGTTCCCGGCACCCCTTTAATGGGGCAGGGGTGCGAAGAATCTCCGGGAAGAAAACCGGCGACGAGGTTCGCCACCCATCACGTTCTGTCTCCCGGAGAGGCGAAAAGTGGATTGCAGAGGCCCGTCTGGCTACGTTGAACGTATGTGGGGCAATAAATGATAAAATGGATGAAGTATGCGATATGATGTATGATAGAGGAATAGATGTGTTATGTGTAAATGAGACGAAAAGGAAGAGGAAGGATGTCACTACACATGGCATGTATACCGCATACTGGTCTGGTGTAGACGAGATCGAGCGGGCATGCCAGGGAGTAGGTATCATCCTTTCAGAAAGAATGGGCCAATGTGTGAAAGAGTATGAATGTGTAAGCCCAAGACTGCTATGGATACGAATGAAAGTGGGCTTAAAGAAGTTGTTTGTGTTAGGGGTCTACGCCCCAGACATGTCTAAGCCCACTTATATCCGAGAGCAGTTTTGGGAAATGGTAAGGATGGTGTTAATGAAGTGTAAGGGAAATGAAAATATTATTATGCTAGGAGATTTTAATGGAAGGGTTGGGGTGAGGAGGCTTGGTTATGAAAGGATATTAGGAACGTTTGGTGATGAAAGTATAAATGAGAATGGTGAAAGTCTCCTCACAGTATAAAGATAAGATAAAGATAAAGATATTTATTTTGTAAAACATGAGTAAAAATACAGGTGTTAAAAAAAACTTAATACGAACTACATGTTTTGCCATTTATGGCGTACAAAAATTATTCTTCATATATTAATTATTCTACAAGACAAATTAACTAACCCTATGTTCATAATTTTAAATGTGCAAAAATTTCAATGGTGTCTCGTAAAATTTGCAATTCATAATTTAGCTTTAAACAAATCAATCACTTAAGAAATCAGGGAAGCTGTAATAACATTTGGCTATCAAATATTTTTAAGATGTAGCTTAAAAAGTCTGGTAGGCAATTGTTTGATGTGTTTGGGGATTTTATTGTATATTATTGGCGCCAGACAGAAAATACTTGATATAATGTATGTATGGAAAAGAATCTTTTTGTGACGAACACTTGCTTTCGCCACAAGAGGATTCACATGTATACTTGGGAAAGAGGTGACGATAGAAGCATGATAGATTTCATAATTGTGAATGAAAGATTGAGGGGCGCAGTGGTAGATACAAGGATTTACCGGGGTTCTAACGTAGAAACGGATCATTATTTGGTTTTATGCCGAATTAATGGTCTATTCAGGCGTTGGCGCCATCGATCATCTGTGTCTACCACTGCGTTACAGCGTATTAGAACAGAAAGGTTACAAGATGAAGGTGAGAAAAACAAGTTCAAATGTAGACTGAAAGAAAATATAAGTGGTTTGGATGAATTATCTATGAAGGAGCTAGACTTGGAGAATGTATGGCAAAATGTAAAGAAAGGTTTAGTGGATGCAGCTACCAAAGTATGTAGTGTTAGTAAGAGGAAGAATAAAAGGAAAAATAATACGTTATGGTGGGATGATAAGATACGTATAGAAGTTGAAGCAAAGAAGAGAGCATGGCTAGATTTACTAGCAACAAAGGCTGGTAATTCTAGCGGTACGAATGATGATATTGAAACAAAAAAGGCAGTCTTTAAGCATCTTATAAGGGAGTAAAAGAAGTAGTTGAAAGAAAAAAGCAAGAAAGAACGGATAAGAATGTTAGAAGAATATCGGATAACTTCCAGGCAAATATTAAAATGTTCTGGAAACTTATAAGAACAGCCAGGGGACATTCAAAACAGCCTATGATGAATGTTATAAGAGACGAGAATGGCTATATTCAGAATGATGAAGTTTTGAGTTTAAAGAGATGGAAGGAATATTTTGAAAGCGTGTTTATGAGTGAGAAGACAACGTGTGTTCTAAGTGAAGTAGAAACTCCGAAAGAAGAGGAAAGAGGTAGCGAGATAAGTATAGATGAAATAATGAAAGCAATGAAAAGCATGAAAGCAGGTAAGGCTACCGGATATGATAGAGTTTCACTCGAAATGCTAAGGGCTGGAGAGAAGTCGTGGCAGGCCTGCTGCACACCTTTTTTAATTTATGCTGGGAACTGAAGCGGGTACCGGTAGACTGGTGCAAAGCCGTGATAGTCCCAGTATATAAAGGAAAAGGGTCGCAGCAGGACTGTAAAAACTACCGTGGCATCAGCCTTCTTAGCATTGTGGGAAAACTGTATGCTAAGGTACTGATTGAAAGGGTCATGAAAGAAACTGATGGAAAAATTTGGGATGTGCAAGCGGGATTTAGAAAGGGAATGGGATGTACAGATCAAGTCTTTTCCATGCGCATGATCGCGGAGAAGTTTTTGGTCAAAAACCAAAAGGTTTTTTGTGTGTTCATGGACTTGGAAAAGGCCTATGACAGAGTGGATAGGGATGTGCTATGGCAAACACTGAACTCATTTGGGTTGAGCGCTGGCTTGATACAGGCATTGGAGTCTCTTTATAGGGACTCTAGCGCTTGTGTTAGGATCAACGGGGTCTACTCAGACTGGTTTGACATCCATAAAGGTGTCAGACAGGGCTGTGTGGCTTCCCCGTGGCTGTTCAACCTATTTATAGACAGTTGTTTGCAAAATTTGAAAGTTGAAGAATGCGGATTAAGAATAGGTGAGTTAACCGTCAAATGCCTTTTGTACGCCGATGATCAAGTTATTCTTGCGTCATCGGCGGCCGAGTTGCAAATGATGGACACATTAATGAATGAAATAAGGAATAAAAGAAAGGGGTATGAAAGTGAACGCAAGTAAGACGAAGGTTATGGTTTTTGAAAGAGAAGAAAGTAAAACGATTTGTGAAATAAGAATAGAAGGGGAGTTGATCGAGCGAGTAGATGGGTTTGTATATTTGGGCTGCGTATTTAGCAGGGATGGGAGATATGATAAGGATATAGAAAGACGAGTGAATGCGGGAAATAGAGTAAATGGGGCCCTGCACTTTATTGTGAAGAGTCAAAATGTATCAAAAAAGGCACGTATGGCAATTGACAATGCTGTGTTGGTCCCTACTTTAACGTATGGTAGTGAAAGTTGGGTGTGGCAGAAGAAGCACTAGAGTAGAATCAACGCAGTAGAAATGCGGTCGTTAAGGAGTATGTTAGGGCTGAATCTGAACGACAGGGTAAGAAATTGTGTAATAAGAGAAGAGTGTGGTTTGCAAGATGATGTGACCAGGATTAAGAAAGGAATGCTTCGGTGGTTTGGTCATGTGGAAAGAATGAATGAGGAAAAAGTGACAAAGAAAGTTTATGTTGCAGAAGTGAATGACAGAGTCGGAAAGGGACGTCCTAGGCGAAAATTTATCGACCAAATTGGCGATTTATTGAAAACGGGCCAAAATAGGAGTACCCTTAACCGACGAGCATGTATGCGTAGGTGTATGGATGTGAAGGAGGCGAGAGAGGTGTGTCAGGATCGTGCCAAATGGAAGTCTGTAGTCTCTGCCTACCCCTCTGGGTGACAGGCGTGAGTGTTTATATATTTTTATATATTCCTAATCGAGGATAGATGTAGATGTCTATTGGCTACAGCATTCATTTACCATCATGTGGACTGTGTGCTCGTTTGTCACTTTTATTCTATAAAAAAATCAATATAGACAGGCGAGATGTAGATGCGTCGTCACCTCTTAGGGCAAAGATAAAATATTCGTTATCATATGGTAGTATGTAATAAAGATTTTCAGTGTTTTTATCATTGATTTTTTAGAGTTTGTGTATCTGGGGTCAAAGTTTACAAGAGATGGAAAGTGTGAGAGTGATATCGAAAGAAGAGTGAATGCAGGAAACATGGTGAATGGAGCTTTGCACTCCTTTATGAGCAGTCGGAAGGTGTCTAACAAGGCTCGTTTGGCTGTGCATGAGGGGGTGTTGGTTCCGACACTCATGTACGGAAGTGAAAGTTGGGTATGGCAGAAGAAATATGAAAGTAGAATAAATGCAGTTGAGATGAGAGCATTAAGAAGTATGATAGGAGTTAAACTAAGTGACAGGATAAGAAATAGTGAGATAAGGAAACGTTGTGGTCCTAAAGAAGATGTAGTGACAAAAATTGAGAAAGGTATGCTGAGATGGTTTGGCCACATCGAGAGAATGAATGAAGAACGATTGACGAAAAAAGTATATAAGGCGAGTGTGAATGGAAGTGCGGGAAGGGGTAGACCTAGGCGGACTTTTCTAGACCAAATTAGGGACGTCTTGAAAAAGGACAGGTTAAGAGTACCCTAAACCGTAGAGCATGTATGAAGGGAATAATGAAAGTGGACGAAGCGAAACAAGTATGTAAGGATCGTAGCAAGTGGAAAGAAGTGGTCTATGCCTACCCCTACGGGAAAGAGGCGTGATTATATGTATGTATGTACGTATTTTTTAGAGCATATCAAACGTCCACTGCTGAATATAGGCCTCCCCCATAGACTGTTTGATAGAGGGTTAATTTCGCTAGCTGACACGCTTGGCAGTCGGGTTTGGCAAGTCCAGTTTTTTTGAGTTGTTTTCCTGTTTAATTTCTTCCCGTTACCTGTTACGACAGCCACAGGATGCTACGGCATAGTGGATTGTCTTAAGCTGCCTCTACAGTTTTTTTATAGCCAAACAAAATTAAATGTACAAAAATCTCTAACCTGGGACGAAACAGCGAGAAACTCAGCGGGTGGTTTTTTAAACATAAGTTTACTACATAACTTTTAAAATAAGGAAACATTTAAAAACAGCGTGCTAGCAATTGCATCATTCCTATGGGTAATTTTTAATCATATTATGTTCAGTAATAGTTTTAAAATATTTTATTATAAAAGCGTATACATTGCCCTATATTAATCACTCTTAGCAGTCGAAATTTAGTTGATTCTTTATAGAAAGCTGACAAAAGCACACAGTCAATCTGTTGGTAAGTGGATACAGTGACCCATAGATACGAACATCGATTAGAAATAAAAGAAAGCGTATTACCCTTGAGGATAGAATACATAAGAATAGAATAGAATAATTTTTATGTAATACTAGTACTCCGCCCCGGCTTCGCACGGAAGATTTCTGCATCTCAACAGTGCCACCTACAGGGTCTAAATGTGAATTTAAATCTAGAAACCCATTTCAAAACACACAAAAAGTTTTAGCGAAACTAACGGACAGTAATTTTTATATTATTATATATATAAAGATATACAAGTAATTCTTATTGAGTCATTTTTTACTATTACCACTGGTTCTTAAAAACCTCTGTCCCGGGACGAACCAGCAGGAAACGCAGCGGGCCTTTTTTTAAAGTAAAATTATACAACAAAACAGCAGTTGTACGAACATCTTACAAAACTTATGTACAATAAACATCAACTGTGAATTCATTTATTATAGTATAATAACCATTTTTATACAGTTTTAGTTCAATAAAATCTTTAAAGCTGGTAATGGAGAGACCTTGGATACTATTTTTGGGAGTTGTTATACTTGTTAGACTTGTAATATCGTATCACTGTACCATGAATCAATTATAGGCTCTGTGGAGTCGTGAAACTGGTTTCAATAGCTTGTGTTTATTCCAGGTGTGTTACAGCGTGCATCACTTATTAAACTGCTTTTGTCGTTGTGGGTGAACATTATACTCGTACATAAAGATGTAATACATGTTAACATACATAAATATCATGCTGCGAGGCATTCAATCTTAGTCCTCAGGAGTAAAAACGTATTTGCGGCCCTATTTTTGTAAGGAAGTCCGTGGAATCATTAAAAATACTACCTCAAATGGCTTAGCAAGATCCTCCGTTATGCCGAAAATATTGCAGCATTAATTTTGAAATAAATATATGGTAAAGTTGAGAATTAATGTTAAGCACTATGTTAGACGAAAACACGATTCCGTAAAATTTTCTCAATAGAAAAAAAATTAAAGCGACCTCCAAACAGAACAATAAACCGCTGTTATTCATAAAATACATTAAATTGTCCTCAGTGGTGACAACGCATCCGTAGCCACCTTTCTTAAAAACCTGTCTGCAGGTGCGAGTTCTTTTGCCACTTCAGTTTTATTAAAAAAAATTGTTTTTGGTAATAGTGAAAAATGAATGGCTTCAAGATGGCGTTAAAACTTTTTCGTAGATCAAATATGAAAATTACCGTCCTTTTAACTTCCTAAGAATAACTTAATCTCATAAATAATTATACACACAATATTCCTTAAAATTGCATTGAGTTTTGTAATTGTAACAAGTGAAGTTAGTTACATTCAATTCTCTTTAATGGTGAACTTCATACTATCGTATTTCCTCCTTCTCCTCCAAATAAAGTAAATGGGGCTCTACACTCTATTGTGAAAAGTCAGAATGTGTCAAAAAAGGCACGTATGGCAATTCACAGTGCTGTATTAGTCCCTACTTTAACGTATGGTAGTGAAAGTTGGGTGTGGCAGAAGAAGCACGAGAGTAGAATAAATGCGGTAGAAATGCGGTCGCTAAGGAGTATGTTAGGGCTGAATCTGAGTGACAGGGTGAGAAACTGTGTGATAAAAGAAGAGTGTGGTTTGGAAGATGATGCGGTGACCAGGATTAAGAAAGGAATGCTTCGGTGGTTTGGTCATGTAGAAAGAATGAATGCGGAAAGACTGACAAAGCAAATATATGTTGCAGAAGTGAATGGAAGAGTCGGAAAGGGACGTCCTAGGCGGAAGTTTGTCGACCAAATTGGCGATATACTAAAAATGGGCCAAATTAAGAGTACCCTTAACCGACGAGCATGTATGCGTAGGTATATGAATGTGGAAGAGGCGAGAAAGGTATGTCAGGATCGTGCTAAATGGAAGTCTGTAGTCTCTGCCTACCCCTCTGGGTGACAGGCGTGAGTGTTTATGTTTATGTTATGTATTTCCTCCCTTAGACTACGTACGCGCAATTTTCGTTGCATGTTTACATTAGGGTTGCCAAACAATTTGTAATAAAGTATTTCACGTTGATTCAGGCAATCTTACTTTATACTTTGTGATGCCAAAGAAGCACGTGAAAGCATTTGATTTTACCTATTTTGACGGAATATGTTGAAAGAATACAAGGAAGTAATTTTAACAATATTGCAGTTTTATCCGCTTTACAATAATAGCAAAACATTTTTCTATGTATTATTGATTAAAACTACTTTTACGGATTTTTTCGCGTTTTATTTATTTTATTTTTAATACCCGACGTTTCGGGTGCTTTCCAGCACCCATGGTCACGGGGGACTGAGGTGACTGACGTCCCGATGTCAAAGTTAACCCGGAGTACCTTCAGCTTTTTAAATTATTGTCTTTGGTCCGATCAACAATTTCCCCGTGACCATGGGTGCTGGAAGCACCCGAAACGTCGGGTATTAAAAATAAAATAAATAAAACGCGAAAAAATCCGTAAAAGTAGTTTTAATCAATGTACAGTGTTCGCGTAAATATAAGAAATCATTATCTATGTATTATTGCCTGCTCCATCCAATTCGGTCACTCCAGCGTTCAGTATTTGTTCTTTGAAGAATGCTAGGTGATGGGATGAAAAGAAAAGAACGTTATCTCGACGTAGACATAGAATATAAAGATACAATGTGGAGAAAATAGCATGCATTTCTAATTCTCTTTATTTTTTTAGCTAAAAAATGTACACACATACTTTATTTACTCAAAAAAGGTGGCAACCCTGGCTTGCATGTAAAAATTTAACCTTTACCTCCAACGCTAATGCAGAAGTATTACCACAAAAAATTAACATTTTAACAAGTATTCAGTCTTGAATGTTGGTACAATATAAGCATCAGCTGATCTAGAGAGACCAGACCGCTTTTAGTAAAGGCCGCCGGAAGGTCGGGCACTGGGCCACTGCGCCGCGCCGGTTGTCGACCTCTGCAATAAGTATCGCGCCCATCTTTCCGGTTTGATAACGCGGTGTTTATCAACTACTGGCCATAGCTTCGCCTTGGATAAATAATGTTCTAGATATTTTAACCATGCACGTACAATCAAGTTTGTACTGTCTGTTTAAAAGAATACTTCCTGATTACCAAATACTCAAACCATGGAGTGTAGAGGTAAGGAGAACCGTCTCTGTATCGAAAAGTATCTGTAGGAAAGCACTAAATAAGGGTGGCGCCACTGTAGCTAGAGAGTAAATTTTAATGTACTTTTTATAACTTTTTACTGCACAGAAAAAGAATTATGGTGAAACCATAATTCTTATTTAAAATAATTATTTTATTGTATTCAAAATTTTTATTTTCAAAATCACTCTCAACGTGTTTTACGGCGACTTTTTCAAGGTTATGTTTACTAAACTGTTTTAGACAACGTGAGTAGTTGAGGTTTTAAATACTGCAATTTCATCAAGTTCTCTAGTCACCACAAATATTAAATTCTTCAACTCAGTACACTTCACTCCGCCGACAACTGCTAAGTTCATTTCATACCCTCTAGCTATTCTAGCGCTGTTATGGAGAGTTTATGAACTGTTATTGACTGCTTACAGTTGGACACTTTTTCAAATATTATCCTATCTGAGATGGTTCTTCTTACCTCTGCACTCTATGACTCAAACCCTACTCAAGTTTAAGATGTCGTTAAGTCTCGTACTGTCTCTATCACTTTAAGTCATTCTAAGTGACGTAGTCTTAAAATCTTAAAATCAGCATTGGCATCTTGAAATCGAGCAGCGTTTGAGTATTTGGGTATTAGCTGTGTATATTACCAATTGTAAATCATTAAAAGAAAGCTATAGCAGAAGGGGTCAGGGATCACGTGATGTTTTTTAACATTTTAACTCCCCCCCCCCCCCTCTAGGTGATGCTTGGTGAAGTTTAAGACTAACCCCCACCTTCTCCCCCAAAATCACGTGTATTTTAGTACCTACAAAGAATCTTAAAATTTTTAGAATATTATGTGTAAATTACATGTTTAAAGTATAATCTAGTTTTATTCTGAAATTAAGGACCATGATAAAATGTCTAGACAGAAAGGTTGCAGGTTGTTTTTGACTGGCATAAAAATAATATTAAAGGAATAGTGTAATTATGCGAAACATACATATATTGTACTAGATGAACATATTTATTGTACATTGTCCTTGAACTAGGGATTAGCAAGACTTTCTTCAACACTAACAACTGGATAAGCATCTTGCGAGTCAGTTGTCGGCACTGTGCTTTGTTGAATATCAGCGTTGGTTTCATCAAGCCATTCGGCGTCATCATATTCGCGCACTACACAGAGAAACTCGCGATGAGGTCTCGATCCCGAACGATCGTCGCGTGAGGATGCGTGAAGGACAAACATTGTGCATCTCTAGATTATTATTGCTCGGATTAGGTTCATGCTTGTGACATGAATCTACATGTACAGGCGAGGCACACTACACGTCGCTTTTCGATTTATAAAACGCACATTGGACGAAAAATAAATACACGTGATGTTCTTGCTACCCCCCCCCCCCCTCTCCGTTGTGATATATTTCGTGATTTTTGCCATACCCCCTCCCCCTCCCCTTACGAACCTCACGTGATTAATGGACGGCCCCTAACATGTAGCATCAATTTGATAACCGTAAATTTATTTTTATTAGTTATAGTGCTAAACCTTTATATTCGATTGTGTATTTAGTACGCTACCCGTATAATGACCGTTGACTGACTCGGTTGCGCGGTTGTTGTTCATGAGATTCACGATTCAAATCCCGTGTCAGGTTAAAATCAGTTATCGGATTTTTTTTAAATCAAAAAATTCTCAGTAACAGCCCGCAGTCAAAAAGTTGGCGGTGTTTCACCATCGTGCCCCGGAAGTCACGTAAAGCCGTTGGTCTTGTGTCTGATATCTCTCCGATCGTGACGGATGAACGTCCCATCGGACTATGAAAGTGAGAGAATAGTGCAACTGTGCTTCCGCTGGCACTGGCCACCGAGACCGAAATTCGGTCTGGAGGACACGAGCAGTGGCGGGGTCAGAATATCCGCTACCCTATATCAAACGAGGAGACGGGCCGTTACAACCTGTTTGCCAAGAGACCTAACCTATAGAGAGGTCTATGTTCAGCGGTGGACTTCGCGGGGATGCAATGAAAAGTAAAAGCGATGTATTATGTCGCCGATCATACTATATTATGGTTTTGTATCCAATTAGCCTAGGTCTCTTGTCGGAATTGGGGTCCAATCGGCTTGTATTGTTACTTACATCATTTGACCCATGTTTAGTCCATAGGAAAGATGTATAGTTCAAAATTTTAATTAATTAATGAAACATTTACTGAGTGGCATACATGTAGCCGGATGAAACGACAATTCCATTACAAGCCGTAGTCGTATTTTGTGGTATTTCCTTTGGGAGGCGTATACTCAGTTGTGAATTTATGGAAGACTGTGATAATGATGATGATGTTAATAAGTGGCTAAACCAAATAAAACGTAGTTTGCGTAATCAAATAAAACATAACACCTGAAGTGCCTACTGTAAGTGCTTTCACTTAGCTAGGCCATGAGTTATAACGGCGAATGAAGGGTAATTGGACAATTTTCTCGTCGAGTATAACAATATTAGTAAATAAGTCATAATTACGTTTAAATGACACAATGTCCCTCATCATTTCAACGGCAATCTGTGTCATTTCATGTAAGCATATATTCAGGCACAATGACGGATTTATTATATTCGGTTAATGGGCACAATACACACAAAAGCTTATTTTAGCCGACGCGACGGCTAAAAAAACAAGAGGGTCACATAAACTGTTTTTGTATGTATGTAACGCTTTGAGTGTAACGAGATATTTCCGTCAATTGTGAACCGATTTTAATACAACCTTTTTTATATTAAATAGGTTATACTTCAGCCTACTCATCGCCTACGTACATTGAAGTAATATGTACTCACGTACCCTACGTATGACAAAATAGAGTATAAAGATTTTAATGTACTGTTAAGTATTTAGATAACATTCTCGGTGATATATTTGTATGTATACCTATTCTTAAGTGATATTCTTTATTTCACACAAAGCGATGATATATTAAACTTTTGTCTATCTGTAGGATAAATAAAATATAAAATTGAAGTCTATTTGTAATATCAAAAGGACTGCTTTTTACTAAATGCATATGAAAGTATATACGATACTTATGAAGTGATGTGGGGAGATTCTTAATAAATTAAGACCAATAAATTAAAAAATAAATTAAGAATAACAAAAAAATAACTAATAATTTTTTGTCTGTCTGTCTGTTTATTCTGGCTAATCTCTGAAGTGGCTGGGCCGATTTCGATGGGACCTTCGCTGGCTGATAGCTGATGTTATAAGGAGAAACTTAGTCTACTTATATTTTAGAAAAATATTAGGGGCTCCGCGCAAAAAAGTTAAAACCCATGAAATCCAATCGTAATGAATTCGCAGGGAACACCTTGTTAAAGGTAAAAGTAAAATTCAAAGAACTAAAAAGATTTAAATAATATCACATTCACCCCGACTTCTTGCTTTATATTTCTATATACTATATCAAAATGCCGGCCTTATGACTAAGTATTTATTAACTCGTTTTCGTTTACTGGTTGGTTTTTATAAACCCAAACTCAAGCATACCACGGCAAGATTTCGTAATAATATAAGCTCGTTTTGTGTAAATTGGACCAAAAATTAATATCCAAAAACTGAAGGTAGCCGAACTAACTATGACATTGGGACGTCAAACATCTCTGTCCCCCCCCCCCCCCGTGACCATGAGTGCTGTAAAGCACCCGAAACGTCAGGATAATAAAAATAAGTTAAAGTAGTAATTAAACACGATAAAATCCGTAAATAATAGTTTTATTCAATGTGTAGTGTTCGCGTAAATTTAAGAAATCATTATGTTGAACGTAGGTCATAATCGAATGACTTATTACTTCTATCTTTACACAGCTGTACTTTCTTCACAGATGGCAATGGCGCTTACCGCTCGTCATATCCTGACAAAAATTCACGAAGTTGGCGAGCGAACTTGGCGCGAAGGGCGCGGTCGTGCTGCTCTGCCAAGACCTGGCTACGACGCCTGCCCATCCTCAGTTGGCTGCCGAAGTACACGCTGAGAAACGGACTCTCCGACTTTATTGCAGGTAAAGCGTTTTAATAATCCTGGAGGGACAACTTTATCAATGAAGTGATTAGATTTTTATTCTGACGGCTCCGTGGCGCAGTGACTTAGTAATGAGTTGCAGTGCTGAGAGCCGCGGGTTCGAATCCCACACGGAACAAGTAATTGATTGGCCTGCAAATGGATGGATGTTTGTCCCTGCGAAATTTGTTTATGTAATCTGCTCTGCCCCCACCATACAGGAGTTAACCCTAGTATGGAGTCAAGATGAAAAAAATGAAAACGTGGTAAAACCACGCAGCAGCTATATTATAGTAACAATGCCAATGGGGTTGTTTTCGCTGCTCCCGCTGCGTGCTGGAGCTCGCGGCGGGCAGGTGTTTACTGTCACAGATCACTTGTGCTCTCTGAAAAAAAATTACTCTCTCTTCTTCTCAACGATGATTCGCGAGGATATTGAAATTAAGAATAGTTCTTAATTTCAATAAAGAAGATGGCTAGGTGCTGCTATCTGCGTGCGAGCTCATAATTAATTAATTAAATCCAAACCAAAGCATACTACTGCAAGACTTCACGACACTGTAATCTCATTTTACGTAGATCAGACCAAAATTAATATTTAAAAGTGGAAGGTAACCTTCGTTAACCAACTCAGATCCCCTCGTAACCATGCGCGCTGGAAAGTACCCGTAACGTCGGGATTTAAAAAAATTAAAATTAAACACGACAGAATCCGTAAAATTAATTTTATTCCATGTGTAATATTCTCGTAAATATAAGAAAACATTTTGTGTGACGTCTATATATAACAACCAATATTATAATTTTCTACTATACTAAACTGTCTTCCAGTTTTTCACTTTCTGACAAATCAAAGTTGCTAAGGCACGTGTGCCATCAAATTTCATCGTATTTGAGAAGAAACTTACGGCCTCAGTACGTGATAGAGCTATGCTGCAGCTGTATTATGATTCTAGCATCAATGGATCGGCTCGATCAAGGAAAGACCACACTTTCACAGAATACCAGCCTAAAATTGCAGCCCAATCCTAATGTGTTGCCTATGGTGTGTGTAGAGAACCGGAGACCCTTTTTACTGGAAACGAGGCATTTCAACTTAATCCTCAGGGGTGACAACATATATGCAATTTGATTCTTAATCGAGGATTCCGTGTGTGATCTCTTATTCTATAAAGACGCAACAACGCTTAATTAACGTTTTGCAAAGAGCGGATACGGTCATTCTAAAAGGTAGCATGTCATTAACTTTTTGCTAGTATTCTGTACAGAGTACAAAATAAAAACCAAAGTTCATTGACTCGATATAGTTTTCCCCGCTATAATTTTACGTTATTTCGCGTGTTGCATCAACGTTACCTATCAAAAGACAAAGGACTGTAGTCTCTATGTCCTTGTACAAAAAATCGCGTTTTCTATTTCAAAAGAGCGTCGCTATCGAGGCGTGAAATTGGTATTTTTCAACTGCATTATTGGCGCAGATGTTAACTTTGGTGCGGAGTTTCGCAAGCCATTCGCGCCGTGTCGGATTTCACGTTGTAATGCTTAAAACAAATAGCAATATTGTTAAGGCGTAGATTGTAGGGGGGTAACTTCTGTCGGACGGACACGGCTATCGTTACAGGTCTATTGGAAGTCCACAGCTGAACATAGTTCCACCGTTGTCCAGCAGCTACGCTTGGCAGACGATGAGCATCCGCAGTTTTATATTTTAGTAGCTATTAGAAATACGCAGCTATCTCCTGGGTTGTCTTATGACATCCAAGGAACGTGGGGTAGTGGATACTCTTACACTACACATTAACAAACTACAATTTGATAATATTCATTCATTTATTGCATTAAAAATTGAAACATCTTCCTGGTAACAACTCCAAATAATGAAATACTGCGGTTACCAGCCCGCTCGCCAGACGTGGCAACTGTGACAAGATTACACCTATGAGGCAATCTGTGGGGAGGCCTATTTTCAGCAGTGAACTTTTATAGCCTGTGATGTGATGGATAGGTGTAGATGAGAGAGAAGATTAGTTAAAATTTGAGAAAATATGGACAAGCATGAAACATACGACCGGTGCAGCATGTTTCTGCCAAATGAGTTTTATGATATTCTTTAGATTACATATAATTCTTATTAGAAGTCGATTATTTACTTTGACCACTGGTTCGGTAAAAAACTCTGTCCAGGGAAGAACCAGCAAAAAACGCAGCAAGACTTTTTTTTGTTTGGTAAAGGTATTAAATGACTTTCAATAAGAATTACATTGTAATCTATATCGAATAAATACATTATTATATTTCATTCTATTGAAGCTACGCGCTTAGGCTCGACGTGTACGCTCGAGTGGTAGTGGTACCTAGCACCTGAGGAACCCGGGTTTGATTCCGATGGCTCCAATGTAATTTTAAGTGTTTAATGATAAAATAAAACAGCATGTCTGAGAATACTATATTATAACTCGTTAAGTTTAAGTTATTATAACTCATTGCTGTATTGTTGCGTACACTATAAGCGTGTAATATTCAATACCCCATAAGAGGCAATAGAAAAAAAACTAAATCGGGAGACAGGCAGCAGTATTTTTTGGATTTTTTTATAGAATAAGGATACTATGGCCCATAGACATCTACACTTATTCTCGATTAAGAATCAAAGTGCAGATACGTTGTCACTCTTGAGGACTTAGAATACGAGTTCCTTATTTCCAGTAACGAAGGTTTTCCGTTCTGCAGCAAAAATTAGGCAGCTATTTTACGATGTAATTCTGCGTGAGCATGGTGCAGCCATCCATTCGTGCAATTACCGTCGTTTCAAGTTCTTTACAGCACCCATGGTCACGGATATTTATTACGTAGGAACTGTTAGTTCAGACATCGTTAAACGTTTAGCCTTGTAAACATTACGCTGCAATTTTGTGACTTCCGGTCGCGCTGCAATACCGCTACCATCGCAGTGCGCGTCTGTTACAACTGGTTATTGACATCCTACAAGGTCAATTCATCGTCCGATAATACATACAACATTAGAACTGTTTTAATTACTATAAACCGAAATGCTACCGTCAGTGTTGCCCAAATGCAAGAACAAGACGAGATTTAGCCAGTCTTAGTCTTGGTCCTACGCCAATACACCTAGTATTGGTCTTAATATTGCGCTCCCAGTCTTGGTCTTGGTCTTGCAAAAATGCAAGAACAAGACCGAGACTACAAGACCAAGACTGATTTTAAACAACACTAGCTACCGTATGACTGTGCACCATGTGTTAGCGGTGTAAGAATATCCATTAGGTGCCCACATACCTTGCGTGCTGCGGGAAGCCACAGAGGGAGACTGAAGCAGAAGGTTAGGAGCAGCATCTTTCTGATTACAGCTGATTAAAAAAATGCTGTTGCCGTCCCGCTTGCAACTTGCCAGTTAAACAGGCAAACGAGCACACTGTCCACCAGATGGTAACTGGATGCTATAGTGCGTGTGCTAGTGAAGGAAAAAATATAGGTACCATTACAATATATAAAATATCTAGTTCTTTCATTTTAGCTTATCAAAAGTCGTATCGGTTGCCACATAGAAGAGGCTCGTGTTCTGCTTCATATCACTCCGGACTCTTCTCACAGGACACTCGCGGCGGGAGTATACGCTTAAATGAATTCTTTTACACCGGCACTACTTCGCGATAGAATAGGTAGTAAATGAATAATTTCCTGCGATGAAGGTTTATTTTTTTACTATATTATATTATAGTGTTGGCAACTTCTAAGTATACTGAATATATTTTTTACCATATGGAAAAAATAATGTGTAACGGATGAAGCCTATGGCACCGATATGTTACATTTTTTTATTTTACGTTGACATATTATGAAATTGATCTATCAATAAATACCATTAATTGAATTAATACACGCTCTTTTTCGTTCTCTTCTCTCATGGAAAAATTTCTTTCTGTACTCGTAAAACTTTCTTGTTCCAAACTTCCAATCACTGTTCATATAACCAAGCCACTATCAAATTAGAGATAAAAACATATCATTTTTCATACTATACTATTTTTCTATAACATATAGTACAATTGACAGAAACATGGTACGATACTATATTATAGCGCGGGTGGCAACCCCATACCTACCCAGTGGAACTCCTAACCAGAAAAAGTGTCTTACCGCCAAGAAAAGTGATAGTATTTATAATTTAACATCGTGATTACAGCCCTTCACAAGTCCACAGACGTACATAGGCCTCCTCAAGGAACGCCGCAAAGCACGGCCCTGAACCACCTGCGTCCATCCATTTCCTGTATATTTAACCTAGTCGTCACTCCATCTAATGGGAGGCAGCCCTACACATCGCTTACCGGTGTAAGGTTGCCACTTGAAAACCTTTCTTCCCCATCGGTTATCATTTATAATTTATATTGATTCGAAAATATATTTCTTTTTCTTGTATGGAATAAGGGAGACAATCGAGCACACAGCCCACCTGAGGATAAGTGGATGCTGTGGAACAAAACACAGGTGCGTTGCCACTCCTGAGGACTAAAATGGAATGCCTTGTTTCCAGTAAAAAGGGTCTCCGATTCACTATACTTACCATACGAACTGCAGCACTCACTCACTCACTGTAATCCTACGCTGGTATTCTGTGAATTGGTATTATTATTATTTGTATTTATATTTGTGCCTTACTATGAATATTTATTGTTCCCAGGTGTAACAGTGGGTCTCACAGTCATACCACAGGCTATAGCATACGCCGGGGTGGCAGGTCTACCACCACAGTATGGCCTCTACTCCTCGTTCATGGCGTGCTTCGTGTACACCGTGTTCGGTTCCGTGAAGGACTCTGCGATTGGCCCCACTGCCATCGCTGCCATCTTGACGCGAGAGAACCTTCACGGATTGGGGCCGGAGTTCGCAGTCCTACTGGCCTTTCTCTCCGGCTGTGTAGAGTTAGTAATGGGAATTTTACAACTCGGTGAGTTTGTATTTCTTTTTAAATAGAATAAGGAAGACAAACGAGCACACAGTTCACCTGATGGTAAGTGGATGCTGTGGCCCATAGACATCTACGTTTATACTCGATTAAGAATAAAAATGCAGATGCATTGTCAACCCTGAGAACTAAGATGGAATGCCTCGTTTCCAGTAAAATGGGTCTCTGGATCTCTACTCTCACCATACGAAACACAGCACTATTAAGCTTCTATTTTACACTGGTGTTCTGTGAGAGCGTTGTCATTCCCTGGTCCAGCCGACTAATTCGTTCTACAACTATAATATAACTGCAGCGTGGCTCTACAACGTAATAAATTGTATTTTGTTTGGTTTACCTTTTCCACCTTGTGAGCGGCCTATGTATTACAATAAACAGTTACAAGCTGTGAATAGCTTCTCCATCCTCATCAGTCGAATCTATTGCAGGGTATAGGCCTATCGTTTCAGGGTGGGTTTGTCTACATCGTCACAATCTATGATGCTGTTTCTTGGCGATAGTCGATATTTTACATCTGGCGTAAACGAAATGTTTATAACACTATCTTTTGGATTTTCTTGGAATTACCCATAATCTTATAATAAGACAATTATACTCTGTGGACGAAATAGGGCAACGGATTCATTTACGTCACAACCATGTATGTCTAGGAAATCGGAACTGTTATAGAATTTTAAAGGTTATCAATTAGTTTTAGACCTTGCAATTTTTTGCCCTATTGCAAAACCCTCTAAAATCACAGTAAACTGTGTCTATAACGTATGGATAACGTAGCTTATTGTATTTTTATAGAAGTCAGGGTGATGAACAAGCAATCAGATTACATGCTGATATCGCTGTGGCCTACACACACACACACGAATCAAAATGCTTAGACGTTGTCACCCCTAAAGATTAACATGGAATGTCTCATTACAAAACATTCCAAATAACTTTTTATTAATTATAATTATTCAATTAATTATAATTATTCATATAATTATACAGTAAATACCAACTTTTGCGTTACGTTAGATTGATTACTGATTAACGCAATTATTCTTTTTTCAGTTAACGTATTATTGCCATTAATCAATGTTAGCAAACTCCGTAATAATGAAATTTCATAAACAACGATATTTTTCGCTATATTTTCATAACAAAAATAAACCTGTACTTTTTCTTCACTATTCTCAGCAGATTGCCTCGTTGGTATAGTAGTCGTGAACGCAGTTATCATCATATCGCGGATCATGATATCCCGTCCATGGTTCGAATCCCGGGTCCAGCCAAAACAGTTATTGAGTTTTCTGTGAAGATATTGTTAGTAGCAGCCTGGAGTCAGGAAAGCACGTAAAGCGGTTGCTCCTGCGCCTGATCTCTCCCCGGTCGTGTCACTTTACCGTCCCATCAGACTATGAGAGTGAGGAAATAGAAAGAGCACCTGTGCTTGTGTTTGCGCATATACTCGGGCACTATAATCTTGTCCTGAGAAATATAGCTAGACTCGTTGAGACTGGCCACCGTGATCGAAATCCAGTGTGGAGGACATTATGTATTTATTATTACTGATTCTCAATCGATGAGGTCGGAATGTAAGGAATCGCGGGATGATTTCATTTGCAAGGTACTGATTGTTGTAAGGATGTGGTTTCGCGCTAAATACCTTTGCTTCTACGGTCTTGTACAATAATTACGTTTATTAATACAATGTACACATTGAGCCGTGGTAGGTCAGGGGCTAAGCGTTCGCCTGTTAATTTCACAGTACGCGGGCAACCCTGATTCGATTCCCGCCGGCGCTAATAAAATTGTTAACTGCAATTTTAAGTGCTGATTTACCATGTGCTAGGCGGTGAAGGAAAACATCGTGAGGAACCCTGCATGTCGGAGAAATAGTACAAAAACATATTTCGAAGACGTGTGAAGATCGCCAACACGCGTTGGGGCAGCGCGACGAACATTTCCTTGCCCTATAAACCCTCTCAGAAATGTGAGGAGGCCTGTGGATGTCCCACAGTGACAGTTGGACGTATTAAGGTTGTAACTACAATTAAATACCTAAGTCGTGTTTATTTTTATGTTTAAAAAAGCAAAAGAGTAGTGGTTTCTCATGACAAGTGAATTTTATTCTTTTTGAAATATAAATGTCTTAAACAGTAAAAAAGAAGAGCTGAGTCCAGCTATCCTGGCTGTGCTTGTAAAGGCAAGTTACTACTGTAGAACTAAGTATTTATATGCTTGAACTAATTTAATATACGGGGATAAGCAATCGATGACGTCATTTTTTTATTTACATTCGTTACAGCCATCAAATCTCCTATAAACCCCCCATAGATTGTTGTTTAAATGCTAGGAACAAGCACAAAGTTAGCTAAACCAGTTAAGTTAGTCCAAAGAGTCAGTATCATTCTTTCGTGGGGGGTCACGTCGTAAAGTCCTACGGAAAGTCCTAGAAAAAATGCAGGCCATATCTATCAAAAGGTTAAAAAAATTTATTTAGCAATAATTGTTCAGTAAGGGTTATTATACTACTAAAGAGTACATTAATACTAAATAACCCCATGGAAATGAGGTGATCGGTACCACGCTGTTTCTAATGTCTTCATACTGATTGTATAAAATAATATATTGTAAATTAATTCTATTTAACTTTAACGTTCTTTTTTACCAGGGGGCTTTTCTCCCTGAGTTTCTTGCTGGTTCTTCCCAGGAGAAGATTTTTCGAACCAGTGGTAAAAGTAAAATTACATGTAATCTATATTGAATCAAATTGATTCTATTCTATAGCCTCATAGGAGAAAGTAGGTTTGTAGCTTCCACACTCGGCGAACAGGTTGACAACCGTAATTTTTATAAATTTATTGGGGGATTCTTCGTGTTAGTCTGGTACTACTGCGGATTCTTTATTTCTATGATTTTATGCGTCGTAGCGCCACGCTGCAGCTCTGTTATGGTGGTAGCATGAGTGGGTCGGTTTGACCGGGGAGGGACCACGCTCTTACTGAATACCAGCGTAAAATCAGGTCAATGCTGCTGTGTATCGTATGGTGAGGGTAAGAAACCGGATACCCTTTTTATTGGAAATAAGGCATTCGATCTTAGCCCTCAAGGGTGACAACGCATCTGCATTTCTTAATCGAAAACGGATGTAGATGTTTATGTACCACAGCAACCACTTACCATCAAGTGGACTGTGTGCTCGTTTGTCACCCTTATGCTATGAAATAATCCAATACTTTTAATAATATTGCAGAAATCCTTTCGTTCCGATTACATTCATGTTTGAATGTTCAAAACACACATCTCGTTCACAGTTTTTACTGTCCGTTATATTTCCACATCCTATGACACCCACGGTATGGTGTGGGGTGATTCTATAACACCGCCACTACCCAGCTGAGTGACATACCATAAATGCAAATATTTCATCTCGTATTTACCGATGTTTTCATCAATTGTACCTACAAAGTTTGTAACCTATAGGTCCCCCATCTTTGTATAGAAGTTATAACAAAAAAAGTGCGTAAAACAAGTGAAAATGAAAAGTGAACATCATGTAGTGAAAGGTGACTAAAAGATATTGGAGTTGTGATTGCGATAAGTAAGCCACCTATATCCTCTTTCACAATTTTCCATCTCCTCTTTGATATCTGCCTACCCTCGGAGATAACAGGCGTGATGAATATGTATACGTGTTTGTAATTGCCGACTTAATAATTAAACAAAATAATAGCAGGTAATTTCACGTGCTCTTGGAGCTGGTAATTCTACCATCAATAACAACACCGGAGTTAATTCGTACGCGGAAATATCCCACGAGTGATGATCCTGTCATTACCTATTCAAAAGTTTCGTAGATTATACTAAAATGTAATGGATGTAAATACACACTTAAAATTAAATTTCCCCATGAATAATTTGAATTAATGTTTGTTTATAAAACTAAATGACAAAATAGTTTTCAGTCCATCTGATGCTAAGTGACTACATGGATGCCTGCAACTAACTTGAAACAAGGAAGGTTCCAGACTCTAAGTCACCTCCGAGGACCAAACTGGAAGCCTTACAGTCTGTAATTACCCATCTATTCTACAGCCTATCAAAAGGCCACTGCTGAACATAGGCCTTCCCCATAGTTTCCCTCACAAGCGGGGTTTTAGCATTGTTGCCACGCCTGCCAGGCGGTTTGGCAACCGCAGTTTTTTATTCAACTGTTATCAGAAAGATAACAGCTGAATAAAAAACTGAAAAAAAAAACATTGACATGTAATATTTATTGTAATCTAAAAATTTGACGCTAAAATATTTTTGAATAGGTACATAATTCATTTTCTTCAATAAGTTACTTCACTAAATTGTATTAATATTTTTTTTTGTTTACTGTAAAAGATTGCACGCCATTATCATGATAGAATGTAAGGTCTCGTTAATAACTAATAACACCATATTACTATGTACTACATTCTAGCAATAAATAAATTTGAATTTGAATTTGATGCAGCTGCCCATCTCCTGTTTTAATTTCCTTCTATCCCCTCTTACGACACCCAAGGGACGAAATATACTGCAGCGAGGCAGTACAACGTAATAAATACGTAACACTGTTATACAACAACAGTATAGACGCTGTACCTTGTACCAAATACGTTCTACTCTCGTAGTGCTGATATACATCAACAATCAATGGAATTTTGGAGTAATGTTTTGGGATGGATTTTCGTTATCAGTGCATCACCAGAGGCTTTTATTTCCAACAAAAACATTTTCCCCCTTTAAAAAAAACTCATAAAACTATCTCTTCAGCAAATTTGTCTTCCCCAGGGTTTCTCATCGACTTCATAAGCGGGCCGGTGTCGGTGGGCTTCACGTCTGCAGCGGCTATCATCATTGCCACGACCCAGGTCAAGGATATCCTGGGCCTCAGCTTCCCTGGCGGGAAATTCCTGCAGGTGTATTTATTCTTTTTCATATAATTACCGTTATTTGTTGTGCCTCATTGGTCTAGTGGTAAACGCGATTGTCTACCACGAGCATGAGCATCATGAGTATGATGATCGTCAGTTCGCCAACCACGCGTGATGCTGAAGGTTTGGCCGTGGAAGGAAGAGACGATCTCCCGCCGGACAACGTGATCGGACCCAAGAGCAGCCAATGCCCCGTGTGATAGTACAGTACTGTTTATAACAGCGCAGTACTTAGGAACTTTGCTAGCGTGGTGAAGGCTTCGCTTGTGGCGCGACGATAGCGCCGACACGAAGGTAAATCCTACCCACAAGGGAGAGGCTTCCACCGTAAATTATTTGTTCTGTTAAATTTTAGTACCTAAAATCATTTTATACATAACTAGCGATCCGCCCCGGCTTCGCACGGGTGATTTCTGGATCTCCTCGACAGCGCCACCTGTCGCCACTCTCAAACATACGCAAATAGTTCATCAAAATCATTCCAGCCGAATAAGAGTTCAATGACAAACACACGTACAGAAGAATTAAAATTATAGAATATATCTAATGAATAAAGATTAATGTTTGTTTGTTCGTATTCTATGCGCTGCCATACCGTTCATCAGATTGCAGTAAAACTTCGGCAACTTGTGGTATTCACTTCCAAGGTTATGTAGGCTCAGTATAACTTAAACTAGATGGCGCACTTATCGTACCGAAAAATGTGTTTAAAAGTTATGAATCATTTAGCTTTAAAAAGTGTATTAGCATTGGTAATTAAACCATACTCGTACAACTCTTTTAAATTTAAAACAAAATTTCCATAATTATTTTATCTGTGACAGCAGTGCGCGGGGTACCATACCAGCCAGTAAAGATATATGTTTTAATAAAAATACAAGAGGAATAAGGAATTCTAGAATGTCGTCTTAATATTTACATTAATATCTTAATCTCATATTTATCTTTTTTTACATTTATTGAGACCATCTCCGAAATATAACATATATAATAAAAATAAGAATCATTTAAATCGGTTTGACCGTTTCCGAGAAATCGAATGTAGATCCTTTCCTTTTTTGAGACCGGTAAATGAGAAAAGCCTAAGGAGAAATAGGAAGCTTTATTCCTAAACAACAATTTCTTCTACAAAAAACCCAACAACTTTCAGGTAGCGGTGTAAGAATATCCACTAGCTCACTGAACTGAAAGATGACCAGCAGAGTCTTTTTTCATAGAATAGAGGTGACGAACCAATGCTTGTTTTAAGAAAACTTCAGGCTTTTGCTAAATCACAATTTGAAAGTGAGTCATAAAAGTAGCGCTTTTTAGCATCTCTACACAAACGATTGCAGCGGTTGCGCGGACTCTTAAACTTTATTAGATTTCTTTCCAAGGGACAATGTATATTATATCTCGCTTTATCCAGACGCGCCATAAGCTCTTTTATCTCAGTCGTAATCCAGGGCGCAGGACAATGTTTTATTTTTATACGTTTGAGAGGTGCATGGCAATCATACAATCTGAGAGTTAAAGCGGTGAAGTTGTTAACCATATCATCAATATTATGACAATCCTTTACGGAAGGCCAATCCATTTTACTTGCATCTCGTCTTATTACTTCCAAGTCAATACCCTTGTAGCTACGAAGAAATCGTATTTGTAAATGAGGCCATGGTACGAAAATGAAGCTGTTATTTTTCTATGATTTGCAATGTTATTTAAAGATGTAACAATGATAAGGTCAAATAAAGACGGATTGCAGTTTGGAAAATGACGGGTAGCAAAGACGGGTAAGATTCGTAGATTATGTGAAGACACAATAGACTTCAGCTTATATGCACGCGAATCGTGCTTCAGTAAGCACGTGTTGAAATCTCCCATCACGATCACATGACTATATATATATATATATTTATTTAATGACATTTACAGAAAAAAAAAACATTACAGAACAGTTCATATCTTCGCCAAACTATAAAGACAGTTTGTTAGCGAATAAATGCACTCTTATATCCTATTATATAATTAAATTAAATAATAAAAAATAAAAAATAATAATAAGTACCCAACCCACGTAATATTACAAACAACTAGAAATTTAAAACATGAACACAATAAATTCCACACTCTAACAATTACAAATACAACACCCCACCCACATAACATTGTAAATATAACCCGGATATATTTTTTAAGTATTACAAACAAATAATATTTTTCTAAATGGTCATACATCTAACATTTTATCCAAAAAATATTTCCCAAGTTTCTTTTTAATTTTTAATTTGCAATTAGGTCTATCTTGCCTTAGCCAATCTATTTCATTAAGAAGCTTTGGTATTAAATATTTTGTACATCTTTTACCATAGTAGTTTTTAACACTAGGCTGAAATAATTTCCCTTCTCTAACTTTCCTGGTTCTATATTTATTATCCAATTTTTCATTATAGTTGTTTTTATTAATGTTTTCCAGAAGTATATATATATATATAATATATATATATATATATATATATATATATATATATATATATATATATATATATATATATATAATATATATATATATATATATATATATATATATATATATATATATATATATATATATATATATATATATATATATATATATATAGAAGACAGAAATCTGATTTTCAAATATATCAAACTAATTAATTTGCATATTAGGGTTGTACTCGTATATCTAATAATTGTATAAGACAGAATAAGTTGACCGGGAAGCAGCGATATATTTGTATGGGATTTCGGAACGCAAGTAAATAGCTACACCACCTCCTCCTTTACCAGTCCTATCATTACGTATCAAAATGTAGCCAGGAAGTGAAAACTGAAAAGAAGGTAGAGAAGGCTTGAAAAAATTTTCAGATATAAGAAGTGCGTCGATTAGATTACTGCTAATGGATGTAGGAACGAACGAGCACACAGTCCACTTTATGCCAAGTGGATGCTGGTAGCCCATACACATTTACACTTATCTTCAATTAAGAATCATAATGCAGATACGTTGCCAGCCCTGAGGACTGACATGGAATGCCTCGTTCAAAGTAAAAAGGGTCTCCGGATTTCTACACTCTACACACAGTACACAAAACACAGCAGCATTAAACTGCTATTTTACGCTGGTATTGTGTGAGAGCGTGGTCCTACCCAGGTCGAGCCCACACACTCGTGTTGCAACCACAATATAGCTGCCGCGTGGCCACGTGAAGAGTCTTCCTGATAACAACTCTAAATTATAAAAAAACTGCAGTTTCCATGTCTGCAGCTGCCGTGCGTCACGAATGTGACAAATATCCCACCTGTAAGCCAAACTATGGGGGAGGCTCACGTTTAGCTGTGCACTTTTGTAGGCTGATATGAATGGATGAAAAATCCAACAACACAACATGTGACCAACAAACTTACAGTCCACCTGACGGTAAGTGGCTCCTGCAGTTCGTGAGTCTATTTTAGACAAAGAAGGCTACAGACGCGTTCTACGACTTACACGTACATCCAAAAACTGACCGTAAGTGTGAAATCCTTAGTTGAAATTTTTAACTGATGGCAACCCACGGTCAGTTAAACTGATTAGTTGAACTGACGTACATCCAAATCCTCACCGCGAGTGTATAATTTTAAGAAGAAATTTGGAGCCTGTTAAAGGGAGGAAATCGTTTTGTCTTATATCCGTTTGAACTGAACTGATCAGTTCACCTGATCGGTTTAACTGATCGTGTGGGTCGACCACTGCATTAAAGTCTTTTAACACCTATATGCAACGCGTAACAAAAACCGTGTGGTTCCCGGTTAAGTGCGGTATCAGTAGCAGTATTCAAAAAACTCGACCATAAAAAAATTAAATCAAATTTAAATAAATTTTAATTTGCCAATTATATGTGAGTTCATTACCTCTGAGTTGGCGCAACAGTGAGAGTATTGGCAAACACCCTGAAACGGAATGCGCTGGAATGGGGTCTTTGTCAGATGTTCGTCAGATAGTTCGATATGATTTTTTCCCAGGATTGAAATGTAAGTTTCCTTATTATTAACCTTTAAACGCTACCAAAAAAATTCACTGTCATAAATGCCATGCATCTATATACATCCATGCGTCACTAAAAGGATAATTGGGTTATTTTTCAGTATTTTACTGGAATCGCAAAGCATTCCATCTTGTCCTCAGAAGTGAAAACTAATCTACATTTTGATTATTAATCGAGGGCAGATGTAGACGTCTATAGAGTACAGCATCAAGTTTATCATCTGTATATGTTTGTTTATGTCAAAAACCTAATTTTGGAAGTAAGAAAGAACGTATTAAAATAATTAATTTTTTCGACTTTAATGCAACATTTTTGCAAATAAAAGCTTTAAAATTGCCTACCCCACTAGATTCCTATAAGCATTGCTGAGAAAAATTAAAAAAGGATCATGAATATAGGTAATAAACATAAGAAAAATATTAAGGAAGTTTTACAGAATAACATAATCATCATTAATGCATTTTTATTTTAAAAATTTTAGAGAAAAATTTTAATAACTTTTGTAAATACGTATAATTAGCAGATTCTTAAAAATAATGTGTACCTGTGTTATTTAAAATTCCTAATGCAGCTAGGTACAGTTAACGTCAATATTACCAAGGCCTCTTCTTATTGGAATTCGTTGTGTACACATATAACTATGTATTATGTATCGTTATGTAATTTAACATAAATTATATGTTTCTTATATTAGAAGGGAATTATATTGATAGTTATAAATAAGAAATCACCTAAGATTTATCAAGAATGTTCCAATATAACAATCATGGACTTTTTTGCTAATTCAAATTTAAATAATTGTATTTTTCCTAGGCACGACGTAATTGAATGTTTTGTGAGGTTTTTTTTGTCTGTCGCATACTTTCTATTGACCTTCTACGACCATTAGCTCAACACTAGCCTCGCAACTATTCTGTGAAACATAAATCAGTTTGTTGCATACACCACGCGTCTTATCAATTAATTTCCTGTTTCAGTTTGTGAATATTATGATGTAAAATTTATAGAATTGAATAGAATAAATTTTTTCAATATAGATTTAAGAATACTTATTGAAAGACATATAAGTATCACCAGTTCGGGGAAAAAAGCTCTGTTCCGGGTATGATCAAGCTAGAAACCCAGTGGGACTTAACTGAAATAGTATTATACAATTAAAAACAGCGTGGTAGCGATCACATTCCCATTTATACATAACCACAAATATAATGTCGTGATTTCTTATAGAGTTTGAACGTAGGACAGACAGACAGGCCACTGCTTTTTGTTTTCTTCATCAGTCTTTTAAAGTGTCCCGTTATTTGATTGTCGTTCGCACTATCTACCTACCTAATGCATACTTGACTAAAGTCATTACTAAATAAACGCACGACTGAGTGAACTTTTGATTTCTTTTTGCAATACAACCTATCAATAGTCCACTGCTGAACCTCGTAGATTGCTGCTACATAATGTGATATTTCCTTAGTTCTTACACTTGGCAACCTGGGTAACTGTCAGGAGTATGTTGCTAGACATCTCACGTGTCATTAGCCTGCGTCGCCTTACACGGCACCGACGACATGTTATGTAGCAATAAATTTCCTTACACCATCTCTACACGACCAAATATGTTACTGAAAATGGATACTAATGATTTTTTTATATTTCCCAGGTGTGGACAGGACTGTACAAGCATATAGGTGAGACGCGGCTGTGGGACACCGTGCTGGGCGTCTCCTGCATAGTCGTATTGCTTCTCCTCAGGGTATGTGATTCAGATCGCTCTACTTGTTATAAGTTTTCCTAGTAATACAATTTTAATCTATTCAGTGGCAGTTGTTTTCGATTATATGGCTAGTCATGTCTTAGTGGCATGCAAGTAACCTCCTGAGCTTAATAGAAGCAAGGCTTATTCGATATTAGAGAAGGACACTTACATTTTCTTGGCATGATGTGTGTAGATTATATATAGGTAAACCTAAACCACATTTGAGTAGTGGTATATTCGAGGGTATCGGTTCTGCGCATACTAACCAACCTGTCACCTGGCAGTGTGGTGATTGTTGCTAACTTTTTAAGATTTTGTGTACCAACTGGTGCATTATTGACAGCGGTAGAGACAAGCTGCAGCTTCATTAGCTCTCTCCGGTCATGTTGGATAACCTCCCATCGGACTACGAGAGTGAGGTAACAGAGAGTAAAACGTGTGAAACGTAAATGTGTATTTATTTCACACAGTTGTGTTTGCGCATACACTCGGGTGATATAATACTGTGGTGCGCTGATGGAATGGCTCCGTTGAGACTGGCCACTGTGACCGAAACTTGATCGGAGGAGATTTTTATTATGAATCGTGAACGACCACGCTCTCAAAAAGTACCAGCGTAAATAACAGCTTACGCTGCTGTGATCCGTATGGTGATAGGGAACCGGATACATACATTAATCCTCAGGAGTGACAACGCATTTACATTTTAATTTTTAATCGATGATAGATATAGATATCTATGGGCCACAGCATCAGCGTACCATCAGGTGGACTGTGTGAATTTTGTCACCCTTAAAAAATATACTTCATTCAAATTCTGCTTCTTCTTCATCATCAGCCCGTTAATGTCCATTGCTGGAAATGCCCAATGGGTCTGTCCTACCACTATAGGTTTGTTGTGCTTTCCCAAAGCGAGATATTACCTCTTCACTACCTACCACCTAGTGAAGAGGCTATATGTCGCTTGGGAAAGCACAACAGACAGATTGCTGATCGCGGAACCAGCCGTTTAGCAGGTGTGGCGCTCCTTGTCGTCGCCGCTCTGTGTGTCTGCCTGCGTCAACATGGTACACACGCTCAGCAAGCGGGCTGCCAACTCTCTTCTTATAATTTTGAGCTGTTAACGGGAACATGCTGCTGCCCATCTCCTGTTTCAGTTTCCACCCCTCTCCTCCTTACAACACTCACGGGATATGGGGTAATGGATATTCTTGCATCGCCACGATTCGGTTACGATACGTAATCGTGGGTTTTCATATTTTTCAAACTTAATGTTTTAATTCCTTATTTTAAATTGATCAAATTATTCTGCGCACCGAGCAGTAACAAAGGGTTAATTAAGAATTATCTCTGCCATAAACAAAACGCTTGTGATTGCGACTCACTTCCTGCGACCAGAAAAATGTTTGCTGCCTGGCAATTCAAAATAATGCGCATGCAATTACATTTATATACTCATATGTATTAAGATTAAACAGGTAGGGTTGTCACTTGAAGTGAGACTTAAGGTTCTGATATTTTTAAGAAAGTTTGTTGACAAATTTACCTATTCCTGCCGTCGAATAGTAGTGCTTGACCTGCTGTGTTCCGGTCTGAAGAGTTTACAGATAGTCCCAGGTTATGAGGCATTCCATCTTAGTCCCCAGAGGTAGCAACGCATCTGTTCATTGAATAAAACTAGTAAGAAATATAAGTAGTCGTAGTCGTAGTAGCCCCTTAATATCAGGTGGACTGTAAGTTCGTTATTCACTTCATCACCGTCATCATCATCACTGGTTGTACAATCTTGTTTTCAAGTTTTGATGTACACCTGACGAGATATGTATAATTTAGTGTTAAATTTCTTGAACATTGCCCAGAGTTGTCGCTCTCGGACGAAGTTGGACTTAGTCGGACTATTTGTCCTGGGCAAAAATATTCGTACTGTTAACGACTTCGAGCGTATTGCGTAGTGCTCTCAACATCTACCGACATAGGTGTGACATGGACGTTACACATGACACTTCATTTTTATAAAAAACTTAAACATTTTCCATTATTTGTTTTCTTTTAGTATATTTATGAATATGAACATTTATTTTTTCAATTACTCTTTATTACTCTGTCCTCTTCTACATCTTATCAATCTGTGAAAAATATTTGAAATTTTTATAACCGACGCATTTAGCAATTGAATTGATCGCAGTAATAATGAGGACGGGATAAAGGGCACTCCGGATTGAATTTCCTTCACGATTTCGAGCCTCAACGGAAATAGCTGTCCGTGTCCGTGCGCAGACGCAGGTACGCTCTCTAGTTCCTCACTCTCATAGACCATCGAGACATTTTCACGGAATACCAGAATACCATCGTAAAATAGCAACTCAATGTTGCTGTGTTTCCTCCTATTGTAAGCCTGTACCGCGTGCTAGTCGCTGTGACCGGATTTCGATATGGAGAACATTATTGTTACTTCTAAGATTTTAATGACATTGCAGCAACGGTTGGACATGTCGACCATATTAAATTGTAAACGGAAAACTACATTTTGTTAAATGAATAGTTCAAAATCTGGACAAAAATCCAAATTTTTCACGTATGTCTAAATTAGTAAATTGATTTTAGACCAACTTTAGGACGAGCTGGAGACCCGACATTTTGAACATAGGTTAGAATCGGATGACAATGTTTCTTTTTCTTACATTGTTTGTTTGTTTTGTAGTGTGTTTTGGCGGGAACTTGACCGTCGACGTGTAGTGGCGGTTAAGAATATCCACTACCCCATATCTTCTCATGGGTGTCGCAAGAGGCGACAGAGGGAGACAGGCAGGAGATGGGCAGCAGCATCTTCCTGATAACAACAATAACATAATAAAAAACTGCGGTTGCCAACCCGCTCGCCAAGCGTGGCAACTATGGCAAATATCCCCCCATGAGCAACGACGCAAATAAACGGCCCCCAGTCCCTGGTGGCCCCGCTATTCCTGGCTACGGTGGCGACCATGGTAACGGCGGGGCAGGGGGTGCTAAGAATCTCCGGTGGAGGTTCGGTTGCCACCTACGACGACTCGACCTGGCAACGTATAACGCACGCACCCTGAGGACTGACGAGAAGATACTGGAGCTGGAAGAAGAGGAGGCTGGAGACAAGTTGCGCTGGCATATTATTGGATTATCTGAGGTCCGAAGAGAGGGGGAGGACACGGTAATCCTCGAGTCCGGCAACTTGTTCTATCACCGGGAGGGCAACCATCTGTCCCAAGGAGGTGTCAGATTTATCGTCCACAAGTCTCTCGTCAATAACGTAAAGATTGGGAGTGTGTTGACGCTGAAGGTCATACAGGTCTACGCACCAACCTCGGCACATCCCGATGAGGAGGTGGAGGAAATGTATGAGGATATTTCTAGAGCTATGCATTCCTCCAAAACCCACTACACGACGTTGATGGGAGACTTCAACGCAAAACTAGGCACAAGAGAAGGCGGTGAGCCGAAGTTAGGGAAATTTGGAGTAGGGCAACAGAACTGTAGGGGCCAGCAGCTAGCTGACTTTGTGGAGAAAGAGGGACTCTTTATGATGAACTCTTTCTTCCAGAAGCGGCCCCACAAGAAGTGGACCTGGTCGAGCCCCGACGGTTCGACAAAAACGAGATTGACTTCATTATGACGACCAGACGCCAACTGTTCAGTAATGTCTCAGTGATCGCAAGGGTGAAAACCGGCAGCGATCACCGAATGGTTAGAGGCACACTGAACCAAAACGGTAAGTTGGAGAGGTCTAATGAAGTCCACGCTCCGTCCCCCTCGTGCTCTCATCCAGAATCCCGAGACTTTTCAGCTCGAGTTACGTAACCGCTTTCAGTGCCTAGAAGTTTGCAATGCAGTGGACGATATGAATGACAAGCTCGTGGAAACTGTCCATGCGGTTGGAGGTAAGTTCTGCCAGACCCGCCGCAGAAGAACACAGAAACTCTCCGATCACACTCTTAATCTCATGGCTGTTAGACGGGAGATGAGGCTGCAATCGTCAACAGATTTGACAACATACAGGTAACTGAACAGACAGATCTCCAAATGCATGCGGCGAGACTTACGCAACTTTAATACTTCTTGTATTAAAGAAGCGATTGAGCGGAACCAGGGCTCCAAAGTCTTTGCCAGAGATCTGTCTGCCAGAAAGAGCCAACTGTCAAAGCTGAAGACTGAGTGTGGCGGCATCGTTTCCGAGACGCCTGAGATTTTAAGTGAGATTGAGAGGTTCTATGAGCAGCTGTACACATCATCGTTGGAGCCACATGCAAATGTGAGTAATGATCCAAGAGCAAGTCTTATCCGACACTATTCCGATGATATCCCGGACGTCAGTCTGAGCGAGATTAGAATGGCTCTCCAGTACCTTAAAAACAGCAGGCGAGCATGGAATTATAGTGGAGCTTCTGAAAGCGGGTGGAACACCGGTACTTGAAGTCCTTCAGAAGCTCTTCAATTCCGTCCTCCATGGTGGCACTACTCCGGAGGCGTGGAGCAGAAGTGCGGTGGTCTTGTTCTTTAAGAAAGGCGACAACGCTCTCTTGAAGAACTACAGACCGATTTCCCTTCTGAGCCGCGTCTACGTGCTGTTTTCGAAAGTCATTACGAATCGTCTTTCACGCAGACTCGACGACTTCCAGTCTCCCGAACAAGCCGGTTTCCGAAAAGGCTTCAGTACCATAGATCACATACATACCCTGCGGCAGATTGTACAGAAAACCGAAGAGTACAATCTGCCACTTTGCCTGGCGTTTGTGGACTATGAGAAAGCCTTTGATTCCGTCGAAATTTGGGCGGTGCTACAGTCTCTTCAGCGGTGCCAAGTTGACTGTCGGTATATCGAAGTGCTGAAGTGTTTGTACAGTAGGGCTACGATGGCTATCCGAGTACAGAATCGGAGTTCGAAACCTATCCTACTGCAGAGAGGTGTAAGACAGGGTGACGTTATATCCCCGAAACTCTTCACCGCTGCATTGGAAGACGTTTTCAAGCTACTGGACTGGAAAGGATACGGTAATAACATCAATGGCGAGTACATTACTCACCTTCGATTTGCCGACGATATAGTCCTAATGGCAGAATCGCTGAAGGACCTTAGCACTATGCTCAATGACCTCAATGGTGTCTCCCAACGCATAGGTCTTAAGATGAACGTGGACAAAACAAAGATCATGTTTAATGTCCATGTCTCAACTATGCCGGTAGTTGTTGGGAGCACTATGCTCGAAGTTGTTGACGAGTACGTTTACCTGGGACAAATAGTCCGACTACGTAAGTCCAACTTCGACCGAGAGGTCAATCGACGGATTCAACTCGGCTGGGTAGCGTTCGGGAAATTACGATACATCTTCTCGTCAGGTGTACCTCAATATCTGAAAACTAAAGTGTACAACCAGTGCGTGTTGCTGGTGATGACTTACGGATCGGAGACGTGGTCCTTCACTGCTAGCCGTATGAGACGCTCAAGGTCGCTCAGCGAGCTATGGAGAGGGCTATGCTCGGAGTTTCTCAGCGTGATAGACTTAGAAATGAGGATATCCGCAGTAAAACCAGAGTGACCGACATAGCCCAACGGATTAGTAAGCTGAAGTGGCAATGGGCCGGCCATATAGCTCGAAGAACCGATAACCGATGGGGAAGAAAGGTTCTCGAGTGGCAGCCTCGTACCGGTAGGCGTAGTGTAGGGCGACCCCCTACACTACGCCTACCGGTGTAGTGTAGGGGGTCGCCCTACACTAGTAGGTGGAGTGACGACCTAGTAAGACATGCAGGAAGTCGATGGATGCAGGTGGCTGCTCAGGACCGTGCTTTGTGGCATTACTTAGGGGAGGCCTATGTTCAGCAGTGGACTTGTGAAGGGCTGTAATGATGATAATGATGATGACCTTCGACGGATTGTTGCTCCTGTTTTATCGTTTAAATAATGGTTTAAAGTAGATTTTGATAAGTCTGCGCATGTGAACTAACAGAAAAAACGACGAATTCAGTGCTTAGATGTTAAGAGCCCAGTCTTTCAGAGCAAAACAGAAAAATTGCGTTCTGGTGACACATCTACACGCTCCCCCCCACTTCCTGTACCGCCACCGCAGTTATCTTTCTGGCCGTAGCGTGGAAAGTAGCTCTACTAAGATTTTCCAGTATCAATTTATCTAATATACAGGATTATTGATAATTAGCTAACAAATTTTCACATACAGATTTTCTACCTCGTATCTATTTTTGTTCCATGCTTTTATTACAAAATTCGTTACACAAAAAAAATATATTTTAAGTTTGTATAATTTTTGTTGTTTTGTTGAAAAGGTTTCTAAAAGATAATCATCTAGAACCTGTATAACATGTACTCGTATTATTGATTATTCAAATGAATCTGGCAAGTGCTAGAATGAGTCGTGCACTGAGGGTTTCGTAATAAGTCGATGACACTATCGAAAATCCGTCAAGTACGTCAAGTAGTTCTAAATACTAAAATAGATTAAAAAAAAACTCAAAATAATTTCTATATAAGTACAAACAGTCCACTATCACACATATTTATAGTTTCTCATTAAAGTATAATGTAACTTTGTATAGCATTTACCTATATGCATGAATTACTATTCGAACCCACGACCTTTTTGAGTTCGCGGTCCGCTCCCTGCCATTAGGCTACTGTCGCTTGTAAACAAAACATCATGTGCAATCCAAAAATGTATAATACTTCTATATTTCCTTGAAGAACTTACATAATATGTAGGTAGGTAGGTAGGTTTTCTGGTACAAGCATATTTTTTACGTTTATGGTCCATATCGAAATTAAAAGTTATAAAACAAATACAAAATGATTTATAAACCCTTAAAGAATTATATGCAAAAAATAATAAAGTAGAGAAACTTTCAATTCGTAACAATGCGCAACCAAGATTAGGGAAAGAGAGAGAAAGAGGAATGTTAGAGCGAGAGGAAGTGCAAAAATTTGGCACAGACAAGACGTCTGAACGCTACAGCCGCTCAGCGGCTACTAAGGAATATTGCCCGCAATTATTGTTTATAAAGTCAATATTTTATAGGTCGATCGAAATAATTATTAATTTTGAAATAAAGTGGTTTAAATTATTATTTTTTAATATTTGTCTAATTAAACACCTGCCCTTGAGAAAAAAATAATTATAGCATAAATATTTTCAGCTATTGCTATGAAACAAATAGTTTTTTATGAGGCGAAAACAGCGAAATTTAACGAAATTGAGACCTCTTATTTAAGACAATGAAAGATATTTAGAAAAAAAGAAACAGCGCATTTTGGAGATGAAGATGTTTAGCTATTAACGCGCTGAATAGATTTCGCCTTTTTATTATCGATTGCCTTATAATGGTACACGAACAAAGCTCGAAATTGCGTTGGGTGCGAGAGAGCTCTATTTACCGTTTGATTTATCTAACATAGACCACATAGATGAACCAAAAAAAAAATTTTGCCATTACTTATAATCTGGGTATTTATGTGTTATCAAAATATTTTACTCTGAAACAATAATGATTCGATGTGAGTCAACTTTAAAAGACTGTAGCCTTAAAATAAATTTCAAGTTATTTTAATCGTTTAGGCGTCTTATGAACTTGAGTTACTGTCGTCATCGACACATCGACGTTCGTTGGGAAGACAGTTTACTCCCGTTCTATCAGAAATAGCTGTTAAATATTTGATTTATTTAGCTACACCTGTAGCATCTGTACTTCTTAGGATATAAAACAGCTGAACATATACATAATCTTCTTATTTAAATTGATAAGAACTATAATGTAACATTTTCATATATTTATTATTTAATTTACTTAATAAATATAATAAAAGAAACTAAATTAAATAACTTAAGATTGTTTTTTTAAACAAAGCCGATATATCGATATTTTTTTTCGATATATAAAACTCCGATTTTCAACTAGCAATAATCGCACCTCAGATTAACCTCATTGGTTACGATATTGCCTCTGCACAAAGCAAAAAACACTGCGGTTGCCAACCGGCTTGCCAAGCGTGGCAACATATACCCCCCATGATAATTACGAAGAAACGGCCCCCAGTCCCCGGCGGTCGACGAAGAACTCCAAATGGTATTCGCTGAAGGTCATACAGTTTTGTGCACCAACGTCGTAACATCCCGATGAGGAGGTGGAGGAATTGTATGAGGATATTTCTAGAGCCATGCCATTCCTCCAAAACTGACTATGCGGTGTTGATGGGAGACTTTAATGCAAAACTAGGCACAAGAAAGAACGGTGAGCTAAAGGTAGGGAAACTTAGAATAGGGCAACGGAACCCAAGCGGAAAGCAGCTGGCCGACTTCATGGAAAAAGAGGGACTCTTTATGATGAACTCTTTCTTCCGGAAGCGGCCCCACAGAAAGTGGACCAGGTCTAGCCCCGACGGTTCGACGAAAAATGAGATTGACTTCATTATGACGACAAGACGGCAACTGTTCAGTGATGTCTCAGTGATCGCAAGGGTGAAAACTGGCAGCGATCACCGAATGGTTAGAGGCACATTGAACCTTAACGTTAAGTCAGGGAGGTCTCGTTTAATAACAGGTATGATAGAAAAATCAGCATATAAACCCCTTATTCGCACGCAATGGCCCTTTAGTGCATGACAGTTACGGGTTATTAAAGAATAAAAAGTTGTATAACATTCCAATTTCTTCTTCCAGAAAGTAAAAGACATCAAAGTAGGATCGACAAAGAAAACGGCAGGCGTCAACACGGAAGATACGAGAACAGAGGGCAGCCGATTCCGCAGCATCGTCACGCAAGCACTGTGGTTCCTCTCCACCACCAGGAACATTCTAGTGGTGCTGGTTTGCGCAGGGCTAGCGTATTACTTCGACACCAAGAAGCAAACACCCTTCGTACTCACTGGTAAGAAGTTTTATGAGCAATTTTGCATCACCTAATCCCTCTCCATTTCATCATCGAACAACCAGACACATGGCTGGTCTCCACCTTTTTAATTTGAACACACCACACATTCATTGCTGTCAAGTATACAGCAAAAGAGTGGAATAATTTCCTAGAATCGCTCTTTCTTCTCTAATTACAATGTAGGCGTCTTCAAGGTCTCCAGCTGCACCACCACTTACCGTCGGTTGAAATAGCTGTCAATCACTGGCTTATGAAGGTTAAACAACATGTAAAATTTTCGAAAAATTAATGCAATAATTATCATTAAGGTAATAGGTTACATATATTATTAGAAAATTTGACTGAAGTAGAAGTTCATATTTGGCCTTTCGTTCGAAGCCTACTCAGAAAAATCCCTGGTTGAAAAGTAAAACCGAAAACACGGATAAGGCTAACAATCAATATTTCAGAACTCTTGTGATATAAAATTCTTTTTTCATTTGCGTTACTAATGTCATACCCACAAATCCTCTAAGAAGGAAAACAAACTATTATACTGAATTTATAAAAGATGCAAATACGATATTCATATTCATACATAGCGGTTTAAATTCTTCCAGGTGAGGTAAAACCAGGACTTCCTCAACTGTCACTGCCTCCGTTCTCGGCCACAGTAGGCAATCACACCTACACTTTCATGGAGATGGCCTCCACCCTCGGGTCTGCCATATTTGTTGTGCCTTTACTCTCCATTCTCGAGAACATTGCGCTTGCTAAGGTTTTCTGTAAGTATCTTAAATAAAATATTAATATTTATTTATACAACTTAATCACCACTGGGCTGCCTCCCACTAGATAGATTCCCCCTAAGACATGCAGGAAGTCGATGAATGCAGGTGGCTCAGGACTGTGTTTCGTGGCATTTACTGTACTTGTTTGTTTTGTGTTGTCTATTTAATGTACTTTTTGTAACAGCCATTATAGATGATGATGATTGATACCGACGAAATTAAATAATTTAAAATTATTAAAAAAAAAGTATTTAAAAAAACATAACTTTTTTGCGCCCAGAAGCAAATAAGGTATAGTATTAGTAAGATACCCTATGGCGATGCTCCGAAAAGCGGTGTACACCGTATTCAGGTCATCAGCCATTGAGGCTTGTGCCTTGTGTAGGGCGGTGGAAGTCCGGGAGGGGGGGGGGCAAGGGATAGCTGGGGGCGGTGAGGGCTGAGCGAGGGCCATAAGGGGCCGAGGAGGGCTCTAAGAGGGCCGATAGATGCCCTGAGCGCGCTGAGATAAGCCCTGAGGGGGCTGAGACAAGCCAAACAAGCCCTTACGCGTCATTCGGCTTGGGGAGCCTGAAATGATTGATCACTGACCGGTGGTGGAGCTGGTCTCGCAGCTTTGTTAGGATGGAGGCGAGGAGCGCGAGGGCAGCCTCTGAAATTAGCCGGGTGGCCGGTCTCTCCGCACAGGACGAAACATGCGGTTTCGGCGTTTTGGGGCCGAGGACACTCTTTTGAGTGGTGTGGTTCTAGGCACTTAACGCCGCCTGGGTGGGACTGAGCAGTTGGCCTCCGCATGCCCATAAAGTTGGCAGCGGTGGCACTGCACTGGATAACCGCGAGTAGTTACGATGTACCAGTTCTGGCTCACTGAGTCAGAAGTTGTACAAGTACGACGTTCGTCGATTCACGATCCTAAAAAAAAAAAAAAAAAAGGTTTTGGCATGCTCTGATCACGAATCTGCGGTCCATTTTTGCTTAGGATGTACGGTTCCGGAGATGTGCAGATCAATTAACTCTTATCTAATTGATATCCGCTTCGAGCCTCAACCGTCATTAGCGCTCCATTGTCCTTATCTACTTATCTATTGTTGATTGACTACCGTCATTATCTATTATTCGTCGGCGTGTGGGTCGGCTTATGCTATTGTATTATACTCCTTTGTTCCTATCTACACTAATCTGACTCATTAATAAAACACATTACCCAATTTTGTTAAAAGTTTTATTTATAAAATACAAAATCTTATTACTTATTATCTATAAAATAGGAGCGAAACATCTCATCCACTAAAATATCGTTGTACAATGTGTTCCCTGTAAATATACTCGTAAAACTATGCATTGAACATCCCTGAAACTTATATAGCAAATACATTAAGCAATATTCACCACAAACTGAAGTCCACTCATTCTGAATCCTATCAACATTCCAGTTCCATCTTTTACAATTTCTTTTAAAAAACTCTAGATGATATCGTACAGGTGCCCGTCCGAATGAATCAAAATATTGACCGACGTCATTCGTATCGATATATAAAGCTACCCAATGTGACCCTGGTTTATCATCTGTATCCAAATTGCATATTATATACGTTGGTACGTGGGTGTACATGGGTAGTTTATTGGCAGCATAAACATTATTTTCTAGAGTGGGGTGAATCTTTTTCAGATGTTGTTGTACATCTAGTGTATCCATAACATTACTGCTATTAGTAGATTATTACAGTACCAATCTACTCAATGACTAATATAGGAGTGATCAATTATAGTGATTTCTAAATATTAAATTGCATTCTTTGTGTTATACAAATCGTATTTGAGTCACCAATACACTGAACAAGACACGACAGGAAGGACGTAGGAATGTAAGGTAAGCTTGTTGACTCATAAAGATACTATCAATTCTACTGCAGAAATTCTTTAGATTAGAATTATTACTCACTGGTACTATATAAGACCAAGCAACTGCAGTCATGGAGTTAGTGTATGGTCGTTTGACCGCAGTGGATCTATCAATACTACGTTTGTGTTACTTCAACGCATCAAAGGCCATGGATGTAAGTGTTTATTCTATTGACAAACTTACTTTTCTTTCTGTTATTTTCTTACGTGTGTATGATTTAGTGTTAACAAATTATATTTAAATATTATGTGTGTGTATATGGTTAAGCCGTGGTAGCTCAAATGGTTAGCGCAAAATGTAAAATTCACAGTACGCGACCCGGGTTCGATCCCCGCCGGCACCAATTAAATTGTTAATTACAATTTTAAGTGCTGATTTACCACGTGCTCAGCGTAGCCCTAAAACCCTCTCAGAAATGAGAGGAGGCCTATTTTCAGCAGTGGACTTTAATAGGTTGTAACTTTAGCTTTTTTAACTTTTATGATTAAGTGTTAACAAATTGATATTAACATGATAACTGTGTTGTTGCAGAAATCATTGAGCTTCGATGAAAATACCTATAAACAGTATTACTACTCGCCACTCTCCCCTCAAGAAGAGAGTGATGACATCGTCATTAATAATAACACATGCGATGGTGGAAAAAGAAAATCGCAATCGATTGATCATTTTTTTGAAGCTGAATCAAAAATAAAAAAGAGGAAGCTGTTATCATCAACCGTAGCACGAGCCGCTAGAGATGGTGTATCATACATTTCTACTAATTCTGACGACGGAGACCAAGCGACGCATCTCATACGTGTACAGAACACATCATTGAAGAACAAAACTACAACACTGAGTGGAGATGAAAACGAGAAGAATATGCAGTACTCAAGAGCTGAATATCCATTCTTCAGTTCAAAATCTAGCCGGTTGCTCAGTTTCGAAAACTGGCCTATCGTTATGCGACAGAAACCTGAAGATCTTGCAGAAGCCGGTTTCTTTTATACTGGCCATGCAGACAAGACCAAGTGTTTCCATTGTGGTGGTGGCTTAAAAGATTGGGAAGATGATGATGATCCTTGGCAGCAGCATGTTCAGTGGTTTAGTCAGTGTGCTTATGTAAAATTTAAACTCGAACAGAGTTTTGTATTACATTAAATAGAATATTTATAAAGAAATAAAAAAATAATATATTGCATACAATTTGTTTTATTTAATTTTATAATGTTTCACATAGTTACATACACAAAATGCATTACACATAACTCATAAAATCTATCACACAACACATATTATAACCTTAACTACTATAGTCTACAGTAACATTTCTGTTTTTATCTATCTCAATAATATTATCAAACTCAGCATAAACTATACAGTTAATTGTTTGTATTAGTGAGGATTCAAATCGTACTTCTAATCTTACACTACCATGCTTTATGAGATTCCAATGAGCTGATGAGTTGGCTGATAAATCAGGAGTTAAGTCAAATGCTAATAGACAGTAACCTTTGGCATACTGTTCACAAGAGATTCCATTTCCTTCATTAAGAAAGTGAATACCAGTTCCCGAGAATAGAGTATGATATGCTGATGTAAATATGCTATTATTAAAAGATGGTTGCAAAGCTTTTGAAGGTATTTGTTGACCATCAATATATAAGCTGAAAGAATTAATACCATAGTTTTCAAAGTTAAATGGATTTTTAGTAAGGGAACCATTAAATGCAGAATTGTTCACAAATCCAATTATACATCTTTTGGGTACCTGCCCTAAAAATATATTATCAAGAGTTTTTCCTTGAACACCCGATGGAATTGTTAAAACTTTTACTTCAGCTCGAGTAATAGGATATTTAGCAGTGGTAGAAGCTAAAACTTTTTGATGTGCGAGTAATACACTTGGATTAATTCGTGCTCGTCGAACAATAAGAGTTGCATCCGTAATGCAAACTTTAAACTTTACATCGTTTGACCCAGCAATTAAATTAAAGCTCTCTCTAGATCGAACCAATTTAACACTCATTTCAACACCATTAATTAAAAATTTATCTTGGTTGAAAATGTCACCGTGAAGATGACCAATCATTTCTATTTCCTTACTTTCACTAATCAATTCCTGTCTTTTAACAAATCCTATGTTTTTACCATCCGTAGAATCCATTTTTCCTGCTGTATCATCATACCAAAGACTACAAGTAAGATGAGATTGTTTAGCAGCAGGAGCATAGTTTAAAAGGGTTTCCATGTATGCTCGATATGCATAGGTATTATTAGGTGGTGATACAAGTTTTTGGTTTAAATAAACATCAAGTTGACTAAAAAGTGAATGCAGCCAATTATTTACAGGTGCTACTATTGTAGTAGATATCAAGTTAGTTGAATCTTGATTTAATACTTTTGCCTTTATGTGGAGTAATGTATGAGACAAATCTATGTAGTCATCGCCTGTCCCAGGAACTTGAAACTCGATAGGTCCATCATCACCAAGAGATGAAATTGGTTTATAATGAATCCACAATCCATTTTCAATGCTAGTTTGTGTAGACGGTAGTGCAAACAAATCCAATTCTGACTTAACGCACTCGCAAGAATGATTATGAAGGAAAGACATATTTAATTTGAAAATATATCTTTGTTATTTTTTGGTTTTAGACCAAGTTTTTTCGCAGCTTTCACTTTAGCAGTTAATGGTGGAATGAACGAGGTCAATCGTTTTCTTTTAGTTTTATACCCAGATCCTGTCATGTTAAATTGATCAATTTTCTCATCAGCCTTTCGTTTTAAATTCGTACTAACTTGCTTTAGACGATCTTTTATTGAGGCTTCCATAGGACGCGCTTGAACCATATCCGATAAAAGTCCTACTCCAGCGCTTAATGCCTCCTTACCAATCACTCGAGCACCACTTGAAAGTAAAGGTAAAACTGATCTAAATAACCCCCCTAAGAAGCTCCCAATACCATGACCGCGTTGGTATGGTGCACCCTTGTAAATTACTCCAACTCCTGACCCAGCTTGATGTGTATAATAATTTTCATATGGACATTTATGATGATCACGAAGGGAATTCATTATTATAATTTTCGGAAATGTAGTTTAATACACACGGTTCCAAACTGGAATGGTATTTTTTGTCCTGTGCTCGATCTTATAACTATTTCCAGCGTATCGAACTCTCTTCGCATAACAGGTAAGTAGTGAGGTTGAGAGAAAACGTGCATTTTATTTGCACCATAAATGTATTTTGTAGGATCTAATGAAATGACTCTTAGTAAAGGAGTCATAACATCACCCACAATCTGAGGATCGATAATGTCACAATATAGAAAGAGTTGAGATGGTAACCCTAAGTGTAAATTAGCAGGACACTTTCCAAAATTTCTCTCTAGGAGATTTTTATTTGGTTCATAACCTAGTTGTAAACTTAATTTGGGTGATAATGTTACGGATGTTATATTTTTATCCAAAACAGAAATAGACACAAATTTTGTTATTTCATCATAGCGAAATTTCAAGTTCTCTCCGATACCATTTAACACTCTTAAAATATGCTCAACGTTATCATAGTTGGTAGCTGGAATATGTTTTTTGTAGTACACTGTGGATGGTTTATCTTCATTAGGCATTAACATAGATTTTGTAATGTATATAACATTTTCATGATCTTGAACAGTAAACATGGTACATGGATATTGAAACTCAACAACTCCAACCGACCATTCACCTTCTAATTTAATAGCTTTCGGTAATTTCGTTGAAAAATTTGTGGTCTTGTTATCAGGAAAATATTCCATTGAACTATTGCTGAGCAAAGTTAAATAAAAACTTTCTTTATTCATATTTCTTTTAAACTAGAAGCTAAAATCCAACTGTTAAATTTATCTGGATAACCTTTCCACTTCACTAATACTTCTTTTCTGTTACCTGAGTAACGAGTGTCAATTATTTTATCTATTTTATATTGTGAGGTGGGGTTGTAAGTGATTTTCTGTAATTCTCTTTCATAAAAAGTACCAACTATTGGTTCATTTTGTAAATCTGTTATTGTATAAACAACCCATGGAGATCTATCAATTATTGAAGATATAATAAATATTTCATCACTCCAATTTGATTCATATCCTTTTTGGAAAGCATGTTTATATTTAGTTATTCGAACATAATCACCCACATTGAAATTTGGTTTAGGATTTTCTAAAGAAAGTTTGTTTGACCGTCTATCATAAAGATTAGTCCAAACTGTCATAATATCACATGGGCACATCTTAATACTAGAGTGAAAGCTGTGATTGTAAGAGTATATTAAATCTTGTAAAACATCTATATATCTATAAGTATTATTATGAGTGAAATAACGCCACATTTTCATTTTTAGTGTTCTTTGAAATCGTTCAACAATACTGGCCTTAATGTCAGGATTGTTAGTGGTATAGTAATTAATCTTTTTGGATTTAAAGTATTTTTGTACATCTTTTGAAACAAATTCTGTACCTTTATCAGATTGTATAGACCGATAACATTGATATCTATTTTTTCAAAATTATTTGAAAAAGTAATATATAATCGACTATACAGTTATTTAGAAAAATACAATATTTTGGTAAATGAACAAAAAGGATTTCGCAAGGGTAAATCTATAAATACAGCTATTTATGACTTAATTAAAACGATTTTAATCACTGTGGATAAAAGAAATCCAATATGTGCTATCTTTATGGATATGAGCAAGGCTTTTGACCGTGTTGACCATAAGATACTTATTCAGAAACTTAGCTGGTATGGCATAAGAGGTAATGCGCTAGACCTCATTTCTTCTTATATGTTCAATAGAAAACAAATAACAGAAATTACACAAATATGCCAGAAAACACGCAATGAAATCAAATATAGATCTAACACTAGAACCATAAAATTCGGAGTCCCACAAGGTAGTGTCCTAGGTCCCTTACTATTTCTGGTATATATAAATGATCTCCCCAGACATATTGAACATCCAATGATACTTTTTGCAGATGATAGCACAGTAATGATAAAATGTGATAGGCAAGACAATTACGAAAATGAAGTCAATAAAACATTAAAAACAATAATTCGATGGTTCCTAAAAAACAATCTTAAAATAAATATGGACAAAACAAAAATAATTCACTTTTATCAAAGAACACAACCCATAACTATACATGTTAGTTACCAAGACATTACAGTACATCCAGTGACATATACAAAATTTCTAGGAATTAATATTGACTATGACCTATCATGGAAAACACATCTAGATAATGTCTGCAAAAAAGTTAATCAATCCTCGTTTGCTCTTTACAAACTCTCCAAGATTGTCAATAAAGAAGCCGTTTTATTAGCCTATCACGGACTTGTTGCACCTATCCTAAGATATGGTGTAATATTTTGGGGCAACTCGGTAAATAAAGAATCTGCATTCAAAGCTCAAAAGAAATGCATCAGAGCAATGTGCCATCTAGATAATACTACAAGCTGTCAACCATACTTTAAACAATTAAAAATTCTGACATTGCCTTCAATGTATATCTACGAAATAAATCTATTTGTGAAATCAAATCCAAATTTTTACAAGACAGCTTTTAAAAGCTACTATAGACAGTTACGCGACAAAAAAAGATTAGACATAGAAATACCGTATGGAGATACAGCACTACTCAATAAAAGCATTCTTTGTATGGCATCACTGATTCACAACAAACTGCCAGATGATTTCAGAAAGTTGCCTATCTCACGACTTAAGACGATATTACACAAATTTCTGATTAATAAATGTTATTATAATGTCAAAGAGTACCTAGAGGATAAAAGTATTATAATTTAATAGCAATAGTTTTAATTTAATTGTAACTTAATAATAATAATTTGAATTTAATTATAATTGAATAATAGTAATTTTTACATTTACCTAATATATGTGACACATTGTAACAATTTAATAAGATTAGTACATTAATTTATAATTTAACTTAAATGTTGTATGACATCATTTTGAATTTGATTGTTCGTAATATCAAAAATATTTAATAACAAAAATTAGCACTACAGACTCAACCATTGACAATATTTTTTTTTTCTTATTCTTAATTTTATTTCAAAACACCATTATTGAATTAGTAATGCGTAGACTATATTGTGGAGTATTTGCACACCTTATAAGGTAATAATACAGTGTACATATTCTAAAATTTTTTTTTGTAACAACTCTTATACCTGTATTATGCAAATAAATGAATTTGATTTGATTTGATTTGATTTGATTGATTGTATGTGAGTAGGTGTTAAATTACTTTCAGTAAATATACTTTCAAAACATTCTTTAGTTGTTTCTGAGTTTTTCTTTTTCATTGGTCTTGCAAAAGCATATTTACTAAATACATCAATAACACAAAGTATATACTTGAAACCATCATTATATTGAGAATAAGTTCGCATATCACTTAAATCAGCTTGCCACAGTTCATTAATATTTGATAGAATGTACCTATTACGCGGGAATTTTTTTCGAATGGGTTTATGTAATGTGTATGTTTCTTGTGATTTTAACCATTCCTTTACTTGCTTTTTATTCATTTTACCCTTCATGGCTTTTGATAATTTATCAATACTACCAAAACCAGCGGGATTAGATGGATCATAATAAATCCTGTTAATTTCTTCTAGTACGGGGTCCATTTTTCCCACTCAAGCCTTTTACGTATTTTAGTTGTAGACTTTTTATCTCTACTGCTCGGTGTAGAAAACTCTTGAAATTCAATCTCAGAGGGTTTGTTCAGATCTTTTGCTTGAAGTTGGTTAATAAACTCACATCTCTTTGGATTTCCAATATAAGTAAGTGGTACTTTAATATCTTTTAATGCTTCAGCAAATCTATCCCAACCTACTGGATCACTTCTTTTTAAGGGTCTTAGTGAATCATTTATTAAATCAACAATATTACTTCCAGGAATTTTTTCATTATCAATTGTGACTGTACCTTCATTATCCCAATGTATTTTACCTCTACTTGTTTCAACTAAGTTTAATAATAACTGTCCTTTTTTATTATAAGTTTTTGGTATTAAACTGAGTATTTGAGCTGGTGTGTAAAGTGGATTTTCAACATTTTCTTTACTTTTGATGGATCGATTCTCCTCCAACAAAGATTCAGCATCAACTGAAGTTTTTAGATCTCTATCTTTATTTTTAAAACCAATTTTAGACTCGTTTGAATCTTCATTAGATGTATCAGAATAAATTGGTAATCTGAGTGGTTGACGATCCTCTTCGGTAAAATGAAGGTATCTTTGCAGTGTTTGTAAATATAACATCCATTTCTTTCGGTCTTCCGTCTTACTATTCATAATATTTTGCATTTCGATATCTAATCGAGATAAACTACTACTCGTATTAACCTTATTTTCTTGTTTTAATTTTTCAATCAATCCAGGTTCGATAAGTATCATTTTCTTTGCATTTTCCATGTTAACTGGCTAGTCCACTCACTAATCCACTCAATATTGCACCTAATATTATTGGTAAGAAAGCCCCTCCTTTTTGTATAATTATATTTTTTCTTAGTTTATGTTTACACTTACGCACTAGTTGACGGAGTATATTTTTGTGTTTATTCAATTTTTGTTTATCTTGATCTTTAAGAGGTACTTTTCCTTGTAAAACGTTATGAATACACTCACAAATACAGTTAATTTCTTCTTCATCACACGTTTTAAGTAATGCTCTTTGATATTTTGGTTTAAGCGTATGCAAAGCGTTTAGCAAATGTTTATGCGTTGTGAGTCGACGATGCATCATTTAGCAATGATTTGAAATGTTTGATTCTTGGTGTATTTAAACTCTTTTGTGGGGACGTAGACTGTGCAGAAACCGTTAAATGGGAAGACATTTGTCTTGATACGACAAAAATCATTGGTATTCTGTTTTAAATCTACTATTAAATATCCATGCGCCTCTAGAGTTGCATCCCTGTAGGCATCTTCAATAAATTTTGGGTTATCTGGTGACACTTGTCGTGCTAAATATCTTATTTGAGTTTTATCTCGAGGGTTTTTAAAATATATTATATAACTTGAGTTTAAGGATATGTCTCTTTGCCCTTTACCCTGATGAAATAAATTTTGTGTTAAATAAAATACACTAAGATTCCTGTGATGACTACCTTTTGTAAATATATCCACAATTCTTCCATCGGACTCTCTCATTAGATCATCAATAATAACAAGATGTGGGTTTTCACCGTCAAACATATTAACATTTGGAATTCCTTGATGGTAGTTAACATTTGGTAAATTATATAAAGGTTGCATTTCATCAAAGCACCATGTGATCTGATTAAAATCACAATTACATATTTCTGTAACTGATTTTATGAAATTTGTTACAAAATTTGACTTCCCACATCCACTTGGCCCCGCCACAATAGCAGTAAACGGATGGATAAAGTGAAACATTATACACGTCTAAAGTTCTAAGGGGTGAAATAAAAAATGAAAGTGTTGGTGTTAACAATTAATATATATTGCAAACATTATATAAAACAGAATGATCTGTATACTATTTCTAACACAATTAGTACATCATAATTTTACAATCAACTCAATCTCAAATAAATGCACACACACACACACACACACACACACACACACACACACACACACACACACACACACACACACACACACACACGCAAATATAAACAACAATTAACTTAAATTATTTACAATAAAACAACGATTAAATATGTAATAAACTCTACGTCATATTATACTATTATCATTATTTTACAATCAATACAAATTTTATTTACATGCAGACATAAAATTAAAAACTATCAACACTTACATAACGCAGTTTATAATGACCCCAAGCTAATGTTTCAATATTATTATCTAAAATATGCCTCTTTGTGTCATTATATGATAAACCAATCTTATTTAATTTTTGTGTAAAAATTGTGTGTTTAATTGATTTAAATCTAAGCATACTATAATATTGCACTTTTTTATTAAATAGAGAAGACTTATAATTATCCATGGTCATCTTTTTAGTGATACATTTATTTACGCCTTTTGCCTTGGCTATAGTCTTATTCTCTAAGTTAAAAGCGTACATTTTGGATCGTAAGCCCACAAATTCTTTCATGATTTTACCATTATTTTCATCTTTAAAAAAACCTAATTTCTTTTTATTTAATTTTGGATATTCAAAAATATTATTTGCATCATAAGCTGAGGTATCAAAGTATGATGAAAGGTCAGGTTTTATATCAGAGTAAAAATCATCTGTAAATATATGATATATTAAACTATCCGTATCTGTATACAATAATTTGATTTTACTAAACTTTTTAACCATATAGTTATAATGAAAATCATACATTAATGTTTTTGAAATATCTAAAATGCAAAACCCTAAATAAATTGGTTTGTTATATATTAACTTTGTTTTTCGCAACTGAACCGCAACTAGGTTTTCCGAAAATACTGAAAGACTATGAAATTGTGGTTTAGCGATTAGATCTTGAGCACCTAAAGCTTTGCCCTGGTTCTCCCAGTGTGTAACTAATTTTATGTTAACCCTTTTTTCAATATTCTCCATAGTCTTTCCGAAGACTGAATTATTCATTAATTTATAAAAATCTTTTTCGAAATCTGATTTTGCTAACGTTCTTAATTTTGTGTTTAGATCTATGTACATCTTCAACCAGCGAGACTGTTTAAATTTTAAAACTCTATGAATTTTAGTTAATTTAACCCCCATTTCTATGCACTGCTTTAAATTTCTGTAATGAATTACATATTTATCTTTATTATTTAAATTTGGGACTAGTTTATTTTCATTAATATTGTCTGCACAAATGTTTTCGGGGCATAAAGGAAAGTCCGAATGTAAATCATGAAGTTCATCTGGATATTCCAAATCAACTTCTAAAATAAAACCGAATTTCGATGTCTCAGACACATTAAATTCTGTATTCGGATTTACCCATTCGAATCCACCAGTAGGAAGACATTGAGACATAGCCCAACCATATAAATTGTTGGCATCAAAATATGTGATATATGAATTTGGTTTCTCTGCATCATAATCCCCCATATATTTGTTATTAGCTCTAGCATAACGATTACTACATTGAGATACACCACCCCTGATACCTGATCTAATAAATGCAATTTTCTCATAATCTGTTAAAAGTTCTAATTCTATTTTTGTATATTTTAACATTGCTTCCCAACTTAAACCGGGTGCTGTGTAATAATGGGCAGGGTCTAAATCATAAGTATTAATACACAACTTTCTAAAGTTTTCAAATACATCGGTTAAAAGTAAAACGTCTGTTTTTAAATACAGGTTTGAATAATCTAGCATATTACAACACCCAAAGTGTTTCCAAACATCTTTAGCATGATTGTAATCATCATTTGAAATATGGGAATCTGTGAGCGAGCTATAAAAAAATTTTTGTTCGGGGAGCGATGTTAGGCTTAAACTATCATAATTAGTCATAAGTTCATATGGATAAACGCCTTTCCGTTTTAAACGAAAGAAATCTTCATCATTAGGATAATTTCTACGTAATTCTTGAAATTGATCATTACTGAGATTTTTGGCCAATTCTTCTAATTTACATGATAAAAACTTAAATGAATCTATGAATCTTAATATAATTTCGTGGTTATTCATTTTTAATTTTTTGAAAAAGGATATATATTTTTCTTTATTTTGAGGGATAACTTCGACTTCACCATCACAAAAGTTTAACGCGTGAACAATAAAATGAGCATCATAGTGACTAAGGTTGTGTAAAAATATTGGTATATAACGAGGTTTTCTGAACTTCGAGCTACATGATTCGTGAGCAACACCTATAAAACTACCGGTGTACCAATCAAAATCATAAAAATGTTCTGCTAACTCTGTTTCACAAATATGACAAATGGTTGCATTTGAAATTTGGTTTTTGTCTTCATTTGTTAGCGGAAGTGGAGGATATTTTTGAAGTCTATTTATTTCTTTGAGATTGTTAGATAAACTTTCCATAAACACTTGTGCACAGTTGGGTCCGCAATACGTTACATATTTTGATAATTTATCATCATATGAACATTTAATATAATAACCAAAACTATGTACTTCCTGTTTCTGAATATTGTGTGTGAAAGGTTTGGAAGGATCGTTAGAACATGATTCTATTGGTTTTAAAAATGCTTCAAAATCAGCATAAACTACGAATGGTATCTTCAACTTTTTTTCATAACTATCAAATTTAATTTTATCATTTGAAATAGGTTGACCAAACCAATTCTTTTTTTTTTTAAAGTTTCACTGTTTGGTAATTCTGTACAAATGTGGGCACAATCGTATTGTTCATGGTTATTTAAACTTTCCTTAGATGGAAAGTGAAGTAGACATGCTTCGCAAATGTACATGATGTGACCGTCTTTTGAAATTTGTTTACTAACTAACCGCGATAAATTTTTTATGTAACAATAATGATTTTTTGTATCCTTGGAAAAAAATAATAAATTGATATGTCTATCTTTACGACACTTTGTTAAAAATAATGGACCTACTATAGAATTACATCGTTTTTCTTTATTATATTCTAACCCAAAAACATTAATACTAATATCATTTAATTTCTCTACTTTTGCTATGTCAGAAATTTTAACTGGAAAGGAAATACCATCAAATTTAAGTTTATTTGCATGTTTAACGTACGATGATACACGATCCGCGTTTTTGTTTACGGGATATAACGCCGAGAGTAACGCCCATTTAAAACAAAAATAATCCTTGCTTTTTACATTTATAACAGCCTTTTTTAATTTTATGTCACGAGGAAGATCTATGTATGAAGTACCGCGTAGGGGGTTAAATTTATTAACATTCATGTCTATAGATTTTATGTTTTTTAGACTCCATCCACTATCTTTTTTTTCAAATGCACTAATTTTAGTAGTAATTGTATCATTTAAAGATGAAAAAAAATATTTAAGTCATCTCCTTGACAAATAATATATGCGTTTGAAAATCGAACGTATCATGAATATCTTTAGTTTGTTGAACAAAATCAGCATGCAATATGAAGTTTACTTTAAAAATTATGTGTTGATGAATACACTCTTGTATTAAAAATAAAATATCATCTTTAATAGAATTTAAAAATAGTTCAGGAGTTTCAAAATTTACCAATGTCGAACTATCTACTCTACTCTTGATTTTATAAGTTAAAATCCTATTTCCAAAAGCAGATTCAGTAACACTAACGTTTGATAAAGAATTATGTGAATTTAAAAGATTATTTTTGTGAACATTACTTTTAAAATGATTAGCTAAATACCGTTTCTTGATAAATATATGACACGTTAGACATTCCACTTGATCATCGTTACTGATACTGTTCCCTGCAGAGGTAGGCGCTTCTGCTTCCGTTGTTGGTTTTTTGATGATCTTGGGTTCTTTGCTGCTCGTTCGCTTCGTTCCTCTTCCAAGTTGTAGTGGTTGACTACTAAAATGTTTAAATTTATTAAAAACTGTACAAGACATTGTGTAAATTATGATCGAAATGAATGTTTATTTTACTTACTTAAACTGTGTTTCAACCATCGCACAGTGATTATACAACTCATCATCATACGATGAATCAAACAGTTGATCCTTCTCCATTTCATCACAAACTTTAGACAACTCCTGATTTAATTCGCTGTTGAATAGTTCCGTATTCTCTTCCATGGTTGTGGAGAAGAAAGCACTGGTGCACACTTCACTGAAGTTTGCCATCCTTATAGTAAAGAAGAAAATAGGTAGCAGAGTAAGTAACAGTTCAGTGTTGGTAGACCAACTGATACCTAAATTTCAAATAATGTCCGATATTTAAGTTTAACAAAGGATTAGAAATACAATATAATGAGTACACGGAAGTAATTTAAGTAAACAGAATCACATTCACTAATGATCAGCTAATGACTGTCATTGTTAAAAAAGTATTTTTTAACTTTTTCACTTTCTGCTATTGTCTTTGTAATATTGTATACGAGGGCGTTTGTGTTGTCGTAGATGCTATCCTTATTAGTCTTTACGTAATATTTAATCCTCGTGGAAGCATGTTTCCAATGATCAGTAGTTGGAATCTTGGATAGCTTCTTCATATCGTACATTTCAATTTTGATGAGATGCGTCGCTTGGTCTCCGTCGTCAGAATTAGTAGAAATGTATGATACACCATCTCTAGCGGCTCGTGCTACGGTTGATGATAACAGCTTCCTCTTTTTTATTTTTGATTCAGCTTCAAAAAAATGATCAATCGATTGCGATTTTCTTTTTCCACCATCGCATGTGTTATTATTAATGACGATGTCATCACTCTCTTCTTGAGGGGAGAGTGGCGAGTAGTAATACTGTTTATAGGTATTTTCATCGAAGCTCAATGATTTCTGCAACAACACAGTTATCATGTTAATATCAATTTGTTAACACTTAATCATAAAAGTTAAAAAAGCTAAAGTTACAACCTATTAAAGTCCACTGCTGAACATAGGCCTCCTCTCATTTCTGAGAGGGTTTTAGGGCTACGCTGAGCACGTGGTAAATCAGCACTTAAAATTGTAATTAACAATTTAATTGGTGCCGGCGGGGATCGAACCCGGGTCGCGTACTGTGAATTTTACATTTTGCGCTAACCATCTGAGCTACCACGGCTTAACCATATACACACACATAATATTTAAATATAATTTGTTAACACTAAATCATACACACGTAAGAAAATAACAGAAAGAAAAGTAAGTTTGTCAATAGAATAAACACTTACATCTATGGCCTTTGATGCGTTGAAGTAACACAAACGTAGTATTGATAGATCCACTGCGGTCGAACGACCATACACTAACTCCATGACTGCAGTTGCTTGGTCTTATATAGTACCAGTGAGTAATAATTCTAATCTAAAGAATTTCTGCAGTAGAATTGATAGTATCTTTATGAGTCAACAAGCTTACCTTACATTCTGTTGCTTATCTCTACATTCCTACGTCCTTCCTGTCGTGTCTTGTTCAGTGTATTGGTGACTCAAATACGATTTGTATAACACAAAGAATGCAATTTAATATTTAGAAATCACTATAATTGATCACTCCTATATTAGTCATTGAGTAGATTGGTACTGTAATAATCTACTAATAGCAGTAATGTTATGGATACACTAGATGTACAACAACATCTGAAAAAGATTCACCCCACTCTAGAAAATAATGTTTATGCTGCCAATAAACTACCCATGTACACCCACGTACCAACGTATATAATATGCAATTTGGATACAGATGATAAACCAGGGTCACATTGGGTAGCTTTATATATCGATACGAATGACGTCGGTCAATATTTTGATTCATTCGGACGGGCACCTGTACGATATCATCTAGAGTTTTTTAAAAGAAATTGTAAAAGATGGAACTGGAATGTTGATAGGATTCAGAATGAGTGGACTTCAGTTTGTGGTGAATATTGCTTAATGTATTTGCTATATAAGTTTCAGGGATGTTCAATGCATAGTTTTACGAGTATATTTACAGGGAACACATTGTACAACGATATTTTAGTGGATGAGATGTTTCGCTCCTATTTTATAGATAATAAGTAATAAGATTTTGTATTTTATAAATAAAACTTTTAACAAAATTGGGTAATGTGTTTTATTAATGAGTCAGATTAGCGTAGATAGGAACAAAGGAGTATAATACAATAGCATAAGCCGACCCACACGCCGACGAATAATAGATAATGACGGTAGTCAATCAACAATAGATAAGTAGATAAGGACAATGGAGCGCTAATGACGGTTGAGGCTCGAAGCGGATATCAATTAGATAAGAGTTAATTGATCTGCACATCTCCGGAACCGTACATCCTACGCAAAAATGGACCGCAGATTCGTGATCAGAGCATGCCAAAACCACTTTTTTTTTTCTTTTTTTTAGGATCGTGAATCGAAGAACGTCGTACTTGTACAACTTCTGACTCAGTGAGCCAGAACTGGTACATCGTAACTACTACCGCGCCTGTGGGGAGGCTCGACCATTACTCGCGACAGACCACATACGGTGCGTACCTGTCGGAATACGGTTTTTGCCACCGGAACGTTGGGGAGTATGAGTAGGCCAAGAATAAATCTTTCGCCCCTGCTGCTGTGCATCTTGTGCACAGCCTCGATGGGGAAAAAACATATCTTGGGTACTATTGCTTGGGATACATTTTTTCTTATTTTTTGAACGGTCATTAGATCATAATGATTTCTTAAATTTACGCGAACACTACACATTGAATAAAACTAAATTTACGGATTTTATCGCGTTTATTTCACTACTTTTACTTATTTTTTAATTCCCGACGTTTCGGGTGCTTTACAGCAACCATGGTCACGGGGGGGACTGAGATGTTTGACGTCCCAATGTCATAGTTAGTCCGGCTACCTTCAGTTTTTGAATATTAATTTTTTGGTCCGATTTACGCAAAACGAGCTTATAGTATCATGAAGTCTTGCAGTGGTATGCTTAGGTTTGGGTTTAATTTTGTTAATTATAGGATCCCAAGCAGGTGGCAGCACCCATCCATCTTCTCTATTGAAATTTGGATGTTTTTTAATTTCAATAGCCTCGCGTATCATCCTTGGTAGGAATCGGTGTTCTTTTGCGAGAATTTGTGGTTTATCAAATCGAATGTAATGGTGGGGACGATCTTGAACATGTTCGCAGACTGCAGACTTCCCGGAGCGTCGGTGCTTCACGTCAGCTATATGTTCTTTTACGCGGGTTTTTATGGATCGTTTTGTTTGACCTATGTAAGAGAGACCACATTCACAATCTAACTTGTACACTCCTGCATCTTGTAGAGGGATATTACACTTGACGGATGGTAAAAATTGACTAATCTTCTTCGGCGGCTTGTAGTATGTTTTAATGGAAGCTCGCTTCAAGATGTAGCCAACCTTGTCTGTGACTCCTCTGACATATGGTAGTACAGCAGGTACACGCTCGACTGTGGCCGGCTTCACTCGGTCACTGTGACGCAGGCGCGGGACCCGAAGCTTGTTGTCTTGCAATACTTGCTTGACATGCTGAAGTTCGGCGGCCAGATGCTTTCTGTCACAGATCCCTCGTGCTCTCTGAAACAAAGATTTACCCACGGTAGCTAACTGTGAAGGATGATGGTGAGATTCACCATTTAAATATCGGTTGGTATGGGTCTTTTTTCTATACACAGTGTGACCAATTGTGTTATTAGGATTTCGAATGACTAAAACATCTAAGAAAGCTAAAGAATTATTTGCCTCTAACTCCATTGTGAATTGTATTTTAGAGTTTATAGAGTTAAGGTGGTTTAAAAATGCAGTTACTTTGTCAGATGGTAAAATTGTGAAAGTGTCGTCTACGTACCGCTTGTAGAATCTTGGATTTACAGGAGCAGTAAGAAGGGCTTTCTCCTCGAAGTCCTCCATGAATATGTCAGCGACTATGGGAGATACAGGTGAGCCCATCGCCACACCATCTACTTGCTTGTAGAACTCTTCCTTCCACAATAGATAGCCAGATGTGAGGCAGTGTTTGAGTAATACTGCATATTCAGCAGGCATGTTATTATATTCTAGCTTCCTAGTTACAATTGATATGCAGTCTTCAATAGGTAGGCATGTGAATAGTGACTGAACATCAAAACTGACCATAGTTTCATTGTCAGCGAGATGTAGGTCTTTTATCTCACTAACAAAATGGTATGAATCCTTTGTGTGCGCTCTGGTATGTCCTCTCAGTGGTGACAGTACTTTTGCCAAGTGTTGTGCCAGCTTATAAGTTGGTGAATCGATCTGGCTCACTATAGGACGTAGTGGAGCGTTTGGTTTGTGTATCTTTGGTAACCCATACAACCTCGGTGGTTTGGTACATGATGGTATTAGCGAATTCACGTCGAGATTTAATTTTTCGGAGTATTTCTTTATTAAATCGCTAGTTGCTTTAAGCGTGTTAGTTGTGGGGTCTGTTTTGACCTTTTTGTATGTACTTTCGTCCGATAAAAGCTGTAGTATTTTAAAATTATACTCTGACGTGTCCATTATTACCGTAGCATTTCCTTTATCCGCACGGAGAATCGTTAGCTCTGGTCTGTTCCGTAAGTTAATCAACGCTGTAAGTTCGTCTTTAGGAAGGTTTGGTTTCGGCACTGAACTACGACGTAACAAGGACGAAATATCTTGACGTATAGCCTCCAAATCTTCCTTACCAATATTATTTTTAAACAGACAATCCTCAACGCTGCAGATAATTTCTTCGTACGAGGAAGCGCAAAGATCTTAAATCAGGCAAGTAAAAAGTTGTTACGAACGGTGATTCAGCAGAAACGGTTCGATTTACATTTCATAAACAACACCATAGACAATTTGTTCAGTGAACTAAAGACAGTTTTAACGACATTTGATTTTAATAATTGCATCGAAACTTTAAACAAACGAGAAACAGCAAAATACAATGAATGCAAAAATAAACAAATAGAAAAATACCAAAAATTAACAATCAAATCAAATGCCAACCATCTAAGTCAACGTCAGAACGAAACACAACCGTTGACCACAGACGCAAACAATAAACAGCGCACGGTCTATAATCTGTCAAAACATACACTGGACGAACCAACAATGAAGGTGTTAGCGAAGGGAATGAATTTCGCATTAACACCGCGAAAAATCCCGTACGAAGAAATTATCTGCAGCGTTGAGGATTGTCTGTTTAAAAATAATATTGGTAAGGAAGATTTGGAGGCTATACGTCAAGATATTTCGTCCTTGTTACGTCGTAGTTCAGTGCCGAAACCAAACCTTCCTAAAGACGAACTTACAGCGTTGATTAACTTACGGAACAGACCAGAGCTAACGATTCTCCGCGCGGATAAAGGAAATGCTACGGTAATAATGGACACGTCAGAGTATAATTTTAAAATACTACAGCTTTTATCGGACGAAAGTACATACAAAAAGGTCAAAACAGACCCCACAACTAACACGCTTAAAGCAACTAGCGATTTAATAAAGAAATACTCCGAAAAATTAAATCTCGACGTGAATTCGCTAATACCATCATGTGCCAAACCACCGAGGTTGTATGGGTTACCAAAGATACACAAACCAAACGCTCCACTACGTCCTATAGTGAGCCAGATCGATTCACCAACTTATAAGCTGGCACAACACTTGGCAAAAGTACTGTCACCACTGAGAGGACATACCAGAGCGCACACAAAGGATTCATACCATTTTGTTAGTGAGATAAAAGACCTACATCTCGCTGACAATGAAACTATGGTCAGTTTTGATGTGCAGTCACTATTCACATGCCTACCTATTGAAGACTGCATATCAATTGTAACTAGGAAGCTAGAATATAATAACATGCCTGCTGAATATGCAGTAGTACTCAAACACTGCCTCACATCTGGCTATCTATTGTGGAAGGAAGAGTTCTACAAGCAAGTAGATGGTGTGGCGGTGGGCTCACCTGTATCTCCCATAGTCGCTGACATATTCATGGAGGACTTCGAGGAGAAAGCCCTTCTTACTGCTCCTGTAAATCCAAGATTCTACAAGCGGTACGTAGACGACACTTTCACAATTTTACCATCTGACAAAGTAACTGCATTTTTAAACCACCTTAACTCTATAAACTCTAAAATACAATTCACAATGGAGTTAGAGGCAAATAATTCTTTAGCTTTCTTAGATGTTTTAGTCATTCGAAATCCTAATAACACAATTGGTCACACTGTGTATAGAAAAAAGACCCATACCAACCGATATTTAAATGGTGAATCTCACCATCATCCTTCACAGTTAGCTACCGTGGGTAAATCTTTGTTTCAGAGAGCACGAGGGATCTGTGACAGAAAGCATCTGGCCGCCGAACTTCAGCATGTTAAGCAAGTATTGCAAGACAACAAGCTTCGGGTCCCGCGCCTGCGTCACAGTGACCGAGTGAAGCCGGCCACAGTCGAGCGTGTACCTGCTGTACTACCATATGTCAGAGGAGTCACAGACAAGGTTGGCTACATCTTGAAGCGAGCTTCCATTAAAACATACTACAAGCCGCCGAAGAAGATTAGTCAATTTTTACCATCCGTCAAGTGTAATATCCCTCTACAAGATGCAGGAGTGTACAAGTTAGATTGTGAATGTGGTCTCTCTTACATAGGTCAAACAAAACGATCCATAAAAACCCGCGTAAAAGAACATATAGCTGACGTGAAGCACCGACACTCCGGGAAGTCTGCAGTCTGCGAACATGTTCAAGATCGTCCCCACCATTACATTCGATTTGATAAACCACAAATTCTCGCAAAAGAACATCGATTCCTACCAAGGATGATACGCGAGGCTATTGAAATTAAAAAACATCCAAATTTCAATAGAGAAGATGGATGGGTGCTGCCACCTGCTTGGGATCCTATAATTAACAAAATTAAACCCAAACCTAAGCATACCACTGCAAGACTTCATGATACTATAAGCTCGTTTTGCGTAAATTGGACCAAAAAATTAATATTCAAAAACTGAAGGTAGCCGGACTAACTATGACATTGGGACGTCAAACATCTCAGTCCCCCCCGTGACCATGGTTGCTGTAAAGCACCCGAAACGTCGGGAATTAAAAAATAAGTAAAAGTAGTGAAATAAACGCGATAAAATCCGTAAATTTGGTCATTAGATCATTTATAGCGGTATCCGCTAATTTATTATAATACCGAACAACCTGTATATTTTTGTATATCGATATTTTCATCGATACACGATACATGCAGCAGCAGTTCGTTTATCAGTTTAATTTAAAAAAAATGTTGGTCGCAGCGGAGGGGCAGTACGTGGACGCGACACAAGAGATGCTGGCGCTGGGCGTGTGCAACATCGCGTCGGCACTGGTGGAGTCCATGCCGGTGTCGGGTGCACTGTCTCGCGGTGCCGTCAACCACGCGTCTGGCGTCGCCTCGCCCGCCGGCGGCCTGTACACCGGCGCGCTTGTGCTGCTCGCGCTGCAGGTACGTGCACGTCAGGTCAGGTTGGGTCAGGTCCGGCGTCGCCTCGCCCACGGACGGCCTGTAAACCGGCGCGCTGGTGCTGCTCGCGCTGCAGATACGTGCACGTCAGGTCAGGTCAGGTCAGTTCCGGCGTCGCCTCGCCCACCGGCGGCCTGTATACCGGTGCGCTGGTGCTGCTCGCGCTGCAATTACGTGCACGTCAGGTCAGGACAGGCCTGATCCGGCGTCGCCTCGTTATCGTTCAGCCTACCGGACCGGATATACTATTGAAACGTAGGTATCGTTTAATTTGTCTTTGGAGTTACGAAAAATCTCGCCTAAATATCCAGTTTTTCTTATATAATTAGTAAGATACCATTACCCTTATAGGTTATTGGCGATATCAGTACCAGACCATATTGCCATAAGCAACAGACAGAATAAACGTTGTATTGTTTCGTACTGCAATCCGTGCGTCGCTTTAACAGCCAAGTGCGTATCTAACATAAGCGTCTCTAGCGGAAGGACAAAAGTGAAAAAGAAACATTTCAATGTCATTAATTTTACGATATTTTGTTTACCGTAAGTGCGGCCCTCTTTAAGAACCTTCTTACATTTCGGCGTTACACAAATTTAAGTAATACACGCACCGAGCGGTCGGTGAACTACGTGAGTAATATCTTTCTTTCATATCTATTCACTCCCTAGCACTATGATACTTTGAGTATAGCGACTAAGATGGAGTTTATCTGATGGAAATTTTTGATGAGTCATTTTTATGTTATCTTATTAATTTATTATAATCTATTTTGATATATTTTTCATTATTTATGAACCTTAGTGTTGAAATAAGTACACATAATATTTTAATTGTTACGCAGTAATCGATTGTTAACCGATGTTGGTTAATAATCGGATATCTACTAACGGTAGGAGAGTGGTATATATAAATAGTATGCTTGCAACTCCCTGCTCTCCCTTCCTGCCTACGGTTTTACAAAAACACTCTAGGGGTAGGGCAGACAAGCCTACGTGAAGTCGGGGCGTTCAAATTCGGTTTTAGTACAGATTTGACTTATCTTTGAGCGATTATTATAGATTAATAATTATAGGTATATAATTATAGATATATAATAATAGCTCATTCTCAGGTCCGGTAAGCAAGCCATAGTCATAAGTTACGCAATCAAATCGAATTGAGAACCAAAGCCTCGGTCGTTTAACCTCGGTCTGAACAGTTCTAACTGACTCGCTTTGGAAAAACGCGTTTTGTCTGATAAGAACTAGTTTTACCTGATATTCAATTTTGAGCATTATATATGTATACTAGTTATAACAAAGGCATTAAGTAAAAACTAGTTTTAACTAGGGAAAACGCGTTTTAACTAAAAACTGGTTTTAACTGTAATATTATGATTGTTCAACATTCCCTTGAAATAATACTAGTTTTTACGGATTTTATCGTGTATATTTAACTATAAATACCCGACGTTTCGAGCACTTTACAGCACCCATGGTCACGGGGGGAAACGTCGGGTATTTATAGTTAAATATACACGATAAAATCCGTAAAAACTAGTATTATTTCAATGTGTAGTGTTCGCGTAAATACAAGAAATCAACATTCCCTTTCCAGTACTTCACGCCATACTTCTTCTACATTCCGAAAGCGTCATTGGCGGCGGTGATCATTGCGGCTGTCGTGTTCATGATGGAACTGCATGTCTTCAAACCCATATGGAGAACTAAAAGTAAGAATAAAATTATTTTAAACATGACAATGATTAAAGAAAGCAACTAAAAGAGCATCGCTTACATTCCGTGTGCGTTGCAATATTGCGTGCATTTCTTGATGTTGTATAGATAAGTCATTTTATTTTATGCAGGTCATACTTTCTATTTATTTATTTAATTTATTAAATACACAATGAAAAAGGTTGGCCGTTTGTCAAGATGGAATTCCTCGTGTCCATGCTATTTTACGCTGGTATTCAGTGAGAGCGTGGTCTTTCCGCGGTCGAACCAGCCCATTCGTGCTACGACCATATAATATAGCTGCAGCGTATAAAGATTAAGACTATCAAGAGTTGTCCCAGTGACCGACATGCGTTGTTGCAGAGCTGGACATTATCCCGGCGGTGGTGACATTCGCGGCGTGCCTGCTGACGCGGCTGGAGCTGGGCATCGTGATCGGCATCGCCGTCAACCTCGTGTTCCTGCTGTATGCGTCCGCGAGACCCTCCGTGCGCATCACTAGCGCTGTCGTAAGGAGATCGTCTTTAGATAATATACTTACTTACTTATCTTCACGCACAATCCCTAACGGGGTAGCCAGAGAGAACAGATCGACAAGTGTCACGATCCTTACATACCTCTTTCGCTTCTTTCTTCTTCTTCTTTATACATGCACGCCTAGGTATCCGAGTACTCTTGACCTTCCCTTCCTCGAGTAATTTGCTCACATGGTCTTCGAAAGTTAGTCTCGACACCTTTTAATATTTACTTGCGCGCTATATATTTTCTTCACCATTCGGTCTTCACTCATTCGCTCAAAGTGCCCAAACCATCGGAGTACGCCCCTATCAATTTTTGTGATAAGGTCATCTTTCAATCCTGCCATATTGCGAATCTCTTCGTTTCGCTTTCGGTCGGCTATGGTAACGCCGCACATTTTACGAAGAGATCGCATCTCCACTGCATTCAACTTGCTTTTATGCTTCTTCTGGCATACCCAGGTTTCGCTGCCATATAACAAAGTCAGTACCAACACTGCGTTATGTATTGCAGGGCGTGCACTCTTCACCACGCCTTGCCTTTTGACTAACGCATTCAGGGCACCATTGACTTTGTTCCCGGCAGCGACACGCCTGTCCACATCTAAATCACATCTTCCATCCCGGCTTAAAGCACTCCCCAAGTATTCAATTTCATTTACCTGTTCTAGACATCATATTATTATTAAATTGTAATATTATTATTATTATATTTAGATAATATAATAATAATATAATTTAAAACATAGTGCTACCAGGGTATGTCACAAAATACAGGTATCAATGAAGCGGACATGAAACAATCAGTTTGCGATCTGTTTTTTGCCCGCTTGATAAAAGTGCTTAACAGCCTCTTGTCAGGCATGAATAAGACATGCGCATATAACTGTTGGGTTCATGCCCGTTCTCATGTATAGCTTTGGCATGCTCAGGTGGACTCAGGCAGAACTTAACGCCCTGAATAGAAAAGTCCGCGCCGTTATGACGTCTAACAGGATGCATCATCGACGTCTAACAGGGCGCGGCTTATTAAACGCTCTCGCCATACATAATTGCAAAGTTTGCAGCCTCGGTATTTACTTCAAGGCGAGATCGAAATAGCGATTCTACACGGACATCATTTTGTGTGATAAGGGCTTACTCTTCTATCCATAGCCAACGAGCAATGGCAAGACCCAGCAGTACAGAGCATTTACGACCGGTAGTCAGTATGGAGTGATAAGGAGCTCCACGGGAGGTTTTACAAGGCTCTACATGAAGCTTTTGTAGATACAGTTGTCTCCATACACTGGCTACGTTTTAAAAACCTCTTCGAGGAAATCGAGGGTTTTGTCAGTGCGATATAGGATCATTTTATTAAGATCAAAAACTTTTGGAAAGACATCCCAAGAGTTGGCACCGTCGATATATGTCGGGCTCGTCACCATTCCGGTGAGTCACTCAGGCGTGTCATCTCCGGTTTTTGCGGCTCTTTCTAACTCTGTACTTAGTAGCCAGGATTCAATACTAGGAGCTCGCTCAGAAATACGGTCTCGTGGATCGGAAACTGCCTTATTATATAAAATATTCGCCGGAAGCCACGCTCGAAAATGACTGGGTTACCATCACAGATAGGATTATTCTGATTGCGAATAAGGCTGATACTGTGCTAATGGACCGGGCACAGTCAAGAATATTTTTGGTTGATATTATCTTTCCGTTTGAAGAGATCCTCGCGAAAGCTGAAACAGCAAGCCAAAATATCTGGCCGTCAGATGTCGGTCGCCTCGCAAGAATGCGACTCCGTGCTCCGAGCTCAAATGCAGGAGGCGGTGCTCTTCGATACCGCCCGCATCGTCCGCCCGTTTCTTTCTCCTACGCCCTAACCCTCGGCCGGTTTGGTCTCTCCTGCCAAGGGTTCGCATTTATGTATTATTTATTTTACTATATTTAATGCTTATTTATATATTCTTTTATATATTTATTAAGCCCAACCAGGTGAGAATCCTACATAAACACATCTCCCATAGATTGCCTCATGGGGGGATTTTGCTACAGTTGCCACGCCTGGTGATCGCAGATTATCATTAGTATGAAATGTTATCAGGAAGACGCTGCTGCCCGTCTCCTGCTCCAGCTTCCCTCTGTCGTCTCTTACGACACCCCCGGGACGGTATTGGGTAGAAGACGTTCTGAACCCACCACTACACGGTTTCTAAAATAACTAAGTTCCTCTCAGCGCGACGCTGTACTGATGATAAATAAATATAACACAAAATAATTTAGGAACGTATACGCCATCTACTTAGCACAAATGTTATGAAAACCACGTAGCGGTAACTATAACATTGATTTTCAGTACACGTCAGGGCTTCAATATAAAACAATAACATACACTAGTAAGCAAATATAGAAAGTAAAATTAAGTTTTTCTTAATACGCCATTGGTATATTTTTAGATATAAGCAAGGCCTACGATAGGGTTTCTCACTCGATCCTATTAAATAAACTAAATAATGTAGATGAGAGAAGTCGGGCCCACAAATGGTTCGTATCTTACCTTAGTCAACGCGTCCAATATGTGGATATAGACTGCAATGACCCACAAACAGGCATTGTTGAGACTGTAAGGCTTGAAATTTTTTCTTAAATCACTCAATACCCCAGAGTAGCGTGCAATGTTTACTGTTTATAACCGACTTCAAAAAGGAGGAGATTATATATTCAACTGTATGTATTTTATTATGTTTGTTCACCTAGTTCTCCGCCAAGTAAATGAACTTTCAAATATATGTAATATCCCCTGTGTTTTTTTTTTTGCTGATATTTCATTAATACTTCCCTGTCCCAACAGCACAGAATTACACCAACTCCTAACCTGTACTTTAAATGTAATAAGTTGCTGGCTCCAAGATCACAACCTCGAGATCAATTTCAAGAAGACCAAACTTGCAATGTAGACCATACCAAAAACACCCTTTACATATCAACTACCAACACCTAAATATTCCCTTAGAATCTGTGAACTCTCCTTGTCTTCTGGGTAATATAGCTGTTGTCAAAAAGTCACCTAGTTCTACATACGCTCTTAAAGAACTTAAAAAACCACAGACTTAAAAACGTCAGGACAACAGCAAACAGTGCAGATGCCTGACGATAAAGTATTTTTTTAACAGAAAAAATGTATTCGTATACTTGCAAATATAGACTCAATGACAAGTTTTAGAGGCAATAAAATTTATTATTATTATTATAAGTTGTATAAAAATACTTTACCTGTAATACTCTATTGCCTTGTATTACCAGACATTAACATACCTATATAAATATATATATATATATATATATATATATATATATATATATATATATATATATATATATATATATATATAATATACATATATATCCCTAGGTATCCTCCCTATATATAAATAAGGTGAGTGAGCATATTTCAGATTAATATATATCTGAAATATGCTCACTCACTAGTTAGAATTAATATAGAATGGTACCGCAATAGTTTCGCTCTAAGAACTTAAGACCAAAAATAAAATTATCAACAGTTGTATCTAAATTATTAATTGTTAACACCGGCCCCTATGTAATGTCAATAAAATATATAATAAATTCCAGAATGTGAAAAAAACTTCAAAAAGGAAGTTAATACAAATAAAAAAATGGTATTTAAAATAATATAAATATTAATAATACATATATAATATAATAATATAACTATTAATAATATGTTAATATGATTTCGGCAATATTTAAGTTAATTTTAAATATTCATTAATTGATAATTTTACTTAATTATACCATTATTAATAAATGTAATAATAATAATAATAATAATAATAATAATAGCCTCTCTGTTCATCTGAGGCGACTGGGACTCCGTGACGGACCGCTCCGGGCTCAAATGCAGAAGGCGGTGCTCCTTGATACTGCCCGCATCGTCCGCCGGTTTCTTTCCCTTTCCCCCTAACCCTTGGCCGTTTGGTCTCCCCTGCCGAGGGCTTCCATCTGGTTGGGCTTTTATTTATTTATGTAGTTTTGTATTTATTTTATTTTATTGATATTTATGTATATTTATCTTTTCATTTTCGTTTGTAATTATATATTTATACATCCCAACCAGACGAGAAAACTATATATATACCCCACAATAATAAAAGGATGTCGGGGCGGTGGTCGTGGAACCAAGGAACCACTCCTCATTGACGCGGTCAGAGGCAAAGTGGTGAAACGCAACCGTCGGAACTTCTCTGCCGCCTGGATAGACTACAGAAAGGCGTTAGACTCAGTGCCCCATACATGGCTAAAGAGGGGCTAAACACCATCCTTTCCCGGAATGAGTTTAGTGACGCGCCCCAGAAGCCATAACAGTGGAGGAAGATTGTTTTCCTTCACCAAAACCATTTGTCCTATAGTCAGGTCCCCGCAAGAGATGCGCCATTTCTTCTTTTGCTGTAGGAGATGAATATAATCGTTAACAAAACGCTTCCAAAAATGTTGTTTTAGCTTCTCCACTCGCGCAAATCTAGATAGTGAGTGGATATGCCTGTCTTCGATTTGTGGATACGGAACTGAGATAGTTGTCCGTCCAATAAGAAAATGGGAAGGAGTTAAATATGTTAGATCAATGGGATCGGATGATAAGGGTGTAAGAGGTCTGGAATTTAGGACAGCTTCAATCTGAGTCAGACAAGTTGGAAGCTCTTCAAAGTTGTGAAGTGAGTGAGGCTCATAATGCGTCTCAGATGATGTTTGACGGACTTTACGGCAGCTTCCCACAATCCGCCAAAATGAGGAGAATGGGCTGGGATAAATTTAAATTCTATACCTTGTTCTGTGGTATTTGAAGTTATGTGATCTGACGTGTGCCTAAGAAAAGAAGAGAGTTCATTGCAGGCACCTACGAAGTTGGTACCGTTATGTGAATAAATGCGCTGCGGCTTTCCTCGTCGAGCCACAAACCGACTTAAGGCTGCGAGATATGCCTCCTTCGTGAGATCCGTGACGAGTTCTAAGTGGACAGCCTTCACTGCTAAACAAACAAAAATACAAATGTAAGATTTTATTAAGGTACTGCCTCTACCCTTACGATTGACTATCAGCACAAGCCCGCAATAACTACTCCGGTGCTCAAAAATGGGAATTCTAAGTGAGTCCTATCGGTAGGTAAGTCATCCATAGCAGGCTGCACGAAAGTTGCTTTAAATCTATTACAACGTATACTACCATGAACAATAGCCTTCGCTAGATTTCTACCGCCTAAAGGCCAGTAAGTTTGCCTGATGTCCGCCAACAGCAGTTGAGGACCTGCGTGCATTAAGCATTGGTGTTTCATTTCAAATATGATTTTGGTTAAATGATGCTTGCTACATATTATAATAGGGTGCTTAATATCATAAGTGTAGCTCGAATTGCTAAGACGACCTCCCACACGTATAACACCGCTATTATCCATGAAAGGTGAGAGGGATAATAGTCTATTTTTCTTTGGTAGAGAAATACCCGACTTCAGAATAGCATATTCTTTAGGAAACATTTCCATTTGAGCTATACGTATTGGTATTGATTTCGAAGAATTTAATTCTGAACATGAAAAATAATTGGTGTTACTGCTTCTACAATTGTTAATGAACCTTAGTATACAAGCTATTATTCTAATTAATTTTGTGAAATTGGATGATTTATTGATTATGTTTGAAATGACACTGTCTGTTTGCGTATTTATGTCTGTATGTAAGGATATTTCTGCAAGTTGATTTGTTTGAATGGAGGGAATTTTTGGAAACTTGATTGAGTCATATTGTAGTAAATCGGTCCCAGACCACCACAAAGAGGAAATCCTGAGGACATCAGCCTTCATCCCGCGCGAAACTAGTTCCGCTGGATTATCTTTGGACGGTACGTAGTTCCATTTATAGCCAGTTGTACTATCTTGTATCTCACATATCCTGTTCCGAACAAAATGCTTTAGTCGACTCGGAGAAGTCGATAGCCATCCCAGGACTATTGTCGTATCTGACCAGAAATAGCAACAATATATAGGTATAGTAAGTGACTCCAGTACCTTTCTAAAGAGTCTCGTACCTAACAAAGCACCACAAAGCTCCAAACGTGGTACTGTGGTTGGTTTGAGAGGAGCCACCTTATTTTTAGATGTCAAAAGGCGAACGCACACAGATCCATCTTGTCCGATTGATCTGATGTAGACACACGCTCCATATGCGCTCTCTGAAGCATCTGTGAATACGTGGACTTCTATTTTAGTAGGGGTTGTAAAATGGCTTATCCAACGAGGTATTTCAAGGGAGTTTACAGAAAAAATTGATTGCATGGCATCTTTAAACTGTTCTCTTATGTCCTTACCAACTTCTTCGTCCCAGTTACTTTTATTAATCTATAATTGTTGAAGCAATATTTTAACAAGTAATATGCAAGGTCCTCTTCCTCCTTTCCTTCTTCCTCTTCAAGGTCCACTTGGCTAATAAGAGACAAGATGCTGCGTTTAGTGATTCTTATATTGCTGTTTATATTAATGGTGTAAAAAAGATTGTCTGACTCAGTACGCCAATTTAAACCTAAAGTTTTGCTCAACGAATGATCAAGATTTGGAGTCTTCTCTGAGTCGCCTTTAATGGAAGAAATTGATTCCAAAATTTCACCGAAATTTGACTGCCATTTTACGTAGATTAAACTTCGCAGATTCTAAGGTTTTAATGACACCTCTGCAAGTCTTTATTACGGGTTCTACAGATGAGCCACTGTACAAAAAATCATCAACGTAAAAATTATACTTGATAGCATTTTGAACATTGATATCTGGGGATTGATCAGCGAGGGAAGTTAAGCATTTTGTGGCTAAATAAGGCCCCGAGGCAGTACCATATGTAATTGTATTAAGAGTATACGTCTTTAGTGGTTCTGAGGGGTCAAACCTAAAGACGATTTGCTGGAGTGAGCGTTGAGAAGGCAAGGCGTCGACTAAGACAGCACGATACATTTTCTCTATGTCAGCTGTAACAACATATTTATGCTCTCTAAAGCGAAGCAAGATGGACATAAGATCATCTTGTACGGTTGGGCCTACCATTTGGATAGAGTTGAAAGATTTACCCGAGGTGCTCGAAGCCGAAGCGTCGAAGACTACGCGTAATTTCGTAGTTGTGCTTGACTCACGTACGACACCATGATGAGGTAAGAAATAAGAAGGTTGTGTGAACACTGTTTTTATTTTGTTTTCAGTCATATGACCCAACTCAATGTACTCTTTTACGAATTCTAAATATTATTCTTTAAAATTAAAATCCTTCTCAAGTCTGCGTTCCAAGCACAAAAAACGGTTTTTTGCCATAGTGTACGAGTCACCAAGCACATTGGGTGAATCTCTCAACGGTATTTTTACAATAAATTGACCGTTTTTGCATCTTCTTGTATTTTCCTCAAAGCTCTACTCACGTAGTCGCTCTTCGGAAGACATGTGATACTTCGCAGGTACAGAACCCAGTTCCCAGAAGCGAGTAAGAAGAGAGTCATCTGTTTGAGTGTGAGTAAAATGACAGATAGAAGATGTTGCCTGAGTAGGCTGAGGAATACAGCCAGATATGATCCAATCAAGTTTTGATTCATGTAACCTTGGCTGGTTTTTTCCTAAGCTAATATGGGTGGAACCTAAAACATCCCAGAAGACCTCTGCTCCAACTAGGATGTCAATTGCGGAAGGAACGTTGTAGGAAGGATCCGCTAAATGTATTCCTTTCGGTATATGAATATTATGTATATAACATGATGGTAACGACTGAGAGATCTGTGGTAAAACATAACAATTTATGTTGGTCGTAAAGCTACCGCAGTACGATTGGATAGTAAGATCACATGACTCTGACGTACTAGAAGACTGGTTATTAATACCTGAGACTGTAGAGTTCGTTGCACGTCTTACCAGACTCTGCTTTCCACACAAGCTCTGCGTTATAAAGTTCGCAGTGCTGCCATTGTCAAGAAGCAAACGAGCCGTGTGTAGGCGACCATGAATATCCTTCACCTTCACTAGTGCTGTGGATAGCAAGACATGGCCTTGATTAGTATTTATGTTTGCTAAAACAATGTCTGTGGAAAGGGCAACACTGTTCTCAAAGGCAGAAGATGATACATTTTCTGCGTCAGGTTCGTTATGTAGCAAGGTATTATGCTTAATATTGCAATACTTACAATGAGATAAACGGCAACCTTTTTGGGAATGACCTGGGCGCAAACAGTTAAGGCATACATGAGCAGCTGTAGCTTGTTTTATACGTGAATCAACGCTTAAGCTTCTAAAAGAGGGACATAAGTATAAATAATGTTTATCACTATACATGGGACAGCTAATCTCATTCATTGCATTTTTATTGTTTGTGTGATCTGTAGTGGTAATGAAGCTCTTAGACTTAGGCGGTTCAAGTGTTTTAGTATATTATGTTTGTTATTATTAAACAATGTTTCAAGTAAGTCTGCTCTATTGATTAAAAATTTTAAAAATTTTTGTAATGTTGGAGAACCGGTAAGAATATTACGATACTCCTACCATTCGCGACATACATCGCCCATCTAACTTGCGAGACATCATAAAAATAATAAGCGTATCCCATTGGTCGGTGGGCTCACCCAGAGTAGCAAGGGCCCTCAAGTTTTTGTTGGTGACATCAATCATGTTTCTTAAACACACGCTAGATTCTTTTTGTAAAGGCTCAAAATCGAAAAGGGCTTGTACGTGGTTATTTACGAGCAGTCGTGGATTATCATACCTGTCTGATAGAAGTTGCCATGTAATGGCATAGTTATCAGATCTAAGTTCTAAACTGTGCACAATTAAAGCTGCACTACCTTTTAAAGCAGCGCGCAAATAATGTAATTTGTTTATATCACTCAAGCTGTTGTTATTGTGTATAAGTGAAAGATACGTATCTCGAAATGCAAGCCAGCGCTGATAGTCACCGTCAAAGTGCGGCAGGTCGATTTTGGGCAATCGCACAAAGTCATGTCTGCAACTAGTGGAACCCTGACTTGTCACGGACTCTTCACCGGGTCCCGAAGGTGGCTGCAGCGTAGGGGCGAGCAAGGTACGCGCCAGCGACACGGCGCCATAATATTGTGTCTCGAATTGCTCGCGCTCAGCAAACTGATCCTCCTGTTGTTCGGACTGTAGCTCGATGTTGGCCTGTAACGCATCGTAATCACTATAATATATCGCATCAATTCGACTTAAACGACACTCCAATTCAGATGCCTGCAACACACTTAATTTCGCACAGCTTTTGTATACATTCAAAACGTTCACAAATTGAGTCAGCTTTGCTTTAAAGGTGGCACGTTTTTTCACTACCTCCTTTAGTTTTGCATCCGCCATGATTACTAGACTAAATTTACAAACAAAGAATTCAGAAAATGAACAGTAATTCACTAGAAACAACGTAATTCTGATAGGGTTATAAGATTTAACTGTTATGCAGTGAAGTGCGTTACTACAGATGCAATGTTGACCTTGCCGGCCGAACGAAGGACAAGCGGAGCCACTTGAATAAAACTATGTCACTATTCACAACTCACAGCCGTTTTAAACGATGCAAAGGTAATGCGTGTAGGTAAATAAACAAGAAATAAATTATTTCAACGCGGTATAGTATTTTTATCACGTAAGGGACGGATGAACAATGTGGCAGTTTTAATTATTAAGTGAATTAGATTATTAAGAAAATGCAATTATTTAAATGTAACTATGATATCAAGTTGCCTGACACTTTAAAGCTGTTTAAATTATAGGAAGTGGGAATTATAGAAAAATGGAAAAGGAATAAATATTGGAACGGACTCACTCAGTTGATATTATTGATCTTCAAACGGTAGTCTTTTAAACGGCAAAAATAGGAATCGCTGCTGAGTATTGAAGGCTCGTAGACGACGACTTCTTAATTGGCTGGTAATCATATGTTTGCCCAAGATCCTGTTCCTGGATGCGGCAGGAGCTCTTGGGTGATGTATATAATAAATTGATGTCGTCGAATTCCCAAAATAAAAATCTTGACTTTAATTGTATTAAATGCATATAATTCAAGAAGTAAAAGATGAAAACAAGATTTCTATATTGAAAGACAATTACAAATGTATATAAAAAGTGAACTACTGTCTTAAGTTAAACTATGCTATCGTGTCTTGAAGAAGTCTAGAACCGTTATATATTTAATTCGAATTATTTTGATTGGCCCGGGCTATTTGTCATTGTTGCGTTTCGATTTACGATAAAACGCAACACTGAGTCCAGTCTGGTTCTGCCTCTCTCTGAACCCTCTCAGTACCTTACTGGAAGGCTCTGGGAGGGGATTTCAGCTAAAGAAAGAAAGGAGGGACAAAAGTGACCCACCTTTTCTATATGGATGACCTCAAGTTATTTGCCTCCAGTCGCTCCCATCTTATGGAATTGCTAAACATCACTTGTGAATTTAGCAATTCCATTGGAATGGAGCTGGGGACGGATAAGTGTGCAGTCCTCCATGTTGAAAGGGGAAGGGTTGCTAACTCTGGGGGCATAGACTTGTCTATGCCCGTCAACTTAAGGGCCCTTTCCGAGGCTGAAACATACCGATACCTGGGTATGTCACTGAACATCGGTATCGATGAGGCTGGTATGAAACAGTCAGTTTGCGACGTGTTTTATGCACGCTTGACCAAAGTGCTTAACAGCCTTATGTCCGGTGTGAATAAAATACACGCATATAACGGCTGGGTCATGCCTGTCCTCATGTATACCTTTGGCATACTCAGGTGGACTCAGACTGAACTTAACGCCCTGGATAGAAAAGTCCGCACTACCATGACCATAGGATGCATCATCCGAGATCGTCGGTAATGAGACTGCACTTGCCGCGAAAGCATGGTGGACGTGGTTTTCTGAGCGCGCTCACCATGCATAATCGCGGAGTGTGCAGCCTCCGTCGTTACTTCCTGGCGAGATCGGATGATCCATTCTATAATGACGTCATTTCTAGTGATAAAGGACTTACCCCTCCATCCTTAGCCAACGAGCAATGGCAGGACCCGGCAGTACAGAGCATTTCCGACCGGGGGACCGTATGGAAGGAAAAGGAGCTCCACGGGAGGTACTACAGGGCTCTACATGAGCCCCACGTAGATACAGTCGCCTCCCTCAACTGGCTACGTTTCGGTGACCTCTTCGGAGAAACCGAGGGTTTTGTCTGTGCAATACAGGATCAGGTTATTAAGAACAACAACTATCGGAGATACATCCTAAAGGATGGCACTGTCGACGTCTGTCGAGCTTGTCGCCATTTGTCGTCAGTTGTCGCCATCCCGGGGAGTCACTTAGGCATGTCATCTCCGGTTGTTCGGTGCTTTCTAAATCTGAGTACTTGCACAGGCACAACCTAGTAGCCAGAATTCTACACCAGGAGCTCGCTCTGAAATACGGTCTCGTGGACCGGAGATTGCCGTATTACAAGTACTTGCCGGAAGCCGTGCTCGAAAATGACCGCGCCAGGCTCTACTGGGACCGGGCCATCATCACAGACAGGACTATTCTTGCGAATAAGCCTGATATTGTGCTGATGGACCGGGCACAGTCAAGGATATTTTTGGTCGACATTGCCATTCTGTATGACGAAAACCTCGTGAAAGCCGAAACAGATAAACGAACAAAATATCTGGACCTGGCTCACGAGGTGACCGACATGTGGGGTGGGCTGTCGACCGAAATTATACCTGTAGTCGTTTCTGCAAACAGGCTAATCCCAGTCAGCCTCTCGGGTCATCTGAGGCGACTGGGACTCCGTGACGGACTGCTCCCGGCTCAAATGCAGAAGGCGGTGCTCCTCGATACTGCCCGCATTGTCTACCGGTTTCTTTCCCTTTCCCCCTAACCCTCGGCCGTCTGGTCTTCCCTGCCGAGGGCTTCTATCTGGTTGGGCTTTTATTTATTTATGTACTTTTTATTTAATATTTTATTTTATTGTTATTTATGTATATTTATCGTTTTCGTTTGCAATTATATATTTATTGAACCCAACCAGATGAGAAAATTATATAGATACCCCATAATAATAGGTAATAATTGCCAACATTTGCAATGCCCTTACAAGGTTCTTGTTTTTAAGTATTTTCTTATAAGACCAAATGTTTACATCAAGACTAGCAAATAAATTGAATTGAATTATGTTTCATAGTACATAGACACAGTGTATAAGCAAGGTGTGACGAACGTCAACACAGAATTTTGCTAATATTGCAAACTCTTTTAACTTTTGCACTCAAACTTTAGTCTTGGTTAATCTTATTCTGATGTAAAGTAATAACTTGAAAAATCAAATTTTACTTTCAAGTTGTATGTGGGTTTATTATCTATGCATTATTAGTATAGTATACTCGTATAGTATGAGTAAGAGTATTGTCACATTGTTATCAAATTGTATTGTTGACCCCGGTTTACCAATGCTGACACGCGCATGGGAGGTAACCATACCTTGAGAGCAACATACACATGGTATATACTGTTTGTGCAGTCGGGCGACGGCGTGGAGCACGTGGTGGCGACGGTGGACCGCGCGCTGGCCTTCCCGTCCGCGGAGTTCGTGCGGCGCGCGGTACGCAAGGCGGCCGAGCGCCACACTCTGCCGCTCGTGCTCGACGCCTCGCACGTGCAGGCCGCCGACTTCACCGCCGCCAAGGTACCGCACCAGTACTACCAGATCCACCGAAGTTCCCGTCCGTGGAGTTCCAATAAGCTCATTTTAGGGCGTCCTCACTCTAGATGGAGTTACGACCTGGTAAGACATGCAGGAAGTTGATGGCTGCAGGTGGCTCAGGACCGTGCTTTGTGGATTCCTTGGGGGAGGCCTATGTTCAGCGGTGGACTCGTTATGGGCTATAAAGAAAGACTAAATGAAGAACACACACATTCCACCTACAGTCTACATTTATCCTTAATTAAAAATCAAAATCTTGATACGTTTTCACCCCTGAGGACTAAGATGGACGAGGCATTTTGTTTCCAGTAAAAAAGGTCTTCGGATCTCTACAGTCATGTGGCAGCGTTGTCGTCGCACCACAAACGAAACACATCAAAGCCTAAATCGCACTATCAAAGTTCCGAATCAAAAACACTATATATAGAATAGCTGCGAACTACCACACGGATCTCGGAGCGTTGGCTGCTCCCCGGGCAGAACACCTTGTACGGCGAGAGATCTCCCATTTACTTCCACAACATATGAAACACAGCAGTATTAGGCTACTATTTTACGCTGGTATTCTGTGAGAGCGTGATCTAACCTCGGTCGAACTGACACATTCGTGCTACAACCATAATATATAGCTGCAGCGTGGCTCTACCACGTATATTATTGTCAGGAAAACGGTGCTATCTACCACCTGTTTTAATTTCCCTGTGTCATATATTGTTCTAGGTTATATTAGTATAATTACATTCGGTAATTGTAGAAGCATGAGCTGAACGTGTATGCACAGAGTTTGTAAGTGGGGAAAAAGAAAGAGAAGGAGAGAGACGCACCGCTGGCCTACTGAGTATAGCACACCAACTAACTAGGCGAGCACGGACAAAATATGAGCACTGAATGCGCGCGCGCGCGCGCCTATGTGTGTGGTGTGTGTGTGTGTGTGTGTGTGTGTGTGTGTGTGTGTGTGTGTGTGTGTGTGTGTGTGTGTGTGTGTGTATTTCGAGAGACGCGTCGCGGTAATGAAAGGGAAAGTACCATTGCTGGCAAACATCTAGCGAATGCGCGAAAAACGAATGTACGGTGTCATATGAGGAACGTATGTGGCGCGAGCACCTGTCCATACAAATAAGCGAAGAGGATCTGCTTAGTAAACGTCGTAAGCGAGAGCGCAACAACACTATGGAAGCGTCGCTTAAGAGGGCCCTTCCCAGCCCGTCTATCGTCAACGCGAGTATGGTTGAAAAGCTTGTTGTTTTATCCAGCGCTTCTTTTGGTGCTTAATGCGTATTATATTTAACTAATTAGATATGGATTGTCAGGGCATAAAGTCGCTGATCGAGGACTTCCATGCGCGCGGACAGACGATCATTTTCTACAACGTGAAGCCGTCGCTGGCGACTGTTCTGAGGGGAGTGCGGCCGCGAGAGTTCCTGCACTGCTCGTGCCGCGCGCAGCTGGACCGCCTGCTGCTGGACGCGCACCGCCGCACACACAAGCCCCCGCTGCCCTGGTGAGACACGCACACACACGCACACACACACACACACACACACACGCACACACACATGTACATGTATGCCCACTGCTCTAAAGAGAATCTTGCATACGCATGCATATGCTCGAATACCCCCAACCTTAGTGAGACGCTGGACGTCCACCACCAAATTCTGACGCTTACACTAGACACGCCCCTCACACTTATAGAACGTCATATGATGTACACATACAGTGTTGCACTCCTCTTTGCACGACGTCCACGCTTAATTTGATCTCTCTGCAAATCAATACTTTATTCACTAGACATTCTTCTCCTTTTATGCAGTTCTGCTAGGCATGTTCGTCAAATCTCACTATTAACAAAAGCCACTGGTACTACTGCTGCCTGCACTCTGGATAATTTACATCTGATGTTAATTATCCAGTATGTGTAGTGTATTTCCTATACATGTTGATAGATAAGATCATAAAAAGTTGTTATGATATGATAATAACTGATAGTATACCTGTAATGCACTGATCGATAATCATATCATACCATAATCATAAACACTTACGCCTGTCACCCAAGGGGGTAAGCAGAGACTCCCTAAAAATTTCTCTCTCCTTTACATCCATATACTTACTCGTACACGCTCTTCAGTCAAGGGTACTCCTAATTTGGTTCATTTTAAATATATCGCCAATTTGGCCAATAAACTTTGGTCTAGGGCGTCTCTTCCGACTCAGCCGTAAACATCTGCAACGTAGGTTTGCTTTTTCACTCGTTCCTCGTTCGTTCTTTCTACATGACCAAACCCTGAAACATTCCTATCATAATTCTGGTTAAAACATTATCTCACAAACCACACTTTCCGCTTATCACACAAGTTCTCACCCATCCACGTTCAGCCCTAACATACCGCATAATGACTTCTAAAGTATTTATTCTAATATCGCTCTACTGCCACACCCAACTTTCACTAACGTACATTAAATTAGGGACTAACACAGCATTATGAATTGCAATACGAGCTTTTTTGACACATTCTGACTTTCCACAATAGAGTATAGAGTTCCATTGACTCTGTTTCCTGCGTTCACTCGTCTCTATATCCTTGTCATATCTACCGAACCTGCTAAATACACAAACTTATTCACTGGGTTAACCAATTCCTTTTCTATTCTTATTTCACATATCGTTTTATTTTCTTATCTTTCAAATCCATCCCGCACTTGGTTTCTCTCCTGAGCTTGCACGATTGTTATCTATATCCTAAATTAATCGTAGTGATTTAGACATAGATTTTTTGCCGCAGTCTACAATGAGACACCGCCGTTTTAAATGAGCCTCTAAAATTTCATAGAATGCAAACCTGTTGGCATGCGAAACCTGGGTATGCCAGAAGAAGCATAAAAGCTTTTCTTACGTGGGTTTTCTTTTTTTACGTGGTAGAGCCATGCTGCAGTTATATTAGTAGTATAGTTGTAGCACGAATGGGTCGGCTCGACCGGGGAAGGACCACGCTCTCACAGAATACCAGCGTGAAATAGTAGCTTAATGCTGCTGTATTTCGTATGGTGAGTGTAGAGAACCGGAGACCCTTTTTACTGGAAATGAGGCATTCCATCTCAGTCCTCACGGGTGACAACGCATCTGCATTTTGATTTGTAATGGAAGATAGATGTAGATGCTTATGGGCCGCAGCAACCACTTACCATCAGGTGGACTGTGTGCTCGTTTGTCAGCCTATTCTATATAAAAAAAAAATCAAGTTAAATGTAGTGGAGATGCGATCTCTTCGTTAAATGTGCGGCGTTACCATAGCCGACCGAAAGCGAAACGAAGAGATACGCAATATGGCAGGATTGAAAGATGACGTTATCACAAAAATTGATAGGGGCGTACTCCAATGGTTTGGGCACGTTGAACGAATGAGTGAAGACCGAATGGTGAAGAACATATATAGAGCGAAAGTACATATTAAAAGGTGTCGAGGCAGACCGAGACTAACTTTCGAAGACCATGTGAGCAAATTGCTCGAAGAGGGGAGGGTCAAGAGTACTCGGATACCTAGACGTGCATGTATGAAGAAGTTAATGAACCTGAAAGAAGCGAAAGAGGTATGTAAGGATCGTGACACTTGGCGATCTGTTCTCTCTGGCTACCCCGTTAGGGATTGTGCGTGACGATAAGTAAGTAAGTAAGCAAGCCTGTTTAAAGTGCTGTTTGCTCGGGGTACCCCACACGCGGGTATCATACCTTTAACAGAAAACTTACATACGAGTCTGTCACCACGCGTTGGAGATTCGCAGCAAATTTTAAATTATCCAAAACCCTATCAGGAATGGAGGACGAATAAGTCAAAATAAAAAAAGAAATGATACTTTCCAGAACACGCCACATAAGAAGATAGGAACAGTGAAACCAGATCTCCGACGCTGTCGGCCGGTGGGGGTTCTTCGAGCCAAAAAGGATCTTTTGTCCCTTAAATTTGCCTATTGGGATCATTCCATTCTTCATAGTATAAAAATAGTTCAATATATTTATTTGCAAAGGGAATTAGAAGTTTTTTTGTATAAAGGTCGAACCAATTAGAATGTTTGCGACAAAATAGACAGTATTGCAAAGTTGTATTGTACACATGTATTATATTTATACTTCGTAGTAAGTAGGGTACCTAGTTAATTTGTGAAAATTAGACCTAAGGACCAAGTTAGTTAGTGAAATTGTATTGACTGAGAGCAACAAGTTTTGTTTGAATGTAATAAAAATATCAAAACTTACTTATGTCCTTTACTTCCTGTACTGCGTTTATTAAGATCATGCTAGCCATGCCTGACCTATTTCTCATTGTCATTTCCAAGTATTCAACATTTATTATTACAACCCTTCACAAGCCCACTGCTGAACATGGCCTCCCCCATGGAATGCCACAAAGCACGGCCCTGAGCCACCTGCATCCATCGACTTACTGCATGTCTTACCAGCTCGTCACTCCATCTATTGGGGGCCGACCTACACCTGAGAACCTTTCTACCCCAGCGATTGATGGTTCTTCGAGCTATATGGCAGGTCCATTGCGACTTCACCTTACTAATTCTTATATGTGTAATATTATGATATATGATGTGTAATTAAACAATTATTTGAAGTGTCATCATGGGCAACCTAGGCGTGTTTGTTGCAACAAAACAATATTCTTCATTGTGGTATAGTGGCGGTGTAAGATTATCCACTTCACCATTTCGTCCGGAAGGTGTCGTACGAGGGATCAGGGGGAAACTGAAACAGGTGATGGGCAGCAGCTTCTACCTGATAACATCTCAACATAATAAAAAAACCGCGGTCACCAAGCGTGATAACTGCAGTACTTTTTTTCTTGTTTAATAATATCACCTTTTGAGCAGCAATGTTAAGCAGTGAACTTTTATAGGCTGTAATGGATGGATAGATGATTGATTATCCCTGGTTAAACCTTTTAGTTTTCTATCTGTTGTTGCGTGCTTTAAAGCTTGGCGTTAAGAAGGTTAAAAAGGCATAAGCTGTATTGATACCTAAGAGGACTATGTGCTGGAATGTCTCCAAACTGTAATTATACTGGCTACTCTAGGTCGTTAGCTTAGTGGTCTTAAACGTGACTGGCAACCACAAGGTTCCGGGTTCGAACCCCGGGTGGGGCCAAACAGTTGTTGGGTTTTTCTGTCAACGTGAACAGATGTTTCAAAATGGGCCAGGCCAGGTCTATGTACACTACCTCAAAAAAAGAGAAAAATCTGTAAAATTCAGGTAAAGTACAGATAATTCCTTCAAATGTATTCTGTTATGGTAAACAATTTATGTTTAGCAATTATTTTTATCGACTTTCAACATGGCGTCTCACCGATTTAATTACTCTGTGCTTATAAACAATGACAGTAAACTATGGAGTGTAGAAGTAAGGAGTACCAACTCCCATAGTAGAATAGTTGAAAAAGTGGCCATCTGTAAGCAGTAAATAACAGTTCATAAACTCCCCACAATAGCGCTGAAATAACTACTGGGATGAAATGAAATTAGCAGTTGTCGACGGTTTAAACGTGCTGCTAAACTGCTCAGTAGCTCTAAAATCTAACATAATTTTATTTAGTAAATATAACCTCGAAAAAGTCGACTATCCCACTAGTATTTTTAGGCACGTTCTTTAAAATTTACCCCGTAGTTATAGTAACACCACCCTTATTTAACATTTTTCTATGGCCACTTTTTAATACACAGTCTGTACTCCTTACTCCTACACTCTATACAGTAAGTATAGAGTGTAGAAGTAAGGAGTATAGACTGTATAGACACTCTATACAGTCTTTTCCGGTACTCCTACTCCCTAGGCGTAGTCCCAAAATCATGGAAGACGGCTTTCGTCTACCCGATCCCTAAAAAAGGCGACCGCTCAGACCCGTCCAACTACCGGCCAATCGCCATCACCTCCTTGTTCTCCAAAACAATGGAGTCCATTGTAAACTGCCAGCTCATGAGGTACCTTGAGCATCACCAGCTGATTAGTGACCGCCAATACGGTTTTCGCCGTGGTCGGTCAGCTGGTGATCTTCTGGTCTACCTCACTCACAGATGGGCGGAGACAGTAGAGTTCAAGGGAGAGGCATTGGCCGTTAGTTTGGACATTGCGAAGGCCTTCGATCGGGTTTGGCACAAAGCGCTTCTTTTGAAGCTCCCTTCCTATGGGCTTCCCGAGAAATTGTGCGATTGGATCACCAGCTTTCTTGCAGATCGGAGCATCAAGGTCGTTGTAGACGGTGCAAGCTCCGATTGCAAGCCTATTAATGCTGGTGTTCCACAGGGCTGCGTGCTATCGCCAACGCCGTTTCTTCTGCATATCAATGATATGTTGCATACTCGTAACATTCATTGCTATGCAGATGACAGCACTGGTGATGCTCTTTACACCGGCCGAGCCAATATTTCTCGGGAAAACGTCTCCGAGTGCCGGGTCAAACTTGTGTCTGAAGTCGAGTCTTTGCTGAACAGAGTCTCGGATTGGGGACGACTAAATCTAGTCCAGTTTAACCCCCAGAAGACAAAAGTTTGCGCGTTAACCGCTAAAAAGAACCCCTTTGTCGTATCCCCTCAGTTTCAAGGCACTCCCCTTGTTGCCTCAGCCAGTATCGGAATCCTCGGCGTCGACATATCGAGTGACGTGCAGTTTCGTGGTCACTTGGAAGGGAAGGCCAAATTGCTCAGAGCAGAGCGGGACAGTATTTCATGCCGGCACACCGCCTGCAACTTTACAAGGCGCAGGTTCGGCCGCACATGGAATACTGTTCCCATCTCTGGGCTGGGGCTCCCCAGTACCAGCTCCTTCCACATGACCGCATCCAGCGCAGAGCGGCTCGAATCGTCGACGACCGAGTGCTTTCCGATCGGCTCGATTCACTGGCGCTGCGAAGAGATGTTGCATCTTTTTGCGTATTTTATCGCATCTATCACGGGGAGTGCTCTGAGGAATTGTTCGGATTAATCCCAGCCGCCAAATTTCGTGAACAGACTACACGGCAAACGTCCCGATACCATCCACACCATCTGGATGATTGGCGGTCCACCACTGTACGTTTCACAAGGAGTTTTCTTCCACGTACAACCTCTCTGTGGAATAGTTTACCACCGGCGATTTTTCCGGAGCGATACGACCTGGGGACCTTCAAGAAAAGAGCTTACTCCTTTCTAAAGGGCCGGCAACGCACCCGCAATTCCCCTGGTGTTGCGGTTGATCATGGGCGGCGGTAGTCACTTAACATCAGGTGAGCCGCATGCTCGTTTGCCCCCTCTTCTATAAAAAAAAAGTAAACCATAAAGCGACAAATGATCATAAAAAGAGAACTGTCAGTTGTCACAACAGTGTCAAAAATACGCGAAATAAAGTTGTCAAACGTCACTAATCAATAAAAATGACAGCTTACCGCCATGACGGGTTTTTGTTGTGTGTTGCAATTTCAAATGTAATTTCCTGTGCTTTACCAGCGAACAAAGCCATTATAAAATAATTGAACAGTTGAAAACCGTGTAAAATGTGTTTCCCTATTTTTGAGTATAGTGTACAAGGACCTGGCCCAGGATCCATACATTTGGGAACGTCTCATTTAGGACGATCAAAAAATTAAAGGTAAATTTTAAAAAAGCCCGGAATTAGAAAGTTGGCGGCTTCACTACAGTGTCTCGGAAAGCACGTAAAGCCGTTATACCTGCGCCTGATATATCTCCAGTCGTATCAGGCAACCGTCTCATCGGACTATGAGAGTACACCTATGCGTCCGAGTGTATGTGCAACATACACTCGGACGCTTTAATCCTGTCCTGCGCGGATGGCTAGTCTCCATTGAACTGGCATTCGTGACGGAAATTTGTTCTAGAGGGCATTATTACTATTATACTGGCTCTCTGCAAACCGAAGTCTAAAAGACAACAATACCTACTGATTAACAGCAAAACACATAAGACAGACAGACTAAAAGACACCCAACGACTTGGCGCTCTACGCTTGCTCATTATTTTTATAGAATAAAAATGACAAACGAGCACACATTAACCTCTTAATGGTAAGTGAATGCTGTAGCCCAAATACATCTACATCTTTCCTCAATAATTAAGAATCTAATGCAGATGCGTTGTCACTTCTTAAGGATAAGATGAAATGCTTCTTTAGCAGTAAAAAGTTAGGTTCTCTACACCCACCATACGAAATACATCAAATGCTGATTTAATCTAACATTGTGAAATAGCAGAATGTGTGAGATGGCAAGTGTGGCCTTTTCCCGGTCTTTCCTTCTATAACCGGAGAATTTCTTGTAATCGCCACGCTTTTACTAGAGTTAGTACTCTATTCTGCCCACAAGTCTTACCTAATCTTAGTCACTGCAGTGTTCCATCCAATATGAAGTATAAATATAATTAAAAAGGTTCATGTCACGTTGGCCCTCAGAGGTGACAACGCTAGCCTTCTTTGCTTGAAGGTGGTTGCAGGTGTCTAGTGGGCAGGCAGGCCGCTAGGAATGAGGTGGTCTCCACCATGTTGGTTCTATTAAAATTCAATAAAAATTTGTACAAACAAAATAATTGTAAAGTGAAATATGTTTTAAAAAAACTCCCGTTGGGTTTCTTGTTAGTTTTTCCCAGGACAGAGGTGTTTTCCGAACCAGTGGTTAGTAAAAAATCAATGACTTTTAATAAGTATTATGTAATAATTTACATTAAATAAAAATTATTCTATCCCATGGCTGTTGAAACTATTTACAATCAGGTGGTATGTATGTTCGATTCAAAAAACGCTTGTAAAAATGCTATTAGTTGTCTTGCACTGACCCTGACTCACGTGTTGAAATAAAATACGTATTGGAGATAATCAAATATATTTATTTTACAATCCTCGTTACAGTGCCGCTCTGCGAAACCTTCGAGCTGCGGCATCGCAAACGATTTGGTTGCGTACCTTGACTCGGACAAACTGGTTTGTGATACTTAACAAACATGTTGTGTTGGCTAAACTATTCGATCGATTTCTCATTTCAGTTACCAACATCTGGTCAACATTTTATTAAAATGGACTAATTTGGCAGTTTAATTATCATGTAGTGTGCACAAATGCTAATGTCGGCTTGAATGCGAAATCGAGCGAAGATAAAACATTATTCCGCTAATGTTTCATTTATGTACGAGCAGTCTACTCAATACATTGTAGAAGAGCACCGCGCTTATTACTTACAGTTCCAAATAGCTATTAGACATACTGCCAAAATACCCAAACGCTAATCAATTTCAAGATATCGTTGTCTCGTTGTATCACAGTCACTTTGACTTAAAGTGATACAGACAGAAAGATAGAGACAGAACGAGGTTGAACGACATCTTAACAATTTCACTGTTTGATTTGCAGACACAGGGAAAGGGTTAAAATTGAGCAGCGTTTAAATATTGGAGCAATAGTCTAATAAAAGAATTCGTTTAATAATGTATAATCATAAATCTTTACAATTGCGTACATCCAAACTTTTAAGTCTTTGGTTTCCACTCGTACATAAAATCGTCTTCGAAAATCCATTGAAGGCTAATAGTCTTACCTCACCAGGTGTCGCCAGCTGGAGCCGAGGTTTTTTGTTACATAATGTAGTTTGATTGAGAAATTGCGTTCTTAATAAAATTTTGTTGATTTCAAGAGTAAGTATTATAAATACACAAAACAACGCTTAGTGGCTTGTAAAAAGATCACATATTGTTACCTCTTTTTTTTTTAAATTTCTACATTTAGGAATATCCATAGATACAAACTAACATTCCAGCCATGTAATCTTGCAAGTATTCTCCTCATTTCCAAGTGGCACCGCTCTAGTGGTAAAGAAGTCGCCCTCATCACAATCATTTGATACCTAAACAATTTCGCTAAACTTACACAGAATTTACAACACGACAACATTACACGGATTCGAACTTAACAACCTACGGTCCAGTGCATAGCACCGTTCTCGATTAAAATGAGTTGAGCAGGGGATATAAATTCATAATTACAGCGCAAACGCCCTTTAGCGCACTACTAAAAGTGAGCGAGGAAAAGGTCCCATTGTAAGGAAGACATCTAATAAGAGATCAAATCAACAAAAGTTACCACTGACGAATCAACAATAATGAAAAAAAGTCTGACTTAGGATCCATTTAAAAATTCTTAATATTTTAATCAAAATGTGACCTAATATTACTTCCGATGGTACAGCCACAGTCAAATTAAAATAAAACTGGATATATCTAAATAATCTACTTTATGACACGCACAAATTACTGGACTTGTACCCTCCTGCATATCCTCATTACAACTATACTTTAAATTAACTAATTGGAGTCGAAATTCCAATACACGACCGGGTTATTTCATACAATCTAAATATGGTTTGTAGTGCACTAATAAAAATGAACACCGATTATAATCGTTATTTGGCATTACATCGAAAGTTTAATATGTCCTAACTAATACGATATGACACGTTTAAAAACAGGTTTGCACTCCTCGCATTAGAGTCGACAATGTAAAAACTTAAACTAAATAGGATATAGCGAGGCGGATTCCGCGGCTGGCTCGCAAGTGTGGAGCCGGGACAATATCTTAATGCCGCGTTCACACAGCCAATAGACCTTGAATGTAACCAAAATTCGAACAGTACCTCAGTTTTAAAGTTCCCCAAATAGCAACATTCCCATCCAATATGACGATGGTAGTTGCAATGATAAATTGCTGGAACATTATATTAGCGAATTACTGAATTTAAAGGTGCTGTATAATTTTGATCCATCCGCCACATTAATCAGCAATATTGGCCTAAACACGAAATCAGAACATTGGCCTAAACACAAAATCAGAACAAGTTCGGCTGAGCGTCATCGCTTCAGATATAATTGAAATGACTTACGCGCTATGAGTTTACATTAAACTATTACACGGTACAATAAATTTCCTAATACTAAGATTACAGTATAAATGCATTCCAATCTCGCAGACGTGATGTATGTGATGCAACGGCTATAAGGTTCAGATTGCCTTAAAACTCAATTTTCTATCGTTTAAAACCATTTACTGAGACCATTTAATTTGATTTAATCTGCCAAGGCAATATGAACCTAATCCCGCTTTGTTACATCTCCTTACAACCAATTTCCTATACTTAACTATACTATCCAAGTTTCGTATTCACTTAGTGTGTGAGTGAACGTATATAATATATTTTATATAAATCTAAACAGTAGGATAACATAAAAAGAATCTTTCAGATTTAGAAATCAGATTTGTGCGCCACAACCCGCGCTTACTATACAACTACAACTTTTACAACGAATATGATAAAATATTTAAATTCTGGAAAATCACTTAAAGTCAAGTCGACCGCTCACATCGGTCACATAATTCTAGATCAATAAGCCGTGAGCCCCAAGAAACACTTATATCGTCGAAAAGAAAAACATACAGAAATATTTATAATACTATCTTGCTACATACGGAATTTTGTGATATGACTAGGCAAAAGATATTCATCTCATATCACAAGATTGAATTCTGCCTTTGGCCACGGCTAAACCAATAAATGTATACCCGTATGTCATGGATCAATAGGGCATTATTCATAATGTCCAGACAGTTAGAAAAACGTCAAAATTGTGCACAGTATTATGAATAGTGTCCTGATTAATCACTTGCTCCATAATACATAAGAGGAGGGAAAGCGGTTTACGTTGACCACCCGAGTCACTAATACGCCAAATACGGAAAAACCGGAGTAAAGAACAATCAATCTAGAGCAGTTCTCCAGGAAGTGGCTTCGCTAGGCGATGTACCAGTACACGACATAAGTCATTTGGCACCATGGCACGGCCTAGCGGGTGGTGACTAGCCACCAGTGAAGTGCCAAGAGTACGAAGTATATGATAGCGCGAGTAGAATTTTCGACAATATAAGCTTCATCCATTAATATTTATATGAAACAACATGAGAAAACATCAAGTGTATAAAATATTGGGCAGTCGTATAATGGCTGTTAGCATGAGCAATTTTACTCTCGTACGTACCTACACGGTTTTATCTCTCAATATGACACAAAATAGGTACACTGTGACAACAGTACACAAGGGCAGTGGGCCCACAATACGAATATTATCATAATATGTTGATCAGCTAAAATATCAGACAACAGACTTACGTATACTGTTATATTTATTAAGTATGCTACTTGAAATTCATTCGTAAAATAAACCGTTCGGTTTTACACTTTCACTGTCCGATTTCCAGACACAATAGTAAGATAATAGCAATGACCAATATGTGGGTCACGGGACAGAGAACGTGTTAAATATTTTAATCCATTTCTTGTTCATTCATTCGCTCGTAGTCATTCACTTTTTCTTCGTTACTACATGCCTTCTACACATCAAGGACTAAAATTTTATATTACACATGAATATGGTCACGAAGAGGTGCATTAGTACTAAAGTATTTCATATAGTAATATCGAACATCAACAAGATTTGAAGAATATCTCGCACATATTAAATGGCTCCGTTGAATGAATTCTATAATTCGCCTTATAATCTGACTTTTAATAAATCTTTTTGTGATATATTTCCTCTATGTATAATATGATGATCTGATACCCTAAATTACTGGAGTAATAAAAAAGGGGTTAAATAAGTAACTTGTTAGCAGAGATGTGACCAGTAGTAACTCAGGTTTATATTATAAAACCTATAATTGTCTCTCACAGTTTTAGATCCTTACTACATTATTACTGTAAACTAACCAGAAAGTTGTGAAGATATAAATAAATTGAGTTTAGTTGAATGTTCAGAAGCACTTCGACGATTATAACAAAAGCAGTGAGACTCCGCGTATATATGACACGAAACTATTTGATCGAATGAATCAACAAAACTTCGCAATGGTAAATTTCATAAGATTCGTTACAATATATGCTGTATATAATAATTTTGTTTGTATTACACTGGAAAAATACTCTATAGGGAATCTAGTTGCTCCTGCCGGGACTGGCTTAGAATTGTCTGTTGTGTTGTACTGTCGGTCTGTTGCTGGCGACTGGCGGCTCAGTACCTCGCCACGCCGTCGTGATCCTCGAGCGACAGCTTACTGTCTATCACTGGACAGATAAAATATCATTTATAATTTTAAGAAAAAACATAGAATAGGTGTGACGAGCACATAATCCACCTGATGGTAAGTGAACGCTGTGGCCCATAGACATCTACATATATCCTCAATTAAGAATCAAAATGCAGATGCGTTGTCACCCGTGAAGACTAATATAGAATGCTCGTTTCCAGTAAAAAGGGCCACCGGTTCTACACTAACCACACGAAACACAGTAGAATAAAGCTGCTATTTTACGCTGGAATTCTTTGAGAGCGTGGTCCTTCCCCGTTCGAACGATCCATTCGTGCTACAACCATAAAATGACAACCTCTATCATGTATAAAAATGTCGTAAAATTAGATGTTTTAATAGTATGGGGCCTCTGGGCGAATATTCATGTTAGGCAAAGTGGTAGGTGCTAAAGATCACTGTATTGTGCATGTTTGGTTAATAATGTAGCATTTTGCAGTTGTTTTCATACGGTAAGTAATTTACAGCGCAGCCTTAAGATTTTGACACACTAGATTCATTTCCGCGAACTGTATTACAAGAATATGTTTATCAATAAATATTTGACAGTTTTTAAGTAACTCGATTTAAAGTGAAACATTTATAATGTTATCAGTTCTTTATTGTAAGGAACGAAGAATATTTCTAACATTTTAATCAATATAACTCCAACACATTTTCACAATAGAATTACAACTTGGCAGTAGACAGCAATCACACTACTCGTTTATATTTAGTGTAGTGGCACAAGATACAAAAATGAACGCAGTTGTTTTATACGTACGTAACAAGCACGACTTAAACTGTTCAGCTGTGGCATCAATTATGTCGAATATTTGTAGAGATGGCCCGGCCCATCTCTGATTTTTGAGCCTGCATGTGGAACTGGCGTTCTAAAGAAGCGGACATTACTTACGTGGGTCCGGGATAGTAATACGGCGGTGGTCGCTCGTACTCAGTAAGGCCGTGGTAGCGCGGAGGCCCTTCCTCCCAATGCCTGAAACCACCACCAGTGCACCTCAGTTACCGAAAAGATCCCATGTGAACGTAGTGATATCGAGTTTTATAATTTCTTATACTTGGACACATTGAATAAAACTTGTTTATTGCGTTTAATTTTAACCTTTCTAATTCCCGAAGTAAAGGGTACTTTACAGCACAAATGGTCACTGGGAGGGGGCGATTGAAGTGTTTGACGTCCTGATGTCAAAGTTAACGAAGGCTAACGTCATTACCGTGACCGGTACCCGTAATCATGAGTGCTATAAAGTGCCCGAAACGTCCAGAATTAAGAAAAAATTAAAACTAAACGCAATAAATCCCGTAAAATTCGTTTTATTCGATCTATTTATATTATAATTTTTTATAGATATTAGTTTTATCTTGTTATTCATGAATTTGTGTTTGGATATTAAATTTCTCTTGTACTTAGAGCTTTGTTGCGATTTTACTTGACAAATTCGAGTGCATCAATATTTGTTCATGGTAGATGATGCAGTCATAAGTTACTGAAGTATGAATGTAACAAAGATGTATTGTAACTGGCGTGCTACAGTGATTGTATATACAGAATGGGTCCCACATATATGCAATAAATGAAACCACAAGTAATACTAGTCCGTAGAAGTGTAGAAAAATTAAATATTAAATTAAAACCCGTAAAATAAAAAAGTGAAATTTTCAAACAAAATAAATATTAAAATAAAATCAGTAAAAGTGAACACTCTGTTTAGACAACGTACCTTGACCCCTTGGAAGAGTGACAACGTTGCACGCGGGTGGCACGCCGACAAAAGACACCGCTGTCGATATGTCGCAATACCAATAGTTTGCACTGCGTGGCAACGTCGCTTTTTAATGTTCAAGGATTCATTCAAGTTCATTGAATCATTGACTTAGTGACCCAATTCTATAGAGTGTTCGAATTTGCTTAAAATTAAAACTCTACTTTTTGACCTAATTACTGGACCGATTACGTTCATTTTTTGTATATCGTCAGCAAAGGCGATAACAAGTATATGGTTTCATTTATTGCATATATGTGGGACCCATTCTGTATATAGTGCTGTAAATAGTTGACAAACAGTTAAAAAATAGTTGAAACAAGTAAACTAATTTTAGATTAACTTGACGTTACTATTGAGCGTATCAATATAATTGATTACGTGGTAGTTGATACAAACATCTCTAGTTTGCTAATCAGGGGCAAATAAAACTGCAGCTTTAGAAGTAATTATCAAAACTTTTCATCCCTGTTCTAACGATCGAAAATAAAGTGATGATATTTTTACTGTATACAGGCAGTGGCGTAAAGCGTGGATATCTCACTCTTTACGCCACACCCTGTATGTTTACCGTGTAGTGGCGGTGTAAGAATATCTACTAACCCATATCATCCCGCGGGAGTCGTAAGCGGCGAAAGAGAGAAATAAATCAGGAGATGGGAAGCAGCGTCTACGTTACAACAGATACGTTTGTATTGTATAATCTCCTCTGTGTGGTGGTGGTGTAAGAGAATTTACTCTCCTTTACTATCCCGTGGGTGCTAAAAAGGCGACAGAGGGAAACTGAAATAGGATGATCGTTGTCAAGATATATTACAAGTCCTCCTGAACATAGGCCTCCTTCAAGAAATGCCAAAAAGCACGGCCCTGAGCTATCCGCATCCATCGACTTCAATCCAATCCCAATCTTTTAACAGTTCGTCACTCCATCTACCAGGTAGCTGACCCAGGCTGTCGATTCTTCGAGATAAAGGTCCATTCTCACTTGAGTTTAGATATTCTTTGATGTCAGTTATTTATATTTTACCGCGGATATCCTCATTGCGTGGACTATCACTGTAGTGCACGCCCCAATGAGGTTAGCACTAAGGTGAACTTTTTGTTACTCAGATGGTCACATAGTGTCATCATCATTAAATGTTGCTATTCACTTAAGACTTTTTAGCTATCTAGTGCACGTACACACAAAACAACGCCTAGGTGCTGTATTTTTAAATTTTTTTACGCACTTAGAACAATGCATTATTTTTAATTTTTATACTTTTAGGAATATTCATAATTTGGTTTATCCATTTTTAATTTAATTAATATAAAATATAACTAATATTTTAGAAAGAAACATTTATCTGCACACTTTTCTGACAAATTTCTAAACGGTAACTTCCCCCACTAGAAAATCTGTGAAATATTTCACCTCATTCTTCAATGGTGCCGCCGTGATGGCAGAAAACGTCGTAGTTTGAGTGTGGTAGTACATGTGGCCAGTGATGACTTATGTACGTGGTCCTCACTGCTGGCCGCATCAGGGAGCTCAAGGTCGCTCAAAGAGCTATGAGAGGTCTATGCTCGGAGTTCTCTGCATGATAGATTTAAAAATGAGGAATAAAATTAGAACAATCGGCATAGCCCAACGGATTAGTAGGTTGAAGTGGCATTGGGCCGGCCATATTGCTCTAAGAACGGACAATCAAAAATCAGAAAAAGAAAAGTTCTCGAGTGGCAGCCTCATATACCTAGGTAGACGAAGTGTAGGGCGTGCCCTCATGATTAACGCAGGTGGGTCAGGACCGTGCTTTGTGTCATCCCTTGGGAGGCCTATGTTCAGCAGTGGACTTGTGAAGGGCTGTAATGACGAATGATGATGATGAGTGTAGTAGTGTAGTGTATGGTGGTGTGCGTGCATGTAGTGAGTGCACTTACTTGGGAGCCATGTCTGTGTAGCGGCGCGCGTGTAGCGCGTCGAGCGGCGGCACCAGCGGCGGCGCGGGCTCGCCTCCCCCCGCGCCCGTCCCCACCGCCGCCCCCGCGCCCGCCCCGCTCGCCCCGCCCGCTCCCCGCTGCCGCCCCGCGCGCTTCTCCGCCTTGTAGGCGCTGCAAGACCTCACACTCAGGCGGACGGGGCCTCGCGCCCACCACACTATCACCAGCGACTATCATCCACCCACCCACTCAACAACTTTTCGCAAAATTGAACAAATTTCTATGATAAACTATAACAAATTAAGAGCACTTGGATTATGTCTTAGCGATGATCCATTTTAAAGCAAAATTATAACTATAACGAATATATATATATATATATATATATATATATATATATATATATATATATATATATATATATATATATATATATATATATATATATATATATATATATGTGTATATATTATATTATATTCGTTTTCAATGTCTCCCGCATTAGGGCGTTTTTAGCAGCGATGGCCAATTTTGTAAATAAATATTCTTACTTGGACTACTCTCAACTAACCTTAATTAGTAATGACATTCAGCAGTAAATGAACCAAATTACACTTCAGTGATAGTCGCTCGTGATAGTAGTACAAACATTTTTAACGTTTCCCGGTAATAACCCAAACGGAAATGTAATCACTAAGCAAGGATTTGTTGGGCCAATTATGATACTTTGTTATGGTATTTCCATTTGAGTATTACGTCGGAAGAATAATTTTAGAAAACTTTAATAGCCTAAAACATGCAGCGCCAATAGTACCAAAACTTGTAATCCGAAGTTTAAATAACAAGAGAAGCGACATGACATCCTACACATTCCAACAGGTGTGAATTTTGAATTAGAAATACTGAGCGCAATTTGAAGAATACTGATGAAGAAGTAAGAAGTCCTATAAACAAGTAAATAAGCCAAAAAAAGAGATATATGAGCATGCCAAATTAAACAAACCAAATAAAAGACAAAGAACAAGCAAATTATAAATTATTGTTAGTTACCGCGAGTGAGCAGACGTTAACTTCCACTGCTTTAGGATGTGCCCTCTGTTCGAGTCTGAGACTTGTGAGTCTTTATATGCATTTCACAATCACTATTATGCCCAGTACTCTTAAGACTAAACTTATTCTAAGTATAATAACAATTGTAGAACATAAATTCATAATAAACGATGAATGAAAATCACAATTAAATCAAATTATGGCACGTTAAAGTTTTACTTTAATAAAATAACGTTGTGTCTGTGTTATGCACGCTTAGTCTACGTTAATATATCTAATTGCCTTATAGTGAAAGTATAATTTTATAAATATCGAAATGGACCGCGAATAGATACAACAATATACAAAACACTAAATACAATAGCTTATATACGGCATATAGTGGCGCCATATGTTACAATACATTTCCAAAAACTACTTCAATTCACTGCAGTGCAATCCCTTAATACGATAAAATCGTAGAGCAAATCCATTGTTATAAAATGTATATAATATATTTGTATGGGATACAGTTATATTTAATTATAGTTAAAGCTGTCAGCATTTCTAAACAATTAAAACTAAGTGAGTAAAGTAAAAACTTAGACAAAACTGATATGATAAAAAAAATGAAGATGTATCATTTAGAAGACAAAAATCAAAAACTTTAAAACAATATATATTTTATACCTAAATCAGTAAAAACATAATTATGTGTTTCATATTAATTGTTTAAATCTGACAAGGGTTAAAATTCACAGAATGGATTGTAGCAAGTAGAACATGGGTCATACTAAAAATGTGATAGACGCAAGGTTTATATGCATTTTATAATGGAAGCCACCACCGACATAAATATTAGAAATTCTGACAGTTGTTTAGAAATAATAAGTTTGATAATATAATGAGTAGTAGATACAAGATTATAATTTATTTGTGCCTTTAAATACGGAATTGTAATAAACAACATGACAAATATTTATTAATTCATTAATATAAGAGCAGGTAAAAAATTATTTACAATACTTTTTAAGTAAAGTTGAACTTCCACATTCTAGGTTTATTTTCGGCGACATTTTGCCTACAATTCCTCACGGTACTTAAAGCGCGTATGCCCTTATCGATATCTTTATTTAAAATGTTTGTATATATATACAAATTGTGGCAAATATACACATATCTCGTATCAAAACTATGCAATAAATGGCTCAAAATCCCTACACTGGTACACAACTATCACTTTAGCTACAGTATGGAAATATTGACTTTTAAATTCATAAGTTGTACAAGCGTTGCGGTATAGTATACATAAGCTATTGGACAAACATTTGGTCTTTCTTGTCACCTAGTCGTAAACTAGCACATTTGGATAAACACTGGTAAAATTACAGCTGCAAGTTCCGGTTGATTTTGGCTCAAACGTTTGACTTGAAGCAAGGTGAAAGCAGTCTGTGAGTCACAATGGACGTTTTGCGGCGACACAAGCAAAGCAGTATGTACATTATAGTTATATAAATTAGTGTCCATAAAATTGTAATCATTTTTTTTTACAAAACCGTAGGTATCGAATGAGTATAAAATATCGTTTAACATTGCAGAAAAGTTTTGGAAGACAACAGTTGACACTGTAAAGAAATTAGTTGTTTTATGCTCCATGAAGTTTCGAATTTTATACAATCTACTTGTATACCAATATTTGTTATTAAAAGTTTTAGAGAAACTGCTTGACAATGGAAAAATCTGATATAGTATAGACAAAAATAAACATGAATTTTCGAGTTCATTCTAATGAAATTTAATAAAACAATTTCAAATATTCACTTCTGATATGCTTTATAAGTTATAAGAGAAAAGTAGTTTCCTGCCTAAGGCAATCATCAACGATATGCACCGGTAATAAAATCACGAACAATCACTAAAGAGATACAAAGCAAAACACGTCAAGTACAATCTTATACGTAATTCGAATAAAGATGCAAACAATAGGTCGACATCCGAAGATAGTAAATGGGCGGACAGGGTTGCCGGTGTTACCGAGCGCGTTACTCGGACTCGTGTATGCCGGACTCGTTGTCCTCGTCCTTGGCGTCGAGTCGGGTCTTGAGGTCGTCGATGAGGGCGGGCGGCGGCAGCAGCGCGCACACCACGTCGCGGCCCTCCAGCAGCAGCGCCGTGCCCGCGCCCGCGCCCACTGCCTCCCCCGCGCCCGCCCCCACCCCCGCACCCGCTGCGCTCCGCTCGCGCCACTCCGCGATCTTGCCCTCGATGTCGAGCGTGCTGCGCTTGGAGCCGCTACACCACCCGACCGTGTCACTTCGCGTATCCACACCACACCCCTGCCCCCGCGCACACTCCGCGCTGCCAGACATTCGCATGCAACTCTCAACCTTATCGGGCTGTGTTATGGTTAATTTTCCATTCAATTTCCAGGCTGGCAACGCTGAGCTTGCTGCGACGCAATGGTGAAATGATAAGTATTTAGTACAGCAATTTATTTCTAGATTACGAAATGACCGTATAAGGCATTCATCACAGAGGATCTTCAATATTAGACTTCGATGCAATCCATTTCCTGTTCGACTACTAGTGTAGTAAATAATAAAACTTTTAGGGCCGATCCTCATTATAATGCCGTTCACAGTTCGTTCTCGGTCCGATCTCGGTCTCATAAAATATTATCAAGTAAAAAATATACGAGTATGTGTGCATTCATACTATCCGGTAACAGCCAAGTTCCGGTCGAATCCCATTCCAATAATATAATACATCAGCCCGAGATCGGATCGAGAACGAACTTTGAACGGCACATGACGATCGGCCTTTATACACCACACCTGGTACTGGACAAGCCTTCTTTTATTTCTGACAAGTACATATGCACGCTACACGTACAAAAACGTACAACAGTACACGTACAAAAGAAATTAAAGATATTGGAGACTAGTTTTTTTTTTACTTTTCAAAAATGAGAAAGAGTAAAAGTACTATTTCTGAAAAAAAACCAATTTTAAAATTATTGCAAAATATCCTACTCTAGACAAGATACGTCTCTCTTAAATATTTTCATATGATATGCCAAACAATAAATGTAACCGTTTAAAACTATTGAGATAAATTCCACCATCCACATACTAAATGGTTAACGCTGTAAGATGGTTAACGCTTGCTGTAAATACTTTTTTACATACTAAATACTTATCAACCCACTATTAGTATGGAAAGGTATTTAGAATCAACTAATAACGAAATTATTTTACCAAGATATTAGCATAAACAAATTAATCTCGTTAAAATAGCAATCAGTCAATTATCACAAAGGTCCCAGTTTGAGGACACAATAATATTTAAAATGTAATTTTAATTTAATTAAAAAAAAATCATAAATATTATTGTAGTCCCCAGATCTTGATCCAAATACAATTAGTTCCTCACCGGTAAATAAAACAAAATTAACTAAAAGTAAATGAAAAAAAAAAAGATAAGACAAATTTACATCAGGGGTCCGCGTGCTGGGAACCAAAGTTTACATTCATTTACACAAGTTTACAATCATGCGATTGTATTTATACATGCTTTTGCATTCTTAATTAGTACAGAGTAGTTATAACTCGATCATCTCTTTCTTACAACATGCTGATTACACTACAATGGCACAGCAGTGTTACACAGAAGAGACAGAGAACTAGAATGTTCTATATCCAAGTGGAAGATCAGTAACATCGCCGGCTCCCCTCACCAGTGCACTAATCGCTACAGAGTTAGGTCCATGCACGAGGGTGTACTAGCGCCCTCATTACTAATGTTTTGAACTACTAATTCGCACATCCAATACGAGGAAACACGCTCTAAGCAGTACCACAGAAGCTTTAATTTCTTTTTACAATTTTTATTCATAACAAATTTATTCCTTCATTAAGAAAGAATGTGGTAAACTGGAATTGAATGGGTTTCCTCGTGAGGATTGAAAGCGCAAGCATTGTGTGATTGCGACTACACTTACTTGGCGAGGGGTACGTTATCGCGGTCCGCGTACGCGTCATACAAATACTCGCTGCAACAGACAACACACGCACGTTGTAGGCGGCGCACGACCCCCAGGGGGTCAAACATATCCCATGGGGGTCTCACCGAACTTCGAATTTAGACGGTAAGGGAAAACAATGTACATACACACCCGTATTCACTAGCTACCATAACAAACTTTCGCAAATCTGTTTTACAATTTAAACCATTATATTTTAGCAAAACTGAGAATTTAGTTTGAAGACTCTTGGTGTAAAAAATGTGAAGACGAGTATACAGTACTTAAACAAAATCAAACATGAACTTATTTCATCAGAATATTGTTATATTAAAGGTTCGATTATAGTTTTGTTAATACACACAGAAACCAATCACTGAATTTCAGTAATCATGGAATTAATGGAAATAGAAGAATAAAATAGAAAGTAAATAAATATATTTGTTTTGAAATCACTACCAAATTTAATATTATAATATTTTTTTTAAGTCTTATGCGACACAATTATTAGAAACCCTTTTATAACACCTCACAAAATGACGATGAACAAAAATAAATACACGTAAAAGTAAATGACCAAACAAAACAACCTCGGAGTGCAGGCATCTAAATTCTACCGCTACAAATATGCATGTAAATGATAGTTTAACTAAATAACGAACGGAAGTCAACGAAAATGGTAAATTTATTTTACAATCAATTCACATATGATACTCGAATACAGATTAAAAAGCTTTTTTTAACATTTTCGTTGACGGACTGTACAAGACATCACATATGGAGCTAAGCGTCACAAGAAAACGGACACTATGTTATAATGAGCTGTATTTATAAATTAAAAGAAATGAATATATTTATTCCTAAGAAACCGACGTTATTTTTTTTAAAATCTAGTACCGTTTGGTAATTAGTTTCTTTACGGCTGGAGAACACACAGCAAAACAAACAGAAGGACCAGACTTTTTACTTTTTATAGGTGTGTTTTAATTTAGCTTCCATCTGAAATGAACTGTTTATTAGTTAAATAGCATCATCGCAATAACCCAATCCCACAAGTCCCCTACGATACTGAAGTCTCTGCCAAAGACTACCAACAAAGCACTCAGTCACCAATTAGAAATCTAACCTTTGAAATTTATAAGTTTTCTTAACAAAAGCTGTTTTACTGGTTTTATTTTTTTTTTTGTATATTCAAGTACCGAAGTAATATAACCTTTAAGGTTACATCTACCAAAGATCTAACCTTTAAAGGTTCGATCACACTAAAGCGAATCTCTTACGAAATACATAATGCGGGAAGATAATTTTAAAATTTTCTTAGAGATCAATATGCACGATTAACGTGCATATTGATCTCTAAGAAAATTTATATCGACCTCGAAGAAATTTGAGAATTGTTACTTATTACAGATGAATCTAAGTTTTTACATAACTAATTGCATACAACGTATTTCAATTTAATCGCGTCACCATTTTGTAAAAAATAGATTTATTATATGTAAACACATGTAAAAATAACGTCCCTCGAAAATTTCGCTTCTTTTCAAGTGAACATTCTCGCCTATTAGAACAAAATTGTTAAGTATTTTGAAGCTGGCGATTCGCTTACCGAATCTCGCGCGAGATTTGCTTCAGTTTAAAAGAAATTATTGCCCGTTGATGTACATAGTTAGATATTTTACAGCTGTCGGATAAGTAACATATGCTATAATTTGAAAACATACAAGCAATGCATGCTTAAGCTACAAACTACAAACTGGTTATAGGAATCGTCTAAAGATGTTCATGGTACAACCATTTCTATGTACAGGGAGCTTAATTGTAAAAACTCTTTAAAAATAAGCTTTTTAATTTAACTACGCCTAAGTCAGTATATAAAAGACTAAAAAAATTAATGGAAATAAGTTCACTGTACATAGAAAACACAATTTAATATGTAAATTAACATACGCACTTTAGGATAAAGAGTAAACGGACTAAGAGTAATGAGTAATTAAATAACATGGTAGAAACATCAAAATGTGATGGGAAAATACTAGCAAAGATGGTAGAGACTTGACTCTATAGCGATGAAATCTAACGTAACGTCAACACAGTCACAGAATAAAATAATGAACATGATCAATCTAAACGCACGCTAAAAAAATAGAATTGATACTAAATTCTAGTCAGAATTCGTTGTGCCAAATTGCAGTAAACGTGAAAAATAAAATTTACAGTAAAATTGTAAGTTTAGCGTGTATGATATTTCCTTTAAGTGCACGCTTAAACAACTCAAATACAAGGAACCTAAGGAAGGACTAGGAACTAAACATCAGGTGATCTTACTAGATATTCATTTTTCTAATAAAGAAATTTACCTTTGTGGATCATACAACAACTAGAATATACAGACAATAAAAAGGAGTGTTACACTTTATCAGCAAAAATATTTATAAGATATGACAACCATCATTGGAAAGTCAAAGAGAAATCAAGAACTTTAGATGGTAATCAGTTATAAAGCTAAAAAATATATTAAAAATAATCACACCACAAATACAAGCATAACAACACTGATAGCTATGACTTAAATGCATGTTGCGAGGAATTTAAAACAATTCAATAAAAAAAAGAAAAAGTAAAACCAAAATTGATAACATATCTTAAAAACAAAATAACAAAACTGTTTGAACATAAATAATGAAACAATAAAATAATATTAGAAAATAGCCATTGACTGTTTGCAGTGGCAAATATTACGCGTAATAAACTAATTATATATATAAATATGTTAACAAAATAACATTAAATACACTAGTGTAAGTTTTTGAAAATGTCAAAAAATTTTTTGAATTTTAAATTTGCAATTCAATTATCGAAATGTGTAAAACAAATTGCAAACAGTAAGTACAGAAGACCTTACGTAACATTTGTCACGTCATTTATAACTGTCAACGGTTTATTAATAAAATGACTGATGAGTGAAAAACCATAACTTTTAAATGGGTACAAAATACAATATCTCTATGAGGATTGTATTGGCCAACCTTTTTATATTTATATATAATGAAGATGTTAAGGTTGTAAGTATGTATATTCAACTTGCTATATTACGCATACATCCCCGGCGACTTATTCATAAGTTTGTATGATTTTTATTCCTTAATATGTGTGAATTAACGTTTATACCTATGATGTTATTTAAAGTATAGAGTATGTAGGCGACGGAGATTTGCTTGCCAAAAGTAAAAAAATTATCAGCAATGAGACATATTTATTGATTTGAAAAATAAAACATTATCCAAATACAAAATTTTATTCAATATGTCTGATCCATGAGGGTACTTTTATATTGTCATGTAATTATTTTCAGAGAACACATTAAAAAATACAAATATTTAAGACCACATGACATTATATGCGGCGTGGGTGGCTGGTTGGCGGGTAAAACGTTCTAAGATACCGTCGTCAACGACGGTGTTGCCATATTTTAAAATGTTGCTGAATTATATGCAAATTTTACAAAACATGTATTTTAATAGCAATAAAGTATGTTGCTGCGCTTAACAATCTATACCTTAAATCATCATCAGCTTCTGCTGCGTGTTTATTGTTAATGGCATGGATGTGAGTTTCCGCAATTTCACTTTCAACTGATTGTTTAGAAAAAGTCTTTATTCAAAGTGTCTTTTGTCTGAATCTTTTATCTGAAGCTGGGATTGGCTACATGGAGAAAAGGAGTGCCCACTACTGCCTGAAAATGAAGGAAAGTTTGTCTTTCTGCACAACAAATCTTCCACTTCAACATTTTAATTACGATAATTCAAGTGCATAGACATTTATTTGACAATTTTTGTTAATTCTGATAATTCAGAAGTTGATTATGTATCTATGACTATTTTAATGATTACTAGAAAATACATTAGTATAAAATTAATAAATTTTTTGATTTTACCAACTAACTGACTACTACAAAACATCCCACTTAAGTATTCGATATTCAGGTGGAATTGTACCTAGGTAATCAGTATTTGACCGAAAAAGATAAAAGAAGCCGAATAGGGCAAATACCGAACAATATCCAAATATTCGTTGCAAGACTAATAAATAGCAACATCTTAGTAAAAAACGACTTCAAATTATGGTTTATTTATACGTCTGGACGTAGTGTTTGTGTAAGCGGCTCACAGTATGGTGGTGGTGGTGTAAGTGTCGTTGTGTGCGGAGGTGGTGGTGTACTCACGCCTCGACGAGGGGCCCGGGGTAGGGGTCGGCGTGGCGGTACAGGCGCGACAGCCGCTGCGCCACCACCAGCAGCGGCACGAACAGCACCACGCACCACGCCAGCGAGATCCAGTACCCGTTCTGCAATGCAACGTCTACTTTACTCTTCTCTTTTAAATCATCTGATCATAAAAGTTTATAAAAGTTTACTAATAAGTACGGGTTTGATTTCTCCGGATTTGTCATTATCACCACGCTTCGTAGTACTGGGTTGCATTTTAATGCTTCAGTTTCGATTTTTTTATAGTTATGGTAACAAAAGTCACGTTCCCACCAAAACGCCCGAATATTCCTTGCACATTACCACGTGAGCACCATGCTATACAGCTTAATGTATAGCTGCTCATTTTACAGCTCAGTGTACAGATCAGTGTATAGCCCAGTGTACAATTCAGTGTGTAGCTAAGTTTACAGATCAGAGTACACATCAATGTACAGCTTAGTGTATAGTTCAGTATATAGCTCAATGTATTGCTTAGTGTACAGCTCAGTGTACAGCTTGGTGTATAGCTCAGTGGCCCAGCTTCGTGCTGTACAGCTCAGTGTACAGGTGGTGCAGGTGAGGTGATACAAACACTCACGGCGGGCATGAGCAGCACGCGGCAGAGCGCGTCGCGCGTGCTGTTGAAGGCGCGCGACAGCGGCGCACAGCGGCCCAGCTCTGTGCTGTACAGCTCAGTGTACAGGTGTTGCAGGTGAGGTGATACAAACACTCACGGCGGGCATGAGCAGCACGCGGCAGAGCGCGTCGCGCGTGCTGTTGAAGGCGCGCGACAGCGGCGCACAGCGGCCCAGCTCTGTGCTGTACAGCTCAATGTACAGGTGTTGCAGGTGAGGTGATACAAACACTCACGGCGGGCATGAGCAGCGCGCAGCAGAGCGCGTCGCGCGTGCTGTTGAAGGCGCGCGACAACGGCGCACAGCGGCCCAGCTCTGTGCTGTACAGCTCAGTGTACAGGTGTTGCAGGTGAGGTGACACAAACACTCACGGCGGTCATGAGCAGCGCGCGGCAGAGCGCGTCGCGCGTGCTGTTGAAGGCGCGCGACAGCGGCGCACAGCGGCTCAGCTCTGTGCTGTACAGCTCAGTGTACAGGTGTTGCAGGTGAGGTGACACAAACACTCACGGCGGGCATGAGCAGCGCGCGGCAGAGCGCGTCGCGCGTGCTGTTGAAGGCGCGCGACAGCGGCGCACAGCGGCTCAGCTCTGTGCTGTACAGCTCAGTGTACAGGTGTTGCAGGTGAGGTGACACAAACACTCACGGCGGGCATGAGCAGCGCGCGGCAGAGCGCGTCGCGCGTGCTGTTGAAGGCGCGCGACAGCGGCGCACAGCGGCTCAGCTCTGTGCTGTACAGCTCAGTGTACAGGTGTTGCAGGTGAGGTGACACAAACACTCACGGCGGTCATGAGCAGCGCGCGGCAGAGCGCGTCGCGCGTGCTGTTGAAGGCGCGCGACAGCGGCGCACAGCGGCTCAGCTCTGTGCTGTACAGCTCAGTGTACAGGTGTTGCAGGTGAGGTGACACAAACACTCACGGCGGTCATGAGCAGCGCGCGGCAGAGCGCGTCGCGCGTGCTGTTGAAGGCGCGCGACAGCGGCGCACAGCGGCTCAGCTCTGTGCTGTACAGCTCAGTGTACAGGTGTTGCAGGTGAGGTGACACAAACACTCACGGCGGGCATGAGCAGCGCGCGGCAGAGCGCGTCGCGCGTGCTGTTGAAGGCGCGCGACAGCGGCGCACAGCGGCCCAGCTCGTGGCGCGCCGCGTGCTGCATGCGCCGCCCGTACAGCTGCAACTGCTCGCTCACCGCCGCCGCGAACTCCTGCGTCAGCTGCAACCATTTCGTGCGATGCACATACCGCCCACAACAACCACACCACACATGTATAAACTTGACTTGAGCTACACTAATGCCAGAACGAATTTCGTTCATAGCAGCCAGTCTTAACGGAGACTAGGCATCGGAGCAGGACAGGTTTATAGTGCCTACTGTAGACAGAGAAACCTATAGACAAATTGACGCCTTCTTTCGCATTCGCACACGAAAAAGATATGCATATGTCTTGCATAGAAATGAGATAGAGTGGTGTGATTGTTTGTCCCTTTCTCCGTGCCTGTTTTTTTGTTTAGCAAACTCTACAGTTTGCTAAACAACTTTAACAGCGTAGCGATTTAAGGAGTTTACAAGTTGGTTTAAGTGAGAAAAAAGTGTTTTGTGAGCTTAAGATTGGTGAATCTTGTTCAGTTCAGTTTTTAGAACAATTAAAATTTTTATCTAAATGTGTTTAAAAGTCATAAAGATTTATTGTATAACCTAAAAATTCGTTATCGTCCTTTCTCACTCGAGGCCACGCCGATCAGTAGTCTATAGGTTTCTCTGTCTACGGTCATCATCATCATTACAGCCCTTCACAAGTCCACTGCTGAACATAGGCCTCCCCCAAGTAATGCCACAAGTCTACGGTGCCTACTGTGTATTTCCAATATTTTTTTACATTAACTTCTTGTCATTTCATAAAATGAATAGAGCATTTGATAATTATTTATTTAATCAACAAAAAAACATTGCAGAAACACAGAAATTCTTACGAAATATAAATTGGTGATAAAGCAGTTATGGATCATTAAATCGTTTTTGAATAAAATAACGTACACAAATTAACCAAAAGAAATGTCTTAGTGTTTACTAAAAATAATTACATTATTTTTAAACGACACTTAATATTGTGATTAATCATTAACAGGTTTGTTTAAAAGGTTAAATTTATAGAGTTAAAGACAGAAAACATAATAAGCACATGTTATAATGCTCAGTACATCAATTCTCTGTGATTGAAATCTAATAATTATTACCTACATCAAACGTTAACAAAATGCATAATGTGATAAATCACAAGCATAAGAAAATCAAGTATGACCTAGTACGAAATTCGGGTTAACAAATTCCCTAAAACATATTTTACGTAGTATTTTATGTGTCTACGAATCCTTTTTATTCTTTTCTAACAAACCAAATCATCACATAAGAGAGTTAACAAAGGAACGGTACTCCAAACAAACATCCCTCAAATAAAACAAACCTGATTTCATGATTATTTATTACTATAACCCCGAAATGTCCCACTGGAGGGCAAAGGCCTCCCTACTCTCTTTCCACCTCTCTGTCTCTCTCTCTCTCTCCAGAGGCACCATAGACCAGTCCTTCATGAAAGAGTCCAGTTCATCTCGCCATCTCTGCCTGGGTCTGCCTCGCTGACAATTTGTCGCTTTGGCCCATTTGGCATTTGGCATTCGGCAGATGTGTCCAGCCCAGTCTCATTTTAGCGTAGCAGCTTATTGTATAACATCAGTAATTTTCGATCTAGAACGGATTTCGGTATTCCTAATCTAGTCTACAAGTTTAATACCCAGAATATTCCGTTTCTTTGCTCTTAATAACCTCAAGTGTGGACCTCTGTGGACCGTCAATGACCATGTCTGGGCACTATGCTGAGGATGGGAAGTACGCACTCATCCATGAGTTTCATTTTCAGAAACAGAGAAAGATCACCCTTCATAAGATCTTTCATAGACCAATAGCTCTTGCAGGCGTATTCGGTGCGTCTTGCAACTTCTTTGTCTTGTCTTACCTGGAAATATGCTATTTGGCCTAAATAGAGATTCTCTTCGACGTATGAAATCTCCACATCCTCTACAGTGATCTTATGATGTGTGCTGTTCGTCATCACCTTTGTCTTTAACGTGTTCATTCAAAGTCCGACTGTCCAATTGATTTCATTTGTGTGAAAGTTCTATTTGAACATTAATATTACTAAATCATCATTCGGATTTAATAATTATAGTCAACGAAATCTAAGAAATACCTTTCGACGTTTCACATTAATTATTCCGCAATAACTTTGCACAAGCGTACTCACACGATTTAAAATAACCCTTAACCTAAATCCGAAGAATATGAAGTTATCTATATTTAATTACAACGTGTTTAGTGTTTTAACACTAATTTAAATTCGAATCTTTCAAATAAAGCAAAATATTGAAAAAATAACCAGTATCAACTTTTTTACCTGACGTCGTTTCAATGATATGTCGCTATGTGACTTACCGTAGTGTTTGGATGATTAAAATTCATTGATTACATATATATATATATATATATATATATATATATATATATATATATATATATATATATATATATATATATAATCGACATAATATATAATACAAATATAATAATAAACATAGATAATAATCGACAAAAAGATTCAAATAACCGTTAAAAAGATTCAAATGATCGAATCATTAATTTTTATGTAATATTTGTTTAGTTATATTTTTATTTTTAAGATTACAAGTATATGAAACATGAACAAAACAAGTTTTTTTTTTTACTTTGTCAACGTTAAGGACATTGGCGACCTCCCAAATAAATTTTAGTTGACTTCTTTTTCTTGCGTCTACAAAAATGCAAAATATTATGTAAAAATATAGTTTAAGATCCTGAAAATTTTTTCTTCGGTCACACTATTGCAAGTCAGGAATTAGGGTTATTCCAGTTTAAACAAAATACACATCAGACTAGGCTGTATGGTATAAAACGCCTTAACTGGCAAATCGTTACAACAACTAGTCAATATAATTTTCATATATTATGTTTATATAGGGTAGTTACTTGCATAAAAGGAATCATTAAAGAACGCAGTATAGAGTTTTCTGAATAAAATACACGTCAAACTCGGTTGTATGTTATAAGATCTTCGTCTGTCTTAACTGACGAATCGTAACAACTACAACAACTAGTCAATTAAGTTTTGAATTGTGTATGATTATTTTTTCAATAGTAAATTATTTTATTGATATCTGACTTAAGTAGACGCTTTATAATTCCATCACCTATTATTTCACCATTGTCCATTGTGTAGGCAAAAAAAACTCGTATAAAGGCCGCGCTGAAAAAACCATTACATAATTTCATCTCCCGCCATTTCAGGAGCTTACTGTGCGTAATTTTATGATTTTGTGTTTGTCTTCTTATTTTGTGACGCGGCTTTAACTTTTTGGACTGTTTCTTTTATATTCGTTGAAGCATGTGCCCATGTCAAAAACGATGATTGGGCAAAAGTGGTTGAAAAAACAAAAAAAAAGATTATGTACCTATGCATTAATAAAATTCAAATAATAATTAATCTAAACAATGACAGCTCAAGTAGTTGTACTGAAAGTGATTGAATAAATTTATTTTTAATCTAGTTTCAATCTTAAATTTTAATAATTGTGCCTCGAGAAATAAGCAGTTACAACAAATACAAAGAAACTGATAAATCTTGTGTTTCAAATTATCCGTTTTTAATTTATTATGATATTATTCAAACCAAACTATAAATGATTACTAACTCTAAATAAACGATATCAATTTTTTTTTAAATCGAATATTGTACGTTCCCAGCTGTCAAAATGTATTTCTTAGGTTTGGTTGACTATAACTTATACTCTTTCAACTTTATTTCAGCCGATCTTAATAATTTGACGCTCTTACATCTTTCTGTCATCAAATAACGGTGCATGGACTGATGTACTCCAGTGTGAAGGGTATAAGGAACCAATATAATTACATGCTGGAAGGCATTCCATCTTAGTCTTCAGAAGTGACAACGTTTTCGTCACCTTTTAGTTTAAAATTCATTGCAGGTGCTCATGAGTTACAGTAGCCTCTCACCATTATGTACTTGCAGATTCTATTATTCATCACCAGGGCTGATAGTTGTGGCTTTTTCGTCACAGTTCAAGCAGTTAGAAGAAATGCATAAACCATTTAATAATGGAATAATAAATCTGAGAGTCTAAAATGTCAGTCAGTTTATAACACAAGTTGGTAAGAAAAAAAGATGGTAAAGTACACTGACAGATACCGAATCCGCTTAAGGCTGAAATTGTTTCCGTACTCCAAAAAAGCTAATAAAATAAATTATGGGAGACCTTCAACCTTCTCCGTTTAAAGTAGGCTACAGGTTTGTATGAACTTCAGTAGCCGCTTGCTATCAGATTGACTACAAGTTTGTTTGTCATTTCAGTTTTATAAGGGTACCGGGTGCTGGCAAAGTATCCTATTAAACTTGACAAAGTCAACAAGAAAATCGGGATCAGAGTGATGATCTGATATCCAGTAGCCATAAAAAGAATTTATTACCGCATAACAAAGACAAGTTGCCCTCTGGATTTAATAATTTCCTGATGACGTTTCAATGATGAATACTCTTAATAGCATTATTTTGAACCAGATAAATTATAATATCTTCATAGACGATTGCATAAGTCATAGACTTTAAATCGTTACACAAGAAGCGCATTAGGATTTAACATGCACTTAGGTTAATTTATAATTTAAATTGTTATTAAAAAATTAAGTTCAAGTATCACATTTGTGGTGTTTGTTATGATTTACCAGGATCTTTTGGTAAATAACTATTTAAGAGACAAAGTATCAAACGGTGGTTAGTGTCACAGTTTAATTTTTGTATAATGTGTGTATCATTAAAGTTCTTTAATCCGTTTGTTTTATATGATCATATCGTTTAAAGACTGAGTTGAGCAGTGTTAGGTTGTTTTGCAACAGAAATTCTACTACTTATGACCGTCAATACTTCTCTTTCCGTGGCCATAATTTCCCAAAGTATATTCGTTTACTGCTTTTTTGGTGCCAGCCTAGGCGTTGAATCCTCCCATAACTATAAGATATTATTTTTTTACAATGTCTGGTAGATTGTTATATAAGTCATGGATTTAATTCTTGGCTGCTTGCTCTGTTGGTATAAACACTTGTACTGTAGCCACGTAATTTGACCTAACCATGATTTCTTGTAGCTAAGTAATTTATCGCTATATAAAGTATCTCTAGTCGGTAACAGATTCCTATAAGCTCCTTTATAAAATGTTTCAGGAATTGTTTTATCAAGAATCCTACTCCTCTATGACCTGTCGTTTCTCCTTTTTTGAATGAAATATAATCTTTATGTTGTTCCATTTTCTCATCTAATCTCCTCATCTTACCCAATCCTAATATGTCGTATTTTATGTTTTATTGTGACTTTTCTAATTCCATAAAGTTCGTAGTGTTCTTGTGTTGAGTGTAGCAATATTAGTTGTTTCACATCTATTTGTTAGAGGGTTTGGTTTAGTTCTCCCAAGGAGATCGTCTGTACTGGGAGATATGTTGGTTGTTGTGGATTAAAGAGTTGTTGTAATTTTTTGGTTTTTGAACTTGTAAGTATACTACTTCAATACTCAATATACTTTACAGCGATGTTTTAACACTTTACTATTAACCAAAGCTATATAATGTAGATCATAATACAAATAACTAGGGTTAAGTGAAAAGCACAAGGATATTGAACAAATATGTGACGGTATAAAGTTACTTCAATTAATATCGAATGCGTTTATTTTAAGATCGACACGGTTTTGAAAAAGTAAAAATAAAAGATAAGAACTACTAACAAAAAAAACATATTACTTACGTTTTGTACAAGTTCTGGTCCTTGATTGTTGAGGAAAACTTCGGCCTGGGTGGTTTCATCCATTAAGAAATAAATGGCTTCTCGTAACGATGTGTAGTTAAAGCGTAGTCCGTCACGCAATTTTATTGCGGTTTCCTGTAAACAAAATAAAACGTCAATAAATTTTGAGTCGAGAAAAATTAAGAATAAATTGTACAACCACTTGTCCTGCGGACCTGTTCAAATTCCATTCTGGGCATTTTCCTTCTTTTTCAATAGTTTATTAAAGACCAATGCTGAATATAGCTTTTCAGAACGTAAGTGAATGAGGATTAATAATCTTACGCTCCCCAGATGTCGCTAGGTGGGACCAAGGTTCACTTATTTGTTACGCAGATGGTCACATTGCGATTTTATTATAAGTTTTTCGGTTTCTAGTGAATGTTTATACAATACAAAGCCTAAGTGCTGTATTAATTTTCACATTTTGATAGTAATTATATTAATTTTTAAGAAAGAAACTTAAATTTTTTAACAAATTAATTTCGCCACCACGTAAGTTGTCAAATATTTTTCCTTATTTCTAAATAACACCGCCCCGGTGACAGAAAAAGTCGTGGATGCCAGTGATGATTGACTCACTTGTATATAACTTTTCTTTGGTTGTAGAAAAAATATTTTTTATTGGCATCAATACACTGTATAATATGATATTCGTATGATAGTTTTCTTTAGCGTCTTGGCGATTTAACATAGTCTACTCTTAATTCAGCAAATACGGAGTAAATTATTTCAAGCCGACATTTTTTTTTTTTTTTTTTTTTAAAACGTTACCCCTACACTAAGATTTTCTCTTGTATCGTGGGGGCAGTTTACAAACATAAATTGCACAAGGACAAACATCCAGACCCGGAACAACTATTTGTAGGCCATACAAATACTTGTTCCGTGCGGGATTCGAACCCGCGACCCCCAGCGCAGCCACTCATTGCTAAGCCACTGCGCCACGGAGTCGTCAGTTCTTATTTAAAACACTAGGAACAAACAAGCTGGTAATGCCATTGATAAATTTCACATAATTAGTAATGAAGTTATGGGACAATGTAAAATGCAAATATGTTTTTATAACGTAATCCCAGAAAATTTTTAAAGTTCGTCAATGAACAAGTTTAAAAGATTTATTAAAGTAAATTGTATGAAATGTATGTATGAATGAATATATCTCCAAGAAATGATGTGATGTCACCATGGTTTTATTACAATTCGTAATAAAATTAAACATATTTTATACGTGGTAGAGCCATGCTACAGTTATATTAGTAGTATAGTTGTAGCACGAATAGGTCGGCTCGACCGGGGAAGGACCACGCTCTCACAGAATACCAGCGTGAAATAGTAGCTTAATGCTGCTGTATTTCGTATGGTGAGTGTAGAGAACCGGAGACCCTTTTTACTGGAAATGAGGCATTCCATCTTAGTCCTCACGGGTGACAACGTATCTGCATTTTGATTCGTAATCGAGGATAAATGTAGATGTTTATGGGCCACAGCAACCACTTACCATCAGGTGGACTGTGTGCTCGTTTGTCACCCTATCCTATAAAAAAAAATTGTTGTAAATTTATATATTTTAAAAATAATCGTGATGGGTTTGTTGCCAGTATTTTCCAGGAGGGTGTGTTTTTCCGCAGCAGAGGAAAATGAAAAAGACTGAATAGTATTATGGTAACAATCTTTTTGTTTTATCTAGAATAAGAGTGAGAAACGATAGAGCAACATATCATTGATATGCAGAAGAAACAGCGTTGGTGATAGCACGCAACCTTGTCGAACACCAGCATTAATGGGCTTGAAATCGAAGCTTGCACCGTCTACAATGACCTTGATGCTCCGATCTGCAAGAAAGCTGGTGATCCAAATGCACAATTTCTCGGGAAGCCCATAGGAAGGGAGCTTCGAAAGAAAGCCAAAGCCTTGTGCCAAACCCGATCGAAGGCCTTCGCAATGTCCAAACTAACGGTCAAGAACAGCACCAGCTGATCGAACACGGCTAAACCGTATTGGCGATCACTAATCAGTTGGTGATCCTCAAGGTACCTCATGAGCTGGCAATTTACAATGGATTCCATTGTTTTGGAGAATAAGGAGGTGATGGCAATGGACCTGTAGTTGGACGGGTCTGAGCGGTGGCCTTTTTTAGGGATCGGGTGGACGAAAGCCGTCTTCCATGATTTTGAGACTACGCCTAGAGAGTAAGAGTACCGGAAAAGACGCTTTAATACCGGTGTCAACTCTGGAGCACACGTCCTCAGCACAATTGGGGGATACCATCAGGCCCACTCGACTTGTGGATGTCCAGGGAGAGGAGTGCTTTGCGAAACGAGTGCTGTATAAACCGCACCTTCGGCATGGAGCACTCACACCGGGAGATGGTCGGCGGCGTACTCCCCCCCGTCATCGAGAGTCGAGTTGGACGCAAAGAAAGAGCCTAGCAGATCGGCTTTCTCCTTTGCGGCATGGGCCACTGATTCATCCTCCCTGTACAGAGATGGAAGAGATGGCTGACAGAAATTCCCCTCGGGTTCCAGAAAGAAGGCGAACTAGTTTCTGGCTAATCCTGCCTATGTGCTCTGACTTTGCCTTGGCAATGACTCTTTTGAAGGACCCGGAGGCGAAATTATACTTCTTTTTTAGAGCTGGTGTTTACATCCCGAGACGTTGATGCGTCAGCCCAGGTTTGGTAGCACTCCTGCTTATAGGATAATGCTATTTTACAGGAGCACTCAACAACAAACACTCTTGCTTATAACATGATGCTATTTTATAGGAGCGACCAATCCATGGCTGAGATTTGCCTCCGATGGGCACCACAGAGGAAGGAATAAAAAGTTCCGTACCCTGTAGTACCACATCAGCGAAAGAATCAGCAACAACGTTAGGATCGTCCGGCGAGAAGCAAACAGTGCCAAACCTGCAGAATGCAACTGTGATTTCAGCGTGACTGGCACCACACTCCGGACAAGACAATGGTCCGACGAGCCTAAAAGGGCGTCGACGGTAATCTGATATACGTTTGAATGAGAGGTCAACAGAAGGTCCAACAGTGAAGGTGTATGATCCTCCACATTTGGAATCCGCGTACGCGAAGTAACCAGTTGTGTCAGACCATATGCCAAGGCAAAATCACGAACAGATCTCCCCGCATGATCGGGTAAACGTGAACCAACGTGAAACGTGGCGTGGTGGACGTTAAAATCGCCGAGGGGATCTGCTGCAACGAATCTGTAGCCATTTGTACGTGGTCGAAGAGTCGGTCTGTTTCGTCATTACCGCTATGGGACCTATAGAGGCACCCGTAGATGCGCGGATGGTCGTCGCTGTCTACGCGTAGCCAAAGGATGGACAGGTCCAAGCCTTCGAGACTGCTGAGGCGTCAAGAACAGATGTCCTCTCTGACGTATACGCAAACTCCAGCCCGAGGCACAAAGGAGTGTTACAGTTTGTACTCCGGGTAGGAGAGATACGAGACATCAGCCGGAGAGGACACCTGCGTCTCGGTCAGAAAGAGCAGAGCCGGCCTCGTCGTCTCGAGGTGGTAGTGGACGGCGTTTAGGTTAGAAAGAAGTCCACTGATATTGCAGTTATTCACGGATCGCGTGGCAGGGATCGCCCTGGTCTTGTTGCTTAGTTTTCCTCGAGCAGTTTTTGTCTTAAGCGGAATTTTGTCCCCCACCCCGCAGAATACGCGGGGCAGCCTAAGCACCCACGCTCAGAAGTGGAGTAATTTGGTCGTCGATGCTCAGCGAGGGATTCTCCAGGGGTGCTGGTACTCTCCTGGGGTAGTCTATCATCATTTAATTCCGCTACCATGTTGTTGGGGGGGGGGGGGATTTGGGCCTCCGGCCACCTGCACTCACCAGACGAAACGCGGAAGCTGAGCTTCCACTTCACGCCGGTATTCTGTAAGATCATGGTACCACCCCAGTTTGAGCCGGCCCATACGTGCAACAGCAAAGCTGCCGCGTGGCTCTACCGTTGTTACTGTTGCCGTTGCGTTGTATTGTATTGTATTGTACAAGTGTAGCGGTACTGACGTTGACATCGTGCGTGTGCTGCAGCATGGGGCGCACGACGTCCTGCTGCAGCGCGGCCAGCTGCTGCGCCGCGTCGGCCAGCGCGGCCGCCACGCGCGCGTAGCCAGCGCGGGCACCCAGTGAGCCCGCCGTGCTGCGCAACTGCGCCGCCAGCCCTTCCAGCTCCAGCGAAGTCATGTTTGTCTCCAGCTGCACACGCACACACACACCTCTATATATCGGACAGACGCTTATTACATTATAATAATATTTATCTTTAACTTTATACAGAATGAATCTGAAAAAATGGATATTCTTGGAGCGCTTAACAAAATAGGTATAAAATATAAAAAAGAAATATATTCCAAGTGATGCCAAAAATATAAAGGTTTAAAAAAATATAAATAATAATATACATATAAAAATATGTTTCGCGTTCGGAAAACTACGACACATCTTCTCGTCAGGTATACCTCAAAACCTGAAAACTAGATTGTACAACCAGTGCGTGGTGTATGGTTATTAATGTAGGCCGCATGAGGACGCTCTAGAATGCTCAAAGTCGCTCAGCGAGCTATGGAAAGGGCTATGCTCGAGGTTTCTCTGCATAATAAACTTAGAAATGAGGATATCCGCAGTAGAACCAGAGTGACCAGCATAGTCCAACGGATCAGTAAACTGAAGTGGCAATAGGCCGGCCATATAGCTCGAAGAACCAACAACCGATGGGGAAAAAAGGTTCTCGAGTGGTAACCTCGTACCGGTAGGCGTAGTGTAGGGCGACTCCCCACTAGATGGAGTGACGATCTGGTAAGACATGCAGGAAGTCGATGGATGCAGGTGGCTCAGGACCGTGCTTTGTGGCGTTCCTTGGGGGAGGCTTATGTTCAGCAGTGGACTTGTGAAGGACTGTAATAATAATGATGATGATTCACCTTACTGTACTTTCATGTACACCACTACCGCAAATTCATGAAATTCGTTGCGTTTTTGGTGTTCTCTTATTCCTCACAGACTATTCTATTAGAAATTCAGTAAAGAATATGAGTATATATTGTACTTCAATTCAATGTTTAGCATGAAATTACACAAAAAATTAATTTTGACAAAATTTTGAGAGCCATTCGTGAAAAAAAAATATGAAGATCTAAGTGACAAACCATTTCAAAAATATACCCAGTTAATACAGTTTACAAAATGGTATATTACTGAATTTTATTTAACATTAAGATGCAAAAAGAATAAATTCAACTGAAGAAAGAAAAAAATAATCTTGTCTTAACATGTCATATTAAAAGCGTTAAGTTATACATAAATTAATATTTATTTCATAACAGGTGTTCGAATTGTCTGCCACCGATTCTGATACAAGCTCGACATCTTCTAATAAATGCTCTTCGAAAAAGTCGTGCGTAGCGCCGTTCAGTTATTTTTGATCCGGCCTCCTGCACAGGACCGCGCAATTCCCCAAACTTGAAATAGGCTTGAAGTACACCAGATCTTTTACAGCCCCAGTAAAAAAAATCTAGTGGATTTAAGTCCGGGAATCGCGGAGGCCACAAATGAAACCTAAACGACCAATCCATTTATTTGGATAAGAGACATTTAAATGCACACGGACGTTTGCAACACAATGTGCAGGGCAACCATCATTTTGTAGCCGTTGGGATTGTGTCACCTCCTCTGACACCTTGATTAAATTTGGCACATGATTTTGTAAAAAATTCAAATAACTTTGTCCAGATAAGTTCCCGGGCAGTTCAACTGGTCCAACGAATATTCCATTTAGTATACCAGTCCAAAAATTTATTTTGAACTGGTATTGTGATGTTTCTTCTCGCATCAGATGCGCATTTGAGAGTTGCCAGCTGTGCACATTACGCAAGTTGATTCATCGCTCCACAGAATTTTGTCGTAGAATTGTGGATCTTGTTCTATTTTTGCAAGCATTTGTCGACAACAAAACGATGGTGCGTTGTAATCTCTCGGTTTCGTCTCGGTAGAGCTTGGATGCGTCTAATGTGGTAGGGATGAATTATTTTTTTCAGTACACGGTGCACGGTCGCCTTTGAGATTCCAGTACGTCGTGCTATTATTAGAGTGTAGTCTCCCTGTCCCGTAAGTCGTAATAAATAATAGATGAGAAGCGTGGGCTACACTCATGTAGTAAATACCGATATTATACGACCTTTACTACAATAAAAAAGACTCTTTCACTCAAGAACGTCTTTGTCATTTTCACCGTAAAAGAAAAGATAAGAATTGTTTTAATTTTCTATCTTTGGATAAAATTATGTATTATACCATTTTTAAACTGTATAGTCAAAATAATATTTTTATAAAGTTCATGCTAAAAATTGAAGTTGTTTTTTTTTGCAAAAGATTACAATAGATACTCATAGTCTTTGCTGCATTTCTAATAGAATAGTCTGTGAGAAATAAGAGAACACCAAAAACGCAACGAATTTTATTAGTTTGCGGCAGTGGTGTATATGAAAGTGCATATACATATTTTTAGCACAACTTGGAATATATATATATATATATATATATATATATATATATATATATATATATATATATATATATATATATATATATATATATATATATTTGTATTTTTATATGAGCATCTGATACCTGTACTATTAGTGCTCCAGGATTATCCATTCTTTCTGGGATACCCGATATATTTTCGGCTAGAACGAACCAAATTATTCGAGTGTAAGCCGAACAAATTAATTGGTAAAACTAACAAAACACAGAAGTAATTAAGATGAATGATAGAACTGCAAGTCTGGTCGCGCGACGAGCCGCAATTTGTGGAAACGGCACTCACCGCCTGCAGCACGCGCTCGAACTGGAAATCGGAGAGGCCGGCGTCGGCCAGGCGCTGCAGGTGCGCCCTGGCGGCGGGCCGCAGGATTCGCACGTCCCGCGGCAGCGACGCGCGCAGCGCTGCGGCCCGCTCCGCTACGCCGCTCGACACCTGCTCCGGCAGCGAGTCCAACTCGTAAATGCGCCACAGCTCCAGCGTCTGTGCCACACAAGCTCAACATATATCATATTCAATTATTTACACATCAAAAAAACATCAGTTCCAGAACCGATGCCAAATAATAAACTCTTTGCGACTACGAGCAACCTAACTTACACTACTTACTTAGTATAAAAATAAGTAAAAAAAAATAAGTTAAAGTAGTAAAGTAGTAATTAAACGCGATAAAATCCCTAAATATAGTTTCATTCAATGTGTAGTGTTCCCGTAAATTTAAGAAATCACTAATTTACATTGTTTGAATCAGCACCGTTATGTACTTAACCTATCAAATCAAAATAAAAAAATATAATCGTATTTCCACTTAGTACGTCACATTACGACTACGAACAAGAAAGATAGTGTTTTCTTGCACATTATAATAATCGACAAAGATTGAAAATGAAAGAACTGAAATGTATACTTTTATTCGTCCGTCCATAAATTTTACACCAGCCAAAAAATTATTTATGATTTAATACAGAACAAATAAATCAAAAAGAAATACGATTCTGAAGGAAAACCATATTTCAAGATAGCTTTACTATCTTGATGGTCTAACCCAGAGATAAGTAAACTTTTCCTTCACGTGCCAATATTTACTAACGAAATATAAGACAGGCCAAATTGTTGCATATTTGGCTATATTATTTACTGAAATAAAATATTGATAGGTATTTTCTAAAACATTCATTTATTGTGCAATATAAATAACCATTGAAATATGAAATAATTTGCAAATTGCAATTAAATTAAACTAATAAGTTAACTACAAAGTAGAAGGTTTGAGGAACGCTGGAGTTTGTAGCATGAGACATGTGGAAATAATTTTGTTTCTGCATGATGTCATCATTATCCAGCTCCATTTGTGATGCGGGCTGGATTTCAATACTTCGCGGGCCGGAGATAGCTCACAGACCATAATTTTCCCATCCATGGTCTTGCCTATTTTTTATTTTATATCTTTGGTGCTTCTATAATATATAAAATCAATCAATTCAAACTACTTGTTAATTAAAGCGTTGAAGTACTATAAAAACTTCGTTTCTATCCAACTCACCAGCTTAGATCACGGATGAAGATAACTTTCTTTTAATGTTTTAGGCGATTGTATAGATATTAACAAGACTACTTTTGTAAGTTATTAATGTCTAATTAATTTTAATTCAAAAACCCATTATACCCGATTTACTTAATTATAAATAAAAAATACTTACCTCAAACATACAACAAGCCTTTTCTCTGGTTCAATTGACCTTCTTAGTCTTGGGTTTTTCATAGAGAGATATAGTTTTAGTGTAATATATAGCAATTCTTGAAATTTCTAGTATGTTAAATGCAAATATCTGAGAAATCGTTGATCTAATAAGTCTTTAAATAAAGTATAATATTCTCCATACAACTCCCTTCTTTTCTTCGAATTTAATTTCATCTTCCTTTTCCTATTTTTCCATAGCTATTCGAGTGATCAATGTCACTGTACCGTTTCACACGAGTGGTTGCAAAAACTGTAAAAGTTGTTGGAATACAAAAGAATTGCGCGTACGTGCAAATGTGCGAGGTCGCATAGGTACGGATGCATTGATTTATATATTACACTAGATAAGTATTTGACGCGCGAAATCGTTGCCACTGCACTTATTTCCACAGCTATATGCCTAGCTAACGTCAGTTCAGTGTTCAGTGTGACGCCGACAGAGTTGAGCCGAACGATCCGCGACGAAAAAAATAAGTAAATACGTAGTGAAAGAATGCGATGCAAGGTTACAAAAACATAATAAATCAAACGGAATCACTTTTTACACATAAGTTTTAGTTTATGTTTTCGTATAAACGTAAAAACCTCGAAATATTAATTAAAATTGTCAATATTGCAATTTAGGTTCAATGTTGCCACTTTTCCGCCTTTGTTACTATCCCACAAAAATATATAATAATTTATGGAATAAGTTAATTTGTTACCTCTGGTTTTAAATATTTTGGAAATAATAGTAAAAACTACGTTTTAACTTTCACGCAAAATAATTAATTATTCTTGTTCTAATTTATTCATGAATGATATATTAATTATATTTTATTACCTTTTTGTATATTAACAATTTTATATTAATTATAATTTTATATACAGAATGGGTCCCACATATATGCAATAAATGAAACCACAAGTAATACTAGTCCGTAGAAGTGTAGAAAAATTAAATATTAAATTAAAACCCGTAAAATAAAAAAGTGAAATTTTCAAACAAAATAAATATTAAAATAAATTTAGTAAAAGTGAACACTCTGTTTAGACAACGTACCTTGACCCCTTGGTAGAGTGACAACGTTGCACGCGGGTGGCACGCCGACAAAAGACACCGCTGTCGATATGTCGCAATACCAATAGTTTGCACTGCGTGGCAACGTCGCTTTTTAATGTTCAAGGATTCATTCAAGTTCATTGAATCATTGACTTAGTGACCCAATTCTATAGTGTTCAAATTTGCTTAAAATTAAAACTCTACTTTTTGACCTAATTACTGGACCGATTACGTTCATTTTTTGTATATCGTCAGCAAAGGCGATAACAAGTATATGGTTTCATTCATTGCATATATGTGGGACCCATTCTGTATATGTAGGCGCATCTATAAAATGCTGGTTGGATCTAGTGTGTGGGAAATAACAGGATAGCGTTAATTATCAAAAATGGTAAAAGTGTGAGAGCTGATGTTCAACTCGCTCTCTTGCTTGCGCAATTTATCATTATCAATAATGGGACTGCGTAACGCACTATACATTCAGCATAGAGTAATTACAGTTTGACCATACCGCAGTATGCCCCCATCACAATTACATACCAGTGCAATGTGAAGGACACAACTACATGATAACACCAAATTATGCAAACCAACAGCAACCTTTCCCATCTCAACGTAACACAGCACAGCCTCTCAGCAACACCATCCTCCTTGTCTGCACCAGAAGAATCACCACAATGGACAAAACAACGACTATCTTAGCACGCGTAGAATGACTTCACTCGTAAAACGACTCAAGCTGAATCTTCTACGCTCTGCACCTACACTGAACTTTATACTGCACAAAAGAGTTGGAGGGTTTCTCGATATACCCTCAAGTCCAACTAGTCACTAGATCGAACCGGCATTTTCTAGATACGCCTACATATATTTTATATTAATTATAATTTATTACCTATTTTATATTGTTTGATTTGAGTACAATAAAAATACTTATAAAAATTATTTTTTATTTCATCAGTTATGCTAACTTTTATTGATCTGATAAGAAAATATACTTTTTAGATAAAAACAATTAACTGCAGCTTACAAAAACTCCTTTTTATTGCGTATTTTGGGTAAAATTTCATATAGTAATCACATCAACCCGCCATTGCATGTTTGTTTGTCTATCTTTATCTAATCTTAACGACGGTATTGTTTTCGTAACTTGTGTCAACCCGCCATTGCATGTTTGTTTGTCTATCTTTATCTAATCTTAACGACGGTATTGTTTTCGTAACTTGTGTAAGTGAGACAGTTATAGGTTTATTTAAAATGTTTAGTAATTTCAAAGCTACGTCATCGCGGTTGGATAATGGTTACACTTTTTTCGACGCGCGGTAATGTGGTTGCTCTGTGCAATGTGCGGATAAGTGTGCGTTCAACTTTATGGGTAATAAGCGATACGCGCGCTCTATAGTTTCCTTATTTATATTTTAAGAGCAAAAACGTTTTAAACAAAGTAACTTTTGTCCGTCGAATATAGCACGCTGGCTTCGTGCTAGGCAAATATGCATGCAAGTTAAGAAATGTTCGGTATAAGATAAGCAAAGACATAAGACTGACCTCGAAGATGGTGCGGTTGTTGTGGCAGCGCAGCAGCACGGCGGTGAGGTTGAAGTCGGGGTCGCGGCGCTCGTTGAACAGCACGCGCTCCAGCTCCACGAAGCGCTCCACGTCCGCGAACACGCGGCTGCCACGCGGCTCGCTGCCACAACATTTGCTCTCAATGCAACATCAGCTCCAACAGCCAGACAAACACAAAGCCTCCCCATAAAGTGCCTCACAAGAGAAATTTTGCCATAGTCGCCACACTTGCCAGGCGGGTTGGCAATCACAGCTTCTTTAATAATTTTGTGTTGTTACCGGGAAGATGTTGCTGCCCATTTCCTTTCTCAGTTTCCCTCTGTGGCCTGCGGCGACATCCACGGGACAATTATAGGGCAGTGGATATTCTTAAACCGCCACTATACCCTCAACAACCGTTTATTATATCATGTTACAAAAATATACACGTTTTTAGGATAAAATATAGCCTATATCATTCTTGGTATTACTCTCTATATGTTCGTTAAGTTTTATCACCATCAATCCCGCCTATATGAAGATACACCCAAAAATAAAACGAACGTGTAGTAATGTAAGATGTAATGTTCGTATAATTATTACTATTAGGTAATTTAAATAATGTTCACAGATTCCGAATAATTTAGTTTATTACGATCAATATACACACACAATTATTAAAATAAGAAGCAGAAGAGAACGATAGTAAATTGATACGGTATTATAATATTAATAATTCAATAATAAAATTAGCACAGTCTTTCACTACTTATATTTACGGATCAAATTTATATGTTAACAATCGAGCGACGGAGCAAGGAGCGACCTGCGCTTTTACACGTATAAAGTTCTCGTTGCTAACTGGCGCGTCTTCTAAACTAACGCACTCGGTACGACCGGGGAACCGGTTGTACCGAGTGCCTTCCACGTACGGGACTTGATAATATAAAATACTAATATAAGTGATAATAAATAAGTATGCAGTGCGTAGTAAATAAAATATATACATGAATACTATAGATTGTGTAATACTTTTTACGGGGCTTTCGAGAAGACGATCGCTCTCTTTCTAACCTATGGCAAAATATTCTATAATCAAATATAACTACGATTGTATATATATATATATATATACATATATATATATATATATATATATATATATATATATATATATATATATATATATATATACAGAGTGACGATGAAGAATTCACATTAAATGAAAAGACGTATCCTAAATAACGTTCTGTAAACATACATAATTAAAAAAATGTAACAATTAACATCCTATGCCCAGAAATAATTTTTTTTCGATTTAATATTAAACAACATCATGTAAATGCATATATTTATCACCTGACGAATACTAAAAGGTCAAAGACCCATGGCCGGCAAAGGCGAATTATAGTTCAAACGTTGCCAATCCGAATAACTCAAATAAAGAAAAAGGATCAAGCAAAAAATGTACTTAAGCCAAACGATTTAAGACTTAATTCTTACGCGCCAAATTAAAAACAAAGGGACTGCGCGCTGATAAGTTTCTCGATTTGTTAACGTTAATAGGATAATAAAAGTTGTGATAAAATGGTGATATTTTATGCGAAATTGGACGCTTACTTTTATTGTTTTGTATTTTTTTGTTTGTTATGGGACACGTTAATAACGCTAGGTAAAAATCATATTTAATAACTTGGTGAAGTGGTGTGACATTTACTTTTTTAACGTTTTAACTTTTTCTAAGTTTAGCGATACCTCGTATCAATTTCACGTCGTCGGAATGAACCGACATGATTTTGATTTACGGAGAATGCCACCAAAACGCGGCTCTAGCATTTAATAACATTTAATTATTAAATTTGATTTGATGTACTTATTAAACTTTAGTGATTACAAGATTAGAGTGATTATTTGGATAAAACAATATCATAAAGTTTATAATTTGTTAATATCACATTAGCATCACCGTGCCTAATTCCCTATGTACGGGCAAGTGTAGGTATCGCTGCGCCGTTGCCGTTTTTACAGGTCACTTCAAGTCAATAAACTCATATTATCCAGGATGATTTATTTCGTGTAATATTTTAAGCTATTTATTTTGTTTGAAAAATGCACTTTTTTACTTTTTATATTATTGTTTATTTTATTATTTCAACAGACGTATATCAACTTGCATTTACTGCTGCGCTATAAAATGTGATAACCTAATCCCCACCCAGTATATATATAGAGGCGCGCGGGCAATACGTTTGCAAGGTCATGTCACGTTTCAATATTTATTTACTCTGTAAATAAAAAGTTAAAAATGTATGCTTTTTTAAAGATTTTTAATGAAAATGGAGTATAATAGTGTTCCTTGTGATGAATTGAAGTGTGTTAAAGTGCTAATCGGAGAGGAAATCTTTAAACTTTGTTGAGATAATACACAAGGTTAAGAGTGTATTTCAGACTTACCTATCAATTATCGCAATTAAAAAACAGTTATTAAATCTTTCCATAAGAAAGCGAGACGATTCCACATATCTTATCTCTTATCCATTAGAATGTAAATAATTTTTTTTTTTAATTTTGTACATAGTTTGTCAATCAATTCAATCAAATCAATTAATAACTTGGGCTTGCCCTAGCTTGGAGCTCCAGCTTCGCCACTGCTTACCAGTGACCATTTAGAAAGTGGCAAGTTGTCATCTCTTAACAGAACTAGATCTTCCTTCTCAAAATTTGGTTTCTTAGTCATCCATTTTGAACGTTGTTGCAAACGTAATAAATACGCACTCGACCATCTTTTCCAGAAGTCTTGTAATAGTCTCTGGGTTAGTTGCCATCGAATTAGTCGATTAACATTTAAATTTAAGTAGCTGTCCTCTGGAACAATAGTTGCAGATTCATTTAGGAGAAAATGTCCAGGGGTCAATGGCAAGATATCTGTCGGATCATCACTCGTGGGAAAAATTGGTCGCGAGTTTAGACAGGCCTCGATCTGTGAAGTCACTGTAGACATTTCCTCGTATATTAATGTTCCCAAGAATAGGATTCAAGTGAACTTTATATATTGATATCACTTCAGCTTCCCACAATCCGCCAGTGTCGAGCTGGAGGTGGGATATGATGCCATATAGTTTCGTCGTTAGACAGGATATTCTTAATCTCTGATTCTAACGGTACTCTTTTCGGTATTCTTATCAAATAATTTTCTTAATTCTTTATTTCCAGCGCTCAGATTCGTACCATTATCGCTCCATATATTCGAGCAGCATCATAGACTAGCGACGAAGCGCTTGAATGCCGCAATAAAGTCTTGAGTGTTTAAAGATGTAACAATTTCGATATGTATGGCCTTGGTGACCATACAAATGAATATGCAATGTAATGTGTTTGTGTTTTGCAACCTCTACCTTTCAAGTCTCAAATCAATTGGTCCTGCAAAATCTACACCGCTGTTCAGAAAAGGTTTACAAGGTGTTACACGACCATCTGATTACGACCCCAACGTCTGGTTTCAGAGCATAGAGTAGATTAATATATACACAGAACACCATTACTCCTAGCGAAGAATATATACGGAAACTGCACTGTATCAGCAGTATTTATTATTTAAGGGTTTTTAATTACAATATTGTTACCTAAATTAAAAATGATTTTACATTTTATTATATTTATTTGTTAAATCTATGAGTTAAAATATCATTTCGTAGAGTTTACTAAAAATAACGCTTCAAAAGATTTCATGATAAATGATTTATTTAATGATAATTTTCAACCATCTTATATAAATATAAGTTAGGTAAAAGTTTAATTTCATAGCAAATAAATGTTATAATCTCTATTTTTAGACATGTAAAGTAAGATGAAATTGTGTATTGTTAGGAATGAAATTTAAGAATAAACAAATTTATTAAATATTTAAAATATATGAGAACTTGAGGTTTTTGTGATTATGCCATCTAGCGTCGATTGTTCTTATCACCTTGAAAATTAATAAGTTTTAGTTCGATAAAATGACTTTATTACCTAAAGCATGTAGTAGATGGCGCTATTATAAATCTCAAATATAAAATTTTCGGTTCGCAATGGATCTCACAGACTCACAGAGTACTGGAGCCTGAAATGAACCATTTGAATGATCGATCCGAATGTACCAGTACGCGTGCCCAAATGTACTATAATGATTCGGTCGCTAGAAATGAGTGATTTACACATGTCTACTACTTGTACTTGTTACTTAGACGATTCCTGCAGCTACCTGTCTAGATCGCGAAACGGTTCGGCAGGACCATGTCCCGCCTAATTGACGTATACCCAAAAACAAAACGAACAAACTCGAAAAAAAAAGGTATTTATTCAACCACGCATAACTTGATTTAAAAAATGCTCACATCCTATACATTGGGCGGGAAAAATAAATATAGCGCGATTTAACTTGACTGTGACGCCATCTACTACTAATTTATAGAACTATTGTTATCAAGTTACACAAATACCATCGGTTTAGCCATTCTGAAGATTACTCGGAGAGACAGCCAGACAAAATGACAAACAGATAAACCAACATAAATTTAAAAATAGATATTTATGTCATCATAAAATGTAAATAACACCCCGAGTTTAAACGAAACCAGTAATTTCAACATAGCACAGCACACAAACACTAAATATTATAGATAAGCACTTACGTAAGCGGATCGCAAACTAAACGTTGAGTGGCGACGCCAACCACGAAGTAAACCATCATCACCACCGTTATAACCCCACCAACAAGGAACATCACCGCCATACCACTG